>JAIUSX010000103.1:13300000-14500000 GCA_026573805.1 Hesperophylax magnus
TTTCTCAACATAAAAATGAGAAAAAGAAGATTGAAAATGAAACTTTAAATTGTACATCACTTTCATTTCAGTCATATTTTATTCCTTTCGTTCAACTGACTAGGAGAGGAGCTAGTAAATACTTTGAATTATTAACTCGACACCAAATGGGATGAATTTAAAATCCACTGACACATACAAAAAGCCAGCATAGAAACATGTTCCATCCTTAAAATATCTTTAAATACATTTTAAATCAGTGCAATGTTCATTGAGAGCGTCCGTGAGGCGATTTTTCACGAAAACGCGCTGTATAAATTAGCCAAATATTATTATAAATTTGTTGTAGATCCTTTATAAATAACATTTCCTCATGCTATAAAGAGAAAAGATACCAATAAATCACAAAGTTCTGATATTTTAACTGAAGCACGTTTCTAATCTGTCTCCGTGCATTAAAAAGACTTCCGTTTGTATAGGGAAAAGTTACATAGATTATCTTCACTGGTCTATTTATTATATTAGCTAAACATAATTATTCTACCCGCCAATCGAACCTTCTACCTACGAAGATTCGCAAGCCCGAAAGTACCCGGCGTGATAATACCTTTCGGGTTCTACCGAGGCCAACTCTCAAAAATAAACATTTAGAGTTCAGATTTCATTTCAAAGATAGGAAAATGGCAATTTAAAAGTTTTTTTATATTTAATGTTATTTGCATATTGTGAAACCTTTGTATGCGGCAACCCCACTGAGTAAGATGTTGAATTTGCTGAAGGCGTTCATTTTTATTACAAATATCACACGCCATGTGTCAGAATATCGACTGCGAAAAGGCAGAACGAAAAGGTACACATACAAAAAACGGGAGATAAAAACACTCAATACTATTTATAAGTTCACTTTTGGCATTAGAGAATTACTTTTTATGACAATCGCTCCAGCGATGGAGATTTACGTGTGTTCGGTTTTCGATTCGCCCGTTCGATTCAATTAATATCATACCTCCAAATATTAATACGGAAACATATGAACTGCTTACTGAGGTTTACAGCCGATGAATCCACCGACAGATTACACCGTTTATTCTATATTTTTGGGTTTCATAAAAAATATTAAATCGCTAAATTTATCATTCATTTTAATTTATAAAAATCACCTACCATATTTTGGGTAGCTATTCCTCGAGTGGTTATAAAAATAATAAAAATCGAGGAATAGAAGAGTGACGTACCTGAAAGTCAAACACACATTATTTGTAGGAAGCTACTAATTTATAAAAATCACCTACCCAAATTTAAGTAGATTTTGCTCAAGTGGTTATAAAAAACAATAAAAATCGACGAATGGAAGAATGACGTGTATGAGAGTCAAACATATATTATTTGTAGGGAGATACTAATTTATAAAAATCACCTCCCAAAATTTGGGTAGCTATTGCTCAAATGGTTAAAAAAACAATAAACATCGAGGAATTGAAGAATGACGTGCCTGAGAATCACTTATTAGTTGTAGGGAGCTGCATCCCCCTGGCTTAACTCATATTTTTGTATCAAATGAAAAATACACTTTGTAAAACACCACTTTTATTTTGAATTAATATTAACAGCCAACCAGGTTTCGCTTAGCTCAAGCTTCATCAGGGCTTATTATATCAACTAAAGTTATTTTCATACAGACACATATATATATAGAAGAAAATAAAACAATGAGTGAAAGAGATAGAAATAAAATACAGAAGTGAAAGAGATAGAAATAAAAGAGCAGACACCTTATTAGTGCTAGAACGAGAAAGGATGTATACTGATTACAGGATGGGTAGGAAGGGAGGGGGGAGGGAGGAAACAGTTTTATCAGAGGTTAACGGAATAAATTAAATATTGGACTATTAGTTAAATTGATTTGATTGTTGATTATATTTGATTTATTATTGACGGCTTTTTTTATTTCGAGGGCTTCTAAATTGTTTAACCTAATTCCAATTCCATTTTTATGTAATATTGTAGTCCCAGAGGTTTTATCAAATGAATGGTTAGTTTCTAGAAACTAACCATTCATTTGATAAAACCTCTGGGACTACAATATTACATAAAAATGGAATTGGAATTAGGTTAAACAATTTAGAAGCCCTCGAAATAAAAAAAGCCGTCAATAATAAATCAAATATAATCAACAATCAAATCAATTTAACTAATAGTCCAATATTTAATTTATTCCGTTAACCTCTGATAAAACTGTTTCCTCCCTCCCCCCTCCCTTCCTACCCATCCTGTAATCAGTATACATCCTTTCTCGTTCTAGCACTAATAAGGTGTCTGCTCTTTTATTTCTATCTCTTTCACTTCTGTATTTTATTTCTATCTCTTTCACTCATTGTTTTATTTTCTTCTATATATATATGTGTCTGTATGAAAATAACTTTAGTTGATATAATAAGCCCTGATGAAGCTTGAGCTAAGCGAAACCTGGTTGGCTGTTAATATTAATTCAAAATAAAAGTGGTGTTTTACAAAGTGTATTTTTCATTTGATATATAATGTCACATCACAAAGTGTTTGCTTCCTTCGATAAAATCATATTTTTGTCTAAATACTTAAAAAGAAAATGTAAATATAAATGTATATGTATTAGGTTTAAAAAAAAATCAAATTTAATAATGTAATTAGTTCTTCAAGTATTTCAGCTTTTAATATTGTGATAGCTGTTTCGGCGTTTAAAGCTATTATCAAACAAACAATAAAAATAAATATATATTACGTTATGAAACTGGACTTTATCAATGCTGGCACAGAGAAAGTCATAAATATGTTAACACATACAAGCTCTCAATGTCACGCTATGCTACCTTTTGACAGTTGATATGTAATACTCAATTAATTTTGCTAAATACTACTGCGGAAAAGTCTAATAAAGTTCGGCGAGATTTAGGTAAAAGTGCTGCATTCGAACTGGCAGAGCAAAACCAAAATGATAGCCCATTACGTGGAGAGGTCATAAAGTAGTGTGCTTGTTGTTTGCGAGGATAATGTGGAGAGTATTTTACCTGGGAGATGATTTGTTCACCTTTTGGCAACACAGCAATGCGCGTGTCATCTCTGTTGGCCGAAATGATGGCCGCAAACAGTATTTCAGCAAATGCAATAAACTTAAATTATTTTTATCCTCGTTTTGAGTCATGAGACCAACAAACACCAGCTAAAAATACTCGGACGTGGCGGAAAATTTAAAATTCTTGAAAACGTTTGAGGATTATTTTTCAGAATAAAACTTATATTAGTACATAAATTGAAAAAGTAGAGATTTCCCAAAAAATCACTTCATTACTGTAATAAACTTTGCAGGACAGGTATCACATCCCGCGAGTAAAAATTATAACATGGATTCGTTTAAATGAATTACCTCCTCAGACAAATTTGTTCGGTTTTGGGAACAGTTATTACTTCGTTGTGCCTCCCTTGTCGTCATAGTTAGAAATATGAACTAAACGGTGTTAGAAAGAGGAAACACCAAGCTTTATATTCAAATATAGAAATTAAAATGTACACCTCTATGAAACCAAAGGTTCCGACCGCAATTTGAGAAAAGTTTATACAACTGTGATTTTTTTGTTAATTATTTTTTATATGAAACGATAAAAAAGTGAGGTGGCAGTAATATTTATATTATTTAACACATTTGTCTACTAAAATATTTTGTTTTTCTTTTGTTATCAGTAAGTTCAGTTCAGTGTTTAGACGAAAAAACGTAAGGTCAGCCATTTTTAAAACCATTTTATGTTTCATTTCAAAAAATATATTTAAAAAAAAAAATTTAATTCTAAAAATAAAATTAGAAAGCCTATTTCATCACCTTTCAAAAACAGTACTCCGACTTTCTGACAGCATCTTTAAGAAATGTAATCGATATGCCAGAGGCCTGAAGGGTTAAGTATGGTGGATTAAATAGGGATTACTCAAGGGGACACGCATTTTTTTCATTTATCTTTTAACAACTTACTTTATGGTCCGACGACAAGCTGTTGTTCAAAAAAACTCTGGGGTGAAAGAAAATTAAATTTTCGTAAAAAGGGTTAAGCTTTGTTTTTCAGTGAAACTTATATTAGTAAATCAAATTAAAAGGGGGAGAATCCACAAAACCTCATTTGATTACTGGAATAAATTAAGCTGGCCAAGTTATCATCTCGAGGGTACAAATTCTAAAAGGATTCGTTAAAATGAAGGAGCGTAATTAAGTCGTTGGATTAAATCGTGATTTATCTTCTAAGGCGGAAAACGCATTCTTTAGATTAAACTTTAGTAAATAACTTATTATTAAATATGTTAAATTGGCAGACGGCTGAATTTAAAAAAAATAATTTAACCAACAAACAGTTTTATTTTGTGATATAATGTGTTTTTTAAACAATCCGTACATAATGTTTTCATAACTATTTAACTATTTTATGAACACTATTTGAAAAAAGTGAATACACATACTAGTTAAGCGTTTCTCTAATTAGGTTACCTACATAGGTGCAAAAATAGTTTACAAATTTTCTGTTGAATGGGGTAAAAAAAAATCTTAATCGACCTCGCCTTACCTCATTCGCATTTCAACCTTGAATAACTCATATAGCGTAATATACACATTAGGTAATTGTAAGTCATAGCCAAAATTGAAGATCAATGCACGTTTCACATTCCCTTAAAACGGTGTCGATCAGTAATCAGTAGACATTGGTCGGCGAGTGTAAATATCTTGGCCGCCAGAACTGACTCGACTCGACCCTGGCCGACCGACCGCCCTACCAAACTACCAACCTACTCGGCACCGGAACGGATGCGGAAGTAAATATCGGGCTTGACATTGACCTGGTTTACTAATAAAAAGGTCTACAGTTACTGTACGAGCAGGTCTACGGAGGCTGCAATGAGACTCCAAATGAGAGGGTTTTTCATTTAAATGCAGGGAGAAAAGATAAGTTTTATGCGCTGCGCAAAGTCAAAGTGATATTACCGTGGCATTGTTTTCAGATAAATAATTTGCTGCCGTACAGAATCCGATGGTAAATCTGGTGAAAATGTTTTACCGTAATAAGATTTCAACTGGCGCGACGGCAGTGAAATATGAAATATAATTCCGATCCTTGGGGAAATCTTCTCGATGGCCACAAAGCAATAAAATTGTACGAGAAATCTTGCCATTATTTACTGGGTTTAAATGTCCGCGCGGTAATCATAAGGAAGGAAGAGTCACTTTCTCAACCACTTAAATTGATTTAGGTTGAGAGAAACAGAAAATCATTCTTCGCCTAAAGTCTCAGATTTCGAACCGGCTTACGACGAAAATCTTTTCAGACAATAAACTTCAAAATTAATGATTCTATATACGTTCAGTACAAAAACGGTCGAATTTCTTCATTTTGGATTGCGGGTTAAATAGATGAGTTTTTCTAAAAAAATGCCTTTATCTTAAAAGTTATGAAGATCACAAAGGAAAACATTAAAAAATAAAATTCTATTATAAAGCTACAAGATAGAAGAAATCCGATGGTTGTTAAACGATAAAAAAATTATAAAATACACGAGAAGGCTAAACCAATCTAAAATATAAAGATGTAACTCAATTTCTTATTCCAAAGAAATTACGGGAACAAACTTCCGTTTTGTATTTGCAAATCCTTTTATTCCGAAACAAACAAATAACATTGTGTATTGACTACAAGTCTATTTATTTCCAGAGGTAAAGAAAATAAGATGTACTTTAACTTTTTACTTTGGCTGTCGGAAAATGATAGCAGTGTTTCTGAAGGGGATAACTTATATTGGATTGCGCCGTTCCATGATGTCTCGAGTAGATTTTATTTACATAGCTGATATTTTTTTATATAGATATATTATGTGTTATTATTCCCGTGTTCTTTAGGTTGGCGTATGCGCTCCCCGCTCCCCAGCATCGCGACAATACGCCCTGAAATACGGCGCTAAGCCGAAAATCTTTACACCATTTCGGGCATTGAAGAGAAAACGTGTTACGGATATTAGATTTCCAACTACTTTCGCGACGTGCATTTAATAGAAAATCGAATTTTCAAGAGCTCGATCGAATAAATCGTTGCCTATTCATAAAATATACCATACTCGTTCGGTTTGGGGTTGCGAATTATAATTTAACGTGGTTGATTTATAACGGCCGATGGGCTGTAAATATAACACGAGTAAACGATATACAGTCACCGAAAGGACTAGCAAAAACACAGCTCAAATTCCGTTGAAGCGTGGAAAGGTGTCATTTTGTAAATTGGAGGTTCGCCTAGCTTATTTGATTTAGTAAACAGACGGAAGCGTGGTGAATATATCCCCTCAACTAAGAACTAGTTGGCTGCGGTCTACCGAAGTTTGAGTGCCTCCACGGTGCTCTGTGCTCTCTGCTAGGAGTAGGAACTCGCACTTCTTTGGGCCGGGCTCTCTGGCAAGTGGCAAGAGGGCCATCATTTGCATATAAATTCCAACCCTTGCTAAATATATCCCCTCATAAATTACCAAAATCCACACTCCGGAATATTACATGTATGTTGCCAATTTTAAAAGCAGCTAATTAATATTCGTCGACACGTGAAACAATTAACGGATATAAAACATTTGTTGTAAGTTAAATTCAACTAAACAAATGTCACCTAAAATTATTTACAAATAGAGGATATTGAGGCTCGACTACTGGTATTTTAGTTACTAATTTGCGTGGTGTAATAAACGTAACTCTAAAACACAATATTATTATTTACACCTGCATTTTAGAGACTATTTAAATAAATTACAAGAACACATTAAAATCACACACATAGAAATTAATCGTTCCTAAGGACCTTCGAGTGAGGAGGAGACTAAGAACATATTCTAACTAACCATCACGCTGTTTCACCGCAGGGGTAGGCAGAGGTTGCACACACACACACAGACTCTTTGCCTCATTCACATTCATATATCGTCTCACACATACTCTTCTATTATTCTGACTCGTGACATGGCCCGACTCAAGTATCTGATTCACTTGATCGTGCCGTGTCTTTCTCGGGCGTCCCCAAATTCTTCTACCATTCACATTTGCGTCATATATTCTCATTACTCTGCTTTCTTCGTTCATTCGCTATACATTCCCACACCATCTAAGAGTCCCTTTCTTAATCGTACTCATTACGCCTTGCATTCTTTGCCGTTCTCCACATTTCTCATATATACGAGGGTGGTCTGAAAAGTTTCCGACCTAACAATAAAACAAGAGTTTTTTTCTTAAGTTTTTTTATTTATTTTTCTACATAGTCTCCTTGTAACTTTACACACTTCTCCCAGCGATGCTCCCATCTCTCTAACCTATCCAAATAGTACTCGGCGTTTTTCTATGCAAAATAATTGTTCACAAAGGTGATTGCCTCCTCATTTGACCAAAATTTCTGTCCTCCGAGCGAAGTTTTTAGATTAGGGAACAAAAAGAAGTCGCTTGGGGCTAGATCTGGTGAGTAAGGCAGATGGTCAAGCAGTTCCACCAACCAGTGGATTTTTGCCATGGCAACCGCTGAGGTGTGAGACGGCGCGTTGTCTTGGTGAAACAGGATTTTCTTTTTCTGCAAATGTGGCCGTTTTTCCGCAATTTCTGCCTTCAGCTTGTCAAGTAATGATGTGTAGTATGCTCCTGTAATAGTTTTTCCTTTTTGAAGATAATCAATTAAGATAACGCCATGACTATCCCAATAAACAGTCGCCATCACTTTCCCAGCCGAGAAAACAGTTTTTGCTTATTTTGGAGCCTGTTCCCCCTTTGGAGTCCACTGTTTTGACTGTATTTTTGTTTGGGGCGTATAACGGTGTATCCAAGTTTCATCTACAGTAATTAATCGTCGCCAAAAATCGGATTTATTGCGCCTAAACTGAGCCAACAGAGCGCTGGAAATGTTCATTCGAACACGTTAGCAAACGCGGCACCCAAAGTGACAGCTTTCTCATTTCTAAATGTTGATTTAATATGTGACAGACACGTTCTTTGGACATTTTCATAACCTCTGTATCTCTCTCACTTTAATTCGGCGGTCGTCTAACACTATTTGGTGAAGTTTACAAATGTTATCGTCAGTAGTTGCAGTTTTTAGAAGTCCCGAACGTTCATCGTCTCTCAAGCTTTTACGGCCACGTTTAATTCAGCCGCCCAAAATTTCACTGTGGTAAATGATGGTGCAGAGTCCCCATACACAGAATCCCACTCATCTTTGATTTGCGTAGGCGTATTGCCTTTCAAAAACAAAAAAATTAATAACAGCTCGATACTCAATTTTTTCCATTTTCACAAAAACACACACATCGACTAACTCAAACGACTGTCAACGAAAAACTGCGCATCCAAAATGGCCGAAACTTTGGTGAGTAACTGTCAAAAGATGCACAACTACATTCACTAGCTTTTATTGAGGAGTACCGCCATTTTTGCGTTGAGGTCGGAAACTTTTCAGAAAACCCCCGTATATATATATATATATAGGGGAGAGTCTGTTAAATTGGACCACTTTTCGGAAAGTAGTAAATTTATTGGGATTTCATTACATTAGAGGACTTCAAATATACTGACATGAAAGGTGCGTTATCAGACTACAGAGGCCGTTTATTATTTTATATTAAATGTTAACAGTTATTTTATTAAAAATATTTTACTTCATTTAGGCATTTGTTCCAAATTAGCCAACCGGTTTGTTAAATTGGACCTGTGGGTTTTGTAAATTGGACCTAGGATTATTCTATTGTTAGAATGTAACCTTATTTACCTAAAAAATAAACATGAAATAACTAGCCTAACCTGACCCAACCCACCTTACTAATATTACCTAATGTATTGTAATACGAGAGAACGCTTTATTTGCTGTTGTATTTAGTTGTCTTTAGTTTAGTTGGTTTAGTTGTCTTCTTTCCAATGCCTTAACCTTTGCAGCTTTACTGCTTGCAGCTTTCATTTTATTTTTTCCGATTCCTACGCATTTACTGGTTTTGTTAATAAGCTCCATTTTTGGTCTCTTACCTAGACGTTTCTAAATAGATATTGCCAAATTATTTTTTATAAGTGCTTGGTGTTAATATGAAAGCTTTCTGAGCACTACGCGCCTTTTTCAAACATACACTGTTCCAGTGTTAGGAGATGGTTCACTAAATCATTTTCAACTGCTTCTGAAAATTAAAACTGTTGGTCGTCCTTTGTGTATTATTCTAATCTAGATGCCTCTTTAAAGTCGGTTTTGGAATTTTATAAACACGGGCACATTCATTCAAACCAACATGTTCATTACGAAACGCAAATATTGCTTGCCTTAGGTCTTCTTTTGTCCATTTGTAATAATGTTTACTATCCGCCATCTAAAATAAATACAAATTTAACTGCAGTCACAATTTATTTTCACTTGTAGCAGCATTGAATAGGATAAATTGGACCGGTCCGATTTGCCGAACTCACAGTGGTCCAATTAATCGAACTCTTACTTCTTTCAAACAAAATTCTTTATCAAACACAACCTACATATTTGGATATTCAGGTTATTGCGGGCATAAAACTATGAAAATTACCGAGTTTAATATGAAAAGATAGTCAAAAAATGTTAACCATGGTTGCAATTAAAGACGTATGAAAGTTTTCCAAATATTACATCGAAGCAGAGAGATTTCGTTTTGTCCCTGTCACTTCTGTTAATTCTTCTCGAATGTGATGCCGGTCGGTAAGGCAACATTAAAGTTAGCTGCGCAACATTCAGTATTGCCAGGATCAAAATATGTTTTGTAGTTTCGTTAATTTTACGCTGGTCCAATTTAACGACCGGTCCAATATTCCCTACTCTCCCCTATATATATATTTATATATATATATATTTATATATATATATTTATATATATATATATATATATATATATATATATATATATTTCTTATTATGTTTTTGGTAAACTAATGTTTAAGACAAGATTTTTTATGCATAGCACAAAGGGTAACAATTACTTTACAAGCAATAATTATTCGCCTGAAAAACTCAGGATACATGACGCCAACGGGACTCGAACCCGTGTCCCTTCGATTTCCGGTCGACAGCTCTGACCACTGAGCTATGGCGGCTTATCTCTTATCCGCGAAATAATTCAATATATACTAGTGTTTCATTCAACAATTACTGCTTGTTACATTTTTTCACCTGAAAACAACCAACTTTATTTTATATGAGAAAGGCATTGTAAGTGCTAACTCTCTCACTAGATGGCGTCGAGTCAAATTGTCTACATTTTTAGGTGAAATACGCAGTAATTGTTGTCTTTTGCAAACAGATAAATATTCCTATCAATTATTCAAGATAATGCGTCAGATAAATTGACATGGATATTATTTGACCGTGGGTTTGTCAATATATGCTAATTGTTTACACTAACAAAAGATAAATCACGAGAAAACTTGGAAAAAAAAGATATTTTAATGTTAAATATACAATACATAATGTTGAAAAACATTGTCGAAGGATAAATTTTGAAACTAAACCGTGAATGGAATATTTAGCATGGCACGTAAACGATAGCGAATTTTGAAGCAAAGTAAGGTAAAGATCACTTTCCTTTAACTTCTTTGTGCGAGATAAAATTAACGGGCAATATAATACGAACCGCAGTTAAGATTCCCAACACATTACAATGTACTCGCACCAAGCCGAGATGTCCTGCATTAAACCGAACGATGCAAGGAATCATAAATGTCAGCCATAAATTTCACACAATGACATCTTAATCGCATTATTTTATGATTCACTAAGATGGAGTAGGTACAGTTGTACAGTGTACAGGGTGTTCGCATTAACATGGAGGTATCTCCAGCAGCCGATTTACCAGGGATATTAATGACCGAACCGGAGATAAATCAGTCCCCGTCCGCTAAATCACCCCCGAGCGAAGCCCGAAGGACATACGGACACTAAGGAATCACCCCGTAAATGTCTCGAGTCGGATCCAATGTCTCCTACTGCCTGGCCTGGTACATCTGTAACTGTATTCGCATCTGTACATATATATCCACTATATAAGTGTGCACAAATCGAATCCAGTAGCCGTGAAGGCAATAGGTATACCCTGTTCTGGCCTGTACCGCAATATAAATGGCCAAACCGTTAGAAACAAACTTGGGTAGATCCGTTTTATGACACTTACCGGAGTTTAAACCACACGCGTCAATTTTATGGCCGATTTAAACTATATTAAAAGATTTATAGTGCAAAACATCCGCAAATTTATCAATATCTTATAACTATGTTGAAAGAGATAAGATCAAGAGAGAAAGTTCGGTGCATATTAATTCATTACACAATACCACATAAAATTATATTCTGCAAAATAAAAATATAAATTTATGAAATACACTCAGCGTTACACACTCACCTAAATGATTACCTCAAATCCCTTAGAAATGCGTCACAAGTTACACTGGTCTAAATTCATTGCGTTGGAAAGCTACCAATGATGGTAATAGATGATTTTATCAGTCACCAGAAATCTAAGAAATGACAACCCGAAATCGGGATTTAAATCCCAAGACGCTGAGGAATAATAATAATATTTAACCCGGCGATCAAGGACGTTAGGGTAATTCCCTCAGAGTTATCCAAGGGCTATTTTATTTACATTTGAATCACGCTTTCCATTAATTTCCTCTTGTATAACCTAAAAGCATTACAGAAGTTCCGGAAACGATTTCATTACTGTACGCAGCGAGAGGCACGTAAACCGCCCATTAAAATACCAATTAATGTGCAGCACCTATATTACCTGTTAAGTAATGTCTCACTTCAACAAAGGGTACAAAATTTTATTAAGGTAACCTAAAACAACAATAAATTGTGTTAATAATTTAGGCTATTTTACGTTATTTCACTGAAAACGATGAAACCAAAATCTCCCTTCAGCAAATTAAAAACAGAATGAAGTAGAAATTATAACAATGTAGTAACGGCAATTATGATTAGTTGCGAACTAACTGCGAACAATTTATTTTTATTTATTTCGGAAAAAAAATATGGTCCGGACAATATATTATGAGGCTAACTGCATCATTACTGCCGGGAGTAAGTAAGCAACTCACTTCGAAAGAAATGGTAGAAGAGTACGCATAAATCACGTTTAATTCGGCGGCAATAAATCTCGATTTAAACAGGATCATTTTGGTTATTAATAAGCGTAATATAAAATAACGACCCGAAACAGATACTTTATAAAGCATACTAAAATATTCGAGATTACAAAAACAAGAGTATTGAACCCGGCCTAAGCCCGTGGAAGATCTGTAATAATAAATATTCACCGTTCTTAGTGGCAAGCGACGCTAAAGAAGGCTAAAACGCGTATCGTGTATGTAAGAAGGAAATACCTACCCTTGTACCTAATGATACGAAAAGCTACATTCGGTTCAAACTATAGGAAAAACTACGTATCTACGCATGGATGTCTTGGAACGTTTGAATAATTTTATGGCACATGAGTAGGTAAATAAATATTAACGTTAATGGATCTATAGGGCCATAGGTTTCAAGCATTTCAGGCTGAAGCCTATTTTCAAATATCCTCGTGTAGGAGAAGCGGTTATCTCAGGATTAAAGGGATTTACAAGACGTAACCGTCATAAAGAATAATAATATGTCATTGTTCAAAACGTAAATTCTCCGAGCCGTCCGGTTAGAATAATAAGAAAACTTTCGAAGGTTTGTGAATTTTCATGTATGTAGGTAACATTACGCAAACCGCCGACAGAGATATTTTTTTGCTAAGAGGCAACTTGAGCTTTGAAATGAGCGTGGTATCATAATAAATTTAAAGAAATAATGCCTTAGCAAGCTCTAAGATTAGGCACTGCTTGGCTTGGTACATATTCTAAATAAAAGCACGTGTAGTGGGGGATAATATTCCTATTCCTGCGCGTACATTAATATGAGCCATTTAAGCTCTCTGAATCCAATGTTTTGATTGACTGCTTCCTAAATTCGGATCACAGCTTTTTATTTGCTGGTTCTCTCGATGTCAGAAACAAATACTCACGAAATACGTAGGAATAGTATATTAATAAGTTGAGGTTAATTTATTCCTCAGGGATGGTGAAGTAGGATGTGAAGTTAACTATTAAATTTAATTTAATTGAAATTATTTATTCAACAAGTCTATTAAGTATTCTTGAACTAATGAAAACCCTTTCATAATAAAGAAAAAATAAATTGAATTTGATTTAAAAGTATGTATTTGTCGGTAAGGAAAATTTAACGGATATAATGGGACGAAACCGCGCGATCCCGAATACTTTCGCGCTAACACCTATTACGGCAACCCTATCTACGAACGCATCGTAGATCTCCTACTGGTTACGAAAATTATTAACCTACTACTAATAGGCCGGCTCCACGCTACCTACCGAATAATGAACCATGGACAGCCTATATAAGCAGACGTACGGCCTTGAACGAGCAGAGATACCGAGCCGGTAGAGGACTCAAGATCTGATCTTGGTAGCGAGATGTGTCGTCCCTTCCAGCGAGGTGTTGAGAAATTCTAGGCTGAAACCTGAGACTGATAGCGAAATGTATCGCACCTTTCAGTAAGGTAGAAGAGTGCCTTGAGGAAGTCATATCTATCGTATCTAGGCCGGAGTTAGCGCGCCGTGATGCCATTTCCGGAAGTTTTTTGCATTGGCGCTGTGATAAAAACAATTTATTTAGTATTTTACATTGGCGCCCAACGTGGGGCTGTGATAAAAACTGTTAAGTAAAATCTGTTTTACAAGTATTCCTAAAAAGTATGGCATATTGTGGTATTTGGTTTTAGAGGGAAAAATATTTAGTAAATATAAAATAATAGCAAATACTAGGAAATCATTACTGCTGTCGTCACTAAAATTAATAAAAAATAATAATAACATGACGAATAAAAGATGCTTAGAATAAGTTGGTTTTATATAATAGTATTTATAACAGAGATATACATAATAAACCTAAATTATTGAACCTGTCCTTTTAACATTTAAAAATGATTCCAAATACCGTACAAATACTCATTGACTGCCCTCTGTACGTACACGCGATGCGAATAATTATGATTTTTATTTGAACACAAAAAACGCGGTAAGAAAAATAAACAATTTTCTGAAATAGAATCGAGCAAGCATTTTTAGCCGGAATGAAAACCAAACCCGCCGGGCTGGAGGATGTATTTATTTTCCGTTTGAAAGCCAACCGGCCCTTTATTACATCAATCAGTCGAAATGGCAGAATTCAGAATTCCGAAGCGGTTTCCTTTGTACCAATATTTGCTCGGTGACCACAGTGGGCTTAAGTCTATTAAATTAAATTAAAAAATACGACCGATTCTAGAGAAAGCTAAATATATTCATCGAGTAATTGAATTTTAAAAACACACAAATATGCTTTATTTGAGTGATAAAACAAAACATAATTGAAAGCGGTCCATATAGAAGCTTCAGAGAAGTGCACATTACTCTTAGCTTAGTTGGAAAGTGGGTTATCGTAACAAATCGAGATAATATGCCATCTTGGCAGTCAACTTACCAAAGAAAACAGTGCTAATGGCTTTGATTCGGGAATAGCTCTTACTATTATTATTATTATGAAGTAACTCTTCATTCAGAGAAAACAAGCAGATGATATTAATTATAATAAAGGTAAATAGATCTAAGAGAGAATTCCGAAAAGAATATATCTTTAATGTATCGTATTATACAGGAAAGACGAAATAAAATAAAATAAACAATATCAAAAGGTTTAATAACAAACCGTTTCAATGAGCTCTCAGCATTCATCATAAAATAAGATGACACAAAGTTGAATATTAATGATTAGGAAGATGGATACGGTTTGACATATGAATCAGAAATAATAATCAAATTTAAAAAAAGTATATCGCAAAGCTTTCAAAATGGATATCACGGTATAGGTATAAGCTTGTAGGGTATATTCGCTTTTCGACATCGTTATCATTTAATTTCTACGTTCCTTTAATTCCAACAATACCCACTGAAAGACAAATGACTAACATGGGTTAACTGAAAATGAAACACAAAAAACTGCATTATTTTAATTTATTAGATAATCTGTAAAAATTGTTTTCGTGTTTAATTCGTAGAACTCAACATAATTTCGTAGCTACTTATTAAAATGGAAACGGCCTGCAATCCCACCCTCGTTAAGCATTTTTCCGTCAATTTTTTTTTGTGGGAAAAGGGGATGGAATGTTTTTTCCAATTTTGGGAGATTTCACATCTCCTCAATCGATTCATAATCATTAGACAAAGAACTGCAAAACGAAAAAAGGTGAATATAAATTTAATATCACAATGTTTCTTTTCAATGTTTGTATAAACAAAATCAAGGGTCTCGGAAAAATCTTTGGTATCTTCGTGACTACACTATGTTTTCCTTATATTTAAATATTGCAAACTGAGACAATTGATTGACATTTAGCTGCTACTTTGAAACTTTTAATTGATTTGACGCTTAGGTAGTCTTTATAGATTAGCTAACTCGAAACAGTTATGCAACGCGCTAACATTTAGGATTATACTGCAAACTGAGTTGGGATATAGGAACTAAAATTCATTAAGAGCTCATATAAAAGTTTATGCATACCACAAGTAGAATAAGAGTATACAATACAATATAAATGGTGTTAAGGGACGTACTTGACTTACTTTAACCAGATTCCTGTAAATGTGAAAGAAAAAAATCGCTGGCAACGTTTTATAAGATTTTTTTAAAATCTTTTGATTCACCTTAATTACTATAAAAGGCAGCTATCTGCTTTGAGAAGTTTTTTTTATTTAACATTCTAATTTTTAATTAATAAAATGAAAATTGTATGGGGTGACAAACATTTCTAATAATTTCTGTAAACGATATTTTCATGTTGGTATTCACGATACTACAGGCGGGACTAGAAGAAACGTTAGTACCATTTAAGTCATGCATATTAGGTAGGCATTATAAAGGAAAGTTTTTTTTAACCTTTCCTTATCTGTAGAGTGTATTCACTACACGTGGCTTCTAATAACTTTAATAACTCTATAAATATAATGAATTCTGGGTTCAGATTTTAGGTATTCCTCCGTTATACAATTAAGCACTGAATTAAAAAATAATACTTTACATAGTTTTCAAATTCAATTAAAAATCAGAGATTTTTGTTAAAAAATCGGGAACAAATACACCAATACAATCAACCGTGTGATACTAATACGCGAAGTGTGTGCGAGGAAATGACACGCTATTGATGTCCCGCTTTAATTCGCTATGCGGGAACATGAGACATCCACACATCTGTAGTTGTATTTTGATTTAGACCATCGATACCTATGACCGCACAGCTGTGTTTGTGCCAGCCGCTAGCCAGCGGTCGGCCGCGAACCGTCGTTAGATGTGGACCCCTCGCACGTTTCTTTAGCATCTGCCGATGGTTTTTTCATGTTTTCAGCAATTAAATTACAATTATTATCACTTTTGATATAAAATATAATAAACATAATCGATGAGCTATGAATATTCATATTTTTCCGATATTAAATCGCTTATTTTGAGATGTGTATTGACTACACAGCACCGGAAAGCGAGGATTTTTTTAGAACAGTAAGGGAAAGGTTAACAATATTTTTGTATGAAATAAAAACCTAACTTAACTTAACCGAACCTAACCTTTCCTTACCTGATCTAACCTAACCTAACATATACTAACATAAACTAAACTAACATATACTAACATAAACTAAACTAACCTAACGCAACCTAGCCTAACCTAACCTAACATATACTAACTTAACCCAACTTAACCTAACCTTTACTAACCTAGCCGAACCTATAACCTAACCTAACCTAACCTAACCTAACCTAACCTAACCTAACCTAACCTAACCTAACCTAACCTAACCTAACCTAACCTAACCTAACCTAACCTAACCTAACCTAACCTAACCTAACCTAACCTAACCTAACCTAACCTAACCTAACCTAACCTAACCTAACCTAACCTAACCTAACCTAACCTAACCGTAAAAAACGCCCTCAGATCGATGGACCCGAAGAAGTGCCCGGGGGCAGATGGGATCACTTCTGATATTCTAACCCGCTTGTTTTGACACAGGGTATTTCCCAAAAATATGGAAGGAAGCAAACATAATCATCATACCCAAGCCAGGAAAGAACAACTACAGAACAAAATTTAAAGCTACAGGCCTATTGGACTTCTCCCGGTTCTAGGGAAATTATTTGAAAAAATCCTGGTTGACAGAATAAAATGGAACCTTGGCAAAGGGAAGAAATTAAGCCCAAAACAATACGGTTTCACCTCGCAAAAGTCAGCAGAAGACGCAATGTACGATGCAGTGGAAGTCATTCAAAGTAAAATGGAAAGAAAGACTGACGAAGTAATCGTCATATCGCTCGATATTAAAGGAGCTTTCGATAATGCATGGTGGCCACAATTGTTAAAACAACTCATAGAAAAAAATGTCCTTCCAGCAATCCTGTCCTTGCGTTAGTAAAAAGCTATACAGAAGACAGGAAAGTAAGAATGAGGCACGGTAACCACTCAAGTGAGAAATGTGTTTCCAAAGGTTGTATTCAAGGATCGATTGGCGGGCCAATCTTCTGGAATGTTTCGCTGGACGAACTCCTACAAATGGACCTCGGTCCAGATGTCTACATCCAAGCCTACGCTGATGATGTACTTTTAATTGTGAACGGGAAAAATCTACAAACCGCAAAAGAAACGGCGGAAAAGGCTTTAGAAAAAGTAAGCAATTGGGGGAAAAAAGTAAAATTAGAATTCTCGGAAAAAAAACACAAATCATGGTAATGAGCCTCAGGAAAAAAGCATTAACGTTAACATGAACGGAAAGGAGATAAATCCAGTAAAGGAAATAAAAATTTTAGGTATGGTAATCGATAACAAGCTTAGATGGGACAAACACATAGACTATATTTGCGGTAAAACCTCGACAATCTTTAAAGCCTTATGCAGAGCGGCAAAACCGACGTGGGGATTATCACCAGAAATTGTAAAGACAATATACGACGGGGCAATCGTGCCGATATTTACGTACGGATCAGGGGTCTGGGGAGATACGTGTAAAAGAGCAAAAAATAGGAAAAAACTAGCAAGTATTCAACGTCAATACGCAATAAGAATTTGTAAGGGGTATAGAACAATCTCCACCACCTCAGCTTTAGCCTTAGCAGGAACACCACCAATAGATCTAAAAATAGCCGAAATGAAAAATATCTACAGAATAAACAGAAGAGGAATACCCGCTCACTTTTAACCAGCTGACAGGGAAATAATGACCACATGCTGTATAAATGAACTACCACATCCAGGGAAAATAGTGAAAGAAAATATAAAAATCGAGTTAGAAAATGGAAATAAAATTAACGAGGATCCCATACAAATTTATACAGACGGAAGCAAACAGGACGGTAAAGTGGGCGCAGGAGCAGTAATAAAAGTAACTGGGAAAGATTGGGTGTCAAAATCATTTAAATTAGAAGACTATTGCACTGTTTACCAAGCAGAAATGTTAGCAATTCAAAAAGCCATAGAATGGGTTCAAATGAAGGGAATAATAGATAATGATATAACTATAAACTCAGACACCAAATCATCACTAGAAACATTAAGGGACGAGAAAACTACGAACGATATAGCAAGAGAGTGCTTGGGAATATTAGAAACATGCCGTGAAAACAACAACCGGGTAAAATTTCAATGGGTTAGAGCCCACAAAGGCTTAGAGGGAAATGAAAAAGCAGATGCGGCAGCGAAGAAGGGAAGATTATTGAAAAAGTGTCCAGACTACAGTAAGGTACCTCCAAGCTTCACTAAAATAATATTAAAGAAAGAGACGGAAGAAAAATGGAATATCAGATATATGGAAGAAAGCACGGGCAGAATAACTAAGAAATACTTCCCAGATATTTACGCAGCAATTCAAAAGAGAAAACACGCTGAAAATAGCTTCCATGCAACACAGATGCTGACAGGACATGGTTGCTTCAAAGAGTACCTGAAACGCTTCAAAATAATAGACGATGACAAATGCCCGTGTGACAAAACTTCAATTCAGGACAGCACCCATATTTTAGAAAAATGCTCAATTTTCGATGTAGACAGATTTAAATTAAATTACAAATTAGAAAACCTTGGAATCAATGAGGAGAATAGAACTGACATATGGAAACGGAAAAAAACAAGCGAAATACATATAGAGTACTTAGAAAAAATCAACAAAAGAATTAAAGAAATTAATGAAATAGATGAAAATTAAGAAAAATCTTTGTGAAGGATGAGGAATATTTATAAAAAGAATTAGGAGAAACCTTGTGTGTAACAAGCAAGGTACCCACGGCAGATACTACAAATCCATACAACCTAACCTAACCTAACCTAACCTAACCTAACCTAACCTAACCTAACCTAACCTAACCTAACCTAACCTAACCTAACCTAACCTAACCTAACCTAACCTAACCTAACCTAACCTAACCTAACCTAACCTAACCTAACCTAACCTAACCTTAAAAGTAAATGGGAAAGATTGGGTGTCAAAATCATTTAAATTAGAAGACTACTGCACCGTTTACCAAGCAGAAATGTTAGCAATTCAAAAAGCCATAGAATGGGTTCAAAGGAAGGGAATAATAGATAAAGATATAACTATAAACTCAGACAGCAAATCATCACTAGAAACATTAAGGGACGAGAGAACTACGAACGATATAGCAAGAGAGTGCTTGGGAAAATTAGAAACATGCCGTGAAAATAACAACCGGGTAAAATTTCAATGGGTTAGAGCCCACAAAGGCTTAGAGGGAAATGAAAAAGCAGATGCGGCAGCAAAGAAGGGAAGATTACTGAAAAAGTGTCCAGACTACAGTAAGGTACCTCCAAGTTTCACTAAAATAACATTAAAGAAAGAGACGGAAGAAAAATGGAATATCAGATATATGGAAGAAAGCACGGGCAAAATAACTAAGAAATACTTCCCAGATATTTACGCAGCAATTCAAAAGAGAAAACACGCGGAAAATAGCTTCCATGCGACACAGATGCTGACAGGACATGGATGCTTCAAAGAATACCTGAAACGCTTCAAGATAATAGACGATGACAAATGCCCGTGTGACAAAACTTCTATTCAGGACAGTACCCATCTTTTAGAAAAATGTACAATTTTTGATGTAGACAGATTTAAATTAAATTACAAACTAGAAAACCATGGAATCACTGAAGAGAATAGGACCGACATATGGAAACGGAAAAAAACAAGCGAAATATACATAGCGTACTTAGAAAAAATCAACAAAAGAATTAAAGAAATAAATGAAATAGATGGAAATTAAAGAAAATCCTGTGAAGGATAAGGAATATTCATAAAAAAAAGAATTAGGAGAAACCTTGTGTGTAACAAGCAAGGTACCCACGGCAGATACTACAAATCCATACAACCTAACCTTACCTAAACTTACCTAAACTTACCTAAACTTACCTAAACTAACCTATACTAACCTATACTAACCAAACCTATAATAACCTAACTGTTTAAAAAAGGCCTATTTTATTTCCAAGTTCCGCCAAAATAGTACCTAGCTAATTTGAATAGAGTAAATGGTAATAACATCTGTTCTAGCCACTCGTATAGTATCAGGAATACCAGCATAAGAAAATATCATCAACAAAAAAAATTTGGTTGTCATCCATATAACGAAAGCGAATGTTCATTTTGCATAGTTAAAATTATAATGCTAAAATTTAAAAAAAAAATCTAATGCTCATAGTTTCCTTTAATAGTAATTAAGGTGAAACAAAAGGTTTTATTAAAAAAATGGTATTAAGCGTGACCGAAAAATTACCGAAATTTTGGAGTCCGGTGACATTTTGTATTTCGTTCTGAAGAAAAAAAAACATTAAAAAAGTCACCGGACTCCAAAATTTCGGTAATTATTTGGTCACGCTTAATACCATTTCATACACATTTTTAAGTCAAATGTTAGGAGAATCACTGGTAAATCAAGTACGTCCCTTAACACCTTGTTCATATAGATAAATAAAAATTGCCGCCAAAATAATGAATGTACGTGTCGATGTGATTTGCCGAAAGCTCGGACATGGGCAACCATAAAATCAATCACTAGTTAGTTGCACATCAGGATTTACTAATCCAGAATAATTATTAAAATATATAGATATATATTTTTATTATTTAGTAAAAGATTATACATTTATATACATTATTTAAGAAATGTTTTGACTGCCCAACTAGGAGGATTCCCGTTTTAGGACAGTCAAATTAGGATGAGTATTAACATTTTGATAAGTTGTTTGATAAGTATAGTATTAAAATAATAATGAAATAATAGGTATTTGTACTTTTAACTGGTGCCTAAGCCTACTAACATATTTTGTATAAATATGAATAACAAAGAGAAGAAATACAATAAAATTAAATATACAATTAAACATAAGATTAACTGCTGCTTGGGTAATTAAGAGTGATGTTTTCTTCAGCTCACCCAAAAGTAGTATTGTGTGGAAGTTTTAAATACTGGAGTTTTTTTTAAGAAAGACAAACAAAGCTCCCCAGTTACGAATAACCCGACAGTATTTAAAAATCTTCTACTACTACCGTACGCGGAAATTTTTTTTTTATTGTAATATAAAGAATATGAGATATTGTAAATATTTTTTTATTTTTTATTTATACATATATTGAAAAAAATATAGTTTTATGTATTTAAAAAAAATTGTTTAATTTTATTTATTTGTTCCGAGTGGTTGATAATACAGCGCAATTATGGAGGGAATGTTGCTTGTGTTGCCAATGTTACCTGTGTCGTGATGAAGGACCAGTCGAGGAATCGAACTCACGACACGTTTGGGTGGGACCCAAACGCAATACTAACTCGGCCACCGACCGGTCTTTATGTAAAAGCACTCAAACTCAACCTTTTAATGTTTTGCTTGTTCGAGTAGGTACTTTTTATCGCGGGTATTAACTACCCATAGCTCCTAACTACTGAATATTGGTGGCAAGTAAATTTTCGTATTGCGACCACAGGCTAATCAAAAACAAAGCGCTTTATTTTGCCGTCTGGCAGCTCGCGTACAAAAGGTTCATCTGGAAATATACACACAAGATTCATTATAACGTAGTTTTACTCGTCAAGTGATGTCTCACTGATCTTCTGATTAATCTAATACGTATTCGAATACCCTGGAGAAAAATTAACAAATATTATTACATGAATTGGTATCTTTCTATTTACTTGTAAAGTTGGCGGAAATATGGACTGTAGAATTAATACAAGAATGGGTAGACTACCACCTGGAAAACAAAGGATTCCAGATTAAAGTCCTTCCTTCACAAAATATTTTTACTGGGGAAATCGATGTCAGAATATCATGTGACAAATTATGATTATGATTAAAAAAAACTATTCAAAATGTACGAGGATGCCTTGCCAACAATATACCCACAACATAGAAGTAAATGACCGGTAAGTAGCTTCTTGGCATCACGTTTGGGTTCCACCCAGACGTGGCGAGTTCAATTCCTAGGCAGGCTACGTCCTCCATCATGACACAAGGAACATTTTCCGCTTAATGTGGTGAAGGTGGGAAATTTTCAAATACTGTCAGGTTTTTCGTAATCCGGGATTGATTGTATTTCTTTAAAATAAAAATAATATATATTCATAAGTCCATTTTTTTCCATTTTTTTTCATTTTGCTTACATAATTAAGAATTTTAATTGCTGTTCAGTTCTTTTAAAGTTTTTGTCCAGTTTGCAATGTTTTTTTGTATTTCAAATGTGGTAAATACATCTTTTTTTTAATTCTACGTAAAGATAGGTACTGTTTTAGAAACTAGATATAATTATTTTTACTGTGTATATTTTAAATAAAGATAACTACTTATTAATAATAATAAAAATATATCAAACGTGAAAAAAGTTGTCGAAAACGATTACCACATTTTTACTTCATCATTAACGTAGAAAATTGAGAGTACTTGATATTTAGAAAACACATTCGTTTTGATCAGAGAATTTGTAAGAAAACTGTAACGTCACTATTTATTTCGTTCATATAATTTAAAAAAGGAAATAATTTTTAAAGTTATACAGAATGTTACGTTAGCGGCGCTTTATTAGCGGCGAGTTATTCACTTTTCCTATTTTTGGAATTTTATTCACGGCATCCAGTAAAAAGTATTTGAGGCAAACTGGAATGAATTGTTGAGTAGAAAAAAAAATAAAATATGGACGCTCGGTCATATTTAACCCTATAACGATGGAGGGTAAAAAATACTGTGCAAAAAAAATGATTACTTTCTGGAATAATAAGTTAGGTTCAGATACAAATTTCAAAGATATCCCCAAAGTATTCACAAAACAAAACTAAAAAGAGCTCTATAATTTGAACATAAGAATTCTCTACGTCTAAATTACATTTCCTATCGCATTGGAAATAAAATTTGAAAAATTATCCATGAATTTAATTTGCCGAGGATAAAGTTTAAATTTAGTTTTACGTAAAGTGCTATCGAATTTTTTTGAAATAATCAAATTTGACTTTCTAGTGAAGAAATACGTTCCCAAAGCATGAAGTGAAGTGACAAATAAACATTACTAAGAATCCTTCGTTTGCACTTAATATCAAATATTTTATGTCCTCATAAACAGGCTATTTACTCAATACAGAAAACGAGCCGAACTACGCGATAAGGTAAATATTATATAATGCTGGAATACTCCAAAGAACCAAAGTACAAAATATAAAATTATATAAAGTGCTTCAGAATATATTCAATTTCTCATCGTGGAAAATAAGATAAAAATCTCGTGTGAAACAATGCTTATCTAAGTTCGAGATCCATCTAAGCCAAGCAGTTTTCGCTTTCATACAAACATTGTGAAAATAATGTGTTCAACACCCATATTAAGTAGATTGTAACATCACAGACAACGAACTATTGCTTTGTTATTATTATAAGCAATTTTCGACAATAATGAAAGCTTTATTCTAAAAGATAAAATGAATCTAGTGTATTTGCTTTTTATTTCTATTTTATTGAAAGATAAAAAAGAATAATCCGATTTGGCAGAAAAACGTAATATTGGTAATGGAATTTTATCAAAAGCACAGCGTTAATTATTGATAAAATATTCCACATTTAAGCCTATGAAATACATTATACATAATACGTTTCCGTCTTTATGAATCCATTAGAATTATAATATTTACGACGCAGACGTTCAACACTTTCGTCTCGACTAAACGGCATGACGGAAAAATCAAAAGTCTTGGACCTATTTCCGATAAAGCCCAATGATAACGAATAATAATTTAAGATACTCGTAACCACAGCGCCGCGAGTTTTCCAGCGAGAAACAGCGAGACGCCGAATATCCATCCTGTCCAAACGAGAGCCCTTCAGAGGCCAATCACGCAGAGAATTCAGAGGATTAACGCGAATAAATTGTTCACGCAAATACCTCACCGCAACGCAATCTCGCCCGGACCTAGTGTACAACACAAATAACGCAAATTTCACGATGACAGGAAGCTCGCAACTCGTAGCGGTAGGAAAATGACTCAAAGGCACATTGGAGACACTATTAGCATATTGTTATTAATAGCAGTGTTCCTGAATAGGTAAATTAGAGAACTTAGATTGGATGTGGCATAGGCTTTTTTTTTGCTTGGGCCTATTTTAGAATTACGCATGGAGGCCCATCAACGATCTGGGATTTTAATGATACTTAATTTAACAGTTAGATTTATGAAATTTGAACCGATATGGGGATTGGTTTAGTCAAAGATATTAGAAGAACGAGATGTGCTATGAGCAGTTCGTACTGAGTGGAATTGTTTTGCCCAGTGTCGCCGGTTTTGTTCACCAATACTACTGCACACCTTCGCTTACGCTAAGGCATCGCTAAGGTATCCGCACTAATACATAGAACAGATTTCTGTGCGTACACGTCCCGATACCGTTCAAAGTACCCTAATTAGGTAGTACTCCGGCTACGGTCCGGCGGCCAACATAGCATATCTCGTTCTTCTAATATCTTTGGGTTTAGTACTTAAAACAACGTTGAGGGCTTACATTTAGAATTCAAATAAAATCTTAGCTAACGACCATGTATAACACCGTATCGTGGGGTTACTGCCAAAAATTCGTAACTAAATTTTTTGGTTTTTATGAGAGATGATTTTAATATTTATGTATTAAAACCTGTGTATGGAATGAGTTCATGTTCATGTTTGGGTTCATCTCTTATGTCAATAAGTAGATTTTTAACTACTGCTTTTGTAAACTTTGTAACATCGTTTTGTTATAATTAATAGATAAGAAAATATTGTAAAAGCACTTACAAAAATAAGCATGTTTGTTTAAAAACCAATATTTCGATATTATTATGATTTTCTTTTAAATTAACATTAAGATTATTTGATAAACCCTGACTTTAAAATGATGATCACTCTTTAAAATGGACTTTACTCCAAACTTGTATTTTGTAAGTTCCCAACTTTTAGTAGTAACCCCACGATATTTAGTTGTTCTGAGCAATTCAGTGATTTGAACTGTAATACTCGTATGTATAGAGGTAAGATAGCCGGTAGGTTCCGATATAAAGCTATTGTCTTGATGTCAGCAGGCGAAGATGACTACGACATCAGGAAGCTGAGATTGACTTGAAGCGATACGCGCTACGGCTTTTAATGCTTCCAATCGTTCTACCAATGTCAACTCGTGTTCAAAATCCACATCACGAGAAGCAGCGGTAGGTGCACGTCACGGACTAAAAATAAATCTGAACAAGTGATACGGGAAAATGTGTTTCGCGCCGAAATGAGCTTACGACCATGAATAAACATGATTTTCATCCGACTTTCAAAAGTGGCGGCATCAATATTGAATTCTATTTGCTTATGCTACGACCATTCATTATCTAGACGTTGAAGTTGAACCACGGTGGCGATTTCAACACTGAAAACGTCCATCAAGAACTTCAATCATAATAACACAATAACAAATATGGATATTTTGTAAGTTAATTGGTGAAGTCAATAACTAAAATGAGCAGAGCTAATTATTATATTGTTTATAACTATTTTTTAACATGAAAAAACAACCCCTACGGAGAGATACAAGGCGTAGATATGATTTTTTTACTAAGCATTATATCATACATAGTGATAATAATGAGCTATATTAAAGAAAACTAAACTCGTAAATTTAATCAATATTCCCCGATGTTCGCCAGTTTGAGGAATGTCCAGTATGCAAAATGACATATTTCCTCTGATATGGAAATCTGCTCGGAATACCGACCCAACTTGGTCAACGGCGGAAAACTTGTGAAGAATTCTGTCGCTTAATCGCTACGCCAAATACCCGACATGCCTAATACTTCCGAGGTACCCAGGTCTAGTACCCACTCATCATGCTCATATGGAGTTGGAACGGGAGCTTACATCAAGCAATGAAGTTAGTTATTCCAGGCTCATTGTACCCGATTATAATACTTTTATTTCAAATTACAGGACAAATTAATAATATGTTACATAATATTCTTAATCAACTAATTTAATTACCCAATTAGCAGAGATATATTCTCGGGTCCAATTGAAGAGCTGGTCTAATTACTAATGCTTAAAAATAATAAAGAATGCCATGATCCCCTTGATTTGGTCCCCTTGGTAAAGTTCACTCTAACAATATGGAATGAGTTCAGCTCAAATTTCTTACGAAAATAAATTTTAAGTCAAAATTCCAATTGAATACGTTAATGATGTCAGCTTGGTGAATCAATTACATCCAATAACGCTGTCTGACAGGAGAATTACGTCAGACCCGGTTGTTTTACACAGAGTCATTAACAACTTAATTGACAGCCCTGCCATCGTCACCACTATTAAATTCCATGTACCGACTACCATGGAACACAACACAAAATGTAACATTCTTCTGCAATACATACACAACCAACTACCGCTATCAGACACGCTCACTAACCAATAGGAAGCAGGATCTAGGCAACAAGTTTGGGGGTACTACTGATATACGAGGGTGGTCTAAAAAGTTTCCGACCTAACAATGAAACAAGAATTTTTTTCTTGAGTTTTTTATTTATTTTTCTACGTAGTCTCCTTGTAACTCTACAGACTTTTCCCAGCGATGCTACCATCTCTCTAACCCATCCAGATAGTACTCAGTGTTTTTCTCTTCAAAATAATTGTTCACAAAGGTGATTGCCTCCTCATTTGACGAAAATCTCTGTCCTCCGAGGGCAGTTTTTAGATTAGGGAACAAAAAGAAGCCGCTTGGGGCTAGATCTGGTGAGCAAGTGAGATGGTCAAGCAGTTCAAACCGTAATTCGTGGATTTTTGCCATGGTAACCGCTGAGGTGTGAGACGGTGTGCCTTGGTGAAACAGGATTGACTTTTTCTGCAAATGTGGCCGTTTTTCCGCAATTTCTGCCTTCAGCTTGTGAAGTAATGAGGCGTAGTATGCTTTTGTAATATTTTTTTTCCTTTTTGAAGATAATCAATTATGATAACTCCATGACTATCCCAAAAAACAGTCCCCATCACTTTCCCAGCCAAGAAAACAGTTTTTGCTTTTTTTGGAGCCACTTCCTCCTTTGCATTCCAATGTTTTGACTGTATTTTTGTTTCGGGCGTATAATGGCGGACGTCCCGAACATTCATCGTCTCCCAAGCTCTTACGGTGACGTTTAAATTCAGCTGCCCAACACTGTGGTAAATGATGGTGCAGAGTCCCCATACACAGAGTTCAACTCATCTTTGATTTGCGTAGGCGTATTGCCTTTCAAAAACAAAAAAAAATAATAACAGCTCGATATTCAATTTTTTCCATTTTCACAAAAATACACACATCGACTCACTCAAACGACTGTCAACTAAAAACTGGGCGTCCAAAATGGTCGAAACTTTGGTGAGTAACTGTCAAAAGATGCACAACTACATTCACTGGCTTTTATTGACGAGTACCGCCATCTTTGTTTTGAGGTCGGAAAGTTTTCAGACCACCCTCGTATTTACTGACACCATTTATTAAGCGTAATCCAAACCAATTATTATTATTATTAACTAATGTTGTTTCATATTTAACTTTATCGGTTTAAATTTATTTCATGCTTTAAAAACGTTGTGTTTAATTTTAGATAGCTCACTAGACATATTCTGTTCTTAAAATCCATGTAAAGCCCAGCTGGGCGTAAAACCAAACAATAACAAAAAAACAGTTTAAAAAAATCCAGTATAAAAGTAAAATATTAGAAATATTGAACAATAAATAAATAGGGGAAAATACATAGAATATAGCAATAATACGTCTGAAAATTAGCGGCAAGATACAATAATATTTTGTTGAAACATTATTAGATTTACTAGCCGGCTTCAAAGGAAATCGGAATTGAACGAAATTGAAATCGAAAAATATGACAGAAATTATACATCTTGTATTATTTATTTGCTTACTTAAAAACACCATAGCTCACGATGAATATGACGTAGCTAAAATTAGTTGCGTTGAACTAGAAATATCAGATAGAAAAAGCTGTAGAAGTTTTCATGACGGTAGAACTTACCGTACGGGAGTTGTTGCCTTTTTTCTGCTATATTTTTTAAATGAAGTATTTAGAATACAGAGTGTTCTAAAGAAATCATCTCGCTTTCTTAAGAAATATAACAATTACGACAGCCTGCAAAATTATTTTCCAACATAAAAACAAAGACACACTAATGTGTAAAGTTCGGTACATAATAGGTCAACCAGTCAATCTTTCGAATCTTGACGAGTTGAAGCAAGAAAATACGGGAAACAACAATTAATATAAAACCAATATACGAAACTCTATTAAATTCGCAGATTTTAATAAATGCCTCAAAAGTCCGATTAAAAAATATTTATTCTATTGCTTTAAGTATTTGAATTTATTTAAATAACGTTAAAAAGCCAGGGGCGCTTTACGACTTCGTTGACATTTTACAAATAAGTAGATATTGTTGATAATTTAGAAAAATAAAGCTGATGGAGTGAAAATTGCCTTATTTACGACGGTGAGCCGTAAATATTAAGAAAAAGTTTGCTTTATTATTATTTTCATTTTGTCTGTTTGATGAGCTGACAAAGAATTGCCAGGGAGAGGATGTCTGGCTATGGCAACACTAAAACGAGTCAATATGAAGCCATGAAAAAATCGTTAAATTGACATCGAGCCGAGCCATCGCCACCGTGGGTTTATAAAAGCAACTTTCAGAAAGCGTCTACTCAACTGAACTTTACTTGCCCAACTGAAATCGACTTATTCATTTTCACTGGAAAATTTTCAGAATTAACGAAACTTTCCTGACTACTGACAGAAAAAAGAATTTGATGCAGTAAAAACAATCACTGACACATGCCGGGATAAAATACCAAATAATAAATAATTCCATAAGGTTATTAAACTATAAAGTAGAAAATCTAATCTAGTATAACTAAAAAACCCTCAGGCTACTCGTACATAAAAATTAAAACAAAACGCTCTATTATTTGTCCTTTGTTTGTAAACGAATAATAAAAAATATATATTGAAACACATATATATTGTAAAGCAAATTACAAAAATATAAAATCAAATCACCTTTATCCAATATGTTTCTCTTTAAACAAAGAGGTTTCAACTTGATGACATTTAATTGAAACATATTATCTTATCATTAAAGTAGGTATATTATTTGCCAGGAAGAAAATGGTAAAGCTATACCGACACCTTCGAACGCTCCGCGACAAGAACCAGGGAGTAGTGTGCAAACACTCAAAACTTAATGGAAACACTCCACAATGGAATGGAACGGAAAAAGAGCGCTATTTCAACTTTCATAAAATAAACCATATTCAAACTTGTCTCGCGCAGAAAGACATTTCAGGAGCGCGCCAGTTCGCAACCGATCCGAGTCCGGCAGCGATAAAGCGTGCTGAACGGAGAAATGTGCGGTCGCCTCATGCACGAAGCTCGCCACACTAATAGTTTTTTTAACCCGCAGAGTTTCATGAAGCTTTAGTGGAAAACGTACTGCAGTCACAGAATAAAAAGTCATGCACATAGAAATTCCGACATTTCCGTTAAACTTTCAGAACGGTTTTAAAACAGACTTTGATTGCTTTTCTCGAGAGTGGTGAGTGAGAGCGGGTGGCACGCTGTCCACTCTCCGCCCCGCCAAATGGAGAAACGCTGTTGAGCGCATCGGTCACGCCGTCGAAGTATCGAACTAAAAACCCAAAGAAAAGGGTTATTTGCCTGGTGTTCCTAGAGCCGAGGAACAGATCGAGACGGCGCTCAGGATAAGGGCTAAGGGCTAGTGGCTGAAGGGGTCACGGGCGAGTCGGGACGACGGACGTGGCCGCCCTGACAAGTATACACATCTCTCCCGGGAAATTGGCGGACATGTGTGAGTGGAATTAGGCGATACCGCAACAAATACACGCCAACACTCAAGCTTACGTATCCGTTCACGGCTGTCAAGATTCAGAAGTACAACTTTGACACAATAATAAATAAAACTACGAGTCACCTGTGAGTCAACAAAAACGACTGGGATTTTAACAACTTTTAAAATAATTTGAATAAGGTAGAAGAACTGATAAAAGATTTCAAAATCACAAAAATTACTTACATTTTATGTTTTATTTTGACTTATTTTAGGTTATTATGTCGTGTTACGCATTATACTTCTTTAGCCAACATTTGGGACAACGTTATTTTCAGCTGTTTAATATCTTTTAAAATACGGCTTAACGTATTACTCTTATTTACGTAAAACCGCCCCACAAACTTGTTTTTAATCTTTTAAATGCCGAAAAACATAGAAAGAAGTTTTTAAAAAAACATCGAAATACTCAGAGAGAAAAAAAGTTTTTCTGGGTTTTCTATGTGATGTAGATTCACCAGTTTCCCGCTTGTACTACGAGTTTCCGGACATCGTGTAATGAAGTCTTAGGAATATATTTCCACGACCAGTCTTGTTTTTCTTATTGAATTAAACCAACTTGGAACGATTCTCTCCCAAAAAATCACTAGAGAAAACTTTGTAGTTTCGGAATTTTATTAAATGCTCAGATGGTACACAATTTGCGGAAAGTGTGGAATTTCCACATTTAATTGAAGCGCGCGGATGCGGGTTGGTAACGGTTTGTAATATCTTGCGGCAATCTCAAAGGTTTCAGTAAATGGTAACTGATACACAAAGCTTAGAGCGTTTAAGGTGTTTCGTATTCAATGGAAATGTTAATATCGAAATGAAACGATATGGCCATGTGTCGCAGAATATAAAAGGAAACGTTGTCGCCTCGGGGGCAATGCTCATATTGTCAAGTGCCCATATTAAATCCCCTAACAATATCCGTCAAGGGTTCACAATCGATACGGTTCACTTGGCAAGTGGGAACGCTGACACGACCCGTCCGTATGAATATAAATTGAAAACTCAAATTTCCGCAACAAAATAATATCAGTCTGTCAACATGTAAGAGAGTTTGTGAAGATTCTTAGATCCTAGAGATAAACACTTACGACACCTGGAACCGAAATTTCTTTGAACAGTATTATTATTTCATATTCGATTCAATTTGTTATTTTTTCTCCAAATTGTTTGTTTTTCGGATTTCATTCAATTCAACATTTGTTGAAAAAACACACCCGATTCGGTATCTCTCGGCGAAATATCATTCGACGGAATGTTTCATATAAAAACGAGAGTTGAAGATACATGTTTCATATCGAATTCTGTATTTTCAGGTTGCAATAGAGAAGTGTAACACTTTTAAGGTGGCCTCGAACCGTGCGTGTATAAATCTCAAGCCTTATCCATTACGTCTCACGGAACCAATTCCTCCCAAAGTCTCAAAGCAGATAAATCTTGTTGAAAATCCCATGTTCTAGCCAAAGCTGGCTACTGTATATCTGTAGTCTGTACCGTGCCCTTCACCTGTAAACTGAGCACAGTACACATGTGCGTAGGTACCGCCCCGACACATCACCGTACATTATCTTTTATGGATGGCGTAAAAGTCACATTTTCCTGCCTCGCGTGGCATTTTTTATTCTAGCGTAACGAAACAACGGATTCACATTCGACAGATCCAATCGCGGGGTAATTGATTATGTGGGAGCTGCGTGGAAAGTCTCGCGATACAAACAAAACGCGTACACGTTTCTTTAGCGATTCAGCATAAAATTGTTTTTCAATATGTAGGCGAAAATAAAGCAATATCCAATACCAAAGTCAGATGTATAAAAAGTAGGTAGGTGGTTTGAATACTAAATACCCAAGTACCTGATACTTGTGATGGTTTTAATAATCTTGGACAAGAGTTAATAACATTCTTGTGCTTCCTTCACCTCCTTCAGTTATTATTTCATAGAGCCTAGTAGTACTATCAAAGCAGATGTTGGAGTGTGGATGAAATAATTATGATATCGTATCATAGTAATTATTAGTACGTCTGGCCTATAATAGTCACTTCTGGATTACCCTCCAAAATTGGGCACCAATTAGGATGAGGATTCGGACAATTGAGTGTTAACCCATCGATCGCCTATTGTTGATTGGGTTGATCTGGACTAGTACCTATCTTGTTTTACAAAGTAAGAAAAAACTTGATACATTCTTTGGTTCCATTGAACCATTAACGAAACATTTTGAATGTTCCAAATCACAACTGAGAGATCGATGGTTTATGAAGATGAATTGCCGCATACCTATTACTCATTAGCCATTAGGAGAATGGGGGTTCAAATAGTGTGACTCGTGTTAGATGGGGGTTAATTATTTATGGGAAATAATTAACTCGTCATATATTCTAATAATTTTATACAGGTGGGCCTATACAAATCGTAAGAGGGTGGGCCTCTGGTATGGTAACTATTTCTTTTGGCCAATATGGAGTATGATCGTATGTTTTGTTATATTATCTCACACAACCTATGTAAGATACTCTGCGGAGGGTATTTTTAAGGAGTGAATCCAGGTCGGAACCGACCATGTTGAAATGTTGTGCACGTTTTCGCTATTTCTGCCGATTGCCTACAGGCGCCGTAGGGATCAATTACTTTCTTCGGAGTACCTAGAATTGGCATCTCGGTAAAGCAAAATCAGCATTTCATTGATCATTCAAAATGCCGTGAGGCGATAATAAAATAATTAAATGATGTGGCATTTTTTTTTAGTTAAAGAAATCACGCTTGCTTATAGCAATTATATATTGCCTACGCGTATCTATTGCAAGCTGGTCATATTTCTATCATTTTAGGTATAAACAGTATAAGTCAAAAAAAACTCTGGGACAACTCTTCATGTGGTATCAAAATAAAAAAAAATCTCAAAAATACATATCAATTAAAATAGGAATTATTATCGGTGCAAGTTTGTACACAACTCATTGGTAACGAGATGAAAGGAAGCGGACAGGACAGGACGCGTGGCTGTGCGCCATGTATACAAAAATGCATCGGAGCGCCACCGTCGCATGGCGGGCGCGCGGATGGTGTGAAAGAGCGCGCACGGCGAGGGTCGGCCGCCGGCTACAATATTATATTCGTTGCATAGAGTCCTGTTTAGCCTCGGGCCCTTGCTATAACTAGTTCCTTATGCTTAGCATGATAGATTTATGTTATGCGATGCGGGGACAGTCTAGAGGGGATTAAAAACATTAGTATTTAAAAAAAAAAAATTTTAAATGTTTATAATAATTGAGTCTGGACCATAGAGCTATACAATAAGAGGCCATATTGCGTACTAACATCGCGTCTTTAACCGGTGCGCACTGCACGTAGACCGAATTTTGTAGTTGTAATTGTAGTTGTGGTTGTAATTTTGTAGGCACAGATGGAACCTATTTTTTCGCTTCATGTATCATCTAAGTATAATAGCATCAATGGTCTGGACGTGAGAACCGACCGGACTGGTCCTTAAAATGGTGCCCTCGACTGGTATCTTTTAATGAACTGGCGTATCAAGCGTTGCTGTTGGCGTGAAGTGTTTACCTGCCGATCGTCTGCGGTACCCGGGCGGCAGGAAGGCGGGCGGCGGCGTGATGGGCGGGTGCGGCGGGTGGGACGGCCAGGAGGGCACCACGTCAGGGGGTCCGCCCGCAAGCTCCAGCAGCTGCTTCTCGCAGCGACGTCGCCTGCCCCGCCCCGGAGTCAGGGTCTTCATGGTGGCCAGGAAGCCAACACCACTCATGGCAATACAACTACCAAAAGCACTCTACACCAATTGTCTTATCTAAGCTTTCATCTGCACCGTATTATGTTCAACTATATTTGATATGTTTAACTGGAGCTTCTTCTTCTTTAATCACTAATATAAGCATCTTTGGTCTTTGGTAATAATATAATTAAGTCCTTTATTTTGCTATATTGCGCAATTCGGTAGGTTCCAATCTTCGTTAATTACAGATTCAGCCATTTGACGTCATCAGACTTCGACTCTTGGGAATGCTATTTCGTTCCTTCTTAATACAACATATCAAAATCTTTTAGTAATAAAATCTTAAGTACTAGGCCAAAGCGGCAACCTCAAAGGAGGTTCTCTTGAAATGCAATTGCAGTAGATTGCTTTAGTCGAATACAACAACGGCTTCTGTTATCTCCGGCTCAGATGCAATACAGCGCAGTTAGAAGTCAAGTTTACGCTTGTACTGGATCGCTTGCGCCAACGGAACTGTACAAATTCCAATGCTGACGTTTCAGGAAACGTCGAGTGCGGTGATTGTACAAACTTGCAGGAATAGCGCTGGTATTCACCGTTCACCGTTCACCACATAACGGCCGTCGGGAAGGGGACTTCATTCGCTCTGTCTCCACTTATTATTGTATGTTCTGCGACACTCGATGGGAAAGCAATTTAGGGAAAATACTCGAATATTGGAAGACAAACAGATCAAGTAAACATTGCGTAATATGCGAAGCGTTTATGATTTTATTGCAATAACGAACTTTAAATATGTAACACTTATTCGTAATATTCTTACATATAACATTTATAAAACTCGATAATATTAATATAGTCAATGGAATTTATTTAACAATGAATATTCTGAAAAAATAACGAGGAAAATTAAATTATATTGTTTCACGATTGAACATAATAATAGTCGATGTGATTAAATTTAAAACCTTGTCACGAAATGTAATTTTCCGGATTACAAAAAAAACTGTTTGTCTGGTAAAGACAGAAGTAAATTATTCATTCACTCATTATTCCCAGACCAAATAATTCCAAACTATATTGACTTTGTTATCGGGGAATAAATTTGAATGTAATTATGAAAAATCCTCACAGCGGCGCGAAATTTTCGAGTTAATTAAAAGCTTCAGAAAACTTGATATCGGATCAAAGAAAGGAAAACGAAATGTTAAAACTTCCGATCATTTTAAACTGTATTCATATTTATTGTTGCAACGAAAACGATAAAAATTATTAAATTTAATTAAAAACTTTATACATTTTTTATTCGTTTTTCTTTAATAACCATCAAAAATTAAGTATATTCTGTGTACAAAAAAAACATTTATTTTCTTAGACATTTATTATGTAACACAACAAAGAAAAATGTAATTTTAGGAATCGTATAAAAAAAAATTTAAAAAAAGGAGCACGAATCCGAAGAAGATTGTTAGTAACTTTATTTAGATGATGCTTGCGTTAAATTGTAAAGGTCAAAGTCTAGTAGGTACTGTGTTCAACAGTTGCTGTAATAGACAGATATAAAGTTCTTGTTTATTTTAAAACGAAAAAAATATAATCATGACACCAGTTCACAAATTAAACAAAAAATAACAGAATTAGCACGAAAAGTCAACAAACATTCAACATAAACAACGTTTTACTATTCTACGATTTAACAGAAAAACTTAAAAACTCGCGAGCAAAAGTAATGCAAAGTGTCGACAGCCGACAGCCGATAGCGCGCCGACGTTTGCCCCACGCGGTGCAATTTCAGATGATATTGCTTGACGCGAATCGGTCCAGATCACCTCGTAGCGGGAAGTTAGTTTAGTTTCCGCTACGCCGACAGCCCCGTGGCGGCAGCGGCGAGCGGCGAGGGTAGCGGCTAGTAGCGACTTGCTAGCGGCTGCGCGCGTCCGAGCGGCGCGAACCGCCGACTGAGAATACCGCCACTTCGGGTTTCGAAAGCCCAAACAGACAGCGTAACAAAGCGAAGCTACTGACATAAATACACCCACCTCGCTAAAAGCTCCCGAAAGCTCTAAGTTGCGAAACGAAAAATCGCTGAATAGATTCCGCCAGGGCACCGGCACCGTTGCGAGGTGCCCTGTACTTCGGCTCAAATTGTTGGAATGAAGTTGAAAACACGCGGGGGCGCGCAAGCCGGGGATTGCGCGTCAGCCTCCTTCCATCTCTTGGCCGCCTTCTCCAGGGGCATCAAATCGTCATTCCAGGGGAGGTTCATTTTAAAGCTTAATCTAATTTAGTGTTTTAAGCTATGCGCGAGAAATGTTACGAGATTAAATCATTAACCAGTGATGATTTTTTTAGAGAAGTTTTAATATCATAGGATTATAATTTAATTTGAAAATACAGAAAAAAATTCATAAAAAATTGCTGTGAAATCATACGATTATTTTTTTGGTAATTTAATTTACATATATTTTTTTAAATTCTTTGATTAAAATTATGATAACCTGGACTGAAAGCCATTGGAAACATTGATTCCCACCAAAAACAGTCAAGGTGACAAGGATCGAGATGAATATTTGAAGTTGGTCCCAAGAATGGAAGATGTGCCACAAGCGCGGCTCGACAGCTGAGCTGGCGAGGCTGGGCGGCGCGGATCGTTACCGGCGCGCAGCCTTCGCCCGCCCCCGCCCCCACCCCCGTCCTGCCTCCCATCCCACCGAAACTACTACCCCCGCCACATGAATGAACTGACAAGAGAACGAGGAACGCGCGCATGCGCAAGGAACCCTGATCGGCATTGCCGCTGCGAAAATCGCTACCACGCGGCTGGACCAGCGAGATATGGGAATTGATTTCAAAATCCTCTGGAACAAAACACCCGGAATATTAAGCGGACAAAGAAAATATTAAGTAGAGATTGGATTCATAGTGGAAAAGAATATGAACTTCAATAGTGGAGTGGACTAGTGAAATAATGCTCGCCTTTCAGAGTGGCTGCCAACAATTAAAAAAAAATTAGCTAACCTTAAAAAATATATATTTATTTTCATAGTGGAAAAGAATATGAACTTCAATAGTGGAGTGGACTAGTGAAATAATGCTCGCCTTTCAGAGTGGCTGCCAACAATTAAAAAAAAATTAGCTAACCTTAAAAAATATATATTTATTTTCAAAATGACCGTTATTTTTATTGAAGAAGTGCTAAGAAGTGCTATTCTATGATAATTAGGATAAAAAAGTGAGAATATAGATGGCTGTATTTCATTACATGATACAAAAATTAATTTATAATGCCTATCATGAATTTGATTAACAAGTACCAAAGTAAGTCTGGCTGTGCGATTAAAATCCAGAGCTTTATATTGTGGAATTTTCATTGGTTTACGGATTGTACGTATACAAAATATTGGACGTGAAAAATAACGACGCTCGTCAATCTTTGCACTAAAGAGGAGCGGAACTAAAGATTTTATGGAACGTATTTCAGATAGAAGATTGGGAAGTATATAAATATTTATGAAATATTATGTAAGTTATCGAAGAAAGCAAACACTTTGTAGCTTGACATTTTACACATGAAAAAGTTCTTTGTTTAAAATCAGTATTTGATTTACAAACGTCGTCCGGTTTCGGTCGATCTCAACCTTCATCAGGACAATAAACATGTAAAATAAATTACAGAATAAGGGAAGATTATAAGGTAAACAAAAAGAAAAGAGGAAAAGAAAACACATAAGAGAGGGAGAGAGCATCATAGACAATCGGGTAGAGGGGAAAGTAGGGGGGAAAGTAGGGTAGGGGAAGAGTTAGATAGGGAGAAAGTGAACAATCTTAAAATCGTTGTATATTCAACATTAAAATCGTGTATAAAGTAGTTCCCTTTCTCCGTATGTATCTTCCGTATGTCCCTGATGCTCTCTCCCTCTCTTATATGCTTTCTCTTTCTCTTTTGTTTACCTTATAAAATTATTTACCTTATTACAAACAAAATTCGTAAATCTATTTACTTTTTCAAACAAACACGTAATTTCCTTGACCCCAAACTTTTAAAATCAGTGTATTTCTCACTATGCCAATCACACATAGAATACGGAATTTTAGCTTGGGGTAATACTTCTTCTAGTGCCCTCGACCGCATAATTAAAGCACAAAAATTAATCATAAAAATGATTCTCAAACTTCTTGTCTCGACACGGGTGTACCCTCTAGTGAGACAGATGTCGAAAAATTTATGTAATAAAACTTTATATTGATGAATAAATAAAAAACACAAAAAAAATTAGTTTATATGTTTATTGTCCTGATGAAGGTTAAGATCAAACGAAACTGGTCGACGTGTATAAATCAATTAAAGTGGTTTTAAAATAAAAAAATTTCATTTGCATAATATTACTTATTTTTTACAGACTTGTTTTTACAAAATTTCTAACTATTAAATATCTAATAGATAAAAAGCAAACAATACGCAATATACAGAGAAAATGAACGTAAATAAACAATAAACGACTACTTAAAAACATTCTATAACAAAAATACATTTTTTAAATAACACATTATAGAAAAAAAATGTCAAAACGGTGAAACTTTCTCTCGACCCATCGCTTTGCATTGCAATGGGAGGGATGGATTCATACGTCCGTCACTCCTGAACACAATGTGCGCCAGATTCCTACCCACCCCTCATACCTCTTTCTTTCCCAGAACTTTCTCTCCTTCCTTTACCTAAAAAGACCCTCCACACAGCATCCCCAAAGATGACATAGACTTTTTTTTCTAATTTTTTTTTCTCAGGGCCTCCTTGTGTGGAGCTAATGTAAAAAAATAAAATACTTTTTCAGGCTGATATTACTGTTTCATTTAAAGACGGTGGCTTAAATACATACCATTCCTTTGTTATTCCATTAAAATAATGTACAACTATGAAACTGGATAACTCTTCTGTAATGTTTTCAACATGAAAATGAACGTTCATCTTGATGTAGACGAGAAACGAAAACATCTAAATGAGAACAATAAATATTTGATTGATCAAATGCCGTTGAACGACAAGGGTTGAATTCATAAGTGGAAACTTCATTTTTTTCCATTCAAAATTTTGCGGAATGATCCGAGCAGACAGTAACAGGAATAAAATTGAAATTTTCTTCGAAGAAAACAATAAAGTCAGAAAAGTTCCTCAAATAAGTTAGTCGGTCGACACGTCAAGCGAGCGGAGGAAATTTACTTCGAACAAGATCTAAAATAAACGAGTGAATAATCAAAAGCCGAGTGTTTCAAGAGTCGTTTGTTTGGCCGCACTCGTTAGCTCATTTTAGATAGGAAAATAAAAAAATACAACAAACAGATTCATAAAAACGACATCAATAAGTAACAGGGCGATAGGTGCGTGCGTGTGCATGTTAGTAGAAAGTGGTTTACTCGCCTCTGATATGATTCGTATGTGTTCCATGGTAGCGGAGTTCACTAGCGACTTTGTCGTGAGGTCTCGAAGCTGATCCCCCTGGGGGTAAAAGTAAAAAAATATGTTTTTCATACAAAATACACAAATACACAACATTTTATACAATTCGATACAAACGTGCAAGAACATGGTGAATGAACATGATAAATTGCTAGGCAAAGATAACGAATAATGAAAATAAAAACCGATGTTAAAAAAGTTTCCATGATAAATCAACACACCTTTAAAAAGTGATATAAAGTCATTAGAAACGAAGAAAAAAATATTTAAACCTAACCTAACCTACTTAACCCAGTTAATAAAGTTTTTGTTTCATCACTTTCCATGACTTTATATAACCTTTTAAAGATGTGATGAATTATCATTTTGATGATTTATCCGGTCACCATTAAAAAAGTCTCACGAAAACGATAAGCAAGTAGATTATTATAATATACTCGTACTGGTGGACCCCGCAATGCTTCGCTATTGCAAATGTCTTTCTCGGGCGTCCCCGACTTCTACCATTCAAACCACTCTCTAAACACTCTTGGCACTAATAAGAACAAACTTTGATATTTTCAGCGATATCGGTCGACTACTATTCGAGTTTTGTGAGTGCAATAATATGCAGGCTGAATTTTTATACATAATAAAGATAAAGATAACACTGTAGTTTTTCTAGAAACCTGAAAGCTAAAATAATAGCTTTATCTCGAATTTGAATATACATATATTCACATATAATATGCAGACAAATTTTTTTTCAATCCAACCTTATGTAAAGGTCAAAATACGAAACAATCGATATTATCGTTAAACATTTAACTAACTTGTACACACGGAGAAAAATTACTAATATAAAATATTAATAATGTATTAAAAATCTGGTCAAATTATTTGTATTTCAGTTGAAAACGTGACTGCAGGCCTTTAACGAATGACAGGTTTCTTAACAAACTATCAGTAAAACACGAATATGTTATCCCCATACGTCGGAATACGTGTTATATTTTCTCATTTCGTCATTATATTTATTTGAATAAACGCAGATGCATGAATACGTGATTACATTAGTACTAAACATTCTGAATGTACTAATTGTTTGTAGGAAATGGCCTGCATCAAGTAGCAATACTATTTTTTTCCGTGCAGAGTCGAACTAATATTCAACGTACATTCCGTATATTGTATTTTGTACAATATTGTAATACATGTGGTACCTACGTACAACTTACATTGCGGTAGAGAGAAACAAAAGATTTTCCTAGGAAGAGACAGGGGGAGGAGGTCTGCACAAAGCACTTTGGCTACACATTTCAAGTTTAAGACCAGCTTTAAACAGTTGGGATAGCTATTCAACGCAAGTCCCGATAGTACATTGTACACCTCAAGTTTGCCAATGCAATAATGAACTAACATAGAGGAAGATGCTGATCAAAGCACAAGATTTAGTTGTTCCTTTGATCGTTAGAGATAAAAGAAAATGAAGTTGCGGTAGTTTTTATGAGGTATGTAAAATAAAGAGTATATGTACATAGGATACAGGAAAATTTTCATCCAGCTAAATAAATAACTGATGAAAAAAGTTTTAAAACATTGCTGCCATAAAGTGATAGTTTAAAGTTTATGTAAAGAAAAAAAATTCTATATATATGATAAATGGCGCCTAATTTAAAAGGAAAGTACAATCATGTGTTCGTAGATTAACGGTTGAAATGTTAGATACGTCTATTTAATTTTAAAAGAGGTGAGGATTATTTAATAAGACTCAAATAAGCTAATTTTTGTTAGCAGAAATAAAAGACACAATGTCGAAAAATAGGTATTCGATTGGCTAGCAATTGATGGCTTTTGATTTAACATTTAGAATATTAATAATTAACAAAATAAAAGACGGTTAAATAAAAATCCCGCGTTGCTTATTTTTATCAGCATGTAAAATCCCGTGTTGCTTATTACCATTAGCATGTAAACGAAAGTAACTTACTTACTACATAACCAAATCATCAACTGATAAAACCAATTTGAGACGAATTTTTCCTTTTCAAGTTATTCATTTCAATATTCCTGGATTGCTCACGGGGTAGAAAAACATTAAAATTACATAATATTGAGATTTCATGCCTACTTAATGAGTATATTTAATTTTGTTTGAAGCTCCTACAAGATTTTGAAACAAGACGGCCGAATGTACTCGACGAGGGCTTGACATAAAGGCCCAACAAATTGAGTCAAGTTCACAACCAATTGAGAACCAAGAGGGGGCGGCCCTTTCAAGCCGAACAACCAAATTATCAAAATAAATACAAAATTAAAAACGCAGTCTCGTTACAAAAAAACATCTCAATCTATTTTCCCATCCCTTAAAGCAGAATTTTGATATTTCATGATGTAACTTTAAACACTTTATGTTCAAAATAAGAGGAACATTACTGTCTACATCGGATTTTGAAAAACCCGGGCAACGCCGGGGAATTCGTAAAATATTGTATTTTACTTACTATCTAATACAAAAGCGTTTTGTAAAATTGCTTGGCAATCTATATCAACGAATAGTTCTCCTGCTTACTTGCTCGTATCAAACTACTGAATTTTATGTAGATAAAATACTTACGGGACCTGCTCGTTTCCACGGGAAAAGCTAGAGTGTAAAAAGCACTTCGCTAGAGAGCGAGCACTAAAGATTGATAGGGGTGGAAAATTCAACCGATAAAATTCTTAATTTACAAAATTTAATTCCAGACCAATGTTTTAATGGCGGAAAAATGGAGTGAGAATGTAAAAAAATAGAAAAAAATGTAAAAAATCGGTAGTTCATGCTGGTTGTATTAAAAACAGATTTGATGGCTTCATACCTCTTGACGGTACCTTCCCAAATTTTTTTCTCAAGGTTTTTGAGCTAAAAAAACGTTAAAGGAAGGAAAGCACTTTGTTAAAGTCATTAAAAAGTTTTTTTTTATTAAAATTTGGTCTGTTACAAACTGCGATTTACCTATGAATTTAAAATAAGCTAGCTTAAAATGTCTACTTGATGCATAATTTACGATAATTTAAAGCCTTATTCTAATTCTATACAAGGCTTAAAATCTTTATCGGCAATATGCAAAAAGAACAGATTCAGCAACGTCTACATTAAGGGGAACAATAAAATACTTGTTTCAATGCACTGTTACGAGATACGTTGTTTTGGATCTGATGAACAACATAGCGTATAAGCTTTGCAGCAATTTAATGAAAACGCGATGGTAGGTGGTGTGAAACTAACATTGGAAACACGATTACTGTGAACATCTAGGACTTAGAATGGTAAACTCATGCGGTGTATTTATAATATTATTATTCTAATACAATTATGTCGCGCTACAAACAAAGGAAATTAAGTTACAAAACAATGTTTGTTTCAAATCAGAGTTGGTATTATTATTAACACAGTTTCATATTCGTATACCGAAGTTCTTATAAAATCTCTCGTCAACACGGTGGTATGTCTACTGTCCCTGGCGGCCTAGTACGAAAACTTTACATCTGTGGAAAGCAGGAGGGGATCTAGGCAGGGGGGTACGGGAGGGAGGCAAGCTCCAACCCCTAGGCAAACCTGACCTTAGACTTAGAAGTCAACAGGTGACCTGAAAATAAACAAGAAACGCATTATTCCTTAGCTATAATGACATTTTAATAACAGCTTTCTCGTGGAAAAGTAATTATTCAGTTACTTTGTGAACTTGTTATCTCTTGAACGTTGTGTGGTCCTCGCACGACAATATTGCTAAATATTCCTAGTAGCTAGCTTTGTAATACAAAGTACTCCCTTAAATTAAACACGTCGCGGGACTCCGGGAAAATAACACAACAGGGAAAATATTTTCGTGAAGCATACAAAGAGTAATCAATCTCTTAAATCTGTCAAGGGCAGCATTAAGGGGATTACAAAAAAACAATCCATTATGTTGGGGACGACTATGGATCGCCTGTTGCGGCATGGCAAACTAACAAGAAAATTATCCAATCTAAAAGAGATTATCAAAATTTAATGAGACAAAGCGAAATACGCAGATCAAACGATCATAAATTACTTTTAATTAAATTATTACAAATATATTGAAAATAATATCAATGAAAATATGAAACAGAAGAAAAAAAAAATAAAGTCGCGACAGAATTTATAGAGAAGTATTGATATTACTTTCAATAATTAATATTACGATGTTACAGTAAAGCTTCAATATCAACGAGTTAATTCTCTTTTTAATACTAAATATTAATTTTCGCTTGAGATGGATGAAAAAAGCACTACGCTATTTTTAACAAGAAAAAGAGAGAAATAGAACCGAGCAATAATTATTTGCCTCGCATAAAATGTCGATTCTTCAACATTCAACACGTACGGATATAGCTAGCTCATCAGAATTGTTGGGTCTCGTCACGGTCCTTTTTGCGAATCTCGAGTATTTTGCGACGGAGATTCGCATTTTCTCTTTTCAGAATTTATTGATTTGTAAAACAAACTGCGAAGAAGTTCAATTCAGACGTGATTCCCCCAAGTCTAGTGAGACACACAGGACGAAACGAGGTAAATAATTACGCACCATGCCAAACCCTTTCTAAAACCTATAAATATATCTACCGAAACCAGAACGAACTTGAACGACCTCTGTAGAAGAGCGGGCAGAGTGAAGATACTGCTCTGGGCCCAGAGGTCAAGGGTTCAAAACCCTGCAAGGGCAAAAAATAACATATAAATTTTATAGGGTTTTTTCACATATAGATTTGAAAGCAAATAACATAAAGTATTTGTTAATTATTTATTATTTTCAATGAATGTAAGATATTTCCAATGTGGTGAAACAACACCAAACAATTTTTTTTTAAATATTGATTGACTTGACTTCAGCTATTTTTATATTTTATAAAACATTTTACAAGTTTGATGGTAGGTGGGTTCATTTTCATTATTTTTTTTTTACAAAATACAGACACAGATAACACCACACACATCTGTCCTGGCACAGACTATGCGCTTCATCCACATTCATACATCGTGTTATACATCACATCCAGACTCTTCCTTTGTTCCCATCCACTAAGTAGTCCTCACAGCCCCATCCGTGCAGTGGTACATCTAGTAAATAAAACTATTTTAAAACATCTCGTAACTACACGCAAGTAATGGCCGGTTTAATATAAAATGTTCACTGTCATTGGTAAAATGAGTCCCGACGGAGTCCAACGCGACAGTGCCGTTAAGTTGTATTTAGGTGCACACTTATTAAGCGGAAAAACAAAACGTATTAAACAACAGTGTGTTGCGCCACCGCGCGGGAAATGAGAAAGATAAGCCCCGGCAACTAACGTGGGAGCGTTTCCCGCAAAGGTTGTTCACAGTTCACACCCAGTTCATTTGGCTCGCCGGTGCGCTACTAAAATGAACACTTTATCGGCCAACTTATCGCGGATATGACGTGTTGCCGCCGTGGTATTGGCGAAGCTGGACACAGCAAGCATTGCGAGTTAAACAATACAACACACCTCTTCTCTTCTCTGTGTACTCCTGATATCTATTTTAATTAACTTTGCACATTTTTGTTTATTTACTTGAATAAATTCACTGAGCTTTGTTACAATAGTAATAATGATGTGGTGGCTTCCAAACTCAATCAGATACACGTGTTCCCGCAACCGCGGTGGTGTATTGGCGAGTTTGGACACATAAAGCAATAAAAAATAAAACAAACTCCTCTGTTACTCCTGGTATCTATTTGAATTAACTTGATACTTTTTATTTATTTGAATAAATTTACAATTTCTTGTTACAAACAGTGACGGTTCGTGACTTATCTCATTTGGAGTTCAATCGGAGATCCCTCAGATAGATAAAAAAATCCTATAATGGTCTTTTCGATGTATTATTTATATTTTCCCTAGATCTAAAGGAATCGCATCACATCAATGCACGAGAAATTAGGAACAGGACCTAGGAACAAAATAGAATTCGGCAATTCATTAAAACGTCTGTGGCTAAAGAATATAACGTCCTTTGTAGCAAAAATAGTTTTAAATACGAGAATAACAATTTACAAAAGAAAATGTTCTTTTTTATATAAAAAGTAACATCTTTAGTAATTAACTAATTTTAATAACTACATAAAACATTACAATCAGAGAAAAAATCTGTTGATTCTAGCATAATACTATTCCATACAAATTTGGTGTTAAATAATCTCAATCGCGGCGCACACAGTCGTCACCTAGTAAAAACCCAAGGTTTAGTATGAACCACTTCCTAACAGTGGCGGCTCGTGACTTTTGGGTGTACTAGAGAGCTAATATTACAAAAAATTGCATTATTGACGTTGTTGTAGCTGAAAGCCATTTTTTATTTTGTTACGTAAATTCGATTTTTTTGTATGAAGATTTTCAGAAAATCCGTGAGGCGCACGGCCAAACTGAAATTTCCTGAAAATCTTTACAAAAAATGTAATTTTAGAAAAAAAATAAAATATCGTTTTCAGCTTCAACAACATAAATAAAGCCATTTTTTGTAATATTAGCACTCAAGTACCTACACCCAAAGGTCACGAGCAGCCACCGCATCTTATAACAGAAGTCCCAGTCGTTGATATTCATAACGAACAAAAATGGTATTCATTTCGGACTCGCTGTTAGTTAACACGGAATTCGAATGGCGCAGAATGACAGAACTTGAAAACCAGTTTGAAATTTGATAAATTGTTCAAACCTTGTGAAACAACCCGTCCTTATTTATAATGAACCATTCAATAATAATTATTAATAGGTTCTGTTATTTTATCCTTTCCTCTAAGATTCAATATTTATACCAATATTAATCCACCCACCGCCAATTTTAAGCTGATTGAAAAGGTCAAACCATTATTTAATAATCTTGGATACTTTTAACTTACCAGGTATACAAATGTTACTCGTAATAATTTTCAGCGGGGGTGTGCAGAAGGGATAGAACGTCACAAAATATTAAGGCACACCCCTAAAGTTGGCCGCTTCCATGTACACATACTTATTTTATTATTCCAGCGCTTGACATAATCAGACGTAAAAATTAGATTCACTTGATTTTCTGAGTCATCCATGACTTCTTCTATTCAGTTTACCCCTTCCTTAGCCAATTCCACGCCCCAGTGTCATAATAATATTTTTAGAATTTATTTTTAAAAATCGTGAAAATCGCATCAAGGGCGCTTTTTAATATTAATATATGCCATGATGTGCTACTGAAACAACAATATTATATCTAACATTTTGGCCAAAATTGACATTTGGCATCAAAATGCTTACGTTTTTTTTTTTGTCCCTTCAAAATCCTACCTAAATGTAAGTTCTCAGATAATTATGCAACAACGTTCCGTTAAATAAAACGCTTCATATTTATTTTTTAGAACAACAAACACTATTTCATTTTTATAACAAAGTGGTTTCATTTGCAAATTTTAGGGGCAAGTTAGTTCTATCCGTACTTATAGCTCATTAGCAGAACGTAATGTAATTGAATTATCTTTAAGTTTAACAACATTCTATGCAAATCAAAAACATGACATTTGAGCCAAATTATCAGATAAAACCCTGTTGCTCTCAGTTTTGCTGAATTTCAAAGCAAGACAATTTCTGTTTTTTTGTTGTTGCTAAATCCACGTTTTTTTGCATTGAATGTTTTGATTCTGAATGTTCAATTACAATCCGTACGCCTCATTCGCTTTTTCATAAAGAGCCAATTTTATTCGTAATTCAAACTTTAAGACTCAATATATCAGTTTAATACAAATGGTAGATAGAGCATTGTTGTCCCAGATCTTCATTGTGGACTGCTAGCCTCAGTTTCTTTGACAGATTTTATTAGCTACCGCACTTAGACCTTCATCAATTGAATTTCCTGCATTACACAATAGTATCAATGTAATAGATAACGTACGTTCAATTTAAGAATTGAATGAATCTCTTGATAAATCTAGATTTATCTCAAAGCCTGAACTCGCATTTAGAGAATATACTCGGCAAACTTAAAAGCAATAATTTTTTGTAAACGACAAACAACCTCTGTTGGAATATAAATGATATGTATTTCATGCGGAAAGCTAAAATTTCACAGCGGAATACAAGAATAAAAAACGGAAAATAACGTCGCTCGCAAATTGCGGCTCGTCGCTAAAATATCAATAAAGCTCTGGCGCTTTCAGCTGAGCCATCAATAAAGCTTTGGAATGGAAAATAAAAACATATGACGCATATTCTGAGGTGTGGGCGACCGCGTTGAAGTGAAGCAACAGCGGTAGGAACAAGGTGCGAGGTAGTCACTGACTAAGTAGATCGGCCGTAGATACACTGAAAACAAATTCTATAATATGAAACTAATTTTTGCATTGCTATGGATACACCGAGTAACATCGATTTTAGAACAAAATGTGAGGTTATGTTTGCCTTCCAAATTTGACTTGTACAGGATAAATTACAAAACTCAATTTTTCTTAACGTTTTAATTATTTAAATATGCTAAAAGCGGTAACTTCTTCCGCATAGTTTTTAGTTTGATTTAACACTCCAGTAGGTACTTCAACACATTTGTTCAGTTTCCAATGTTTTATTTTCTGAATATTTCAAATGCGCTTTATACATCTTTTTTTAAATTTTCCATAAAAACAAATACTGTTTTAGAAAGTAGATAAAATTATCTTTCCGGTCTATACATTTTTTAAATAAACATTATCATGTCTAAATAATAAACTTTTAATATCAAAAGTGAAAAGTGTTTTTACTTAATTTTTTACTCCAATCATAGAAAAATTGAGAGAACTCGATATTTCGAAAACACATTTTGTTTGGGGAAATTGTAAAAATACTGTAACTTAACTTTTTTCTCGTTCAAATAATCAAATAATAAGTAAATATTTTTTAAGTTAAACCGATTGTTACGAAAATGGAGCGAAATATGAATTATTAATTTTTCTATTTTTAGGATTTCATTAATGGCATCCAGTATAAATGCCGCTGGAAAGAATTATTATTTCTAACGTTAAAAAATTACGCATTTCCGCATGCTAGAAAAAAGATAAAAATAAAATATGGACGCAGGGTCATATATGACCCCAAAACGCTGGAGGCGTTAACAACTATTTTATGGATTATTTATAAAAAAAATTCTATTAGGAAAGCTGGCCACGCTCGATACAAAGATGTTTTTGAAAAATCACTCAGATACTATAAAAACCAACTATTTACATCGGGGGGGGGGTGGAAAATACTGCATTTAAAATTACGTGAAACAAATTTTTTGTTTGTATGGGACGACCGCTATACTGACATTTAGGTATGTTTGTTTGTATTCGTGATATTTTCTATGAATATAAAATTCATTTCACTTAATAGAATTTTCCATTCCCCCGATTGAAATAGTTGGCTTTTACTCTAATTAAATTGAATTCAAGAGTTATTTTAAAAAATCTCCGTACTAAGCATTACCAGCAATTTTAAAAGTAACGGCTAGTTTGATTATTAAATTTCCTTAGAATATAATGCAGAATCATCTCCTTTCAGGAAGTAAATACTACTCATTTATGAACACAGTTTGATAGTGATGTTTTCACATAAAAAACTTTTTTTTTTCATTAAAGTTCCATTATTTTTGCTTTAAACCATCTTTGTGTTGCCATTTAAAAATAATTACAATGAAAAAAATGTGTGTACAATTTGTCGACAGACTGGACGGGGTGAGCACTCACTAAGTAGATCGCACGGTCGCAGGGATGCACGTAACATTATATGCGCACGTGGGCGAGAAGCGAGTGGGCGGCACTCCTCTCAGTCCACCCGTTGTACTTCCCTAAACCATTCGAGGGTCCATTTTAAAATCTTATTCATTGCATTACAGAGTGGAAGATGCTCTCAGTATCGCCCTCGTGAAAGACCATCATTCAGAACCGAAACATTGCTTGAAATGGCTTAAGCCGAATTTGTGAATAACCAGCCCCCACCAGAATCCCCAACTTCATATTTCTCCTCCCCACTACTTTCAGCATCACGACATACCTCTATAATGGATGCCATAGTCCCACTGGCTCCAAACTGTCGACTGGGAGCGTGGTCGGTCACAGGATTAAACCTTCTGAACATACCTTTCGGAATCTTATTCGTTATACTACAAAAGGTTGGCCCTGAATAATTTTAGAATAGCTTTTTATATTTTTTCAATATAAACAACCCCGGCTAAACTGCCAAAGCAGTTTGTCATTCATTTATAAAATGTATAATACATTGATCAAAAACGTATATTTATGCCTTTCATTTCAATCGCTTGAGCGATTGCAAAAGAACCTGCTTTGGGAGGTAATTGTAATTATTCATAAAATAATAGTTAGCATTTTTTAAAATTTTTTTATTAATAGTTAGCAGTCCACAATGGAGTGCTGGTACCTACCACGATGTATGGCAGTGAGGCACGGAACTGGCTGATGGATGAAAGTGGCTGAATGCTGCGTGGTAAAACCATGTACGATCGTATCAGAAATGTGGAGATCCGCGAAGAATGCAATGCTCATGTAAGCGTAATGAGTAAGATTAAGAAAGGAATGCTCGGATGGTTTTTGCATGTATAGCGAATGAATGAAAAAATAAGTGTTAGGAAAATATATGACACAAATGTGAATGACAGAAGTCGGGGACGCCCAAGGAAGACATGGCACGATCAAGTGAATCAAATACTTGATTTGGGCCATGTCAAGAGTCAGAATGATACTGACCTTTAGCCCTTTTTAAATTCTCAGAAATCCAAAAGGCAAAGGGTACGAAACATAGCAAACGTAAAATACTCATTGTTTTTATTTTGTTCATAGAATATTTTTATACGAAAGTACATTTTGTGAGTTAACCTAAATAGTTTACCTTTAGACAACACATCAAGATTTGATTGCTATTTTTATAAACGAATTCTAAATTTTCATCCCTTTGTGCGGAAAAAACTGGAGATTCTCTCAGAATTTCGAAAAGTCCCTTTTTTGTACAAAATACAAAAAACTTATGTAATTATTATATGCATAATCAACGATCGAAAATTTGGTTTTCATTTTGTGGTAAAACTGGACATAATATTAGAATATAAAATATGATAATAGGTAGAAAGTGTGTGGTAACCGGATAAGACAAAACAGAATAATTAGTTTAGGTAAGGATTTTTTTTCTTCAATGTTCTGTTTTGTCATGAAACGAAAATGGGTAGGGTATTTTTGTTTTGTAAATTTGAAAACATAACATTGGCAACGAAATTTCACAATAATTTAAATATAAACTTCGATATTAATGCCTATGATAAGAGAAGAGTCGCCCCAACTTCCTAATGTCACGTCACAACGTCTGTCAAACTGTCAAAAGAATGAAACAACGTGGGCGGGCTGTCAACTGTCAACTGTCAACACGCCGCGCGACCTACAACACTAACAGTCGTTATATTCAACAATAAGCAAATTGATTTTACACATCAATCAATTGCTCTGTATGTTCGTAAAATAGATTAATATTCAACAGCACTTACAAACAGACTTACATCGCTCACATGTTATTGGCCAATGTTAGAGATCACCCTTCACTGATAAAATCACCGCAAGGGTATAGTGTGTGTATGTATATTTTCTCTGCTTTTTTTCTTTAGAGTCTTGATTACCAACCATTGACCAAATAGCAGTTTATTCAGAAAACGTGGACACACAGTACGTTAAAAAAAGTCCTGTTTAATTTTTCCCATAAGAGAGCTTAACCACTAACCAGTCTGTTAATCAAGTACGATGGTGCAAACCGGAACAGAATCTTTTAAACAATACTCTTGATTCGAAGATAAGATTAATGATTTAATCGTATTTAAAGGAACGGTGTAGTGGGCCGAGTTCATCCCTTACAATGAATTACATGTCGAAAAAATTAAGTGTTCCAGGTGTGGCACTTTAAAATAATGTTGGATGATAAATTTAACTTGAAATAAGTAGGTAGGTACGTAATGTTATAAATTGTATTTAGTAAGCCCATGATGTCGTATGATAAATGTAAGTTCCTCGTAATAAAGAGGTACCTGTGTTGTAAAACTAAATGTAACACTTCAGTTTTGATGTTGGAAAGAGATATGCAAATAACTTTTCTAAGTCATTAGTATTCAAGGAAACCGAGCGGAATTAAAATGTTCATCATTTCATTTCATCAGCATGTGTACACAAACATCATACGAATAGCTTTATTTCGGATAGAAATTATTATTCTGTCACTTGGAAAACCATAATCATCACTGAGTCGGTGATGGTGTTGGTGTTTGATTAGGCGGGAAAAGGTTATAAACATTTAATAGGCTGACATACGATTCAATCAAGGCGTATTTACGTAGTTCTGCAAAATGTCATAAATTCTGAAAAGCCGGCTCGATCGTAACTCCAGAATCATGGCCAAAATGGTTTTACATAATATCCATAAAAAAACAAAATTCAATACAAAATATTAAGTTCGAAAATACAGGGTTGAGGAATGTGAAAGTAATAAAAAAAATAAAATACCCCATTCCATAATGACGGAATGCCCGTATCACATTACATTACTTACCTTAAGGAAAGTTCAGACAAAGATGAAAAACAGTAAAAACAGTATGTTCGGGAAATGACTGATACAAAAATAAGTGGGTTAGGATGAAATGAGAGTGAAATTTATCGAAAAAAGTGCTAAACTACGCAAAAGTTGACATCTATGTGAGAAATTTACGACAGGCATAATGTTTAATATTATTTACATGACTAGCGACGGGAAACCGTTGGGTGTGGGCGTATGACATAAATATTAAATTTTCAGATGCTTTTCACAGAAGGTAGATTTGGATATGTCTTTTATGGACATTTCACAGCATAGAAATCTAATAAAATACGAAATTATGGTAACTAGATGAATTTGGAACTATTGCATCAACGATCCATTATGACTAGTCACTTATAGTGGATTTATAATGCGTAGCGTGAAAAAAAAAATTATAGCCCACTAAGCGTGAACACGTAGAGAACTTTGAATAACAGGAGAGCAACCCACGCCATAAGCTTTGCAGCTGAACGAACTATAATATCGCACATAATGAAACAACCAGGAACCAGCAGCTTGCACCATAGGTAATACATAGTGGAAACTAGTGGGAAATGGGCGCGTTTAAAGCACCGCGGCGAGGCAGTTACGTGCCGAGCCTTCGACGCTCAGCAGTTTAAAACAAGGAAGCATCGATATTATATATTTTCTGTGGCAGGTGTGTCAGGGTATGCAAAAAAAAGTTTTTCTTGAGATACTCGGGTTATGTGGAGGTTAGAACCACGGTGGTTTCAGCGGGTTTCCCTTATCATTCCTCGGGAATGTTTACTAGGTTTGTCATGTGTTAATTACCCTTTACTGTGAAAGGACACTGGTGGCATTGAAGTAATTTAAATACTTGGGTTCACATTAACAACTTGGGATCCAAATTCACCTGTGGGAAGTGCGACCTACTACCTCGGTAGACGGTGGACGTAAAATACAATGTCTTCTTCGAAACCTACAATGAATATGCAATTTTTAAGCGCTACACAACAAATCACTTTTTGAATAGTACTTTTACAATATATTACATAAAATATCTGTAATGTTGTAATTTTATTACGTACACAAATAAAAATAAATATACAAAATAAAATGAAGAGAGCGTCTGTAACGGCACTATATATATATATATATATATAGTGCCGTTACATATATAACACGGTCGTCAAACAGGTTCGGTAACGTGATTAGAACCCCCTAATAAGATACACTCTTTTTTTATATTAACTCTACACAGGAGGCCCTGAAGAAAATAATTTCCCTCAGGGCCTATGTCATCTTTGGGGATGCTGTGTGGAGGGTCTTTTTGTGGAGAGGAAGGAGTGAACATGGGTCTTGAAGAGTCCCATGTTGTAGGAGGGAGGAAACACAGAGGCCGGCAGTTCGTTCCACAGCCGAGCTGTTGAACTTAAGAACGAATCGTAGAAGCGACCCGTTCTCATGTGACAAATGTCAACCGTGTACAAATGTTGGGCGCGCGTTTGGCGTGTATCCCGACTACGCACCGGTGCCGAAGGGATCAATGACGCTAGTTCCTCAGAGCATCTTCCATTGTAATACCGATAGAACAAGGACAGCATACCTAACTGACGCCTGTGCTCTAAAGATTGCAGTCCGTTTGTTAAGATTACACCCTGATTTTGAAAAGCATCAGTTTCGTCAGTTCAAATATCACATTAAAAATGTAGCACTGAAAAAATACCAAAAAGACTAAAATTTAAGCACTTGGTACATTACTCACGATTTCTGCGAAATATTTTGAATAACGTGGGCTTCTTTCTATTCAGTTAAACTAAGAACGACTGATTTGAATGTTGAATTTTTAAAATGATTTTACATACATTCCATACATTTAAATAATTATTTAATATTTCTCGGTACGTGCTCTACCTCTATAGAACTATATTAATTTAGTGCAAAAGAAGAAATCCTTTCAAAGACGTTTTCACCACAAATAAATGATAAAGTTTGTAGGCATTATCAAACAAAAAAATTCAATTAAAGTTTGCCTAAACGGGCGCTGTTAAAAATAGAAAAAAAATTATAATTACTTAAAAATATGAGGAAAGGAATGCTAGACCTAACTGAATGTATCACCTTCAAAGTAAGTTGAAAAGGATAAAATGTAATAATTATTATTAACGATGAGAAAGTTTCTTACGGCGTACAAAGTTGATAACATCAATCATTTTAGAATTTCCCCTTGCTAGGGCCAGTAAAATGTAACAACCAATACTCATTAAAAGTTTTTTCAATACATTTAGAGTGCTCAACTCCAGAGGAATCGCTACCAAGAAAATGTTTCGGGGGATGATTAAATAAGGGGTATAATAAAAAGGAACGACCATGACAAATCCAACGGGAAAAAAGTTTTAGCGCATAATTTCATCCGAAATAAATTGAAGAAGAAGTTTGTGACGGGAATTCAGTTGGCTGATGTCATTCTTCCTCCCGCCGACCTTCACCTTGCCGGGTCCGGGGATAGGAAAAGTTTCTGTACAGAAGCGGGGCGTGGGAAGAGTTTAGCCAAACGATAAAATTTCAAAGTACTCTTTTACGAGAGCCATGAACGTATTTTTCGAAGGAGATTTGACGTCTGGCCAAGCTGGTCACAGAGTAAGAGCAGATTTCGACGGTTTCAAAAATGTACTCGTAGACACCACATGTTTTCTTTGAAATAAAGCTAATACCGTACTGTTCTAAACTAAAACTAAACTAAAATATAAACTTCCCTTATTGTGCAAAGGTCCCAAACTAGTTCCGTCTTTTGGTGAACAAATTTGACTAAAGCACAATTTTTTATATTTTGATTATGTTCACTTTCTCCTATTCGCTGATTATCTTAAAATATTATTATTTGAACATTCACAGTACATTTTAAAAGTAATAAGGTACTTAATATTAAATTATACAAAGTTAATGTACCCATTACGTATGTCTTTAAAATGTTTTACTCACTTCGTCTGGGATGAAAATTAAGAAATCCTCACTTATTAATACGTTCATATATATTAATACGTCCTAATCATGTAGGTATGGGTAATAATATCAAAAAAATATTTAAAATAGGAATAAAGTGTATGGAGACATAAGAAAAAAAACAGGTAAAATTTGTGTGGAGAGATTAAGATTAACAAATTTAAATCAATAATTACACGAAGCTCACACATTGTAATCGACTATTAATATAAGTTTAATGACAAATTAAGTGCCAATTGTTTTAAATGATTTATTTCACACATAAAAAATTATCAATTAGTTTTGCATGTTAGTATAAAAAATGTCTTATGTTCCAGTTGCTTCAAAGAATTTGAACAATTCATCAAATTTCAACAACGTTGAAAATGATTGTACTAAGCGAAACCGATCGGATATAGAGAATTAAATGAATAAAAATTCGTGGTTATAAACAAAGTGATCATTTTCTTTCCATTGTATATATTATTTCAACTATATTGTTTTTATCTTTTTATACCTATTTTGTTCATATTTAATAATTAAATCTACGTACATTATTATTTCCTATATAATACAGATATTCACCTATGTATACTGTATACTTATGATCTCATGTACCGTTTTTTTTTTTCTAAATTAAAATGCCTTTTTAGGCGTACAAATAAATAAATAGGCCTAAACAAATCAAATGACGCGCCGTCTTAATTTCAAAGAAATCAACAATATCAGAAACCTAAAACATTCGAAGTAAATATTGATCATCATAGAACCAATGGGTTTCATTAAACTAACCAGTATTTGATTCCGGTCATCCGTACAACCCAACTACGGGAACGGTCAACGGTCAGGCGGGAGTGGGCATAAACAAGTCTTACTAGTAACGCACGGGGAAACTAATCAACCTCAGCCAGCCCGGAGCAACACAGAGGAGGGCTGAAAAATTCATGCTGGCCTTAGAATTATACAAGGGCAGCGAATCCTGGGCGGCCCGGGGCAACGGCGGCAGCGGTGTGGGCGGCGCTGCGTGGGCGGCCCGTCTAGGAAAGCAGCAAGAATGCTTCCCGTGCTGTTGTACGGTACCAGGCACGTTACATTCATTACCTTGCGGCAGCACGCGGTGACGTCAATAGATACAGCAGTCATTCTTTACGTCGTTACGATAAGCTATGAATTGAGTTCAAGCGCAACTTTTACGGCTACGGTATGACTAAGGACAGCAATAAGGTGAGGGTAAAAATACCTCATCATCTTCAAAGAATTATCAAATGAATGATTGTTCTTTCCTAAATAATAAAGCCTCCAAATTGTAGCCTGCGGCCGCTCTAGCGCAGTATATCATCAATAATTCATTCAAAATAGACTTAACTTTCCGCCCTTAAATCCCACGTTTAAAAGAAGGACTATCCCATGTAATTTACTAACCGTAAATAAGATTTTCCAATTTGAAAAACTAAATTCAAAGCGCTTTTATTGGTTTGCGAATTAACGTCACGTCGGAAGATGGATTATCCGCATTCTCTCGAAGGGGGTTTCAATAATTATTTTAAAACAACAAAATCACTCAAGTGCCAAATGTTGACATCGGTCAACGCCGCAAGATTATGATGGCCACTTTCTGTTGCCGAATGATCGAATTTAGAAAGTTTGTAAAATAGAGGTTTTGCGAGGAAAAATATTATTATAATAGGTACGAGATTGGAAAGTATCATCTCAAATGCGCTTTATAAAGCTAGAAAACAACTTAAAACTATGGTTAATTAACTTGAAATTGGTTAATTGAAAATTCCGAGCGACAACTACATAAGAGGTTTACTTTATAGAACACTAATTAGGTAAGCAGCTTAAACTAAGAAAGAAAAAAAAACCTTTGTACGGAAACAAGAAATAAAACCAACACTCGTAAAACACATCAAACTTTGTAGTGTGTTCAATTACTTGAGGAGATATTATCTCAAAACAATTAAAGCAAAGCGTGGTCGAGGAAGAGGTAAATCAAACTTTGTAGTAGGTTCAATTACCTACCGAGATATTATCTAAAAAAATTAAAGCAAAGCGTGGTGGAGGGAGAGGTAAATCAAACTTTGTAGTAGGTTCAATTACTTGAGGAGATATTATCTCAAAACAATTAAAGCAAAGCGTGGTCGAGGAAGAGGTAAATCAAATTTTGTAGTAGGTTCAATTCCTACCGAGATATTATCTAAAAAAAAATTAAAGCAAAGCGTGGTGGAGGGAGAGGTAAATCAAACTTTGTAGTAGGTTCAATTACTTAAGGAGATATTATCTCAAAACAATTAAAGCAAAGCGTGGTCGAGGAAGAGGTAAATCAAACTTTGTAGTAGGTTCAATTACCTACCGAGATATTATCTCAAAAAAAATTAAAGCAAAGCGTGGTGGAGGGAAAGGTAAATCAAACTTTGTAGTAGGTTCAATTACTTGAGGAGATATTATCTCAAAACAATTAAAGCAAAGCGTGGTCGAGGAAGAGGTAAATCAAACTTTGTAGTAGGTTCAATTACCTACCGAGATATTATCTAAAAAAAATTAAAGCAAAGCGTGGTGGAGGGAGAGGTAAATCAAACTTTGTAGTAGGTTCAATTACTTGAGGAGATATTATCTCAAAACAATTAAAGCAAAGCGTGGTCGAGGAAGAGGTAAATCAAATTTTGTAGTAGGTTCAATTCCTACCGAGATATTATCTAAAAAAAAATTAAAGCAAAGCGTGGTGGAGGGAGAGGTAAATCAAACTTTGTAGTAGGTTCAATTACTTGAGGAGATATTATCTCAAAACAATTAAAGCAAAGCGTGGTCGAGGAAGAGGTAAATCAAACATTGTAGTAGGTTCAATTACCTACCGAGATATTATCTCAAAAAAAATTAAAGCAAAGCGTGGTGGAGGGAAAGGTAAATCAAACTTTGTAGTAGGTTCAATTACTTGAGGAGATATTATCTCAAAACAATTAAAGCAAAGCGTGGTCGAGGAAGAGGTAAATCAAACTTTGTAGTAGGTTCAATTACCTACCGAGATATTATCTCAAAACAATTAAGGCAAAGGGTGTTCGAGGGAGAGGTAAATCAAAATCATCAATCATGCTTTTAGCAGTAGAATTCACGATAATTAATCAAATTACGTATTTGGTTAATTTCTTAGGAAAACTAAATGTCTCTCAAGACAAAACTGTACACCAATGCGATCTATGCAAATTACCTACTAATTCTGCAAAGTATTTAGATATTAATATAAAGCTTACTCATTTTTTTTCATTTAAGTTTATTATGGTAACGGACAGTTATAAAAAAGTACATGGTACATTGTTGCATGAACCAGTGAAGTTTCTGCGTAAGATTCATATTATATGTATATAAAAAACAAATGATTAGAAACATAAATTGGAAATAAAATAAAAAGGAAACCTAAAAAAACACAGTTTAGAAATATATAGATAATGTAAAATTAAACTATATAATAATAACATTAAAATGATCAAAGATAAACAAAGTAAAAAGAGAAAACAACATAATTAAAATGAGTAAAATAAAGTCTTATATCGGGTTCGTAATTATCCTACGGATTTAATTTTTTCTTATGTTCATTTGATAAATTGACCCGAGGACAAAAAGGAAAATATCAGTGTATGAAAAGCTGTTATTGTATTTTGTGCATATCCTTCTGAAAAATGAATGGTGTGTGTTGTTAGTTTTTTTATGTGGAATAGTTACTCATAACACTAAACTACTACGAAATAAATAATAGGTTGGTACTTGCAGAGCACGTCAAAGGAAGCTAATGAGGACTACAAAATCAATAAACTTGGTTATTTCCTGAAAAACCATTTTTGTGAAATATCATCTCAAATACGCTTTATAAAGTAAGATAAACAAAAAACAACTTTAGCTCTGTATTATAACTATTACTAAAATATAAGAATATTTAAAATAAGATCAAGGAAGAATGATCTACATCAAAAAGAAAATGATGTAAAACGTGTACGAGTATAATAAATAACCAAGTTGGCCTGCCCCTGTCCTACAGCGTCTACGTAAGTGGTCGATGGGGTTTACTGATGTATGTAGGTGTGCATCGCAAACAACGGATGTATTCGTAACAATCTTCGTTTCGATAGTGAATAGTTGGAATAGACTTCATAGGTTCGCAAATAATGAGTTGGTCCATACTCCATACGAACGAACAGACTGGTTTAATTCACCACTCCGCTACGCCTCCTCTCTCTCTCTCTCTCGCATGTCTTAAGAGGAGACAATTCCCTAAAATAAAGCCAGAATCATAACGACGTAAGTGAAGCAACCGTGCACAAAATAATGAGACACGCGGCGCTGATTTATTCGACAGACATGCGGTTGATTTTCCCTATCAAATCTCTAAAATAAAGCGAGAGTCTTAAAGACATAAGTTATGAAGTCGTAGTAAAAATAATATTCCGCGCATCAACGATCTTTCCGTGGGGTTTATTTTAATTATTTCTGATGAACGTATTACTAAAATCTCAAATGTTACTAATTCATCGTTCAGAAAAATAAAATCTGGTGCTTAATTTTATAGTTTATAAAATTTTCAAAACGTTTTACATAAAATATATTTATTTTTATATGTGACACCGCACAAAAGTTCCAACTGCTCTTACCCGTCCGGAGCCAGTGAGACTATGGCATCCCTAATTGGGGTATGTTGTGAAGCTGAAGGTAGTGGAGAGGGGAAGGAGATGGGGGAGAGGAAGGTTGGGAATTACCCGGCTATTCAGATCTGTTCACCAAACACGGCCAAAACCATTTCAAGCAACGTTTCAATTCTTAATGGTGGCCTTACACCAGGGCGATACTGAGAGTGTTTTCCACTTTGGAACGTGCCGCAAATATACTATATATTGTTTTAAATGAGTTATTTGTGAAATAACAAATTAATCAATTAAAATTTACTTGCGCACGCCGGGATTCGAACCCACGACCTCCAGCTTGCTAGTCGAGAGCCTTAGCCCTCGACCACGGAGACCGTCGTGATGGTAAGTTCCTGTTTTTATTAATCTTAAATATAAATAACTTACATCCGTAGGAATCGTTCTAGAAACATTTGAGATTTTAGTAATACGTTCATCAGAAATAATTAAAATGTGAGCGTCAAGCAAACCCCCGTTATTAGTCTTATGTTGCCTTAACCGGTTCTATTTACTGGGAAATTGTGTATCATTTTAACTTGGCACCTCCCAATCCTCGTCCAACGAAAAGCTTAAGATGTTATTGGACGTCTGACGAACGGGATCAATCGAAAGATAAAAAGAGAAACGATAAATAATAAATACCATATTATAAAATTTCTAGGTAAGCTTGATACTAATTGAGGGTACTCAAAATCCGTTTATTTATCAAACGTTCGAGCAAGCAAAGCGTAGCCTAGTAGGTACTAGTCGTTTGGAGGAAAATCACAAAGCTCCGTTACTAAACAATACAGGCTGCTCCAACAATAATACCACAATCAAAATAACCACATGAAGAACACATCAATACGCAGCACGAATTTATATCAAATATTCTACGCGAGGAACTCGGCGAAAACATTGTGTACCATACAACAAGCTTTCAAACACAGCCGGCATGGCGCAGATTTAGTGTCGTGTTTCTCCTGTAAATTATATAACATATCGCACACTCGATGTAAAACTGCTGCAAGTGCAAAAAACAAAATATTGTGCAAAACAACAATGCACAAGAACTGAATGGGACGTGTTTTGAAGGTGTACAATAAAAGCGAAAGTTAATTTATTAAATAAAAGATAACCAACATTTTTTTTTTTGTTAAAAACCGTCGAGAACTTTTGCACTTGGAATTCTACGGTCAGTGTGCAACAAGTATTCATTTATTTATTTACGTCCTAATTCAACTTTTAATTAACAGCCTTACTAATAAATGTGTTTAAAATTTTACACAACTTATAAACAGCCGCTTACGATACATGAATGATTGTTTATCAGTGTAAAATTAAAAACACGTCTATTAATAAGCGATATTTTGAAAAAGTTTAAAATTGTTTCAGTATATCATTGTAATGGAATTACACCTAATATATATTTTCAATTACCATAATACGGGCATGTGCCTAGTATGGTGGCTGTAGAAAAAAAAACTTTAAACATTTAAATTTTTATGAAAAAAAAAAAAAAATGAAATTAAAAAATAGAAATATATTTGTAAGGCGGTTAACATTTCTAACGCATTTGTAATACAGTAATGTAACTATAAATACAAATGAAAATAATTAAAATAGAGTCATTAATACTAAAAATTATAGGAAGCATATAATCAAAGACACAAATCAAATTGATGATTTGTGTAGAAAATGTTTGGCTTTTCCGGAAACTATAGAACATATTATATAGGGATGTTCTATATTAGCACCGTCCGAGTATACATTTAGGCACAATCAAGTTTTAAAAATAATTCACCAAAGTTTGGTAATTAAACATAACTTGATTGACTGCCGTAATATAGTACCATATTATGAATACGAACCAAATTCATTTTTAGTAAACGAATTTTATAAAATATATTATGATAAAACTATACTAACAGACTGAACGATTAGTCATAATAGACCCGATATAGTTTTACATGACAAAATTAAAAAAATAACTTATATGATTGATGTCGCTATTCCAAATTCCTGTAATATTCAAAAATCTGCTAATGAAAAAATAAGAAAATACACAGATTTAGGAAATGAAATAAAAAGAATTTGGCATTCTCAGACTATAAAAATATTACCATTCATTATTTCGGCTACTGGCATTATACCTAGCTCTCTCATTAAAAATTTAGGCGTATTAGATTTATCAAAAAAATTATATATAAAGATGCAAAAGTCGGTCATTTTGAATATATGTAGGATAACGAAAGATTTTTTAAATATTTATGTTGAGGGATCAGGATTTATAGGCCCTGTTAGAAGTTCTACCGAGCCGAACCCTCTGATATGAAAATATCTGGAGTCGGTGAATTATTTTACCATTTGATCTCTGGTGAGTTGACGTGTTGTTCTTGTATTGTTTTGTATTTATTTTGCTTATATAATGCACTTGCATAGTGATGATTGACTAGATGATCATTTGTGGAAAAGTGAGTGGAAGGGTTTAGTTTTTCCTACGGGGAAGATTTAACCCGGACATAAATACGGAAGTAATTTTAAAATATACAAACCTAAACAATAGCAAAGAAAAAGGATAAGAAGCAAACTTAAGACCTTATAAGAAAAAAATTACCTGATAAAAATTTCAATAAATTTACCGTACTCTAATCTAATGCTACATATTTAATATTGCTACTCAATTAAAATGAGGAATTTTCTTCGGGGGCGATGAGATTAGCCACTTTTCTTGGCAGCCGAAGGAAAACTGACGCAAATCCTGTTGCGCAGTTGAAGGACGAGTAGAAACAACAATTATTAAGAAAGTCTAGCTCGACAGGCTAATAGCGATATGAAGACTGAAGACCAATACGATTAAGACGGCGTAAATTCACAGGTCGGGCGACAGTGATTAAACGCCACAGTGGAGTTTCACGCTTTCCGCATCTATCCAGCGTCGGGGGACCATTATCTCTGGAACTTTCCAACGTGCGACAGCATTGAATCAATTGAGCCATCGGAGAGACGGAGCGGATAATGCAATCTTTCCGTAGGTAGGTACTGGGAGAGATTAAACACAAATCGTGTTTGTATACATACTTCAAACAGTTAACAGTAGGTACATTAAAATGGCGATCATGAGCTGGATTAAAACGTGTCCTCTTTGAAAGTCAATATTATGATGTTGATTACAGTGAAGTGTAATAAGAAAAACCTAGCAAAAATTATGAAAAATTGTTTTTTTTTCATAACATTAAGAGCGAAATTCCGGACGCAGCTCAAAACAGCTTTTTTCGATGCAAAATTTAGGCAATTTATATTTTGTTTATCACAAAATAAAATTAGGTTTGAAATAAATAAAAAAAAAAATCGTATCTCGGGGGATGAAAATATGTTCAAATGTTTAAAACAATTGCGTAAAAAATTATTTAGCAAAACCTTTACAAATGACTAAATGTTTGATTATTTCCTTTGATTATATTATATAGGAGAATTAAAAAAATATTTTTAAAAATAAAACAAACACTTAGAGTCTAGTTAGAGTTACTACTAGTTAGAGTTAACAGAGTTATTATTATATCCCAATGAAGCTTGGTTTAAGCGAAACCGGTCGATGTGTAAAATAATAAATATTCGTGGTTAAATACAAAGTGTTTGTTTTATTTTAAAAAATATAATGTCTAACCACAAAGTAATTGCTTCTTATGTAAAAATTTATTCATTGTTACTACGTCAACGATGTCTAAGCCGTTTATTATTATAAAAAGCACTTAAAAACATTCCTTATATAAATAAAAAACAGTATTTTAGTATATAAAAAGCTTCCCACATAATATCCAGTGAATCCAGTCAGTGTACGAGTGAACGTCGAAGGGAAAGGTTATTCATTTTTGCTGCAATAAAAGTTTCGTAAACGTAAAGGAACATCAGAAAAAGGTCATAGCAATGGTTAGTCCTTACGGTATGTATCATCGCATGGCCAAGTTGATTTTTTTACAACATCCACCGTGTCGCCAACCTAAAACATATAACCAGCAGTGTAAAATATTATGGAATGGAATTTCCACCTTCAACAGAATCGGGTTCCTAAGGGCGTTTTACACGATACGTGTTTTCGTACAGATCCACGAAAACCGTCTTTTATAGGACTTGTTTTATTTTTGATACAGATTTTAACGTACATTATGAAATAGGGACCATTGTTGGAGTTATTTGAAGTAAATATTTCAAAAAGAAAATATTTTTAAGCATATACGTAAATGTATTGTAATATGATAAACTGCACATGCAGCGAAATTTCACAAAGCTACTGTACAAAACAATGATGATATAAGAACGATAAACTTCCCAAAAAATATAAATGAAAGTAACATAGCTAATTACTTTAACAAATATTTTATTGAAAACACCACCAAAATAAACACTTAAAAGTTCTATGATTCCTGGAAAATAATTATAATGGACACTTAATTATTTTTATTTAAGTAGTAAATAAATCGTTAATATTTTAGCAAACCATTATATATAATAGGTATACTATACAGGCTAGATTAATGACTGGAAATTGAGTGATAAATACCCCAGTAATTAGAGTAGGAAATTTCACCAATAACACAAATATTCACCGCCTTTGAAATTGTATAAATTATTTTCCAATAAGAAGTAATTGAAAATAAAAGCAATGTTAAATAAACCATTATTGGGGTATTAAAATACAATGCAAAATGAAGAAAAATGAAAGTAGACCTCGCGTCCAAGAAATAGACGCGAGGTCTTGTTTTAAATTTGTCTTCTTTATTTATATTTCTCCGTGCAGACCTGATACCATTTGCGCCATAAAAAAATGATCAATCCCCAAAATTAGATGAAATTCAAAACTTTTAAAATTGTAGAGGGCGATTTCTAAAAAGTCACTGAAAAAATTGCACACAAGACCTTTTTTAAAAACTTTCCGATGTCATCATCTGTTTATTGCGCTATCTCTACGGCGTCATACTTAAAAATTGTTCGAAAGCATAAGTCCAAAAAATGGTTTAAAAGAGTGAGCTAAGTAAAACTAAATAACTATTATCATTGTTTATTATTGAATCACAAAAAGTTTTCAAAATCGACCTTCGTGATCATTACAAAAAACATATTCTTAAAAAAGATTTATTTCAGTTACATGAACTCTACTCTGTTGATTTTTATTGTTTCTTCTGCCTGTCTCAATCTTGTTCGTAATTCGACTAAGTTTCTAATTTGTTTGGCGTAAACTAACTGTTGATGGGGTTCAAGTCAGGCGCCCCGCATCTCCTATGCTCCGAGCTTATTTAGTTCACCGTAATAAAAATGCATGTATCTCAAGAATTCATGTCTCTGTGACTAATAATCTCTTGTGAGACAAGGTTTCACAAAAAATACGAAAAAAATCATATCTTGAAAACTAGAAAAAATCGCCGAACATACATGGGGATGATTTAGTACCTCTAGGGGTTCTACTTCTGGACTTCCGCTTGACACTTTTGTTGGGACACCTGTATACGTACATACTCTGTAGCAGTATAATACAATTCTATACTAGAATAACGTCACAGATAATTAAATAAAAAGATTTCAGAAAAAACCGAGGGTTACTCGCTTCTGCCTTTTCAAATTTGATATTATGAGAGAAATAACAATAGGTATGCACGAGTTTAATTTCAACAAAAATCATCTCTTCCAAGTTTTAAGGTGTGGGCGACAACAGTAAATAAATAGATCGCAATAACAAAGAGCGCGAAAACATTAATTAGTGCGTCTCCAAATTATTATGATTATTTACGAGAAATCACATCAGTGTTCAAAGTCCATAGTAATTATGAAAGCACAGAGATAAAGTTGACAACTTCTTCATGGTGACAAGAATTTCAAGTTCGCCGTGAAGAGCGGTGAATATTAAACAAAACTTGACGGTTTTATTCCAACTTTGATCAAAGTCATTCCATGAAACTCTACCCTATCGAAACAATTTGTTAAAAAGAATACAGACGTCTTACTTACCTATTTTATTTTTCCGAATAATACAAAGAAGGAAAACTATAAAACTTTGTATTTGCTGCTTTGCTGCCTCAATATTTGTTTTCTTAGAAATAATATTATATTTATTTTAATAATTCGGTGTCCTTCATATTATAAGTTCACGTGGGTTGTGTATCTGGTAAAATAAAAATTTAAAAATCAACATAAATTTATCACACCACACCTAAATTATTAAAAGTTAATAAAAAAAAATTTAAAAAACATATTATGCATATAATTATTATTATTGATCTGCAAAAATTACATCTTGCAAATTTATCCAGTCCAATATAATATTATTTTGTATTGTGGAAGATGGATGGATATCTTGTAGGAGTGCCGAATGGCGAACTTATTTTTGCAAACACGTTATTATAAGTATTTCTAACGATAAAATTATTCGGATTTCAAAAGGGTTGTGCACTGTCTCTTAAAAAAGCTTGGATCTGTAGATAAGTAGGCAGTATTAAAAAATATATATAAAGTTGGCATTAGGAAAATTTGAAAGGAACGAAAGGATGATGCCAATATTATCAATATCATAACATTTCTCTATATTCAAACAGAGATCACACGACAGCCAAAAATATGCGGACTATAAATTTCTAGAGATATTCGATATTGAATATAATAGGAATATTTATTTGCTCATAAGTATTTTACGGCTTACCGACCTTTTGAGGAGAATAAATACGTTAGTGTATTTTACACAACATCGTGTTCTATACAGCCGATCTTTCCACGTCAGATGAAAGCTGAAAGGGGTATTATTATTTATTATCAGATAATATGGAAAGCAAATAAAACAGTAAAAACTTTATAATATGGCTAGATATTTCACGAAAATCGGTTTTTCTGAAACAAATAACCCTTTTCATAAAACAGATAAAGAAATATCCTTGTTGGTACAAAGATTATCAGACAACGTATCAGTTTAACCGCTGTAAATGATGAACTGTTAATGATGCTTTGAAAGATATGACTTTAACCTTTCGTTTAAAGGTGGAGGTTATAAAGTATAAAGCTAATAAGATGTTAACTCCCCTGATACATGAAATAATCTCTACAAAAATTAATATTTTTTACCTAAAGCAGCAAAAACTTTGGTGAAATTATTTAGACGACGTATTTTTCAATTGTTAAATAAGAAAAAAATCATGAAACCTCCGTAATTCTGATAATATCATACAACAAAGATGTACTTGCACTAATTTAATTGAATGTTTAAAAAATCCCAACCGTCTGGAACCAGTAAGACTATGGAATCAACAATCGGGGTATGCTGTGTGGTTGGAGGTAGGGGGGAGGGGAAAGAGACAGGGAAAAGGAACGTTGGGAAGGAGTGGAGTCGAATACTTTTGCAAGGGTTGCATTTGTATCAGACCACAACACTAATTCCGAGTTAAACGAAAGGAAACCAGCCGCAAGCCTATTGAATTGGATCCTACATATATCGGAAGTCTAGGTCTAGGAGACAGTCATCCGGTTTAGCTAATCCTCTCCGCCTAGCCGCTCGCCCGCCCGAAGTCTCCGGAGTGCACAAGATAAGGGTGGTTGGCTGTTTTTCCAACTTTTCAGAATGGCGGAGATAAATTTCATAACAGAGTAAGGCGATGTCATCTCGCGCCGAGACTTTACGAGAAAGACGAACGACTCGTTCGGTCCCGGGTAAACATTCAAAATAATCCACTTAAAAGTTCAGATTGAACGATGACATAATGCAATATAAAGCTCGCTTTAAAAGACCAATCCAACTTTTGCTCGATACATTAATAAAGTTTTACATTTACGCGACTAAATAATTGACAGGGGCTTATTGAGACGCGGTTCAGTAAGACGCAAAACAGGAAAATAAATATTACTTCAGAAACTTTATTCTTTACGAGGCAAACGGGGCGTACAAGCTTACATGAAAAGATCCCGGTTTTTTATTATTGTTATTTTTAAAAGTTGGTTCGCTCGAGAAAATTAATCAAGCGAGAAAACAGTTGTTAGTGGGAAGCGTGTGATGTGGGAAGAGTTTTACTGTTGTGCAGAAAGAAACAAATAAACATGGTATTAGTCGTGTTCTGACAGAAAAACAAACACAAAAGTTTTGTTTAGTCCATTCATTAGCTTCGGACTAAATTAACAACACTTAGGCTAACTTAGCATCTATTATAACAGTAACCAACCTTAGGTTAGATTGCAAGCATATTGTACCGCGAGGATTAAGTCACCGCAATCACAGTAAGTTGAGTAAACATAATCTTTAACAGGATAAAGGACAAAATGCCTTCTCCTGCCGCAGATGATACTCGAGACGGTCTTATCGTTTGAGAATTGAAATATTTTATACTGCGGTGTGGGAGAAATACCAGATGTACGGAAGTTGCGACCACCGACTACAGAATAATAGCATGTAAACCGCAATAACCGGGAGTGCACTAACGTCGGCTTTCGGCAATCATAATATGGAAACATAGGGAAGACCACGTACCGCCGCGCCGTAATAGTGATCGAAGCTCTCCACGCAATGCGGTCACCGTCAGACATTATATTCTAGAAAGCAGAATCTGTTTTCTTAAGCGGCGAAAACTTTCGAACAGTGAGCTTCGGTGTGGTGGAAATAAAAAGGGTAAAGCTTATTCGATTTGGTATTTCATGTTAAATGAATTTCTAACACGAGCTGCTGGAGCTTTGAAAGATTAATTTAAATGTTAAAAATAAGACGTAATTCGGTTTTATTTACTCAGGCACATAATTGATAACTAACTAACCATCACGCCGTTTACTACAGGGGTAGGCAGACAGGGCGGACTGCTAAGCAACTCGGTCTTATGCTAACTCGCCTTGCATTATTTGCGGTTGTCCACATTTATCACACGACAATACATGGTTTTAGCACACATACGCATTAGGGATCTCATTGCTACATTTCTAATGTCTCATGATAAATAAGAAAAAACGATTGTATTACTAATTGCAAATTCGATTGATTCAATAAATAAGCATTTTATTAGCAACTTTTCAGTATATAGTTATTTAGTAAAAATAACAAATTGCGACTATTTTATATCTGGTAATATTTTTCTACACAAGAATTCATAAAGATTTGCTAGAAGATGCTGATATTGTGACGGCAATAAAGCGAAAATAAAGCACATCCACAAACAACTGAAGACTTCGCTCCGTTGTGCATGAAAAATCTCTCAAAATTCAAAGTGGAGCAGAAGATGAATTGAAGAAGAACAATGGAGTCAGACCGCAGAAAAACCTGCAATGTTCATATAAATAATCTACATTTATTTTTAAATAATTGAAATATTATCAAATAATATTCTTAAATAAGTACCAACATACCTATAAATTGTGAATATCACTTAAGAGGAACGGCCACGTGGCCTTTTCCATACAAAACTTTAATTAGGAGAAGGCCAAAATATTAACAAGACTTTTTTTTAAATGAAAAGTTTAGCAAATATCTAGTGCGGATACGTGCTATTTATTTGTGTTTTAATCTTACCGGGAAGTGCTATAAAAGTGTTAAAATTTGTTAAAAAATTTTCTTTATAGTTGCCATTGTCATTGACTCAATTGTTTTATTTGAATTTGATATACAAAATTTACCAGACTAAAACTCAAAGAAATAAAAAAATCATAAAAATAGACTAAAGTGTGTTTGAATTTAACATATTTATAAAATTTACCCATATAATAACCCAGGGAAAGAATAACGGAAACATGGTAAAGGAAGCAGCTACAATCAGAAGAAGAGACCAGTGCATTACAGATAGATATTTTCGTGAAATTAAATTGGACTAATTTTACCAACAAAATGATCGTGTTATGTTTATTAAATTAAAGAAAAATGGTAGAACTTGCATACAAGCTGCATTATTGCAGCTTTGCGTGAATACTTTACATGTTTATTATAAAAATTCTAGTAATATCAATGTTTTATAAAAAATAAATAAAATTATATAATATGGGCCTTTAATGAGTTCAATCTTTCATGTTTTTACAGACAACTTTGGCAATTTTTTGTGAGTTAATACTAATTATTAAAAAGTAATCGTGCCCAACGTACGATGTCTGTATCGAACGTGAAAACAAGATTTATTGCATTTGACTCTATTGCAACTAAGGTTGAACACCTGGCAAGTTTGATGACCCCTTTTTCCAAGAAATAATGTTTACGAGTTGAAAAATGCACCACAATTATCGGTTACTAAGCGAATCGGGCCGGAGAAAAATCAAAATATTGACAAACCAGTCGCTGTGCGAAATTATTATTCTCACCTAAAAACACCTGCGTCTGAAACGAAAACAAGTTGTGGTAACGATATTGACGTCACAAGAGGGCTTGCTAGAGAAGTTATAAATAGCTAAAAACACTACAATATTCGGCAGTCAAATTTCAAAAATTAACAAGAGTGGACGGAACACCTTAAACAGTTAAAACGCGATCTGTTAATTATAATTATAAATTCCTGAGTGTTAACTGAAATCTGTAGTCGCTTCTGTTTCTCCATCACGGCACAATCATTTTAAAGATTACAACTATTTCTAACGAGCTGTTTACGGCCGGCACTTTATCAGCTGAGTCAGACGCATCACTCATCATTACAAGAATGGGGCGTCTCCGTGTGCCGGCTCTTATAATCAAACGACTGAACTGCCCACTGCCGGTGATCACATAGAGGCTGGCCAATCCCTGCTACATTGATGCCGACAACCTAGATTCTGATGAATTCCTCCTTGCTACCGACTGAACCAGCCACAGATGCTGACAACCTAAAGGCTGACGAATACCTGCTGGCTACCGACTGAACTGCCCACTGCCGGTGATTACCTAGAGGCTGGCCAATCCCTGCTGCATTGATGCTGACAACCTAGAAGCCAGCCAATTCTTCCTGGCTACCAACTGAATTAGCCATTGATGCTGAAACCCTAGAAGCCGGCCAATTCTTCCTGGCTACCAACTAAATTAGCCATTGATGCTGATAACCTAGAAGCCGGCCAATTCTTCCTGGCTACCAACTGAATTAGCCATTCATGCTGATAACCTAGAGGCTGACCAATTCTTCCTGGCTACCAACTGAATTAGCCATTGATGCTGAAAACCTAGAAGCCGGCCAATTCTTCCTGGCTACCAACTGAATTAGCCATTGATGCTGAAACCCTAGAAGCCGGCCAATTCTTCCTGGCTACGAACTAAATTAGCCATTCATGCTGATAACCTAGAAGCCGGCCAATTCTTCCTGGCTACCAACTAAATAAGCCATTGATGCTGAAAACCTAGAAGCCGGCTAATTCTTCCTGGCTACCAACTAAATTAGCCATTGATGCTGTAACCCTAGAAGCCGGCCAATTCTTCCTGGCTACCAACTGAATTAGCCATTGATACTGAAACCCTAGAAGCCGGCCAATTCTTCCTGGCTACCAACTGAATTAGCCATTGATGCTGAAACCCTAGAAGCCGGCCAATTCTTCCTGGCTACCAACTGAATTAGCTATTGATGCTGAAACCCTAGAAGCCGGCCAATTCTTCCTGGCTACCAACTAAATTAGCCATTGATGCTGATAACCTAGAAGCCGGCCAATTCTTCCTGGCTACCAACTGAATTAGCCATTCATGCTGATAACCTAGAGGCTGACCAATTCTTCCTGGCTACCAACTGAATTAGCCATTGATGCTGAAAACCTAGAAGCCGGCCAATTCTTCCTGGCTACCAACTGAATTAGCCATTGATGCTGAAACCCTAGAAGCCGGCCAATTCTTCCTGGCTACGAACTAAATTAGCCATTGATGCTGAAAACCTAGAAGCCGGCCAATTCTTCCTGGCTACCAACTGAATTAGCCATTGATGCTGAAACCCTAGAAGCCGGCCAATTCTTCCTGGCTACCAACTAAATTAGCCATTGATGCTGATAACCTAGAAGCCGGCCAATTCTTCCTGGCTACCAACTGAATTAGCCATTCATGCTGATAACCTAGAGGCTGACCAATTCTTCCTGGCTACCAAATAAATCGTTCATTGATGCTGAAAACCTAGAAGCCGGCCAATTCTTCCTGGCTACCAACTGAATTAGCCATTGATGCTGAACACCTAAAGGCTGGCCAATTCTTCCTGGTTACCGACTAAATTAGCCAATGATGCTGACAACCTAGAAGCTGGCCGATTCCTGCTGGCTACCAATTGAACTGGCCACTGCTGCAGCAGTCGCCCACGCCATTTACTGTATCGTATGGCGCGATGATGCACAATGTGCTCCAATCTGAAATTATCGCTGAAAGGATTCCGGATGTATCAGTGTTCTATCTGTGTTTTAAATCCCAGTTGTATTGAAATACATATAACTATTTCTTGTGAATTGGGCTGGCTGTAAAAAATAGGAAGTACCTATAAGCTACACCTCTTTATACGTTCTGTATACCAAAACAAAACTTGTAATTAAAATGTGAATTTTGATTCGAATCGTCTTTCTTTTATGATGGTTTGGATAGAACACCTCACGGTGTTTTACTTAAATCATTACCCATGTTGAGGACTGATGTGTGCCGGTGCTTATTATTTACAGTCTTTTCTTGTGCAGGCAAACACGTCCCGTACAATGTCAATATGATGAAATATAAAATTATTATAAAGTAATATTGCCTCTACTATGTTAATATAATGATAATAAAATTTAAAAAATAAAACATAGTAAAAAATCGTGTTTTTGGTTAATAATATTACTACGCGTCAATTATTTTAGATTATATTCGGCAAATTTGTGTTCCTAAGTAAATCGGTAATTTGTAAGTTAAATTTATGCCATTCAAAATGCTTTCGATTTATTTTTTTTAAATATTCATATTATTTACAAATGAGTATTTTTTTGTTACTAACTTCAGCGTATTATGTGAATTAAACAATATATAATTGGGCACATATTCAAAATATTGTTTCAGGAGTGGCGATATTACATTGATGAGAATCAAAATCAAGGATCTTAAATTAAATCTCGTTATATAATATTAAATGGAAATTTTATATGCATTGTGTATTAATTTCCAATGACCCATTTTTGTGTCGCACGAATTAAATTGAAATGATTTATTGCGGAGCGACATGTGCCTAACTGATTTGTTTGAACTGACGAAAAAAAAGGGTGACCATTTGTAGCGCATTTGAATAATACCGTATTATTACCTGTTTTAGTAAAAAGACTTACTGAAAGCACTTCAAGCGTGAGGTTGAAGCAAGGGGGTACAAAAATAATGTTCTTTGTGGATATGTGAACAAAAAATATTGACTAACGCTGCTCTGGGCGGTATGCACGAGTAGGTAAATACCGGTTACGTACAGCTGCAGTACAAATAGTTCGTCCTCCGGGATAGAACAAAAAGCAGAAGCTCACAATGGTGAGATCCGAGAGTCCGCTTTGCGCTTTTCTTATCAGATGACGTAAACGGTGGTATACAATGACACAATAGGGAAACCGAGCCATTCAATGGACTTCGTAGTATACTACATTTATATTAATGTAAGGACATTACAATCTTTAGACAATAAATGATAATTATAATGGAATTCGAGAAGTTGCCATCAATGCAAACATTTTTTGCTACTAGGGATTGCAACCCCACACAGAATTTTTTCGAATCCCATGGTATTGGATTTTCGACACAGATTTATATTATATCAAACTAATGATACATTTGTATACAAAACCTGATTGATATTTTACCGAGGATTTTCAGAAATATTTTATTATTATCCTGTTGCTATTTTGTGTGTATTTTTACCGTTTGTTTTCTTGTCTAAGGTATATTTCAGATAATATTTACAGGTTTTTTTTTACTAGATATACCTACTATTTTGTACGTAAAACCTTTTTTATTTATAAGTATAAGTAAATAGACTAGGTCCCTAGTCAGACACGATAATATTTCTCTACTAACTGGTTAATTAATTATGTAAATAATAATGTTAGTAAATATTTTTTTGATAATTTGTGCCCTTTCTTTATAATTTCAATAAAAAAACATTTTTTAAATTAATTACCAATTATAAAATATGTTTTGTTTTAAAAATTGCTTTTAAACATCAAACATTTAAATAGGAATAATATTGCAAGAAAAAAAAAAAAAAAAAAAAAAAACACTTACCATTATTGTATTATCAAATCAATGAGAAAGCTAACAAAAAACACCTAAGTAGAATTTGTCCTAAAGACCGTCGCCCCAAATACCATAAATGGAATATTTCCCTTAAGCCACCATAGTACATGTGCTAAATATGTTAACTATTTTATTTTATTTTATTTATTATATTCTATTTTATATCAGAAGTCGGGGACGTCCGAGGAAGACATGGCATGACCAAGTGAATCAAATACTTGAGTCGGGCCATGTCAAGAATCAGAATAATAGAAGAGTATGTATGAGACGATGTATGAATGTAAATGAGGCAAGAAGTGTGTGCCAAAACCGAGTTGTTTGGCGGTTCATCCTCTCTACCCCTACCTATCGCCTACCCCTGCGTGGAAACGGCGTGATGGTTAGTTAGTTATTTTATATCCCGTAATTTATGTAAATGTATGTTTTTATATGGCAGACAGAATATTGCACTCACAGCTCTGAAATCACCGCTAAATTAAATAAACAATATTAGTACTATATCATATACTTAATAAGTAATATAACTAACTAACTAACCAACTCATACTCTTCAATTATTCTGACTCTTGACATGGCCCGACTCAACTATCTGATTCACTTTATCGTGCCATGTCTTCTACGGGCGTCCCCGACTTCTGCTTTTATTCACATTTTCGTCATATATTCTCCTTACACTCCTTTCTTCGCTCATTAGCTCTACATGCACAAACCACTATATTATAACTCGTAATCTTATAATAACGGTAAATGATTGAACACGTCATCAAATTATTCCCTCTTAATACCTCACTTTCGTAGAATCACATTTCCTTCGTCAATAGTTTTGAAAAATACCTGCTCGACATCTGGCACATTCTTTATTTCTTTTACACAGTTTTACTTTGGTAAGTAAATCCCGCAAATCCCGCAGAAATAAGTGCTAATATATTCCCTACTGATAGAAAGGGACTACAACGAGATTCCAACCCCTGCTTGCTACTAGTTACATTCTGAACAAAAATGTACAAAAAATAAATTGCATGAAATTCTACGCATAAAATGATTTTCTCGTTTGTTTGTTTTTTAGATTTGATTTCCTTCCTTTTCAAGGAACGTAATCATAATACAAAAGTATTTACGAGGTAATTTGGCATTTCGATAGCATGAATATTATTTAATATCAGAAAACTTCAGAAAAGTCCAAGATTCCAAATCAAAAAGTTTATAACCAGAGATTAAATTCATAGGTATTTATGACAGCCCGCAGACATACCGTAATAAATTCACGACAAAGCCCGAGGAAAATTATAGCCTCTACCTACTAGAGGACCGTTTTCGTGGATCTATGAAAAATATGTTTGTAACGATTTTACGTTCGAAAAAACTTCATAAATGCCTCCGTAAGGCGAAAAACTGTCATCTACAATAAAAATAATAAATAAATCTATTAATTAAAAATAAGTGTTTTGAAAAATAATTAAAGTGATGCCGGGAAATATACTTATTTCCGATTTAATTGAGTTACGAGACGTACCCGACGACTACTATCGATTCGAGCTTATTTGAAGGAAAAATGAAGATGGCATTTTGGCATCGGGTGACTTTTATTTCACCTAAAAACATGCAAAATCAGTAGGTATAGGGTCAGGTGGTTACTCGACTCAGTCACCAGTGACGACTTGTGAAGTTTTTTTTGTCGTTTGTACATATTTTAAAAACAACATTTCTGAAAAGAAAATGACCAGAACCAACCTATATAAAAAAGTCCGCTTTGTAACATAAAGTTCCATTTTTTAACTATCCAACGATATTGAATAAGATATTTTCATGTTGTTTCTCACAAATAAATATTGAAAGAATCTGTGTGTTAATTATATTACAGAAAAAAATAATACAGAAAACAATTTGACGTTCAATTGCAATGTATATTTTTTAATATTATTAAAAAATCGAAACTTTTTTTCTGCAATTTTTGCATATTACAAAATGTACGTTTAAATGTATTTTTTATAAATATAAAAAAATCTATATCCTAAGGTTATGGAATAAATTTTTTAGTCAAGAGGGCACAAAAATGATTATTTGATATTATTATAATATTGTTACAAACCACACTCCGGATGGGCACTTCCGCTGCGTTTTTTAAATAATACACTTAGAAAAACATATATTTTTAAGAGTTAAACAATAAACTTAATTTGGCGAAAAAATAAAATAAAAAAACTTATAGTGTATAAATATGTTATAAAAATTGAAGGTACAAAAAATGGCAATGTCCGATATGATCAAAAGGAATCGTGTTTTTACAATGTCCCATTTCTTCATTCAATTAAACAAAATCTGATTTCGTATTTAATTTTAGGTACGTAAGATTAATTTTATGGAGTCTTAAATAGCTTGCATAGTATATTTTTATAAATAAACAGTTTTGACATAAATTAGGCTCAACATTGGAAAAAAAAATCAGTTTAAGATTTTTGGTAAAAAATCCGTTAGTTCCATTACGAGAGCACATTTTTTTAAACACTCTTTTTTATAAAAGTATATATAAATCATATGACATTTTTTTAATACATAACTGACAATCATTTGCATTGCTTAAATGATACAATGATAATCTCGACTGAAGAATCCACATTATTACCCTCTATAGTATTCTGGGCAATGGAGAGAATATATAATGGTAGTTAGTCCCAGAATGTGTGAACTGAAAAAAAACCCTGACATCTAGTAATCTGGTACTGGTGGAAACTTACAAATAAAACGAAAAAGTAACGGAATGGGAAATGAACCGGCACGCCCCTTAACATTCTGTAAATTATTATCATCGGCCGAAAGACAGTTGTTATATTTCTATGAAATTGTTATATTTCTTTCGATTATTATTCCAGAAATATGCAATATTTTTATGTCGTTTTGAACAACTGAATGTTCAGTCACATCCCAAGATAAAAATTATCACTTATGGAAATCTTTTATTTGTATTCAACAAGTCAAAAGTACAAAAAAATCCGTCACACATTGACTAACTTTTGACGACAGAAAATGTGGGAGAAGAGAGTTTTACAAAATAAAATGAATTAAAGGTAAAATATGGCCAATGAAAAAGCTTCGTAATTAAATTGACAAGTGCAAGGTCATCATGTGTCCATTGTCCATTGTCCAATACACCATCAAAGCTCCGCAGTGACAAAGTAAAATGTGTGATGATGCGGCAATACGCACATGATTCGATTATAAATCACAAGATAAATGGGTTAATGGGATTTATCCGGCCATACGGCGCCGTGGGCATGAAAATCACCAACACTGGCGTATTGTTTACTGCCGGACCTGTAGCGGACTGTTTACCCTTCTCGTCTGCATCGAAAATTTATGATTCGTTAAAATTCAGACACAGTATTTTCCGCTTCACATTGTGGAAGATTGCCTAATGGGAAAATAGAAATAATGTGTAGGGAAGAAGTAGCATAGAGGAACCGGGTTCCGAAAGAGCGGCAGCTACCGTACATACTGGGATTGCCTACGGATTTGAGTGACGTACACTACATAATGGCTGAAAAGCTGTTCCTACCCTAAGAAAAATATACCAAGAAGAGATAATAGAAAAAATCGTCAAATTTCTGGTCAAAACGTATTTTATCCATTAATTTGATAAGGAATATGTATGCACGCTCATTTATCCAGTTGGACACAAAAATTAGCGGAAGATGATAAGAAAATGGCTCTTCATTGTACAATTCATACCCGAACCTGAAGTACTGCACAAATATTACATTTGGTCAAAGAGCAACGCACGCCACCGCTGTCCATGGATCATCGCTGTCATTTGACAGTCAGTAGATAAAAATTTAAAATTGTACGTCCGTTCGAAGTTTTCGCTGTCAAAAAGTAAATTTCTAGTTATAACTTTGCTAATCCATGACACAATTTGTAGTTATTTAATTAAATTAGTGTTCATGATTTTATAGTTATTTTATGTTTTGCGGAAGTCATGAAAGAGCCAGCTGACCCGGCAATGAAGTAGCCGCAAAGTATGTAAAGAAACTATGAAAATTATTCAGTGATAAGTTGTTTTTTTTAATGTGAAACCGCACAAGAGTCCCAACTGCTCCCAACCACCTGGAGCCAGGTAGACTATGGCATCCCCAAATGGGTGTGTTGTGGGGCCGAAGGTAGTAGGGACGGGAAGGAGAGGAATGTGGGAAGTACCTGGCTATTCAGATTCAGAGCCATTTCAATTTCAAATTGTGGGAACGTGCCGCAATTATAGTATATATTATTTTAAAATAGTAAATAATGAAATAACAAGAATTAAAAAAAAATAATTTGCACACGCCGGGATTTGAACCCGCGACCTCCAGATTGCTAGATTGCTAGCGGCTCGTGGTGCGCCCGCCCTGCCTGGCCTGGCCGGGGGCACCCGCTCCCAAGGAGGCAGAGGGCCCCCACCAATACTTGCATAACGTGCCGAAATGCAAACCATCGGTCGGTAGAAGGGCATCTAATAATAATAATAATACACCTGAAAGGAATGAAAATTTAAAATATTTAATTTGTGGGCTCTTTTGTGACCATTTGTATAAATAGATACTAATCAAAAATTTAATGATTTTCTTTTGTAATTCTCAAATATGGTTACACTTTTCTGTCCTTCCAGTTTTAGTTAATATTTGTGCGAATATCATATCAAATATTACATACTTAACTAACACAGTGCGTTTGCGAACCATTTATATTTACCATCTACCTGGCTTCTTTTATACTAAATGAGGTGGTTCTTTCAATACGCACCGATTAAGAAAGATCTAAATTTGTACGTGTTTTGAAATATTGTAATATTTCAAAACACGTACAAATTTAGATCATTATTTGAAACATATTTAGCTTAATAATTCTGGCCAAAATTTTACTGTTTCATTAAAAAAAAAAATCAACGATTAGAAAAAAATGGCTCCTACACGCCACTTCTCCCTCACAATAATTACTCATTGTGGGTTGCATGTCTAGATTGTCTAGCATCTAGTCCGGGCGTGACGAGGTCATACGTTTATTTGACACCTTTCATAATAAATTCGTTGAACGTGTATTGTGAGAAAAAAATTACATTATATACACCTCTGAAATTTTGATATAAGTATTATGTACTTAGAGCTAAACAACAGTAATGAAATTTCAGAACGGGGAAGCGTTTTCTAAAATGTGTGTAATAATCACGAGGGTAAGGCGATTCTAATATTTCGCTGTATTCAATTCAGAGTGGAAAAATTATTTTTTCATAAGTTTAGTGTTCTTTACGAGAGTCGTAGTCATTTTGTAAGATCCATTAAACTTGATATTACCTACATGTGTACATATTCACTAAAAAAAAACATAAATATATTTCCCAACCAAATACACAACACAAGAATTTTTACATTATTTTTTAAAATTTATTCATTATTCTTACCAACCAACTAGCTATCACGCCGTTTCCCCGAAGAGTTAGGCAGAGAGGACGGACGGCCAAACAACTCGGTCTTGGCAAACACTCCTTGTTTCATTTACATTCATACATCATCTCGTACATACTCTTCAATTATTCTGAATCTTGACATGACCAACTAGAGTATCTGATTCACTTGCTCGTGCCATGTCTTCCGCGGACGTCCCCGACTTCTGATATAAAATAGAATATAATAAATAAAATAGTTAACATATTTAGCACCTGTACTATGGTGGCTTGAGGGAAACACTCCATTTATGGTATTTGGGGCGACGGTCTGTAGGACAAATTCTACTTAGGTGTAGACCCAATATTTCATGTTTGCACAAAAATTTCGTTCAACGTTTGTGGTAATATTGTTGCAGCAGACCCAACTTTACAGAAGTTGAAATAACAAATGCATGTTTATACTCATCGGCGGTGAATATGTCACTTCAGTTATTTTATTTTAACGTGAGAAAATGGTTTTTTATTATTTTAGTTTTTTCAACGTAATCAAAAGAGAAAAATTTAAACCTTCATACTCATTTAAGTAGCGATGTTTGAACATAAATTTTCCGAGAAGCGAACAGTATCACCATTACAAGCAATGAACACAAATCAAAGTCGTGCTATTCAGAATCCTCGAAACACATTAGTCTCCCGATATGTCCATTCCAGCGCGTCGTAGTGAAGGCTGCGCTTTGTATGTATGTTGTATATTACTCTGTTATTACGGTAGGTGTAAGCCGACACGTATGGCTCTTCATGGAACATTGGCGCATGTCAAGCGATGTGACCTACCGGACATTGGGCACTAGTTACGCCCATTGGATTGAGGTACGTCGCGTGGATATTGGGTGAGATACGCTATAATATGGATAACCAGAATTAGTTACTTGGTTAACTTTAAGTTTACTTGTGAAAGTACCTATCGGTAATGTAAGGTTATTTTTCACGATTGACAATATTACTTCAATAAAAGTGAAAGAATAGTATTATTAGAAAAATATAAGTTACAAATTTAACGCTTTGACACATTTGAACCTTTTCTGAATTAAATATTTATTGCATGATTTGGAGTATCAGTAACATGGATATTTAAAATTGAAACTATGTAAACACCACCGTGGGAGTAACGTTGCAAGAAAAAAAAATCTCTGAATAGAATTTCTGAATAAATGTTAATGGGAAATACGGTTATATAATGTAAATAACGGAAATGGTACTAAATATGCTGTATAGAGGAATTTTTGTTATTATTATTAAAATCCTGAGCATTTTGAAAAATTTAATCATATTTCTGGGTATCATTTGACGAAAAATTCTTAAATTTTAATAAAAATGTTTCTAAAATTGTGAGCATGTCAAGCAACGCAAGCATGTTGTCAATTCCACCCCGTCAAAAAATAAAAATCCTGAAATAACAACATTTAAGTGGTAATATGAGTAGGGAAGTTCTTACACTATAATCTGGGAGAGGTTGAGGGCGGTAGAGATAAGTAGAGATAAGAAGTAGAGACGAAGCAGAGCCGTGATCTCTGAAAAAAGCACCGCGAGAGACGCACTGGCATAAAGTAAGGCAGAAGTATAAGACCACCAAATTCTTAAAGTGTATTTTGTAATAAATTTTCTCACTTTTCTCGCTCTAATGTTCAGAAGAAATACATCGTATTTAAAAAAAACGATTTTCCGGAAAAATAAATTTTCTCCGGGTGGATTGGGGGGTACTTTTACTACTCTAAGGATGTAACAGCCTGGAATTAATAAATAAGATGACACCGCGAGAGTCGGCGGGCGGTGGGGGGAGGGGGCAGGCTTGGGGGCGCTCTCCTTTCGCAGCCTCCGCAGGCTTTCCATGCGGCCGGAAGTTTGTCGGGGCGCTAACCAGCAGTTTTTCCACAAGAAATCATAGCCCGGAACCGGATGGCGAACAACGCGCCACGGGAATAATGTCTACAGTAGTATTATTCTTGCTCTTCCACAACCTTCGGTTCGAAAGTAAAATTCAATACACGCTTCATTAGTAACGCAAATAAGGCAAGGGAGATATTTCATAAAGATTTCGTTCATTGGTAACTGATAAGAAATATTTCATTTTATAATAGGGTGAGCTTTAGAATATATTCAAAACATTTTAACAGTTTCAATTCATATCGTTAAAATATATGGTTTCAAGTGCCACATCTCACAATGACATTAAAAAACTAGAAATTCGTTTTTTTAATAAAAAAATTACATCTTAATTGTCTGAACGTAATAAAGGCCCCTTTTAACTCGACTTTTTTGTATTTCGTTCGTATGTTTTTTTTTTCATATATGAGATCGTCGTGTTTATTTGCAATCTCTAATTCAATTTTTTTCAATATTATAGTACCTACCTGCCTGCACGTAAAAAACGGCATGATAAAAAAAATGCTAATTTAAATTCCATGATAACTGATTAAAATGACAATTCAACACACCTTTCAAAAGTCATTAAAAGCGATGAAATAAACTAATATTTAACCTTGGTTTTGTTTCATCACTTTTCATGACTTTAAAGGTGTGTTGAATTGTCATTTTAATGAGTTATCCGTTCATCGAATTTACTAAAAATTTATCAGGAAACGGCTTGCAGGTCCCGTTTTTGACAGGATTACTAATCATTTGAGGAGATTTTTAATAAATCACCATTACTCATTTTTCTCCGTATGAAGGAAGTTTGCAAAAAGAATTGTCATCGAGATAGTGACGTTTCGTTGCATAAATTGGACAATTCCTCGTTTGAATATATTTATAATGTCACATAAAATATATGGTCTATAATTAAGTAGGTAGATATTTAAGTACCTACTTACAAATTTCATGATTTCAGAGGAAATTTTGGTTATGATTTAAAACGAGGTCTAATTTTCACCGAATTACTAGTAAATTTATTTCTATACAGCACATTCCAAACTTGTTTGTATAAGAATCATAATAGGTACGAACAAGATACACGAGCCATTCTTTTCCTTATCAGAATCTGGCTGAAGCGTATCCGCCGCAATGCAAGCGAAGTCGAACATGTATAGTGTATAGACTGTATAGGGACTGGCAGTAACGGGGAAAAGCACGGCGGGGAAAGATTTTCTTTGTTTCTTGGGGAAATCATGAAGCACAAAGCTCCGCACACAATGTGCACGTTCGCGGAGAATCCGCGGGTTCACTATTCCGAAGCAATGTTTATAAATATTTTGCAGAAGAAAGGAATAATAAGAAAAGTCATGTTCATGTTCAATGTTTACAATCTGAGCGTGTTTGGATTCGTTATTATTTCGCAATGTCGACAAGAATGGAAACACAGAAATGAACAGATGACATTAAATAAATCATTTTATTAAGTCGTTTGGGCTGCTGTACACTATTGGCGAGACTACACTAGAGGGCCCTAGAGCCAGAGTGTAGTTCTCGCCATCTCACGAGAGTTTAGAGTGGGCATTAACAAAGACAACAAAAGAAAAACTTGAGGTGAGAGAAAAGGTTCTAAATAATAACAAAAATAATTACATAGCACCGTATTTATGGTGCACATTCACAAGGGCGCTTAGCATTCACATTTGAATACAAATGGAAAACCTGTTCAAAGTACAACCCTTATCAAAACGCGTATAGTTTTGTGTTTCATTCATGATGGGTGAATAATTATCGGCTTTCGACTTTCACAAGCCATGAATGAGAATTTTTCAATCTGATTATTATAATGATTGTATTTAGCCGGCTCAAATATTTGAACATACGCACGTATGCAGTAATTACCAAGTCGGTATTCTTACATAACATGACATCGAACATTCAAAAACTGCAAAGAGATTTCACGAAACGATAAGCACGCGAAAGAAAAATTTGACACGTCAAGCAAGTAATTCAACCACGCACGCTATCGCCAAATAACCGCTTCATGGTAGTTGAATGAGAGGATCGGTTGGGAAATATATGTAGAATGTACAGAAACCAAGTAGGAACTGATAAATTTATAACTAGAAACGTCTGGGGAAGTCTCAGGTGCACGTTTCTCCATGAACATACGCTGAGCTTTTACCATGCGCGCTCTATTGTACTAGAATAATCAGAAGACGTTGCATTTGGGACTTGCTTGAATTTATTCGGCTGATCGAATCGTAAATACCTACGATGTTATTGTGTTAGCTCGGAGTATTGGGAATACGGTTCCAAAGCTTTATTAAAATGCTACCAAATAGACTAGTGGTAAAATAAACAGAGAAAAGGAAAAGCTGTTGTTTAAATAATTGTTGTATGACAATATATCAAATTTTATTGTATAATTACAACCAACACAACAGGATTATTGATCTAAAAACCGATCGTACACACTTAATTACAGCTTTGAGCTACAATAAAGTAATTAATATGAAATACATCCAAATTTTGTTGATAACGCTTAAACGATTAACGTTTTAGAGAGTCTTGCAGTTTATTCCTGTGAAAATCTGTTGCAATGACAGACACTGGAAGAGTTCAAAAATATTACCTCGGGAAGGCCAAGATATTAACCTCGTCAAGAAAATCATACATATATTTTTTTACGTGACACTTCACAAGAGCACTGCTGTCTGTGCAGTGTAAAAGCAGATGAACTATGTCGACACCCGGTTGGGAAGCGTTGTGAGGCGGGTTAAGGAAAGGGATTTGCCAATGCGGGTGTTGAAGAGGCACGAATTATATGAAGAAGGAAAAACAGATGCCGATAGCTCGTTCCATATACAAGCCGACTTACACAAAAACGAGTCGAAGAAACCGCCCGTTCTCATGAAGCCAACATTATTATTTGTAATGTAATGTATTTATGTGTAATGTAGTAGTTATTTCTAGTTAAATAAGTGAAAATGTAATTTTTTTATCTAGAATAAAAACTTTAATTAAAAAAAAATATGTGAACGGGTGTTCCGCTAATTTCCGTCGAGTTTCACACACGTGCACCGGGGAACAATGCTGCTAGCTGCTTAGATCAGGCTCCATTAAAATACCTGTAGAACAGACTAAGCTCGCCACTTTGCGTATGTGCTTTATGGGTGGCCATCGGTCTGTTAACAATGGATTGTCGATCAGACGGACTGCCCTTGCCCTGAGGTGGCTGGTGAGATTTGTATAGAGTTAGCAGTTACATTAATAATAACGTAAAAAATAAGTCAATCACGAAACTATACCTTGTTTTAGAATAGGTAATCATCTCGTGTATAAGAATAAAACATTATATTGTTTGCATGTCATACTATTACTGCAGTCGTCACCGATGCTTACCTTTAAAGCAGGCGCATCCCATAATGTACCCCATCATTGGTGGCGAAGGGCGCGCCGTGGGGCGCTAGCGGGCGGGGCCAGGCTCCGCGGGGCCCGGGTCCACGGGGCCCACCACCACCTTGTCGGGCTGCTCCGCGCCCCCGCCCGCGCACTTCCAGCCGAAGATGTTCATTACCTTACCAACGGATACCTTTGCTGCACTTCTGACACCCGGGCGCAACAATAGCATTATAACCGCACGAGAATTACCCCGATTCTGAACATGTTTGAGGTAATTAAATTTTGTAAATACTTGGCAAAGAAAAGTATGATTCTTATCGATAAAGCAACACTTTTTTTCAGTTCGTATCACAAAATTTTAAATTGCACGTTTTAGGCGCGTTATAAGAAATCACTTCACAATCTGTGTGTAAGCAAGAGCACTTTGAGTATTATTATTTGTATATTTTTCGTAAGGTCACAAGATATTATTATAATATTGTCTTTTAGATGCAAAGGCACGTTTTCAGCACTGTCTGTTACAGAAATGTTCCTTCTTTATTTCGGATAAATCGTGCAACCGTTGAGAAATTGTGAGGAATATTTCTAATGAAATCGTTCAAGGCACGAGGACGCTCGATTTCTTTTCTTCTCGTTTTAAATTGGTTTTAATAATATAACTAATTCACGACGTCAAAAACAGTGAGATTGCCTAAAAATTTAAAGGGTATTTATTATAATATTTTTTAATCTATAATCAGGTTACGAATGTGTTTGATAATATGATATGAAATTCAAACAATGTTAAGGAATTAGCTGTAGGCTTTCTATATTAAGAATTAGGGAAACAAAGGCTTCCAGTTGCGTCACGGGCAATGCTTCAAAAGCAAATAAAACCTTTATGAAAGCAAAAGTGAATGTATTAAATAATTAATGTGGTATTGTGAATACAACTTTTAAAAGAAACTCATGAGTCATGACAAATTAAATGCCTTCAAATTAAAAGCATGGTGAACCTAAAATGCATTCATCAATTTCAACAATGTACTCGTTTTACTATTCTGTTTTATCCACTGGAATATTAGCGGAAGAATGATTTCCGATTGAAAGATATTAAGCACACGCTACAATCTATACCTCACAAAGTGGCAGTTGCGAGTGTAGCTTGATTATACCTATCACCCTGTGGTGTCCCATCGCGGTGAAACTGCGGCAATCTGATAGCGTCAAGTAACACACCGCACTGATGAGACAAAAACGTTACGTACATATTTGTAGAACGTTATTTAATATACCACCTTCATAGGAAATCGAATTTATATGAACATTTCACCCAACGGTTGATGTTAGCAGAAATGAGATAAAACGAATCGTGTATTTATTAATTGAAAAGGATTCCCATGATGTAGTATAAAATTTCCCTCAGCGGTTACATTAAAAATAAACATCAAAAGATCTATTTATAAATCCCTTGAAATTTTCTTGAAACAACCCACCCCTCGTAAAGTTAAACTTCCCTAATGGCTAATTTAATAATAATTTCTGATTCAAAGAAAATGTAGTTAAACTTTAAGATTTGATAGCTAAACGTTAAACCTGACCTTTCGCTGGAAGTTTCCCCAACAAGTGTTTTCAGATAAGGGTTCGATATTAGCCTGCACTTTACCCGGCCATTAGTTTAAAGAAACCCTTTAAGAATCATTATCGCAGAGCCGAGGCTCTGCGATAATGCCTCTTTTGTCATTTAATTTATTCGTAAAACTTTAAGGTGAAACGTTCGTATCGAGACATGGACGTACGAGTATGTCGTTAATTACTTAGCCCTAATAGGTTAACGCGGAGCGCGACATCACACAAGTAAACTTATTGAACGGCAGAGTTCTTAAAGTGGAAAAAGAAAGATCAACGATCAACATGTTGCCGGATATCTTATTTACGAAATATTAACACTGTGTGTTTAAGGGAGGAGTAATTATATACAGAAAGGTGTAAATGTGTAAAAAATATTCAAAGTCTTATTAAATAACTACAAATGTGGGCTTTAATGTGGGTATATATATATATATATATATCTATTTAAGTGAAAACAGCAATTCAAATAAATAAAACATATAGTAATTGCCAACACCAAATGATAAAGTTTAGGTGTTCCTGTTTACGTAGATAATATATAAAACAAAAAACTATTTTAAACTATAAACCGACATTGAACACATTTATATAAACAAAAGGCGAATAAAATGTATTTTCGTGTATAAAATACTAATCGCTGTCTATGATTATAGACTAGAAATGTACAAAAAAAAACATAAAAAGATGAACAGAGTTTCGTCATTTAGAAAACTTCCACGTGTTTTTAAAATAAATTTCTGATTAAAAAATAAAATCGATTTATTTATCACTTATTCGAAAAATCGCAGGGTGAAAATATTATTCGGTTACTTACTATAATACTCTATCTGAAAAATATAAACTTTAACTGAATTTATTCAAGGGAGAATAAGCTTAAAAGCTATAAATACAGCTCTCTTAAAGCATGATTTAATACTTGAAAGGTAAACTTTCATATTCCACCGCGAATATAATGATTATAGCGTGATTTAAGGCAGTTTATCTGTGTGCCTTCATTGGCGGAAGATTTCAAACCAACAATATTGAACACAAACTAATAAAACACTAATAAATAAACAAATTTCCCGAGTCTACGTTGGGCTTTATGACGCCAAATATTATTTTATCGATAGTGTAGTAGTGTAACGTTTAAATATCATCACATTATAAGTAAAATTTAAAACTTACGTTACTATGAACTGATAATCAATATAAAAATTACCCTACATTCAGTAGAGATCAATAAACACACCTAAACATGAAAGTGGTGCATTTTGCGTGCATTACACGGAAGAACATAACCTAGAAATTTACAGAAACGATTTTCACGGCAGATCTGTATAATGATATACATATTATATTTCGTTTAATGTTACGTGGGAGTAATCAAATTCGGTTAGGGGTGTTTAGTTTTAGGAGTTTAAACGCGGTTAGGGATGTAAACGCATAGCTTTTGACAGGAACCCATAGCAACAGCGTTCCCCGCCATGTCAGTTGCCCGCGCACACACTTCAACATCCGTAGGCGGAGATATACACAAACACGGCCGGCACTGCTGCGCGGGAAAATACGTCGACATTCAAACAGTTTTTAATAGAATCAACGATAACGCAGATATCGCCAAGCGAGCCAAGATGTTCCAGAGGTTTTAGTGAACAGATGACAGAATACGGGCGTTAGGTTATGTTGTAGAGACTAGCCGCGCGCCATTCGCGGGAACGGCACTACTGGCTGTGCTCGGCGGTCGGGCGCCCCGCAGCCCACCGCCCGCGCCCCCGCCCTGGGCCGCCCCGTCCGCCCTAGGCCGCGAGGGGATTTGCACATGGACAAAATAAAACAACCCTTTCACGCCGAGCGATAAGAATTCATTTCACACCCGACACGGGAAAAGACTTATTTGTACGTACGCGGATCTTCTTTTCTTCACAGAGGGGATCAAATGTTACAAATTGAGTTATTACTTCACAAATTGGATTCCGAAGCTAAACCTTATCGATAATTTTATTTAAAAAGAATTAATAAACGTGCACAAGTTTATAGAATTAATATCTGATTTTTTGTAACCATCTAAATGTATTCAATTAGAAATCTAGTAACTACTTAGTATTAAAAGAATACGGAATAGGTATAGTGGATTTGAAAAATGAAGCTGTCTGTATTAACATGTTGATCGTACACATTATTAACAACGATTTAATGTACAGTATAAATAAAACGTTATTTAAATGAAATAATAAAAGTGGACATGTTATGTCACTTCCCGGGGATTGAGCGAGAAATTACGACACTAACTTCTGCGAGATTAAGGAAATAATACATAAAAACCCGATGTCATTATAAGTTCAGAAAAAGCCCGCCACACTTCCACTGGTTAGAAAGGCCGAGAGGAAACTCCAAGCAAATGTAAACCTGCTACACTCGCACATACGTGTACGTGTACGTGATAGCAGGTAGTACCTAGCACCTGCCTGCTTCGTGTACCTAGCTAATGGGGGTACCTCTAACGACGGGGCAGGGGTTCGTAAGCCCGGAATGGATATCGATTCACGGACTGATGACCACGGGAAAGTAATAACCATCGCAAACGTATGAGAAGATGACTTGCCGCAGGTGTGCGCAACCGAGTACAGTGCGAATTTTAAATTTTAAATTAGTGGGAAGTCAAATATTCCCGAGATGGTCGACCATCGAGTCGGATGCGAGGACCAATTCTGAAGCAATGGTGATCATAATTTTTAAATTTTCAAAATTATCTACTGAAATTCTTTTTCAATTTTCAAAGTACCTACAGTAGACAAAATGTATCAAAAAATTCAATACTTCAAATTTACAAAGAAATACAGTCAAATACTCATAGCTTGCAATTCAATACATCAGCAAGATACCAGAAAACTATTAAAATCCCAAAATTTAACACTAAGCTCATTCAAAATACCTATCTTTATCTAGGCATAATTTATTTTAATAACCTTCCATTAAATTTAAAAAATATCGAAAATATTCAGGAGTTTCACCTTAAATTAAAAAATTACCTTAAACTATTATAAGTCCAAAAAACGTTCACTACTTACATCTAGAAGTAATATTGTTTAAATCATGTGTTGTTTATTAATAATTTATTTACCTTAATAGTAACATATATATAATTGAACTAGAATTCCCTCACCAAACACAAGAGCATTGTCTCTTTATGGTGAGGAAAGACTACTTTAATTTCTATTGTTTTATATCTTGTTTATATCCTGTATACTTATCTATGTAAAAAAATATTTTTTTCAAATATTAAATAAAAAAAAATAAAATAAAAAAATAAAACATATAAGTGATAAGTTGATACATTTAAAAACAATTTAAGAGTTCGATTTTATTCGACGCTTAGAACGGTTTTCAAGTTGCACAAGTTTAATAATGAAACGGTGGGAAAAGGTTGCCTAAATAAAGATCCTAAATGCAAGGAGAAAAATCCCCTAACCAGAAAATGTGTTTTCCGCAGAAAGTGCGAGACGAAAGAAAATGAATAATCACTTCCTCAAATCTGTTGGGAATAACTTTTCTTAACGTGAAAGAATGTGAAAAAAAAATCCAAAATATTAAAGATATTTGATTGAAATACAATCTTAATACAAAGGAAACAATACTGTAATTATGCAAATGCACGATACGACAAAATAAGTAAAAAAAATTCCGAAAATAAAATTCGAAACATAGAAATACGTTTTTCTCCAGAAATTGACGTGAAGTTCCGTGATAAGAAACGGAACTCAAATACGGGTTCTCTACATAATATTTGTAAAACTCGCCGGTGGAAACACGCAACTGGTAAAAATGCGAGGTAATAAAATTTATGAACTGTCAATATCAATAGGGTTTGAGGGAAAGTTCATGGTAACCAACTTTAAATAGGCAGCCATTAAACTGGATGACCGAAAAAAACAGTAAAATAATTCTAAACTGCTGATTAAATTGTCGGTTTCTTTTTTAAAAAGTTTTCAACAGAAGACGTTCAACAAATTATGCATTAAGGAAAGGAAAATCCGAAAGCCTCTAGATAAATTATAAACTTTCAGAAAAGGGCCAGAATGTCTATGGACCAGGATCTATAATAATTACCACTAAGGAGAAGAGGAGGAGGCGAATGCCAAAGTTGGAAACATTTGCCAAATTGAAAATCTACTACGCTAAAGTAAAACCACAAGACAGATAATATAAATTATTTTAATATAAAACTTTCATTAGACACATTCCCCGTTCTCGTTTACCTTCAACCAAACCACATAGCGCAAGAGAACCTCACGAAATCCATTTTATTGTTTCATTTTCAACTAATGAATTATTCAAAAGTCAATCAAAAAGTTTACGCGTACCTTACATAGATAACAGCACAAACATTATTATTATTTGTAGCTACAACATTTTCACCGATTCAGACAGCGAAATATACTTTGAAATTTGTTTCAGTAACCTGGAATACTTTTCGAGGCATAATAATTATCAAACGTTGGAAAATAACGTAACAAGGTACTTTTTGAATTTCTCGGGCCAATTAAAATGTTAACGTAACTACTTATTGCGAATTAATCTCTGGCAAAAGCGGACAATTTGCAAATTGACGGCTACGTTTCATAAGGTACAATATCGTGGAATTAATTAATTTGCCTAATCTATCGAGCCAACGAACAAAAAGGGCCATAGGGTAAGTTTATTATTTGTATTGGCAAAATCCCTCGTGGTATTTAAATCTGGAAGGCCAGTCTCGGATATCAAATAGCAACTCAGCCTTGGAGGAAATACATACAAACTCAGCTGAGATGAAAAGTTACCCGTCCCCCGTTACAGGCGGGTTTAGTGTTTAAGCCGGGGTGACCGCATATCGTGTGATAATAGCTTCTTGTTACGGGTAACTTATAACGATTCTGGAGTTGTGGGACCAAAGTTGGGCTGCTGCGGCGACTGGATAATATTATATTCTGCTGCATCGATAGCTTAGCTACCAGTTTGTAATAAGATATTCATATCGGAAGTCACAAGAGCATTTTCCGATTTCCACGTTGTGTCGATAAGACATTTTATACTGCCAAATAACAGTTGCAAAATAAATATGTTAATGTTGAATTTCCTTTGTACGCAGGCGCAGAAAATGCATTATTTATTTATTTATTGAACGCCCCTAGGGCTTGTACAAACATGTACTTGTCGAAAATTTACAAACCTTATACAGAAATAATATATCAGCACATACATATAAAACATATCAGTACAATAAATACTTATCATCTTACAAACATAAGGGAATACAGTAACATTTCAGTTATATGCACATCTTTTTTGTTTTGTTTTTAGTAGCACTGAGAGGTTTTAAATATATCGAAAATGTCTGTACATATATTGGCATTAAATGCTTAATCCTCATCTCTTTATGTCTTTAAGTCTTGGCGTGAATGTGTAATGCATGTTCTACACTATAGGTGAGATTACCCGAGGAGCCCGAGCGCGAGTGTAGAAGACACGCTCGCCTCTCATCGCCTCGTCGCTTGTTTTGCCTTAATCAAAGGATACGGTACCAACCATTATCGTTAAGGATTGGTGAATGATTGAGAATAGTTTTGGCAAGGTTACAGAAATGATTCGAGAAAGTAGCGGTAGCACTTGGACTTCCTCGTCAATACACAGACACATTGGTTATATTCAATTCACAACGAACACACATAGAAAAAAATATTGTTACTTGACAATGTAATGTAAATTATATAATGTGAATGAAGCAATGGGTGTAAGCCGAGACAGAGTTATGTAACGGTCTATCCTCTCTGACCATCCCTGCCGCGAAACGGCGTAAGGGTAAGTTACTTAGTTCAACTGTGTTTCACTTAAATACATACATTTAAGAATTTGCAAGGAAAACTGAAGGCTGAAAATAAAATACGAATACATTAACTGGCTAGTTCGGTTTACCGAATGTCTATCGCCGGCTTTAGTCATATATCTGGCTACGGGGCGGGGTTGGTATTTGAAAAAAATGATCGCAGCAGTAGTACGGTCCGTATTACGTTTCGAGTTCCCTGCGAGAGGTTTCTGCCTACGAGGGGGTAATTCCTGCAATCTCGACTGAGAGGTTTGTTTGAACAGCTGAAATTTGTTTTGAAAAATTCCAACGATCGGCGATTCGCGGGACAATGAGACTGGCAAAAGGCAGTGTCTACAGAATAAAGCCGATCTTTTGCAGCAGACTGAAAAAGGCTAAATTGAGGCAGAAGAGACGAATGTCGAAACATTTAACTAAAGATGACAAAGACTCGTAACAACTGAATACTAATTTTATTTGTACAATACATCTACAAATGTATAAATTGTTTATGTTAAACTGAATTAATTTAAAATTTTAGTTTAGACATTTCCGAACGAATGATGGCCGATTGGTTTGATGATAATAGAGAAGTAATTAATTGATTGAGGAGATCAAAAGTTAATAGACACGATGATTCATACACCAGTTTTATAGTTTTATGCCAGCATGTGTGTCCCCATGTATAACATTTCAAGTGTGAATGGAAAAAAAATACAGAAAAAAACGATACGAGAACGTGAAAGCATATATTTTAACACTTGATGATGTAGTAATTATTTATCGTGTAGAAGTGATGTGAAGCAAATTCTTGTGCCGAACGGCTCCAGGGTTCTGTTTTATACACATAATTTCTCATCGAATTTAGGAATTTTGCCACTCAAGATGTCAAAAAACATATGCCATTTTATAAAGTAGAAAAAATTACCTTTTAGATGTTTGTATTTGAAATATACTTTAATATTTATAAATTGGAATATTTTAATTTTTTATGAAAAAGTTGAAAAAAAAACATATATTTTTATTCCAAACCTCGAAGAATTGCAGAAAATACGAAATTTAGGAACATATTCCTTTTAACTGAAGGATCTGAAAGAAAACTGTCCCTTCACTTTTATCTCGTATGTACGATTTTTAAAAAAATTACACAGAGTAAAAAGAAAATAACATTTTTGATTCATTGTTTGCGCAATATAGGCGGTGATTTCTAGGATTTATATTTACTTACACATGCATAAAAACATCACTTTTACAGAATTCTTTTTAAATTTACGCGATAACAGTCAATTAAAAAATAATACGTCCGAAATAACTTTACTCTTTTTAGACGGGAATGTCATGTGTCATGTCATGAAGTGCGTTGCCAGCTCTTTCGGAGCCAGTTAAAGATATTTTTTATTTAATTATTGAAGACAATATTAGCGATTTCTAAACGAAAATCTGAAACAGAAAAATCAGAAAAGGATACGGTCACATCTAGGACTCGAACCCAGGACCCTTGTCTTTCCGGGACACCGCTCTACCACTGAGCTAATGGGACCCTATCCCCCTCGGTCACTTTTAACTGTATCATACTTCGAATAAGAACTACCAACATTGTCTTCATTTTTTCAGATTTTCGTTTAGAAATCGCTAATATTGTCTTCAATAATTAAATATTACAATACAATCAAATCTAATCTGAGCTTGTACGGTCTTTAATCAATGTGCGACTAAAACACCGTTTAACGGTTGAGAAGTGTTTATTAGTAAGGCTCTTATTATTTATTTTTATGTTCTGTTATTTAAAGGACGAAACTAAGAGTGTGTCTGAAAATGTTTAACACTTCGCGCGACTTTGTTACTACGCGACTTCCATAAAAATCGTTTAGTAATCCCTTACCTGTTCAGTTTTAAGATTAAATCAATAATAATTAGGGTCGAGTCATGTGGTACGTGGCAGGATGTGGAGTTGTGGAGCCTACCTACACCATACAGCGGGTACCTACTTAAAGGATAAGCGCGTTTTACAAGCACGGACTTCCCCAGTTGTACCTACCCTACCTCACCCAAGGTTGTATAATGTCCGTTAATTTCCTGAATCAATAGAAAGCAGGGACGTACCTAGTATCTACCCAACTTAGTAGCTAGTACCCTACCCACCCAAGCGGAATGAAGTAGGCTGAAGTGATAATGTTTTAGTCGCTATCCTCGATTACCTCACCGGCGGAGCACTAAGCGATATTAAAATGAAACGATTTAAAAGGAAATATTACAAACTGTAAGTGTAACACACTAAAGTAAATGTTGAAAGGCTTTAATTCTATCCCATGAAATAAAGGGTTGAGAATGACGTAGGGCGTTTAAAAATTGCGGATATTTTGAACCTAGTAATTTATCGCCATGACTAATAATGATGGTTTGCCGGGTAAGTCCTGCAGGAGGCATTTTTTGACGTTTGTCTATTAGGGATCGTAAAATATGACAACTATCGTCCGAAATTACAACCACCATAATTACATAAGTGTGCACTGTACATTTTTGCAAAAATTTTTGTTGCACAAATGTACAGTGCACACACAACCTTTAAAAAAAAAAAGTTTTTAAAATAATAAAATGTTTCTTAAAATGAAGCTTCACTAGTAAAGGTATTCCTATATCTATACTTCTTTATAATCAGTGCGCGAAATAAATATTGCTTTCGTACCAAAAGGTCATATTTAATGCAAAGCTCCACCTTTCACAGTCGTAAAGCTTTTGTAAATGTTACACACATTCCGCTAGAGTAGAAAAGAAACAGCATAACATTAAGAACAGAAGGAAAATATAAAATAAATAATTGTGTTTGCATTCTCTGAAACATTTATTTGGCATGTTCATTGAACACAGTTGATGTGGGACTGAAAGGAGATTATCACAACAGATCTGAAATAAGGCTATTAAAACAGTTCACAGCTTTCCAATAATTGTATCTGAATTAGGGATCTTATTACGCTGGCAAACTGGCATAGTAGTTTTTTTTATATGAAAAGCTTTAAGACCTGAAGAATTTTATGCACTTTGTCTTCACGCTTTCCTCTGGCTTTTTCTCTTCATTTTTTTTTTTTTTTTTTTTTTTTTTTTTTATTTCTATATAATATTTACAGTGTTCACATAATTATTTATATTTTTACATGATATATTTCAAACTTATAACTATAATATGTTGTGTGTAAGGTAGGTTTGAGAAGGTGAAACTGTATGTGAGTAAATTTTTTTTTAATTTTTTTTTATGCTGGGTGTGAGGTAGGTTTGAGTAGGTGACACTGTGGTGGGTAATGATATATGTTTCGTGAACACCTCACTAGGAGAACCTGTGCTGAGGTGTTTACGTGGTTATGATTAAATGGTACATGTATTTATGTGTATTGGTTAAATTTTCTTATATAAATTGTGAATTGTGATTTTAAATATATATATTTTTTTAATGGTTATTGTACATTGTTATTTAAAGAAAAAGGAAAAATATTTATTTATGTGCACATATATACATACACCCATGTATATACATACATACATAAATAAACATATATGCATGCATACACACATATAAGTAAACACATGTATACATTATTTTGTTACTTTTTGGGAGAGTAATTCAATAGTTTTTCACAAGGAAAAAACTCCTGCGGCTAATCAAACAATGTAAATGGTAGGTACATTTAACCCAAATAGGAATTGTATTGCTTATATATATATATAATATTGAACTTGAATTCCTTTTCAATTGATTGAATAAAACACTCGTGTTGCTCTGTAAAAATAAAGAAACGACATTAAAGTTTATCGAATCAGTTTTTTTTAACAATCGGTTTAGTTTGGTTTGGTTACTTCAACCCTGTATAAAATCTAACGCAATATCGACATCTTGACTTTTGTTCTGTTTTGTTTTCCACGTAGTATATCGTCTGTCAGTTCTGATGCTCTGCTTTATCGGCAACGTGGAACGCGAACGGCAAAAATCTAAATTTAAAGGAAATACATTTCCTTTACACACATACATATAGGCCTTATTTTTAACCAGAAACTCTGATCGCTAACAGGGCTATGAAAATTTTGGGTTTTACAGTAAAGATTTCGAACGATTTAAAAAAATTTCCCACATTAAAAATGCTGTTCACATCTGTCGTTAGAAGCATTCTAAAGTATAACTCTACAATTTGGTCAATTTGTCTTTAATAATCACATTAATATCATTGAAAGAGTCCAACGCTAATTTTTGAGGTGTATTGATTTTAGACTAGGAATTCCTTTAGAATTAATACATTATGATTTTATTATATCATATTACATTCATTGAAATTGTTGAAGTTATGTGACTTGTAAGTAATGTAAAAAACTTATAGATCTTATATTTTTATACAAATAAATAAATAAAAAATTCAAAATAAATAAATAATTTGATCAAATAATACAACGTAAAAATGGGGGTTTATTTTAAAATAACCTTTGTTGGTTTTTTCAACCGATCAACTTAGGTTCGTTCAATAAATAAATGTTAGTGAGGAATCACAAATTCATAAAGTGCAATCCTGCAGATCACGTAACAGCGCGAGCTGGAAGTAAATGAATGCGACGAAATGATAGTTATTTATCAGTGATATACCTACCGATAAAGTAATTTTTACCATCAGATAAAAGGACATTGCACAATACACATTGTGCATCGCATGTTGCCTGTTATAACATCGTATCCAACATCAAAGCGGACTAAAATACAAGAATTCCAACCTTATACATATTCCTGACAACTTAATTACTCGTACTCGTAATGAAAAACAAACGATTTCAATTAGAGTTTCAATTAAATTATAACAAGAGATTGGTCTTTTTACGTTAAATATTACAAAACATGCATCACGGCAACCCTGGCGACCTTTTGTGAAAACAATGCGGGACTCTATTTTCCCGTCCATCAAGCAAGCAAACCGCGGGTTCGCCAAATGTATGGCCGGTTTAATTGAAAACCCGCTCCCGCTCGAATACTGATGGAAAATGAGATTGAATGGATCATAAAAAAAATGTTCCATTCACGAAAAATAAATTTCAATTCGTATTTACAAGACAAAAGGAAAATGAAATGTATCTTCTGGGAGGACGAATAGTTCATTTTTCCCAGAGGACAAAAAATGCATGTTTAAGGTTTCCCATTACTGATGAGCACTGTGCGCGCCATGGAAATAATTCAGATTACAGAAACAGACAAGGGATTTAAGTCTAAAAAACTTACTGATAATTATTAATATAATACTGCTCAAGTAAATACGTATCTACACAAAAAGCTACATTTTTCATGAACATTTCATCTAATTATTTAAGGAAGAGTGTCTGGGATTTGTATACAAATCTACCGAGAATGATGAAATTCTGCACACTTGACCTTCAAAACAAGAGAAATGTCACTGTCTACAAGACATTTCGAAAAACTATCCCATCCTTGCACAATTTGCAAATAAGAGGTAAATTACTAACGATATCTGATTCGAAAAACTGTATTAAGTCCGGGCAACGTCGGATACTTCAGCTAGTTTGATATTTTGAAAAAACCACGTGGGTATGCACTCAATAAACACGAAATCTAGTACAAATTTTATTATATAACATTTATTATCTAAAAAAAATTATAAGAATGAAAACATTTATCTAAGCTAGGAATCGTAAAATTGTATTTGGGTTCAACAAATAAGCAATACACGTAAATCAAGTGCGAAGAACCAACTAACCAACCCTTGGAAGCAAAGAATATTACTTGTAAAACAGCAAAGTATAAGTTATTGGCATTGGCATGTCTAGAGGACAAAGGAACAAAATCATAAGAAAGCCACAAGCGATGTACATGATGTTTTATTTTACGATGTTTTAAACTGCATAGTGTAATGTAGAGACGGAACGGAACAATTAGTGTTGCTTCTAATGAGCAGAATGCCGTTGCAATTCACGCCTTAACAGAGAATCGATAGGGCTTATAATACAAGAGACTTAAAACAGGTAAACAACAGGTTATTAAACGTCTGGCCGAAGAGAACAAAAGAGAATTGCTATACAAAGGAGTGTTGGTAACATCACACGTATATAGATACGCAATACGTATGTAATAACCACGCCACGCGAGTCAATTAACGATTAATTAAGATTGCCAATCAATGAGCTTGAGGTTCCGAGGTGTTCATCACAATTAGCGCGGTTTGATTACCTCTTGTTAACCATTTACGGCTCGCTTTCATAGAATCGTTAAACGATCCAAAAGCAGAAACCACGTTCGATCTAAACCATAAACCTACAGTCATTTTATCACGTTCATAATGTGACACCAAATTTGCTCAGGTTGGGGGGTAAGAACAGCAATTTGTAATTCCGTCTTTCTCTCTCACAAAACAGAATGCCTTTTAATTCCTGATAATAGGATGAAGATGTTGTACTTTCTAACTAAAATACGTATTTTTCTAACTAGACTTTTCCGGATTAAATTTGTCACGGTGACAAGTAACTAAATAAGTTTCATAAGCAGACCCAATTCTGCAAAGAAAATATTTCTCGAAATCTAAGAATGAATTAAATAATTTTAAGATTGTTGACAACCTAAAGGTACGGATACATTTGCGAACAAAAACGCGAGCCGAGCCTCGAATTATTGGAAAGGAACGCAATCAACCGCAAGCGGCGTTTCGCGCCATTTGCTGTTGCTTCGTTCAAATACTGTATACTTGGATATGAATTACGAAAGAATTAAAAAAGGGAGTACAAACAAAAAGAGACTACTGCGAACTTTCGTTCAATTTGGTCAAAGTATGTTTTAAGCTTTTGAAGTTCAATAGAACAAAGCAATTTATTCATCAACTCGTGTGTGTATTGTGATCGAGTATGGAATAAATCACACATCACAATGCATACTTTTGATCAATAGGATCACTTAAATGTGAACAGGTTGACAAACGCCACCTTTTATAACCCCTATTGTCTGTATGATACACCAAACAAAGGGTTCTGATTGGACGTGAGTATATAATAGATGGAGTTAAAAAAAAACAAAACGAATGTGAAAAGATATCGCAAACACCCCTCGTGGAAAAGTGGAAAATAACTATGAACAATTATTTAATCAGAGAGGCTCTTTCGGTGTATTTACAACTATTTATTTAGATGCCTAATCGGTAAATATTTCGTTATAATAACAATAATATAAAATACATTACTTACAAACAATGGGACAAACAAAAAAAATGGTAGCATGTAGTAGCAAGTAGCAAGCAACGAAAGTTGGTGAAAGTTGCGTCAACGAGCAGAGTTTCTTTCGGGAATTTGAAGGAGTTAGGTTTTGAATTTTTCCCCTTAGGCTGACGTAAAATGTTCATAAAACTATATATTCTCTTTTATTAATTTATTCCGTGAGAAGAATAAGAATATCAATTCCAATTGTACTTTTATCTTATTTTAATAGAATAAAATTCGTGATTCAAAGTGGCAGAAATCTAAATGAACGCCGCAATAAAACGGCACAGTTTATGGCTCCAATTAAAAGCAAAGTACAGATTAGTAATATACGGGCACAATAAAACTACCTCATTTCAGTAAAACCCGTCAATTTTTTTCTTCAGTCGCCGCGCGTTTTATATAAAAACAATAAGGGAGAAAACGCAGACAACTGAACCGAAGTCGTAATAAAGGAGTCTAGAAGTCTAGAAAGTTATGATAAAGCTTTAATCAGGCACGAGTCCACGAGTGGTCCAAGGAAGATTACTATACCTATGTACTGTATTACTATCTGGCCTCCTTTGTTCCTTATCATTTGTAACATCTCCGTTGAAAGGGTGGGCGAAATTAGATTATCGTTAGTTTTCAATTATTGAAAATTGTTTTCAGAACTTAGTGCGGTTAAATGGGGCTTTTCTGCTAATGAAGAACATAACGCCGGGGGATTAATAATCCTTATATACTGAAGCAGGGGTGGCTAGACCACGACTCGCAGTGAGTTTGCATTCACGTTTAATGCGTCCGTGATTTTGTCAAATTGTTTCGAGTCACAATAACGAGAAACCAATGATGGACATCCTACGGTAGACTACTGATCTCAAATCAAATTTACCTATCAACCGAAAATCACAGAAATTGTAAGAAATTAAAAATGTTATTAACGTTACTTATTCTTAAAATGTTTTCAATTTGACATTTGGATCCAGGATAAAAAGACTTAGATAATTACTAATTGTTTTTACTGTTATTGTTCTGCCTTTTATTGCAGTCTCGCGGACGATGAGTTCAAACTCGTCCACCAACAAAATCCTATTTCATTTAGCGTCACATTCTCTTATAAATGCAGCTCTGCTATTATATATACCTACTGTAGCAATTATTTCATTTAAAGACTGCGAAAGTATTATTTTTCACATTTTTGGCATAAAACTTTAAATGTTCTAACCTTTATATAAAAAATTAAAAGGTTACAATGATATAATATATAAATAACGCCAATTCTGGTTCGTCGATCCTAAAAGATACAATGCTTTAAACACCGATATAAAGTCAATTAATTATCCGTGTTCAACATTGGCCATTTGAAAGGGGACGAGCCTTCTTTAAGGAATGCATGAATTCCTAACACTGTTTTAACTAAGTTTTTAAATTCCTAACACTCTTTTAACTAAACTTTAAAAAAGTTTTAACTCTATCATTTATTTAGTTTTATCTCTAAATTTTGTCTCATATTATGGTTTCTATAATGATGTGCATTTTTAGTTTTTGTTTTAATCATAAAAAAATATTTTTCCGTTATATTATATTATTGTTATTCTTATTAGCCTACTGTGGTAGTTAAGACAGTCACCAAAATTGTAAGTTTTTTTAATATTTATAAAATAAATAAAAAAATCTACCATTTAGTCCATATCTAAACTCTGTGTTAACTTAATTCCTTTCATATTAGTTGATATCTGAGGTTTACTTTAAATCCAAACAACTTTTTCTCGGCGTATTCCTATACTTATTCTTTAATAATTATTAGGTACACCTGAGTAGGGTTTTCACATATTTTTAATGTGCCTGTCTCACTAGGGCTAGTTTACAAATATATTACATTTTTATAGGTACTTTTTTTAAAGGTATTTTTTATAGATACATTTTTTCAAAAGTAATATTTCACAGAATTAAATCGGGTTGGTATTGTTAACAATAATGGGATTAGAGAAGTTTTAATTTTTGGGTGAGTCGATTAATGTATGACCTTTGTTGGTGGTCCAAAGTATAGCGTAGATTTTAAATTTGTTTAGATTTTTAATTAATAATGTAATTATTATTAAATAACAATCACACATCGTCTAGTGCGTAATCGTCAACACTTGTGTGCTGATTGAAGGCGAAGCTTAATGTGAAATCAGTATTTTCGATTAACTTTTACCACGAATCGGTTTACATTAAGAATAACAAAACATATTCTTTGAATAAATTGAAGCTTTTGCTATCGTTTCGCTTTAGTAGAATTAAAATAAAAAAAATAGAAAAGGAAGCAAATACTTCCTGGTGTGATATTTTATATTAAATGGAAAAAAACGAATTTGTAATACACCACTTTTATTTTTGAATTAACAAAAATCGCCAACCGGGTTTCGCTTCTCCCAAGCTTCGTCAGGGCTTATTATTAACTAAATATAGGCACACATGAGTAAATAAAACAATAAGTGATAAAGATACAAAATAGAAAGAAAGAGACACAGATATAAAATGATGGGACAACTTATTTAGGATGGGTAGGTGGGGGGGACAGCTTCAGCGAAGATTAACGGAATTAATTAAATATGGGACTATCGGTTATTTGATTATTAATTATGTTCAAATTATTATTAACGTTTTTTTTTTAATTTCAAGCACTTATAAATTGTTTGATCTAATTCCAATTCCATTTTACTGTAGTATTTTAGTTCCCGAGATTTTATCAAATGAGTGATTAATTTCTATTAAATGGTTCTCGAATTCTGAAAAAGCATTATTATTTAAACATCGTAGATGTTCTTTTACTCTTACGTTGACGTTCCGGGTATTTTGCCGATTTTTTTAAATATATAAAACATTTTGTCTTGTGTATTCCTCTTAACAGGACCCGACTACGAGAGTTCGAATCACTTTATCGTACCAGGTCTTCCTGAGGCATCCCCACCATCTTCCAATAATCTCCTGCAAATTCCCAAAGCTTACAATAACATTTGATAGCCTAAAGCATGTAACTTCTCAGCGGAGCCGGCACACAATAACAAGAGGAGTCATGAGCCTATTTTTCAAACAGACGTTCCCTTATTAAAGTAAAGCGTTCGGAATGCCCATGGCGGTCCGCGTATTCTGCGTGGGAGTCAGTTCCAACTAAATGTTCTCATATATTTTCAAATTATGTTTCTTCGGGTGAACAATGCTCCTAGGAGCCGGCGGCGACGTCAAACTTGTGTGCAAAAACAACGGGCCCTTTGTGTGCAAATGAGATATTAATTTAGGCCAAGTGTTGATATCGCGGCGTAATTTAGAAGAAAAAGTGTTGCGTAAGCGACCTAGCCAGGCACGTTATGGGAGGGGCAATCAACATTAAGTTGTATTCGCAGACACACTCGATTGAAGTTAACTAGGATTCAAAACTAATGATAAGAAAAAGTGTTGCGTAAGCGACCTAGCCAGGCACGTTATGGGAGGGGCAATCAACATTAAGTTGTATTCGCAGACACACTCGATTGAAGTAAACTAGGATTCAAAACTAATGATAAGAAAAAGTGTTGCGTAAGCGACCTAGCCAGGCACGTTATGGGAGGGGCAATCAACATTAAGTTGTATTCGCAGACACACTCGATTGAAGTAAACTAGGATTCAAAACTAATGATAAGAAAAAGTGTTGCGTAAGCGACCTAGCCAGGCACGTTATGGGAGGGGCAATCAACATTAAGTTGTATTCGCAGACACACTCGATTGAAGTAAACTAGGATTCAAAACTAATGATAAGAAAAAGTGTTGCGTAAGCGAGCTAGCCAGGCACGTTATGGGAGGGGCAATCAACATTAAGTTGTATTCGCAGACACACTCGATTGAAGTAAACTAGGATTCAAAACTAATGATCAGAAAAAGTGTTGCGTAAGCGACCTAGCCAGGCACGTTATGGGAGGGGCAATCAACATTAAGTTGTATTCGCAGACACACTCGATTGAAGTAAACTAGGATTCAAATCTAATGATAAGAAAAAGAGATAAATACAATGTCATAGGACACACATGGATTAAGAGTTATGACGTATGACCACGGTTACCACAAAGATAAAGGACATGGTAGGTACCTAGATTATTACGAGGACTAAAAACTAAAGAATAATCATAAAGAGGCCGTAATATGAGTAACATAACAGTACATGTTATATCCAAAGATCTAGATGAGATAAAAATGCTAAACATAAAATACAATAAATTTCTGAAAACGAACATAATAATATTATTGTTGCGTGTATATCACGCACGAAGCTGGCTGGAACAAAAGCTGTGTCGATGAAATGAAGCAGGGGGTTTATTGGGTGTTTGTTTGGTTACTCACCGATATTGTTGTTCTGCGGGGGGTTGTTCTGCTGGTACAACATGTGCTGGTGCTGTAGGTGCTGCTGCAGCTGTTGCTGCAGGTTGAACTGCGCCTGGGCGGGCCCCGCCATGCCTCCCGTCATGCCGCCACCCATGCCGCCCATCATGCCACCCGTCATGCCGCCCCCCATGCCACCCGTCATGCCGCCCCCCATGCCGCCCGTCATGCCGCCGCCCATGCCGCTCAGCATATTGACGCCGCCCTGGGGGGGCCCGCCCGTGGGGCCGGTGGCCGGGGCGGCCGGCGCGGGGGTAGATACGGGCGATTCAGTCTCATCCTCTTCACCTGAATAGAACAAAGTATACTTTAATATATTGTATTGTATATTTACGATTCTGAAGGCACCTGTAGCACGATGTAGAAGAAAAAAATGTGGAAACACAATAAGTAATAATGGAATGCGGTAGCAACAGGGATAGGATAAAACAGACAGCATCAATAGGCAGATTCGTGGCCTTTGTAGGAACAGTGATGGCGGATAAACAGAATTTTAAAAAATATTATAAAAATCAATACTATTTTATACGACCTGAAAATTATATTTCAAGATACTTTATAGATTAGATTACATTACATTACAAAATATATTTATGTTCGCAATCTCACCAATGAAGAAACTGGTTCTTGTGTTTGGTGAGAGAGTTACACTAATTATAAGAAAAATAGAATCATTATGCTATAAGTAAGTATATATATATGATAGGAACAATATATAAAGAGACAAAATCTAAATACAGTGGAGATGAGTATAGACTGATAATAAATATCAATGAAGGGAAAAACAGGCAATTATTTAGTTGATTATTTCTGAAAGAGTAACTTTAGTTTTAGTTTAAGGGCGGCTTGCACCATAAGTTAAATATGATTTAAATATAATTTTAAACACATTATTTGATTTAAGTCGACTTGGCGTCTTGCACCACAAAATTTAAGTCGTTAAATGCGTTTAAAGAACTGTCAAAGTTAAATACCCAAAAGCGGCCGTTTTTTTTTTTTTTTTTTTTTTTTTTTTTTTTTTTTTTTTTTTTTTTTTTTTTTTTTTTTTTTTTTTTTTTTACAGTAATACCGCACAAGAGTCCCAACTGCTCCCGTCTGGAGCCAGTGAGACTATGGCATCCCCAATTGGGGTATGTTGTGAGGCTGAGGGTATTGGGGAGGGGAGGGAGATGGGGAAGAGGAAGGTGGGGAAGTACCTGGCTATTCAGATCTGGTCACCAAACACGGCTAAAGCCATTTCAAGCAACGTTTCAATTCTGAATGGTGGTCTTACACCAGGGCGATACTGAGAGTATCTTCCACTCTGGAACGTGCCGCAAATATACTATATATTATTTTAAATTAATTAATTTTAAATTAATTAATTGTCAAATAACACAAATTAATCAAATAAAATTTATTTGCGCACGCCGGGTTCGAACCCGCGACCTTCGGATCTGTAGTCAAAAGCGTATACCACTAGACCACGCCGGCCGAGCCTAAACACGTTTAACCGAGTTAAACGTGTTTAGCCCCACTCTAAGAAGTACTGTCAAAATTTTTTTAGGTTATGTCTTCGATTTCTGATTGTGGTTAAAATCTATCTCATTTTAATTTGTATTCACAATGAACATTTGGGATTTGTATTCTGACGATCATGAAGAAATTATATTATAGAAATTATAATATAGTCAAAATCTATCTCATTTTAATTTGTATTCACAATGAACATTTGGGATTTGTATTCTCACGATGATGAAGAAATTATGGAAATTATAAATAAATTATATAAGTAGACCGTTTATAGTCAGAGAAGTAAACACAAGAACAAATTTATTTGAAACACTCAGTGCCAAGAAGTTTCAAATAAGATTTCGTCTCAGTAAAGAAACGACATCATTATTAATGCAATAAATTGAACCTCAGTTAAAATTCAACGCCAATAAAAACATCAGCGAGGTGCTCGTCACTTGGAGCTAACGCTCCTTATCGAGGAGTACTTTGCAAGGTTGTAAACTTCTAATCATACCTACAGCATTCTTATAATACTTTAAAACAATATAGTATGTAAAAGAAATAAAAAACAAAATTACTCGGATAATTGTTTTATTTTTAATTCCAACAACAGAAGCTATTTTTGTCTTATTTCATCATTATGTCTATTTGCTTTAACTTTTTCTTCATAAAATAAATGAAAACACTATTAAACCACACACACAATTACAAAATATTTTGACACTTCAAGTAAAATGAAACATCGTAGCTGTTTTATTTACGCGTTAATGGCGGTAACCACGCGGTAACTGTTTTACCGACGCGTTAAACACGTTTAACTAAAATTGCCACCGAACTGCGTGGTGCAGGACGCAACTAAACGCATTTAAGTTAAGTGTATTTAGGGTCTTAAATACGTTTAGTTAAATACAATTTAAGATAAAATTTGCGATAGTTGGTGCAAGTCGCCCTAAGTATGTTAATATCCTTTAATTTCTTTATTTCAATCGGAAGGTTGTTGAAATACTTTATATTGAATATCTTATTTTATTTTGAAAACCAACGGTTTACAATATTTTAAAAGGAATGACAAAATGTATATAATAATCGAAACAATCACAGGTTTTCGTTAGAAATGATACTTAAATATTGTAGTCTTTTTCAAGGTCTGATACTTCGAAAGCGTAAACTCTGAACTAAGTAAACAAAGTATTTGGAGTGCACTTTAGTTCCTTCAACCGATAGCTAAAAAGCTGTATATTGGTGTTTTCAAAATATGTACCACGAATTGTCGGTGTCAAACATTAGAAAAATAAAAACATATAATCAAATATTTTAAATCGTTGTACGAATTGTATGTTGTAGGCACACATGTAAATACAAATTTCATTCAATTCCATTATTGTCAAGGGTGAAGGAATACATAAAAAAGTTGTAAAATTGATATTTAAATACTCCTGCATAACGGCATCATTTATCTGGCGATAGGACGGACAGATTAAAATTAAAACTTTTACGGCGCAAAAGCTTTAAAGACGAAGCTTTCCAGTATACAGAGTACTTTGCGAAATGCGGCTAGGAGATATTACTTCTATTCATCGCGACATCTTTATGGCATTTCATTTTATATGACGTCTGCGGTCGAATAAGTTCTATTCAACAGACCGGAGGAGACTTTCTCACGGCCAAGCACGTTTATCCCAGCAGAGTAAAGAATGATGGGGTTATTTGGCTATTTTTTAGGACTAAGTATTTCATGGAAGCATTATTCACGTTCGAAACACAACATTCAGAAAATTACCGAGAAAAATATATAGAAAGACCATTTCCGAAGTCCGAAACAGCGAAGCGAATAGCACAGAAAATTAAAGTTTCGTTTTTAAGGTTTCCGCGCGGATGTACAAGGCTTTACATCACGTAAAAGTTATTGAGTACAGTTGAGACTTTGTCGATCTTATAAAAGTTGTTAAAGGTACAGTTAACACTTTGTCGATCTTATAAAAGTTGTTAAAGGTACAGTTGACATTTTTTCGATCTTATAAAAGTTATTAAAGGTACAGTTGACACTTTGTCGATCTTATAAAAGTTGTTAAAGGCACAGTTGACAGTTTGTCGATCTTATAAAAGATGAAATTACTAAAAACAGGTTATAAAGTAAGTAAAAAGTTATTACATTACAAGTTACTATTTGTAATAAATTTGAAATGGTTGGACCAAATTGAGGATGAAACTCATAAAAAACTAAATGAAAATGGAACGTTTGAGTTTTCTTTATCCGAAGAACTAGGAGCGATTCCCGAACAAACCACACAAAATTATAGAATACGTACGTAACTAATTTCTGTTATTTTAAGGCCATGCGCTGGAAAGGTATAGTGAGTCGGTTGGATAATCTGTAATACGGCTCGATAACAGCAGATATTATATAAAATCATTAGATTTTTTCATTTAATTACCTACAATGTTTTATTTAGCTGAATTATAACTAACGATACAGTCTTAGCAGTATGAAAATCCAGAATGGATTTAAATGAAATGACGGCAGCGTGAGTTCAACGATAAGGACATTTTCGTTCGGATGGGTTGCCCGACACTCAAGAGTAAAATGAGCATAAGATGTAAATGCGGTAGATGTGTAAGATATCAAGTGGTCCATACAATAGTGCGGGATTTAGAGTAGAAGCATGTCTTACATCCGGAACTCAATTTGCGGCCGCGGCTCCTCTCTCCGTGCACATCCCTCAACGGGGAAGAGATCCGGCGCGATGGGCGGCCGCGCGCCCTGAGAATAGTAATGAGAAGTGAGGGAACCCATCCTCGTCCTTTGTCCCCCGTCCTGCTCCTCGGTACTGCTTTAAACAAGTGCGGGAGACATGGCCAGTTAGCTCGGACACGGGACGGTACGTGAGGGAAATAATATGGACATAAGAATAGGCGATGCACGACGCATCGAATCGCATGACGGACGAACGCGAGCGCGAGGCACCAAACCCTGAAGATAAACATACTTATTATCTTTCTCACAGTTGCGCGTGGTACTAATTTCCCTGTAAACGTGGGTTTTACAGCTTAACATAAAACGTAGAAAACTTGTTTATGAAATGTTTTATCTTACACGTCATAAAAGTCCGAACGAAATGTGAAAGATGAGAGGAGAAAAGTGATCTCGCGTAGAAAGTATTAACTACTTATAATTATTCACTAAAGCTGAAGTAATTTTATATCTCACACTTAAAATTTTGGTAGATGCGAAACCAAGTCGGCATCTAAAATATTAATAAAGAACCTGCACGTATTATTCTATAAAAACGTGCAAGCCATATCGATCAGTTTTTACATTTGGTTGGTTTTCTTCGGTACTCTAATACGGATCTCATAAAAAACGTTAGTACAAAGGTTTTTTTATTTTTTCGGAATAACTTTATTGAGTAAAACCTCAAATTGTAATATTTAATTAAATAATTATTGAAGACAATATTAGCGATTTCTTAACCGAAAATCTGAAACAGAAAAATCAGAAAAGAATACGGTCACATTTAGGACTCGACCCCAAAACCCTTGTCTTACCGGGACACCGCTTTACCACTGAGCTAATGGGACCCTATCCCCCTCGGTCACTTTTAACTGTATCATACTTCTTATCTGTATCATACTACTTATTCGAAGTATGATACAGTTAAAAGTGACCGAGGGGGATGGGGTCCCATTAGCTCAGTGGTAGAGCGGTGTCCCGGCAAGACAAGGGTCCTGGGTTCGAGTCCTAGATGTGACCGTATCCTTTTCTGATTTTTCTGTCTCAGATTTTCGTTTAGAATTCGCTAATATTGTCTTCAATAATTAAATATTACAAAGGTTTTTAATAAAATTACAACAAATATGTCTATAGGAAAGTAATCGAATCGAATACAAATATTTTACTGACATTTTTTATAATGAAAAGTGTTAATTATTAATCAATTATTTCACAAAAAGAGGTTAAGCGTTATATAAAACATGAAATGCTTATATAGTCAGCCTCAAACAACCCCCTTAACTTTTACATAACTGACGATATACAAATTTAGATATTCACAATCCATTTAAAAAAACATAAAGTATAACTCTACAAATTATTTTTCATAAGACTGATTTGAAAGAGTAACTTTTTCAATCTGCGATTTGTGCTCAATAAATGATTCAAGAAGTAGAACCTACGATCCAGCCGAGCTTTGGCTATTAGTCGAGAGCATAAAGCTCGCAACCCCTCCCCCGGCGTGACTTTGATTCAATATAAGTTTACAAAATTTGACATTTATTGCGGAGTATGGGAAACTTCGGGGCGTAGAAGTCACGACAATCTCACTCACCCGTGTTTATATATATTGTTCGTTCATAATCATGCACAGCAAATGATGTGATATTTATGCTAATAAAGTAAATATGAAGCGTAAATAATGTAGGCTTTGTAAAGTAACTACTTAGTTAATGAATAGCTCAATTGAAATGCTTTTACTATAATTTCTAGATAATCAAACAAGTTTTGTAATCTAACTATACATGTATACAGATATAAAGAGAGATAATCGGAAAGTTGCTTTATTTAAAGTTATCACTGAATACGTAATTTTGAGAAGCGATCAAAGAAAAAAATCTAATTAAGAAATAATAAAGCACTAATTTGGTAATCAAGTTCTCATTGGAATTAATATTTTTTTAGTTCGGTTACTTAATTGTTATAATTAAATTAAATGATTTTATTATTCTTCCCAAACGGATGCCACGCAAAAAATGTAAGTAAAATTTCAGAAATAGATTACGGTACTCTTTGTTAAATACATTTTCAATAATATTATAAAAAGTTAATATTGTTCAAACAGCTAACAATTTTTTTTAGATTTGTGTAATTTTAGTGTTCATCAAACAATGGTAGAACTACACTATTAAATTTGTACCTCCATTTATGTAGAAAAAGTGATTTAATTTAATTTAAAAATTTTCAACAGACAGGAAAAATTTAATTTTCCGATTCAATTTTCCAGTAACCCGAGATTATTAAGAAAACAGTACAGCCCTACTTATATGCGCTATTCACCATACGGCACACAAGCCAAATCCAAGTAAACATTTCCCCAATCGGCGCTCATAACACTAAACATGCTGTTCGGGTGGGTTGGCGAGTAATAAAGGGGCAATACAGCCAGTAATCGGAGTTCCTTTAACGTCCTTCCCTTGTCCAGAAATAAATTGAAAAGTTCTCTTATTTTCGCAAGGCAGTGACATTACTATTTAAGTCCTTGTAAAAATATGTTGAAAACGCAATTAGCTCAGGGTTATGGAAAAGAAAAAGAAACTCGTACGACTATGGCAGCCCTAATAGGGGAATGTTATGAGGTTGTAGAAATGCGATTAAAAAAATTGATGTTTTTTCCCGGAGACAGTAGGACTATGGCATCCCCAATGGAAGAGTATTATAGAATGGTTTAAATGGGATACAAGAGAAATTCATAGAAATCAAAATTTTGCCCGGAACCAGTAGGCCAATAGGCCAATGAAAAGTAGAAAAGGAAATAAGTAAAGTATCTGAAAACTAAAAGGTTATCTTTAAAGCATTTGTTGTATAGCTGAATGCAGCAAACGACTTTGTGATGTTTCAACAAACGAAGCAAATGTTTTTTTAAATCAATGGAATAATAGAAAATTTCGTTTCAGTTATAGTCCGGAAACTCGTGGTATATGCGCCATATGCGGTAAACTGGTTAATCTATCTCCCATTTGGAGACGATTTTGGGTTAAATTTAAGTTCAATTTAATTAAATTCAAAGTTTTCAGTTACTAAGGAATTATTATCCGCAGTTAATTGTCTTTTGAAATACATCGAATCGTAGGCCTGGCTTCAATAGTTGCGCAAAAAAATATTGTTTGTACCAATGCTCAAATTGTTCCGCTCCACAACCAGTTTTCGGAAACCGTGTTGAAGTGTTTTTTGTTTGATTTACTAACACCTTGATTGTAAAATAATAGTAAAACAATAATAAAAATAACGTTAATAAAATAAAAATAAAAACGTTACTCTGTTTTCTAAACGTGAATTTAAAAAAAAAATACAAAACAACATTTCGTTTATAACTGTCATTGTTCGTTCCCAAACAACATGTGGTCAAACTAAGCATTATTATTGTCAAGATGGTGTTCTGGAATTATTTAGATGCATTTATAGAGGTTAGCGTGCGTGGAAAAAGTCGGCATTTGTTAATTGTTGTTGTCAGTGATATTAATTGAATTACTAAAGCATAGATAGAGTTTAAAATATCAGTAAATTCGCAAATTCAACAGCATTGCCAAAACAAATCATGTAGATAATGAATTCCAAACATATTTTAGGATGTGTGAAATATTATAAATCACACAGTGACGCGAACATACGGGTACACTAAGGTAGAATGTTACAAGTTTGATGAGATAACTGTCAAAGTATGTGCCATAAATTTACGAATTTACATATCTTTTGTTAAATTAATTACTTTTTTTCCCTTCTCACACGATTTAAAAGAATTAAGTGGGTCGATATGCTTCTTTCTCGGACTATTACCTAGGCTTCACATGGAATTTTACGTTTATAGAGGCCAAAAATCAAGCAGCATATGGTTACGGCTGCGAACACCGCCGGCTCCCACAGCGGACTGTATTGATCAAAGAAATAGTTCCACGATCGTCGAAATTTTTGTACCAAATGAAGTATTTAATTTATTGTTTATATTAGCAAAAATCAAGAGGCTGTAATTAATTATATCTGTGTTATATCAAAATATTTTAAATCATTATTAGTGCGATTGAAGTTTTAAATATGGGTTTTATTGTGTATCAATGTTTTATTTATTATGATCGAATGCTTGCATTAATTACGAAAGAAATCCGTAGAGTAGAAAACATTTAGGACGGATGTTTCGGAGAATTTGCAACAATGAAACAATTATTCTAATTTCAAAGTTAATTTTCAAGTTCTGTGAAAGATTTTTTCAAGTTCTGTTAATATTTCAGTTCTGGCAAGCAACTAGCCTAAAATGATATAATAACAGAACTTGAATAGGACTTTCACAGAACCCGAAAATGAGCTTTGAAATTTGATGAATTGTTCAAATTCTTGAAAACAACCCGTCCTTTGTCATTCTTTGGTAATAAAACATTCAAGTCTGGGAACGGCATAAGGAAGGTAGGTTTAGCGGGTTTTAGGTTGGTGTTTTCCATCAAATCACACAATTTGCCAATTATATTACCTTCTTTAACTCGCCATAAATCATACAATATAGACTGCGTGAAATTGGTCACTAGAACGGGGGGCAGTTAACGTACGGCACCTGAATGACCTCACAGCTGCTGAAAGAGGCATTCGCCCACAATACACACCGTCGTGTAAAGAATGAATACAATCCCTGTCCACTATCCACCCCTCCGGCCGGGCTGTTTAACTGGGCAAGCGGGATTTTTCCACGAGGAAGGAGGATGAAGGGTGGCGCATTACCGCGGACGGCGTTAAGCAAACTGTTATAATTATAATGAGCAGCGGTCAAAGGCTTAGCTTAGTCAGGACTTAACGCTTAATGACCATTTAAAAACAGCGCACAAGACAGACTGGCTTAACCTTGCGTAATAGGTTACCAAGTTTTTATGTACAATTACGTATTCCGTTTGTTAAAAACGCTATCAACTTTTTAAATGCATATAATACATTTTCATGAAAAAAATAAAACCATATATATATATGCGAGGCGTGTCCAGAAAATAAGTGTACTGAGGCTCTCACGACCGAATGAATTTTATTTTCGACATGTTGGCTACACTTACGTGTAGCCTGACTCTTCCCCTCCGCAACGAGACCGGTTCAAGGTCAGTACGTTGAGAAGTGTCGACGCGAAAACACGTTTCGTGAAAAATGTCATTCCAATCTCCCGCAAAGTGCGAAATACGCGGCGTCATCCGTTATCTCGTTTGGAAGGGAAAACCTCCGTTTGAGGTTTATAATGAGGTGAAAACTGCATATGGTGATAAAGCTATGAATCGTACAGTGTGTACAAGTGGTATCGCGAGTTTAAAAACGGTTCTCACCTCTTCACCCTCCGCCAAAAAGTTCAAAACCCCAATTTCAGCCAAGAAAATCATGGCATCCGTGTTTTGGGACTGTCAAGGCATAATTTTGTTTGAATATCTGCCTCAAGGGAAGACCATCAACTACTGTGTAGGTACAAGATTCTGTGAGACCCTAAAAAAATTGCGGAAGGCGATTCAAAATAAGAGGAGAGGCATGCTGACAAAGGGAGTCAGCCTGCTGCATGACAATGCCAGACCACACACGGCCAACACCACGAAGGAACTGCTTGCCTCGTTTAAATGGGATGTCCTGAACCACCCCGCGCATTCCCCTGGCCTAGCTCCTTCAGCTTATTATCTCTTTACCTCTCTGAAGCTGTACATGGGTGGAAAAAGGTTTTCAACCGACGAGGAGGTAAAGGAGGAGGTGGAGAAGTGGACGAAGGGGTTGGCGGGAAACTACTTCGAGGAAGGCATCAAAAAGTTGATCCCCCGCTTCACCACCTGCATTGAGAGGAATGCCGACTATATCGAAAAATAGCTTACATATGTACTACGGTAACCATGTATTTTTTTGGTTCAATAAAAAATTTTGTAACCTACAAAAATTCAGTACACTTACTTTTTGGATACGCCTCGTATATATAAGCAATTATCATCAACAACTGTTTTATTCATACACATATTACTTACTAGCAATAACATTTGAAGTTGAATTTTCATTTATAAGTTACTTGCAGCATTTTATACATTTATCTCAATAGTACATAAATGTTTTTTTACTGTACTGTACTGTATTTCATTAAAATTGTTAATTTTGTTTTAATTTATTTTATTTTTTATTTATTACATTTATCTCTTTCCCATGATTACTTATATTCTTCTTAGCTATTTATCACATTCACCTATTATCTTTATAAGTGCTTACGTTACATTCTACTTAAATAATATTTTTTTAGCATTGTAATCCAAAGAAAAAAGGGGAACAAATACATTTTTTAAATTTTATTTAGTAGATATTATATTACCCTTGTAGTTTTGAGATTTAAAAAGTTAATTCAAAACTACATTTATTCATAATGTTTATGATTTTACCCCGTTACTAATGGGCGTCTTTTAGACTTTGCGCAGCTAAGAAACAACTATTTTGCCTACATTGGTCACCATGAAACAGGCAGTTGCCCAGTATGGTGATTCAATGTATCAATTGCTTTGTAAATGTCAATTAAATACCATGTGTTTTATAAGTTAAAAAAAAATCCTGAATTTGGGGAATTTGTACTAGACCGCGGAATAATCCCGGGTGCATATATCTTATATATATATATATATTATATATACATATATTATGTATACATATATTATATATACATATATTATATATACATATATCTTATATACATATATCTCTATGTCGTATGTGTGGGATGGCGGGATTGCACCAACTTCCCCAAATTTCGGAATAAACAAATTATTATTCTTGTAATAAAATTCTAACCTATATCAGCAAAATATATCTTTCCACAGAACTATTTTATGTTTGTTTCTATTTTATGTTTCAATTAGTAAGGTTGTCACATCATTTATTAGTAGGGCATTTAGACTGTAAAATAAGCTATTTGTGATACCCGCCCGTTTGCTTTGTGCGCAGAATTAATGTATTGTTTGCTGGTATGGTTAAAAGATTATGAAAAACATGACGCACTTCTCAATTATTCAGGATAGAAATAGATAAATAATTTCACAATGAAGGCGCAATGTACTCTACCCACATTCAAAAGCGGAGTCCTTTGTTATTTATTATATTATTATCTCGTTTTAAATTCTCAATCGGGGTGCGTCATTGCAAAAATAGCTCGAAAAAACATGCATGTAAATAAATAAATTGTTATTAGTTTATGAAAAATTCTCTTAAGAAAGAAAATCTGAAAGGAGAGACTACTAACGCCATCTTACGGTGGTGAACGTATTCTGAAGGAAAACTATAAGCGCTGAAAATTTACAGGGAAGGCTGTGAAAGCTCGCTTAAGTTTCAGAAAAATCCGAGGGCGGCGCTAGTGGCACATTATTTGAGTAGAAAATGATATTTCATACAAAATTAAAGATGCAAATGATTATTTATTTATCTATGCACTGCGTAATTATTTTATTTATACGTACACTGAGCAAATAAAAATGTAATAATTACGAGCTTTTACTCACTTATTTTTACGAAAGAATTTTTCGATATCACTGAAGATCGAGCATGCTTAAGTTTGTAATACAGTAGCGCAGACCCGTCGATATTATAATTTTAATTTTGAAAATAGATTGATTTTCGGGATCGCCGGGTACTCTTTATACGTTTTTTTTAAATAAAACCTTTTGATTCCATTCCATCCATTTGATTTTTTTTAAATTTTAACATTCTAATTTTAAATTACGTTAAATGAAAATTTCCTTTCATTGTAAGTCATCCCATATAACGAAAGCGAATGTTCATTTTACGTAATTATAAATTAAAATGCTAAAATTAAAAGATGCAGATGGTTTCCTGTTAATAGTAATTAAGTTGAATCAAAAGGTTTTATTTTAAAAAATCGTATTAAGCGTGGCCAGCGCGATCCCGAATAATTATCGAAAAAGACAATTAAAATAATTTTCTGTTAACATACTTTATTTTAGGCATGTACCTACCTATTATCGCTTGTCTGAATTTTTTACGCAATCTTCCAATTTCCAAAATGACGTTTAAATTCAAAGCAAATCCGCGTTCTATAATTATTGAATCAGAGTTGAACAGTTGACATTGAACCAGAGTTACAGATAGACACACAACTGAAATTAGTATTTTTGATGACAGTTCTGAGAAAATCCTAGAAATTTATTGTCTCAGAGGAGACGAATATTTTATTTATTAATATGAATTATTATATTTCCATATAAATAATTATAAATAAGAAAATTTTTCGTTTATGGAATCAAATTAGTTATTGTTGTACATGATTGATTTTTATGATTAATTATTATTATACATTATTATTTAATTTTCGCGTTCAAAACATTAACGGTCTTACTAAAAAACGTGGTGATAATTTATTCAATTGATAAACGACCGTGTATATGAAAAACTTACTAATTGAAACGTAAAATAGAAACTGACATAAAATAGTTCATTGAAAGAAATATGCATTGCTTATCCAATAAAGGGGGTTGATAAACATGAAATAAAAATAATTTCACATAGAATTTCCACTAAAATAAAAATAAAATTATCATCAAACAACGTAGTGCAAATGATTTAATAATAAAATTAGGGTAGATTTTTTCAAAAGAAAAAAAATTGTTAAACGTTAAATTAAACAAGATTATTATTTAAGATTTTCACGGCCATTGGTGGTATTATGATGATTTATTTTGGGGGTATTACGCCGTGTTGCGTTACCTCTTTATTTAGCCAACGTTTCGGACAGCATTACAGTGTGCATCATCAGTGCAAATGTGTGACACAAGTGATGTGTCAGATGTGTCATACATCTACCCTAATGATGGACATTGTAATGCTGGCCGAAATGTTTGGCTAAAGAAAGAGGTAACGCAACAAAAATAAATCTTTTTTTTAACTAAGAAACACAACCTGGGAAGTATTTACTAAAACAAAACAAACCGTTTTCATAAAATAATAGAAGCCTTCTGAGAAGCTTTATTACGAGTATTTTTAGCCCCGGGGCTCGTCATTAACTTTATTCTGTTTACGCCAAGCAGATAGTACGCTATAAAAATAAATATTCTAATGAATTTCCCATCTATGTTCATAATTTACAACCGCAGAAATATAAATAATTATTAGGCAAATGAATTTGGCCTTGTTGAAATACGTTTCTTTGCTAATAAACGTGGCATGTTAATTTTAGCGGAGTTTTATTAGAAAATTAAACTGAAATATAATAAACAATGAGTAAAATGTTAGCGAGATTTATGTAAATTGATGATTGAAAACCAAAATAATTCAACCGCAAAATTTCGACTTTGAAGTCACAAGTTTGGTGGTCTTAAGTTTCTTAGGTTTATTTTTAACGAGCGAAGAAAATGAATAAACGACAAAAAAGATACCATATTATGATTATTTAAAATGAACGTATCAATAAACCAAAATAGCTAGTCTATTAAGAGGAAGCTACAAGACAAAAATGTGTATATTCTTGGTATATTGTAGGTAACAGGCATTAAAATCGCTTGACAAACGGAGTCTAGAAACGTTCGATTTCAAGCACATAACTGGGTTTCATTTATTTTGTAAATAATTTTTATAGAAAGCAAAAATTTAATCAAGTGAAAACTGTCATAGATAAACTTAGCTATTAAACTGTGTTTTTTTAAAGTTTTTTCCTTTACGCGTTCATACATTTCTATTGAAAAAATATTTCTTTTAGTAGTTTACATTTATATTTTTTATTGAGTAATTATTTTTTATTTGTATTCTACTCAGGCGAAACGATAGGAAAACCTTCAATTTATTTAAAGCATATTTTTTGGTATTCATAATGTACACCAATTCGTTACAAAGATTAATCAAAATAGTGATTTAGTATTAAGCTTCGCCTTAACACGGTATTTTATTTGATAAAATTGTGTTATTTCGTTTAATTGTTTTGCCTTTAATAATGAGTGGTTCTGAAATTCTTTATTTTGCCACAGCTTCTCCGTGTACTAGTAATGAGATAACAGCGTAATTCTGGAGAATTTAATTTTTTACAAATAAATTATTGAAGCTTATGAACCTCATTTTAATAATTAATCAACGAAGGAGATAATATTAACAACTCTCAATGAAACACGAAATAGAAAAAGACGCAGCAAAATAAAAAAAGTTAACGGTCGCAACTGAGACTCGAACCCTGATCGTCTAGCCTTGCCAGGTCCAACGCTCTATACAAATTGAGGGGTCGGTCCCAGTAAGACTAGAGGATCGGGGGTCATGTCACAGTTGCCTTTATTTTTGTTTTCTATATAATGTTTAACAATTATCTTCCTCATTGATTCATTCTTGAGAAGACTGTGACCAGGTAACGGATAATGGGAAAACGCATAGGTATATCTATATTGAGCATATTGAATAAGATTTCAAGTTATAATATTCTAAATAAGTGCATATTTTAAATAAATTCAAAGCGAAATGCTGATCCTTGGTATGGTGGCTACTGCTGAAACGTATCAAATTCTTAGCAATCGCTACGTGGTTCTTAGCAAGTGGTTATTTGCCAGAGGGCGGGCTATTTACTAACATATTGATGATCAAATACAGTCCGGTGACGAAGCGGTCGTTTTCAACAGCAGAATTAATCTTCGCCGGCAATTATTGTCGGCTATTAATGTCGATTGTCTCTGCCTATTATATGAAAAGACACTTCGAATAAGATATTGTTTCTTATTATATAAATTAACGACTTTATATCAAAATTAATTAACGACAGCGTGAAGGAAGATACTATCAGTATCGCACTGGTGTAAGACCACCATTCAGAATTGAAACGGTGCTTGAAATGGCTTAAGCCGTGTTTGGTGACCAGATCTGAATACCCAGGTACTCCCCCACCTTCATATTCCCCATCTCCTTCCTCGCCCCACTACCTTCAGCCTCACAACATACCCCAACTACCGTCACACAAGTCAGTCTTGGCAAACACTTCTTGCTTCATATCGACTCATGCGTACGCTACTATTATTCTGACTCTTGACATGACTCGACTCAAATGTTTGGTTCGCTTGATATTGCTTTGTCTTGCTTGAGCGTCACCGACTTCTTCTACCATTAAACTTCGCGTATATTCTCCGTACACTCCTTTCTTTGTGCATCCGTTCTACATGCCCAAGCAATCTAAGCGTCCCTTAATGTATCTAATTCATCAGGCTTATATCGGTCTCGTAGATTTTTAACACGGTCATAAATAGTGTTAACACAGGCGCCTCAGGGATCTCATTTTTACAGCATCGAGAAAATTTTACAATAATTACTTACCACGTTCATTTCCAGTTTGTTTTACGACCTACACATAGATCAGAGTTTCAACATTCAAAGAGCGTACTTAATTCAAGATTCTTATTACATGCTAGTGGACCCCGCAATACTTCGCCATTGCTAATATCTTTCTCGGGCGTCTCTGACTTCCTCCACCATCCACTACTGTACAACAAAATGTTACTATTTACTATTAAAAAACTATATTTAATCTTTAAACACTCCTGGCGCTAATAAGAACAAACTTTGAAATTTTCAGCGATATCGGAGGACTACTTTTCGAGTTTTGCGAGCACAAACATACGCAGGCTGAATTCTCATATATTAAGATAGCTGCCCGTGTGCGCGTGCCCTAACTATTCCATATTCACACAATTGAAACCAAAAACTCAACTCAACATACTTCCGCAATTCGATATATTTACCTGTTCGGCACGGAAGGACATTATAACAGTAGTTCTGTTGTTAACATTGGGAGGTATTGAGGTACCATATAGTGTTCGATCACTCGCAAGAATGATGAAGTAAGAGAGGAAGAGTACCTGGCTCGGGTATGGGCGAGATGGGGCTCTCCGGCAGCAGGATACCCTTCTGCACCAGCTCATCTCGGTTTGCTCGGACGGATATTTTTCGCTCCAATGCTGCAAGGAAATGTGGAAACATTTTAATATCAAAATGGCAACCATAAAGTAGGTAGGTAAGTTATGAACAGAACACAATTTTAAATGTACAAAAAATAGGTGAAATCCGAAGGCAAGAGGATGACAATGTACAATGAACTTCATAAAATACGTGAAACCCGAAGGCAAGAGGATGACAATGTACAATGAACTTCATAAAATAGGTAAATACCGAAGGCAAGAGGATGACAATGTACAATGAACTTCATAAAATAGGTAAATACCGAAGGCAACAGGATGACAATGTACAATGAACTTCATAAAATAGATGAATACCGAAGGCAAGAGGAATACGATGTACAATGAACTGCATAAAATCAAACTTATTCTATATTGTGATTTAATAAAGAGTTTTGTAACGGACGTAGTTGACCATATTATTAAATTTCATAAAAAATTGTTTTACTTTTATAAAATGTCCCTACCCCACGCCACTGGCAAAATCACCACTCCCCGCCACTGGCCATTTTGTTCCCGGCCATTTTTTTTTTTCATTTTCTAGATTCTTATATTCCATGAAGTGGTGAATCATTTAAATTTACTGAATTTAAAGTTAATGTTCTTTATACAAATAGAACGGCGTCATATGCGCCTCACAATTTTTACCTCATATGGGTTTATTCAAATGTTACCTGGCTTTTATAGACTTAGAGGCCTTGTATTTTCTCGGTAGGGAAAAAAATTTGTTACCTAAAACCCCTACTAAAATTGCATGTTTTCATCCAGCATCAGCACCACCAGCGACCGACAGCGGCCATATACTACATACGTGTCTGTTTGTGTTGTGTTGGGAATGGGGGGAGGAAATTTCGGCTGCGCCCTATTGTTGGGGTCCTTCCGCATTTGCCGTTGGGAGTAAGGAAAATCGCAGAAAACCTTACCCGGAAGGAGCGGCCGAACGTCAACTTGAAACGTATGCGGCCTTCAGTAACATCGGTATATGATGTCCTGCATTTTTGAGATGTGTGTGTGTGTGTCTGTTTTTATGTTAATATATACTTATGGGAGGATAGAAAATAAACATACATATACATACAAATTATAAAATATTATATAAATATATAAATAGATATATAAACATTATATATTTAGGAGGAAAGTCGGGAGTTTAGGAAATACCTACTGCTCGCTATTCGTCCGCGTCTGATTCTGGTATGTACCATATGTGGTCATGGTCCATGAGGATGTGTTTAGGTAGTCTGTGTGTGTATTTGAATGTCAGGTCGCTCGGAGCATTGTATTGTCCTATGTCTCGTATTAGTGGATTTTTACTAAGTGTGAGTGATTTGTAAAAGCGTGCAGTCAGTCTGTGTGTGAATTCGTATAGAGTTGGAATTTGTTCTCGTTCGTGTAATCTCTTCAAGTTTGTTCTGAGTCTCGTGTTGTATGTGATTTTAATGCAGAGATTTTGAAGTGTCTGTAGTTTCTTGTGGTCTATGTGTGAGATGCTGCTCCATACGGGAATCGCATACGAGAGTACCGGACGAATGAGCGAGTAGTAGACGAGGAGTTTGGTTTTGGGAAGTAGCGGACTCCGTCTATTGAAAATTGGCTTCATCATGCCGATCGCTTTTCGCGTGCGCGCGTGCATCTTTGCTTGGTGAGATTTCCAGTTGAGGCGGGAGTCCATGGTCAGGCCGAGATATGTAACTTCATCTTTCCATTCAATGCTGTGTCCTCCCATTTCGATGTTGAAGTCAGGTGTTCTATTTATACGTTTTCTCGTGAACATGATGGCTTCGGTTTTCGCCTCGTTCAGTTTCAGGCGCCATTTCTTGTAGTACTCTACGAGCGCGTCGAGCGCCCTCTGTAGGTAAATCGCGGCCATGTTCGCTTTCAGCGAGGAAACGTATAGTTTGACGTCATCTGCGTAGATAGACAGATTGCATCTCTCGTCTCGGGGGATGTCGTAGGTGAACAGAATGAAGAGAAATGGTCCCAGTAAACTTCCTTGCGGCACGCCTTTTGGAATCTCACGCATTGAAGATAACACGTTCCTTATGAACACTCTGAACGATCTATTCTTTAGGTATTCCTGTATCAGTCTCGTTAGGTATATGGGCGTGTTGGTGCGGTGCAACTTATGCACGAGCCCGTCTATCCATACGGTGTCGAATGCCTTCTCTAGGTCGATGAGCGCAGCAGCGGTGAAGCGATGTTCGTTAAATTTTCTTGCGATGTATTCCGCTACTCTGGTGAGTTGATGGGTCGTGGAGTGCCTCTTTCTGAAGCCGAACTGCTCGTCTGGCAAAGTCTTGTGTTCGTCGTGGTGTGGGACAAGCCTGTTTAGTATAATTTGTTCAAATACCTTGCTCAACGTAGATAGTAGGCTAATCGGCCGGTAACTTGTCGGCTGCGTTCTATCTTTATTCGGCTTTGCGAATGGCAGCACGGTCGCCGATTTCCAAATCTGGGGAAAATGCCCAGTCATGAGGCAGGCATTGAACAGTTTTGTAGTGTAGATGATGGCTTTTTGAGGGAGATGTTTGAGTAAAATGTTGTGAATTTGATCGCTTCCCGGCGCCTTGTTCGTTCTGAGTCGCTTGATTGTGACCGCAATCTCGCTCGGCGTTGTGAAATGAATATCTTCAGCGTTTGTCTGCTCTGCTTCGTTCAAATCTAGTAGAGAGTCAGCTACGATCCGGTCCGTAGCCGGGTCGGAAAGGCCGTCTGTAGCGGCGTAGGCTCTCTCGAAGCCGTCGGCGAGTGTGTCAGCTTTTTCTTGTAGCGACAAAGCCGTCCCGGGGCCGTTCAATTTCTGTAGCGGGGGGATTGTGAAATCTTTATGTCTCAGCGCGCTAGCCATTTTCCATAATGAATTATCCTTCGGCGTGAGCGACGCGACTTTTTTGTCCCAAAGTTCGCGCTTGCGTTCTGCGATTTCGGTCTTGATTTCCCTCTGCAGGCTGTTGTACGCTGTCTTGAAGTATTCGTCACGCGTGCGGTGGTACATGCGTCGCAGGCGATTTTTGTCCTTGATGAGCGATAAAACGTGCTCGGGAAGCTTGATCGTGTATGAATGTACTTCTTTGAGAGGAATGTGTGTATCTTGTGCTGTTTGAAGAATCTCTGTGAGAGTGCTTGTAGCTGCGTCGATTTCTTGTGGCGAGCGCAGAGTTCCCGAAGTGAGATGAATTCGTTCGTTGACTTCCTTTTTAAATCCTTCCCAGTCCGCATCCTTATAATTGCGCTGTTTTCTGGGGGTCCTTGAAGTTGTGCCGCCTATAGTAAAGCACACGGGCAGGTGGTCCGAAGACAGCTCGTCTAAAGTGCGCAGTGGAGATATTGTCTTAACATTTTTCTCGAGTACTATATCCAGTGTACTCGGATATCTAGAGCGTTGCGAGTAGTACGTGGGTCTGTCGGGCGCCATTATCGAATAGGTATTTGTCTGCATGTGTGTAAAGAGCGTATTTCCGTTCGCATTACCTCTGTAGTTATTCCAGTAGTTGTGTTTGGCGTTCAAATCGCCTCCCATCACAACGATTGGTCCCAGATTGAGCAATTTATTGAGATCTTCTCTCACTAGGTTACTTTGGGTGCAGTATACGGAGATGATGGTATGCGCTCTACCCTCTATGGTGACTTCGATAATCGTGGCTTCAGCGTGCTTCAACTTCGGAGTGGGAATTCTTGTGGACGTCATTGATTGTCGAACGAATATTGCGGTTCCTCCGCCTGATCTTCCCTGTCGGTCGTCTCGGTAAATCTCGAAGCCTTGCACTCTCAGCGGTACGCTTGGATTCAAGTGGGATTCTGATAAGAGAATTATGTCGGTGTTTAATTCATTTGCCAAAGCGAGCAGTTCGTCTGTCTTGTTGCGCACGCTAAATGCGTTCCATACGAGGACTCTCACCTTCTCGGGATTAGACATCGAGGGTGGTCGTGAGGAGCTCCATCAGGACGACGAGCTTCTCTGCTCTTGATGTGCAGCGGGCGAGCTGCGATCGCATCCTCAGGAGGCCTTGGAGCAGGGCCATGATGTCCAGGTCGTCCTCTGTAGTGGTGGGCGCGCGCACGGGCTCCTGCTGTGAGCGGGGCTGGGGGCGGGGGTGTGGGGGCGGCGCGGTCTCGCGCTGCTCTTGGGCGGGGGCGGTGCCTCCGGCTACGTTGGCCCATGTGCGTCCATCCGTCCTCGGCTGAGGAGGTGGCCTGCTCGGGTTCTGTTCTGCCAGCGGGCGTTGAGTCCTTCTGGCAGGTCGCTGCTGGATTGAGGCGACGTACTCTACCCGCTTGGGGCAGCCTCTGTAGTTGGCGGGATGCGGGCCTGAGCAGTTGCAGCATGCGGCGGGCTCGTCTCTCGTCTTCTTGGGGCATTCTGCCGAAGCATGCTCCAGTAAGCATTTTACACACCTTGCTGTGTGCGAACAGTTTCGGGACCCATGTCCGAAGTCTTGACATCTGTAGCACTGGGTGCCGTGCTGAAGGTGATTACTCCTGTGCTTCTGGAGTCGAATGCGGCAGTGGCATAGGTATTTGACGGCCGCGCGCAGCTGTCCCATGTTGACTTCCTTATTGAAGTGAGCTAAGTATATGGGATACTCATTTGAGGCAGTCATCTTGACCACCTTCACAGCTGGGAATCCTTGCGATTCCAGATCCTTGTTCCCGGCCGCTTGAAAAACTTTGTCTACGAACGGCATCGATACCGCGTCGCCGGCTCACCTGCCGCGTGGATCGATGTCCAACATTTTTCCTATGTAAAAATTACTAGGAAAAATCAATTTTTAAATGTTGCAAATGTATGTATTTTACTTGTTCATCCCCTCGGCGGTAGTCAAATAAACACTATTTTCGATATACTACCGCTGAGGAGATATTAAAAAAGCTGTTTTTCACATATATGTAAACCCATTTTTGAACAATATTTTTTACCTTTTTTGCGTGTACAAAAATCCAGGAACCTCGTAGCATAGTGAATCTTATCTCTTTCTGAGCGCTATGTTACGGGGGACCTCGGAAAAATACAAACTTAACATGTTTTACAAATTTGATCGCTTTAAGATCATTTTTACACATTTATTTACAAACATTTCTTATTTTTTGTCGTATCTTGACAAACAAAAAATCTAGTTGTCAAGATACACATTCTTATAACTACTATGCATTTAAACTATGTAATTGTCATTCATGTAAGCCTTCAAAATCTTTTCTAACTCGCAAATTTAAGCGACTACTTTCGCCAGAGCTGCCGGCAAAATGAATATGCGACATTTTGCCGGGGCTTATAAACACATATCTGGCGCGGGTACAATCCCCCACCACTTTTTGACTCAAAGCCCAATGTCGGGTGCGAGTCATGCTTATTGAATATAAGCAGCCAAATAATAAAATAAAATTAGTTCATCTTTACCACCGAAACCAAGCGTTTTATTATCTACAAGTGACTCCTGCCAAACATCTGCCTCACCTCGCTCAAGTCTTCTGCTCCAAGATCTTCTGGTGTTACCTCTTCAAGACAAGCCGGCCCTCTTCTGGAAAACCGCCAACACCAGAAGCGAGCAGAGACGACAGCACACCCAGTACCCAACATTCACCAAGCACTGGGTGCGGGAGGCAGATTTATCATCAATATCAACTACAATCATCATCATCGGCCGTAAAGGAGCATCTCATCGGTTGAAGACACGGTTTGGACCCGGCGCCTAAATCTACAGTCTTGTGCGGACTCCCGTCCAGTACAAGTTTCATAGTGGAATAACTCAATGAGCAAAACCTCAAACTGTAATATGTATTCAATAAAGACTCTCAAACGAAAGACTCGAAAGAGAAAAGAATCAGACGTATCTAGGAATTGAACCCCGGACCTCATCCTTTCCAGGGAAATGCTCTGAACACTGAACCACCTCGACCATATCAACTTACGTCACTTACAACTGTATCATACACACCTCGACTGAGAGCATATTTTGTAGCTGCTATCTTTATATATGATTGCAAGATTCTACTTCTAAATTAAGATAGGCATTGGAAGCATCAAAACTAAACAATATACAAGAAGCCAAATTAATTAACAGTTATTATAGTATGAGCATATCATGCTGGTACAGATAACATGTTTACAGAGTATTGGATGAAATTGTTTTCCAATTATCTAAAATAGAAGAATAAAAGATCAAGAAAACAAAACACAGTTAGGGGGTTTGCGTAGTCAGCGGCGTGAAAAAAATTAATATTTTAAATAAATGAAAATAGTAGTTTAATTTATTTTATAAAACAAATAGTTATTATATTATATTTTATCTTTTTAAAGTCGGTGACCACTGCAATTCAAAAACCAATGGACGGATTTGAATGAAATTTATACAGTTTATTGAAAGCATAAAAAACATGTGCCTGATCGAAGGATTTAATTTTTTTTATTAAAACTTATATTTTTTTAACAATGAAGTGACGCTTTTTTTCATTGAAAATTCGCGAGTAAATTATTAGAGGCCGTCATTATGTTAATTTAAATAAAAACAATAATTTTAAAACAACTTCGATCAAGCATTAGATTAACTATTAAGCTAATGATTTTTTGTTTGTTTAATTGATTTTGGATGAACAAGTAAAATGTTATGACGGTCACCGCAAAGCCAAATTGTGGGTCGGGTCCAACAAATATGGCGATAATTTAGTGGATAGTATGTATATTTTTGTCAAATAAAGTTAAAACATAATAAAATAAATTAAATTACCAACCCTAATCTAACCCCTTAATATCAATTATTATTATATTCTATTGCATATAAACAAGCGTGTCAATAAAGAGGACAGTTAAGAGTAATATAACCTGTTAAGAGGAACGGCTGCGCGGCCATTTCCATACAAAACTTAAATACGGATTTGAGGCCAAAATACTCAACCGAACTGAATTGAGGAAACCAATTTTGACCGGTCAGTGGTTGAGTGGGCATAGCGCTTGGGTCTCACCCGAGCGTCGCGTGTTCGATTCCTCGGCTGGCTAAGTCCTCCATCACAACACAAGCAACATTTTCGGCTTTCTGTGGTGGTAGTAGGAGATTTTCAAACATTGTTGGGTTATTCGTAACCCGGGAATGTTTGTCTTTCTTTTAAAAATAAAAAAATTCCTCTAGAGGCGTGTCATCTTTGGGGATGGCGTGTTGGGGGGTCTTTTTTAAGGAAAGGAAGGAGAGGAAGTTCTGGGTAGGTATGAGGGTTGGGTACGAATCTAGGGATCAGTCTGTCCAGGAGTGACATACAGGCCGCCAGAATAAATTCAATTTTTCATGATTTTAGAGGCAACATGGGCAACTATTTGTGAGTTAATTATGAAATATTAATTATTTTAAACGCGTAAATTCAAATTACAAACCATCGATTTACGTTAGAATACAATTTTGCCTAATATACTCGTAAATAAAAATTTCAACAAAAAACACGCTCTTTTTACGGTGATTTGTTTTATTTTTCATTAGCGCCCTCGAGGTGGTTTTGCACAAAAACGGGGCTAAATAAATCATCCAAATATTATTATTATTATCATGATTGTATAATAATATAAGGCGGGGTAAGATTTTTTTTTAATAATTACAATTAACTCACAAAAAAGGTTGCCTCTAAAATGAAGTAAAATTTTATTCTTCAATAATTTAAAACACTAACTAACCATCACGCCGTTTCCCGCAGGGGTAGGCAGAGAGGACGGACCGCCAAACAACTAATAATAATAATAATAATAATAATTGGATAACTTGTAGAGCGCCGTTTTTGTGAAACACACACTTCTTGAATCATTCATATTCATACATAGTCTCATACATATTCTTCTATGACTCTTTACATGGCTCGACTCAAGTATCTGATAATGCCATCACTTGATCGTGCCATGTCTTAGGTCTTGGTGCCAGTCGGGCGTCCCCATTTGCGTCATATATTCTCCTTACACTCCTTTCTTCACTCATTCGTTCTACATGCGCAAACCATCTAAGCGTCCCTTTATTAATCTTATTCATTACGCTTACAGTCATCAGCCTTGCACTCTTTGCAGATCTCCACATTCTCACACGATCATACATGGTTTTACCACAGATACGCCACAGGGATCTCATTATTACAGCATTTTCGTTTTTCTTTCTCTGCCAGTTCCATGCCTCACTTCCATACATCAGGGTTTCTTTGGACATTTTTTTGTTAGCGCCAACTGCGTTCAGTCCTCCATTAATGGAGTTAACTGCATTTACCCTTATTTCAATATCTCTGTCAGCCTTCGCATCTCTCGTAAACATACTTCCTAAATACACAAACTCATCCACCTGCACATTTATTCCTCATTTACAACTATATCGTACACTGTTTTCATACTCTCTTTTTCAAACACCATGACTTTAGACTTAATTACAATATTAACTCACATACATACTTCGTTCATCCTAGACACGAAAGAGTGTAGAACTTCCATACTGTTAGCAATCAGCCCTGCTTCATCAGCATAAAACACAAATATATAAAATAGTACATATCAATACTAGATAAAACTTTTGATTTAAAAATATATATTTTAGTTTGATTGGGTATTTTGGCCTCAAATCTCAAATTGAGGTTTTGTATGAAAAAGGTCGCGCAGCCGTTCCTCTTAAGATGCTCAATTATTCAGTTGTAGAAATGCGGTGGGCGAATAGGCAAGGTAAGTAAGTACATAGTATATTGATTGGAGGCGAGAGGTAAAGCGGTACAGCGTAAGAATCGTTACAGGCTGACTGCTGCTTGCTGGCGGGAGCACCAGACAAGCCGGCGTCAAGTGGGGGAACTAACTTATCGTTAGGTTGAGGGGCCCACCCCCACAGCACACAGCTCCCCTAGCGCTGAGATAAACAACTCTCTTTTCATGATTTACATGCAAAGAGGTTGTATTTCATAATATAAGTTCTACGCACTTATTTTTTAATATTCTCAGAACCGGAGAAGAACGATAATCATTAGTGGACAACTAGACAACATTTGCATATTGTGCGTAACCATAGACATGTCGATGAGGGTGAAGGGAACAAAGCAAGTTACGAGGAGTGGAGAGGTGGCGTAGGCATCACCCTTTCAAAATGACTAGTCAATAAATGAATCCGACAGTTTACAGGCAACTCGCATTGTACTATCACTTTTACTAACTAACTAACCATCACGCCGTTTCCCCGCAGGGGTAGGCAGAGAGGACGGACCGCCAAACAACTCGGTCTTGGCACACACTTCTAGCCTCATTCACATTCATACATCGTCTCATACATACTCTTCTATTAATCTGACTCTTGACATGGCCCGACTCGAGTATCTGATTCACTTGATCGTGCCATGTCTTCCTCGGGCGTCCCCGACTTCTGCTACCATTCGCATTTGCATCATATATCCTCCTTAAACTCCTATCTTCGCTCATTTGCTCTACATGCCCAAACCATCTAAGCGTCCCTTTCTTAATCTTACTCATTACGCTTTCGAAAATAAAATCTGCTTACGAATTACTAGTCCTTCTTTACAATGGCGCGCGAACTGCTAACAGCAATAATAATGTTATTGCAAATTCCAAATCCCGCGAAAAAGTTCCGCTTGTTTCCGAAATTTTATATTTTATTACAATATTTAGTTACAGTTATAATATAAGAGTTATAATTTAATTACGCCAATAACAAAGACGTGCATGTTGAGTGAACGCCTATGGTAAATATATTTAGTGTTGTCAGACAAAAGCTCCTAATATAAAAAATAATACAATATATTTTAATTTTCATTAATTTATGTTATTTATTATTTGCGTCTAGTTGTAGTAGATACTTTTAGTAACGCCTTGTTGGCTTTAGTCATGTTTAGTGACCCGATTTGCTTAGCCAGGTACTTGTCACCACTACCTCCAGATACACAATATAGCCGGGAGTGGGGATGCCTTTTCTATTTCACATATAGTTTAGTTAAAATAATACATAAATACTAAGGCCATCATTTTATAAATGATTTTTTTGTTGTGTACATACATGTAACTGTGACCTTAGAACGGGATACCCCAGTTTTCAACAAATAGGCTCTTGATTTTTCCATACAAACATTAATCTTTTTTACTTGAAAACTACCTTTAAACGTTGGAATTTCGAATAAAGTTTGCTATCTTTTTTACATACCATCATGTAGAATCACCTCACGAAGCTTATGCAATTTACCCCCGGACACCCTGTATACGATACCACGGAGGAATGCATTATGAACGCAAAATAAACAATTATCTGTGTATTTTATTAAAGTGCACACTATTTTATTAAAGTGCACGAAGCACATGCCTGATTCTCTAGGAATATATTTGAATTTTTGAATCGCTATGGAACCCGATGTGATAGAATTAGTCGGTTCAGTGTAACACGTACATCCAGACCCTGCGCAGGAAAGTTCCACAATTAACTGCGCTGCAAACCTCACTTAAGCAAACTTTTTTCTGTGTAAGGTCGGTATATTTCAATGCTAGCTCGCCGACGGTTAATGTACGAATGATGTCGTATTTTATTCAAGATACGCTGGAACCCTCCTGGTGCCAAAATGACTGTCACGTTCACTCAAGCTCGTCGAAATGACACTCAGATGTTGTGTATCACGCACATTTCATACTTTTTGGTCAATAATGCATATTTGAGACATTATCCATCATTAATGGGTATTGCAGTAATTTCATTCCGCTAAACAAAATTTTTCCGAGGTCCTGCGGTTTATTAGCATATTAGCTATAAAACGGATTTAAAAACTTTTCAGTCTTACTTATATGTAAAATATAAGTAAGACTGAAATAATACTATATATAAAATGTTTACTCATAATAATATTGACGCAAGATTTTTTTAGACTGGCACCACTTTGTTCCAAATGGTTAAAAAGACATTCTCAAAAAGTCATTTTTGCATTTCGCGTTTAGTTGCTAATTTTACGTTTCTTCAGAAGACATTTGCGATGTCATTGACCCGGTCTGCTTTGAATTGTTTCGAAATTTGGCCAATTTGATTATGCGTTCCGTATTTGCTTTGGTAAATCAATATTTTGATTTTAAAAATTCCTCTGATAGTGCTCCAATGGCTATAACTGCTTTTTTACATTTTCATTGTGGTACCGATTGATATTTGTCAAATCAACTAGATTGTTATCAAAGCCGCGATCTCTAACTTAATATCACAGTAGTACGTCCCTAATCCTGGGGGTCGGACGGTTTAAAAGTCTGTCAGCCACTAATACTGCGGGTATTACGGCCGGTATACGCAGTACGCAATGTGTAACGTTTTCTCTAACATATTCTTATCCCTCCGTATTATCTATTATAAGTAAGACAGCTTTAGACTTGAATTAAATCTGTCAGTGGTAGAACATAATTGATGCATAATAACAATCAAATTATTAGTTCCGTGAAATTTCTTTCGTATACTTTTTCTCAGGTCTCGTGTTTAACATAAAAATTCAAACAATGTACACAAAAAATTAACATTTTAATAAAACATATAAATATATAAAAATTGACAGAAAAATCGGTCGAGATTAGACACAAAAATCACTTTAAAAATAGTTACCACCTGAATGAGTAGCTAATATTCTACGAAAAATAGACCGCTAAGCGAGTTACGCCAGCTATTGGAAAACGAAATAATTCCAATTTTTATTCGGTCTAGATGGGGAAAAATACATTCAGAAATCGATGTATTCTAATATACGTATGGTACGAAAGGGTTAACACGTAATCCAAATGACTCCCTGCATCCCTTAAAGGAAATAATTTTTTACTGTTGCCAAAAATATATTACGTGAATAATACTTTCCATCCGCGTCCTTATTAATAGGAATTGTCTGAAATGTACCAAAACGAAAATTAGATTCCTGTGTACTTACCTTAAAACGTAGGAATAGTAAAAATTAAAACATTTTTGTAAATATTTACAGCAGCATTCACGAAAAATAATAGTTTCAAATAGGTATTTAACACAGGGTGCATAATTTGTCAGCAAGCGTCTACCCGTAATTGTTTACGGCTTGGTACCGGATATTTACTAATATAAAATCATATTATCTAACTTATAGAGTAAAAAAGTTAAGTGTCAAAGTGTCTCCTACCCCGATTTGCAGAAAAATCCAAAGAATAACAAAGGTTCTTTTTCAATTAGCAAGTTAAAAAAATAAAACTGGAATTCGAGCGTTTCGCTAGAAGAATTAATAACTTTCAGCATTAAAGAATTCTTTCGAGAAGATTAAGAGTTTTATGATGCGTTGGATTAGAGCCTTGTTTGTTTAAAAAGTTCTCATCCTAGTCTCGAGTGAGCCAAGTCCAGGCTGCGATCAGAAAATTCTATTTTAAAACAGTCAACAAGAAAAGTAAACGAGATCGTTAGGGAAGGAAATTCGCTACATGTCACGTGGGTTGTTGAAAGCATTATTTAAATTTAAATGAGTGGATTTTGCGTTGAATCGAAAATTCAAATCAACGGAGAAATGAATTATTTTATCGAGAGAAATGAATTATTTTATAAACAGACTAGTAACAGTATATGTATCTTATCGGTTTTATGGAAAAGAAACTTGAACCTACTAAAAAGCAATATCAATAAAAATAAAAGACACCCAACGTGCTGTGGAGTAAAAGGTCATCCTTCAAAAATGAAAGGCGTAAATCCAATAGATCATAATTATATATTATATAGAAACATATATTATAGCATTTAGAGATAGATCGAAAAATAAAGGTAGATTTGAAATAGGAAAGGACAGGTCACACCGAAGAAAAAAATATTGTTGGAGAAATACCTAATAAACTAGCGACCAGAAGGAAAAAAAACAACCAGGAAGATATCGGAGATGAAGCGATGATTTAACCCCTCAGGCCTCTGGTATACTCTGTCAGAAGGTGGGATTATTTCCGCTTTGAAATGACAGGACCGGGCACAATACAGGACAATAATATACCCAATAATAATAATACCAAACAATAAGTAGACAAAAAAAATATATTTGTTATATTATTTACAAAAAATATTTGTTACATTTGTACAAATAATCAACGATGTGCATAACATTAATAATTAATAATATCACAAGAATTTCTCTTTTGGCAGTTTGTACAGAGATTATGAGAAATGTACAAGCCCGCATAAATAGGCTTTCAGCGGTGCGGGTAGTTCGTGTTGACTTTATGTTTATTCGTATAAAGCGACGGCTTCGACGCTATTTACTCGTGAGGTTGAAAGTTTTCCACGGAAAACAAACAAAGGTGAAAATCACTACACGTTAAATTACGTTTAAAAAATTCTTCAATGTTTTAGAAGAAAATTTTCTTTTCTTTTTTTTGTAATATTGTAAAAGGTATTTTGATTAACCAGTAAACAATTTGTTAAATTAAGTATGAAAGATAGTTTAGTAAATAAAAAGATCTTAGGTCTTTAGGCGCGTGGAAAAAAAAACAAATGTAAAACTAAGTCCGTCCTTTGAACGGGAGAACAGAAAGAGCATCTATAAATAAAGCGTGTGAGACAAACAATAAAAGTTTTAGGAGAACTTCAGTACGGCGAGAACCTTTTTAGATCTCTGCAGAGTGATTTAGGTGATGCTAGCGACCGGAAGCTCGTCAATGTTTTAAGATAATGTGAGACATTCCCAGGAAGAAAACAAAGGGAAGCATTAAAAATAGCTTCTAACCTCGTCCTAGGGGAGTCGATGCGATGCCCTCACGCGGTAACACTCACAGACAGACACATATTGCGGTGGCGGTGTGACATACCGCACACCGCACTGACAGATTAAAACGAGATGAGAATCGTGGAGAGATTTAAAATAACACAATACTGTAGGTTTATGCCCCGGAAAAGACAATTTAAAAATAGAGTGGCCTCAACTTTTGTGTCGATTCGCTAGAGCAAAAACCGTTTACAAACTTATACCCATACAAAACACATTCTCTGAAATACACAAGAGGGATTAACGTAGACATTTTTAAACCAAGACGTCGATAAAATTTACACTCTGAACACTGGAATGGATAAACAAAGCTAATACAATTTTATCTAAGGGCTCCGGGGAAGACACTTTAGGTAAACATAATTTTAAAGAACAAACTATAGTACAATGAAGTTAGAAAGACTATCAGATACCCATAACGGCCATAACCAGGTTATGAAGGTCCTACGTAAGAATATTATTTATCGAGCCCTTTGGATCGAAATCACATAAGAGATACAGAAGGTGGGCGGCATTGCGCTCAGGTGGACGATTGGAATAAAGACGAAGAAAAACAGAAAAACTTCAATTTTACAACTCGACAAAGAATCCTCGAGAGGCATATAAAAAGTGTTCAATTCCTGCGAATATATTTCCTATCATCGAAGAAAAGTGGAAGAAAAATACGAAGAATAAAGAACACTATTCATTCGAACGAATTCATCATGTTAGATCAAAATAAACATGGAATTATTGAAATAATCTTTAACAAAAAATATTATTTATTCCCGAGCATTTTAATTGTAAAAACGTCGGAATAGCCTCACAGAAACATATCACACTTTCAATACCAGTACAGGGGTTAATTTAATACATAATTAGTAATGGTTGGTGCTTTTCATACGTATATTAATTACACGAATAAATATTTTAACATAGAGCTGCTTTAATGTTTCTTTATTTAAGTATTTCGTAACTTGGATTACAATGTCGGGTTTTTAACAGACACGTTAAAATTCAAAGTACGTTTTTCTTATTTTTACTCGAAACGTGTAAAAAGCGCCATATTGCTGTCAAAAAAGATATAAATAAGAACCGTAAGGCTTTGCAAAAACCCTAAGATCACAGAGGATATTGAAGATCGCCCCGTGGGGTAATCGCTCTCATCTTTGAATCTGATAATTGGAACTCAACTATGGAAAAAGCAAATATGGGCCTAAATAAAGTAAAACATTGGTTTTAAAACATTTATTTCAACAATACTCCTAAACACATCATGTAAACCTACAAATAGCGGTAATTTTCGGTTTTTGTTTCTTGTGTTTGTATGACTTGTTGCATAGCTTTTATCAAATGTAATTTTATTCTTATTTTTTATGTTTCAAAGTATCTGTCAAATTAAAATTATACTACCAACCATGTAAAAGCCCTCTGGGCGTTAAATAAATAAAAATAAATAGACGACAACCTTCTGACTCTTAATATTGACAAAACAAAATACTTAGTTTTCTCCATACGCAATGTCACTACTCCTCAAAACTGTCCTAATCTTATCATTCAATCATGCCCACAAAACCAATTAACCCTACGCCTCTCCTCAATAATTGCTCATGCACCAACCTAAAAAAATCCGACCAAATTAAATATCTAGGGGTTGTTATAGATGATAGATGAGGATCATGTCAATTTCACAACAAAAAGACTCCGCAAATTATGCTATATATTTCTCTCTCTCAGATCAATCCTGAACCTTCAAACAATGAGATGCATATATTTTGCACTTTTCCAATCAATAACTACATACGGTATCGTGGGATGGGGAGGCTGTGCAGCTTCAATTATTTATCCCATGATCTTAATTCAAAAACTGCTACTAAGGATTATATTAAAATGTCACCCATCTTACCCTTCAGACCCACTTTTTAAAAAATTCGCAATCCTAGACATTAGACAATTATACCTTAAGACAATTCTTACACACATAAGGAAAAATGATATAACAATCAAAACTCAACACAATATTTGCACCCGCTACTCATCACACCAAAAATGTAAAATTCCTTCAACAAAAACAGCCTTCGCCCAGCGACAGTTCTCTTATATAGCGCCTAAAATGTTCAACTTACTGAGTATTGATATTAAGACATCGAAAACTGATGATCTTTATGCCATTAGTGTACAGAACTGGTTATTTGCTCAGGGAAGGAAATATTATAAAGAATGCCTTACAACTTAAAACTGTTCTTATTTTTTCATATTTCTCGAGTAAAAATTTTATCTTTAAATTAACTTTCAACAAAAACTTTATATTACGCTGATGCGATTATTCTTATTTTTATTTCTATTTTCCCTAGCATTATCTATTATTTTTATTTGTATCCTAACTTATTTTTTATTTTTATCTTTATGTTTACAAGATTCACCTACTCCAATTCCTTTCCTGTATGTGATCATGTACATAATATTATATATTCAGAATTGGTTATTTATGAAGGGAAAGAACTATTTTAAAGAATACCCGACATCATAAAATTAAGTTCATTTGCTTTATTATTCTTTTTTTTTCATTTCAATTCTGTTTAAAATTTCCTTTTAAAATAATTAATTAATTTATCTTTATTTTCATCTCTTTCTTATTTTCAGTTAAACCTATTTAACCTATACCTATTTTACAACTGAATGAATCATGTATTACATTTACATAATTATACACAAATTTCGAATACCATAATAAGGACATGTGTCTAGTGTGGTAGTCGAAAAGCATGTTAAAAACCTGTATCCAAATATATTTTATGAATAAAGAAAAAAAAAGAAGAAAAAAAATGCAACTCTCAATGTTTCTATATGAGCAGACAGACCCGATAATGTGTTCTCGACTAGGTCACATTTAAATGGCTAAACTATAAAATCGTCGCGATCAGTAAGCTTTTCTTTGGATTTAGCAATTCAAAAAATATATATTTGATCGTCATTAGAAAAATACCTTCTTTATTTTAAATCTATACTAATAGTAGGAAAAACGATTAGAATATTCGGAAAGAGATGGCTTATTCAGTTGTTTTTCACAAACGTAAAATTTCAATTTCAAAATAATCTATCTAGACCAGTGTTTCCCACGGTGGGGCGTACGCCCCACCGGTGGGGGATAACGCCTCAGAGGTGGGGCACCATGCTTCAGAGATGAGACACGTAGGCATTCCACATAAAAGGGGAATACTCATCGATCATACAAAAAATGCCTGAGATGTACAAAATTGAAATATACGCAAAATTGTACTTAAAATAGAATGAAACCCGTTACAATTTCAATAATTATCTAAAAATACAGAAACTGTGCAGGATGTATCTATATATATATATATATATACTGCTTAATTGTTTTATACATAATGTATAAGTATAATGAGGAAATCTATAATTGGTTTCTAATTACGTAAATTGCACATGTATAAAGCAACCAAGTAACTGTTAATTTTCCTAAAATAAAATAAACAATTACAATAAGATCATACATGATTTTTCCTAAGCATGAGTGCAAATTTGTAACATAAAGCTGGATATCCGTGAACATGAATGATCACAGTAAGAAAATGAGAATCGATTTTACTTAGTATGAGTGCAAATGTGTCTTCTCAAGCTTGACTTTTGTGAACATTAATAAGAAAATGAGAATGGTTTATCTTAAATATGAGTAATAATGTGTTTCGTTAAATTTGACTTCCATAAACATGAATAATTACAGTAAGAGTGGTTTTTCTTTAGTATGAGTGCTATTGTGTCTCATTAAAAGTGACTTCTGTGAACATGAATTATTTGCAGTAAGAACATGAAAATAGTTTATTCTTAGTGTGAATGCGAATATGAGTCATTAAATTTGTCTTTTGTGAACATGAATAGTTACAGTAAGAACATGAGAATGGAGATTATTTAGAGATTAGAGTTTTACCTTTCGAATGTTTAATTCATGATTTTTACACTCTCTGAAAAAATATGTTAAATTATTATTTATACGCGTTTCTCCGCCTTTTTAACAAGAGCATTTGCTCTGAAAAAGGTGTATCACGATGTACTGTAATGTATTAAAAAGAAAACAAACGTTATGTAATAACATGTAATTGTAAATTTAATATTAAAAAAAAATTATATTTGAAAAATTACAACATCTATCCAATGACATTTCTAATTTTCCTTAGTATGAGTGCGAATGTTTGCCATTAAACTTGACTTCTGCGAACATGGATAGTTACAGAAAGAACACGAGAAAAGAGACGGTTTTTCCTCAATATGAGTGTGAGTGTGTCTTATTATGCTTGACCATGAATAATCACAGTAAGAAAATAAGAATAATTTTTCCTTAGAATGAGTGAGAACGTGTTGCAATATCTGTGAGTTCTGTGAAAATGAATAATGATAGTAAGAAAATGAGAATAGTTTATCCTTAGTTCTCGTATGAGTGAAAACGTAAAATTAAATTTGGCTTGCGTGAACATGAATAATTACAGTAATAACATGAGAACGGTTTTTGCTCAGTGTGAGTACGAATGTAACATTAAGGCTTAAAGAAAAAACTTACACTAAGGATTTGTGAAGAAACTAACACGAAATATCCTAATATTACTTTGCATGCCAAAAAATTATTATTACCCTTTCCCTCAACTTATTTGGTGGAATGTGGTTTTAGCGCCATAAGCGATTTACTCATTAAACAACGAAATCGATTGGATATAACTAATAGAGGGGACCTAAGACTGAAATTAACGAAGTTAGATACGGACATAAAATTTCTTTGTAGCAAGCGTAACTGAATTTAATTTAAGTTATAATATATGTATTAGAATAGGTTTTATTTAATTTCATTAGGGGTTCATATGTTTACAAACATATTACAATATTATTTGAAAATTTACCTGCTGTTTGATTTATAAAGGTGCCGGTGGGGCATCTGACTTTTGAAAAGATTACGGTGGGGCATGGCATAAAGAAGGCTGGGAAACACTGATCTAGACAATAATCAAGAAAAATTGAAAATATAAAATGCAGCACTCCCTCGGTGGCTAGAGTCATTAATCCCCTTTAAAAATGGATTTTGGGAACTGTGGTGCGACTAAAGGAATATGGGAGAAGAAGGATAGAAATAGAACAAGACAAATGGGCATACTGTTCAATTAAAATGGTTATACAAAAGTAAGGACACCGTTAGAAGTAAACAGAATCTATTATACCACTGGGCGCAAAAAAACGTATAAGCATAATTATTATAATATTACTCAAATAAGTCAACACCTCATTTAAAATATTGTGTACAATATCGGATTGTACTGAAGTAAGGACGGGCTGTTTCACAGAATTTGAACAATTCATCAAATTTAAAATATAATATTCAAGATCTGCGAAGGTCCTATTTAAGTTCTATACGGTCCTATAAAGTACTGTAAAACGACCGACCCATGATGAAATATTAACAGAACTTTCACATAACTTGAATTTTAACTTCGAAATTTGATAAAATGTTAAAATACTGTTAAACAACGGTGTTTAGAAGAATTAAAAGAGTGAAGATACGTTACTCAGAAATCACTTATTTCACTGAACTAGGTCCAGTAAACTTTTGTAGCCGTTCGTATGGCTATTTGATGCGTACACACATATTCTTGGAATGGCTGTCCTTTTCATAAGGGGTGATATATCGAGCCATAATCGGCAGAACAGCGTAAGCGACAATTTGTAAATTATACAGGATAAGGTTTTTTTTAATTAACTTTCTTAATTGATTCCAAAAAGGATTTAGGTTAATCAAGATTAATAATCTTTGGTTACTGCCTGTATGAAATGAAAATACTTTTTATTTGAATGCCTCCAGTTGTCGAGATAGTGGCGGTAACGCTGTTTTGCCTGTAACCCTAACAGATTTTTTTCCCTCTGAAATGTCGCTTACGCTATTTGGAGTAGATTTTTTTAAATTTTTTTATCATGCAATAGGCCATAAGTAACTACTAATAAAAAACATATATATTTTTAAAGTAATATATTTTTAATTATCTTGCTTGTACTTTACAGGGAAAATTAAGAAAAAATGTTATTTTCTAAAAACAATAAAAATAAAAATGTTATTTCCAAAACAATAAAAATAAAACAAAAATATTTTAACAAATAATAAACATAATAGATACAACGTATATATTTTTTTAATAATTGAACTTATATCGGCAATTTTTCAAAACTTTGTTGGTTTGAGCCACATTTTTCAAAACTATTCACATGTCTTCCTGGTCGGATTCAGGTAAGGTATTTTCCACTGTGGATCCATGTGGCAGTTCCAAAAATTGATGCCTCATCCTCTCATGAATAATACCTTTCTCGCAGAGACCTCTAAGATCCCTATACTTGATCTCCGTATTTACGCTTTCTCCATGGGGAGTGGTTAGCACCTTCTCGAGGTCAAAACTTGCGCACAAAATATCATTTTCATTTTTGCTTTTAGCCTGATCATTAATGAAGATCTCTTTGCATTTTTCCTTTTCGCTGAGGTGACTTTTGTAAATATTCATTTCAGTTTGCTGAAGCTTCTCGTCACCGGACAAATTTTTCACTTTCTCACATAAAGAACACTTGTCCTTTTTAGGTAAATGAAAACCCAAGTTGAAATTCGTATTAAATATTTTTCTAAAAATATTCAGACTCACAATGTTACTATGCCCAGATTCATCTAATGAATCAACATTTTCAATGTATATTTTATACACAGTTTTCACATTACGCAAATCGGCAGGAAGATATCTTTTCGAAGATTTATTTCGACAGTAGTGAGATGGAACAGCGGGCAATTGTGTAATAAACTTTATTACCATGTCCTTTTTTTCTTGGTCCGTTTTATTGGATGGTTCGTGCTTTCCTCTCATATCGGCTTTAGAAAAATTATTTTCTAAAATATTATTGCATGCATGCGTGATAGTCATTTGCCCGATGTCAAGAGTTTTCAAAATAAATTGCTGACAGACTTGAACTCTTTTCCTGTTCCAATTTATGAAATATTTATATGATGTGTTTCTTCTGCTATCATATTTAGCCCTTTTTCTTTTGATTGGCTGTTTGTTTATACACAAAAGAAGCCAGTCCCTCTGCCGCTGGTTGCTGGCCATGCCCCAATAAAATGCATGTATGTTAAGGCGATCTTCTTCACTGAATTGAATGGCACAATTGCTGCCACATTTTTTATTTAGACACGGATTTGGTTTAACACTTTTGTGCTGTCCAGTACATTTTTCTCCTCTCCTTCGCACTCTCTTTGGGACTAATTTTGATTTCCTTAACCCAGCATATCCAACAGATAAATGTGGATCACTAACATTGCCAATAAGTAAGCTTTCATCGCTCATTTCTGCATCTGCATCATCTGAATCAGGCTTCCAAGACTCTTCAGATGGTTCGAAATCTAAAAATAATTCAGTATCGGAGAATTGAACAATTGGACTTAAATGTATTGTTGCTGAAGTGTTCCCATCACAAACATCTATTTTCTGATTATGGGGCTCCTCGTCAATACATTCGCACACGTTCGCACTGGTCATCCGATGGACGCTAACTTACAAAACTGGAACATTCTCTACCGTTCGGCGTAAGAACGTAACCGACCATATTGTCGCTTACGCTATCAAATGACGTCGGTTGCGCTGTTTTGCTCGCCTACAAGATTTGTAAGGAAGTTCATACGCTAAAAGGCACAGGTACCAAAAAAGCGTCAGGCGTATAAGATAGAACTGTTATATTTTTGTCGCACACGTATAAGGTATTATTGAACGGCTTTCGTTAAAAATCGTAATTTGACAAAAAACGTCGCTTACGCTGTTCTGCCGATTATGGCTCGATATATTCTGTTCATAGTATGAATAATTTTTCTATTATATTTTTGTAATGTCATTGGATAGATGTTGTAATTTTTCAAATATAATTTTTTTTTAATATTAAATTTACAATTACATGTTATTACATAACGTTTGTTTTCTTTTTAATACATTACAGTACATCGTGATACACCTTTTTCAGAGCAAATGCTCTTGTTAAAAAGGCGGAGAAACGCGTATAAATAATAATTTAACATATTTTTTCAGAGAGTGTAAAAATCATGAATTAAACATTCGAAAGGTACTCTAATCTCTAAATAGTATAAAAGAAAGTTGATATTCGCGTCTGTCTGTTTGTGCGCTTAGTTCTTCTAAACTACGCATTTTGATAGGGTTTTCACTAACATGTAGAAAATTTCTTCCGGAAGGTTTATATATAATACATGAATATTATAATTATCGAACGTATAGAAAAGTCGATGTTTTGTAATCAAGTCGTAAAAATATATTTTTGGGCGCTTAATCAAAATAATGTACTATGGAATTATATATCTTAAAAAGGCTAACAGGAAAGTCCACAGTGGTATATGTACATCTCCTAAGGATAACCCCAAGCAACGCAGGGTACATGTCAGTTATTTTCTAATAAAAGTAAAAGGCAATGAATGGTCCTTAAGCAAAAATGTTTTTTTATAAATATTTTCAGCTTCACAAATCCAACAATAATAATATTCCGTGATTTATCACGGGTCTGCGCTAGTTATTAATAAAGGGAGATTCCATTCAATGATTTAATTCAAAGGGTGGAAATCCACTAGAATTAAGCGGCGCGGGTAGTTTTTAGTCAATCAAGATGCATAAAAAAATCAGAGGAAGTAAATTAGCCGGAATATACATTAAAACCAATCTGCTTTGATTGCAAAGTGAATAAAAATCTCGATAAGCTGGTACAAATCTTACTCCCGACGTTCTAGATAAAATCATTGTTAAATTATTCAACAACGGAAGAACGCGATCAATAAATCTGTATAATACAGGGTTTTCCAATAAGAGGTGTTATTTTGAATACCGCTATTTCGGTAGATGTTACTTTTGAAGCTGTCATTTTTTGACAATTGACAAGTAGAAACTACGCCATTAATAAAAATGAAACGATACACGCTTCAACAACGCATTGAAATTATTAAAATTCACTTGAGTGAATCAAATGCAAATCATCTTGAGTGATGAGGCCCATTTCCACCTCGGTGGCTTCGTCAACAAGCAAAATTGTCGCATCTGGGGCTCGGAAAACCCAAGAGTTATTGTTGAAAAGCCTCTCTATCCTCAACGTGTGACTGTTTGGTGCGGTTTATGGTCCGGCGGAGTCATTGGACCTTACTTTTTCGAAAATGAGGCTGGAGCAACAGTTAGGTGAATGGATTGCGCTATCGAGAGATGATTAATGATTTTTTACGGCCGGAATTGGATGGTATTGATCTGGACAACGTTTGTTTTCAACAAGACGGCGCTACGTGCCACACAAGCAACGAAACCATTGATCTTTTTTCGATTGAATTTCAAAATAACACCTCTTATTGGAAAACCATGTAGAACCTTTTTGAATGATTAAGTTTCATAGAGAGATTTAGATTGGTTTGGATGTCTGGGATGGGTACACACACATTTATTTTGGCAATAATATTTCAAGTTGATTGGCCAACTAGGACGGTGGAGAAGATTGTACAGCGCGAATGAAACATTATATATTATAACCAATGTTGAAAATTTCAATCTTGGTAGGTTTGGCTAAAAGATGTTGAATTTTAAAAGCATAACCTTACCTACACTTTTCTAAATGAAAATAGGTCATCGGTTATTGTTATGATGCAGTGGCGGTTCGTGCAACGAGGTAGGGAGGAAGGCCTCCCTTCTTAAAAATAGAGGAGAAAAGGGGAAAAAGATACACGTATCCATCCTTACAAAATATAATATTACTTCAATTTAAATATTACCAATTTGTGTATTGTACAAGACTTACAATTTAGGTAGGTACTTTACATACATATTTTTGTATTTCACCAGGACTGGTTGTCTTTACTGTAACTCATCACACAAGTAAGACGCGGCCGGCCATACGTGAATTTCCGCTAGCCCAACGCAGAACAATAAGGGTGGCGACACATTACGCTATACGCATCAAAGCGTTTAAGATAAAACCATATCGCTCGCTATACAGTCCTATAAAGACCTGTCACAGCTGAGAGATGAAGTGTTATAAGTGTGGGTGTGGCGACGATGATACGCCGTGATCTGCTAGCGAGGCGAAATTTGACAATTATGGAGCAGGAGGAGGTCAGATCAATTTACGGAGCGCCGTGATCACGCGCAGTTCTTTCAAGGTGACGGATCCCATACAAATATATGATATTCCGCGGCAGTTCCCTAATTGATCTAATCCCCTCTCCTGAGGAAGATTATAGCGTAGTGGTACACCTCAACATATAATCTGCAAAGGCCAAACGTAATGTGTCTTAGGCTTAATACGCTAATGATGCATAGATAGAGCCCGCCTCCGAGAGTCGCCGGTTTCTTGTAAGCGGAGGGGAGTGGGGAAGTCGTGCGGAACTATTTCAATGATAATTCTTTTTAAAGACATCTATTTGAATTTCACTTTTGTTTTCGATAGTGAATGAATGCAAATCTTGGAAGCGGAAACTCCCCACTTCCCGTTATCCAATCGAGCTGAAACTCGGTAGACTCGCTGTCGCTTCTAATGCATTCTAACAATTTGGTGTCAATCATCTGGCAAGGCCGGTAGCGCGGTTGACTACGGTATCTGGGAAGGAAGTTCAATCATCATCCAAACCAAAAAAAAAACTTTGTTTTTACTGGTTGATTTTTTCAAACTTGCTTCAGGCAGATAAGTACTAAAGCATTGAAAAAATGCGAGTAAGAAAGTCTAAATACACAAGACGATTTTACATTTGGAAAAATAATCTTTGCTGAACCGTTAAAACGGCCACCATCTTGAACCGAAACGGAAGGTACAAACGAATTTACAAGACAAGACGAAATGCAAAACGGTCGAGTTAAAACGTGATCTAAAGCATGATAAATCAGTAGGTGCAATATTATTTGAAAAAAAAAAACATCTTATCAATTAGAATACTCACATCTGGAGGCTGCCTCGAACTTGTCGGATTTCTTTTTTCTCTTCCATTTCCAGGGTTTGAATAGTCTTCCTAGCGCGGAGAAGCGGGACTTCCTCTCCAGCGGCGGCGTGCGCGCGCCCGGGCCCAGGCTGTTGGTACGCAGGGCAGCGCCATTTTGTTTCTTGGCTGGAGAACAACAAACAAACGAAACCGGTTACTTTTGGGGAGACGAGAAACATTTGGAAATATGTTAGGGCAGCAAAGGTTAGTTTTTCTCGTGACAAAAAGAGATATACAGATCCGAAATCAAAAACATAAGAAATTATACAAATCCATGGAATCGAAACGTTATGACAGGGAACCAAAATATTAATGGATCTAAATAGACAACTTCAATCGAGCCGTAAGCTAGATAAAATTATGGTAAACTTCGTTAGGTAGTTATACGTCACAGGTATCTTATTCGAGTCCTAAATGGCAATGTAGGTACACCGAATTCGAGGTCCAGAACTAACTGTGAGACGCTTTTATAGGACGATACCCAAACAACAAAATAAATTATATTCAGTTCAGTGTTATCTGAATACCTTCTTTTTCTTTGAAAATTTTCAACATGGCCTAGGAAGCCAAATGAGCTGTACAATAAAAGAACAATTATAAAAATCAAAATAGTTCAAGAACTTACAAATAATAATATTATATTTGATTTATATTAAATATTAAAAAAAATACGTTCTAGTTCTACGAATTTAAATAAACCTTAATAATATTACGCACATTACAGAGCCTGTTTCAGACCCCACATTCTGAATTTAGAACATATTTCCCTAGAACACTCTAATTTTAAAACTCTTAAAAAAATATGAAGATAATCTCTATGCAGAGCAAGTAATTATATGAAATTCCCTCGATAGAAAAAATTCGCAACGTATACTCCGAAATTTATAAAAACATATCTGGTTCTGTTATTTAACATGTTGTAGGTTTGAAAAACTTATTTTTTTAAATGCTACTTAGGAGATTTGTCGAGAGATGTCGAGTTTTATTAAATAATTTTGAATATGCCTATTAATTATAATCGTTTTTTTTTTATATAAGTGCGCTCCCTCTAACATTCGTGTTTGCTTAACTCCCTTTCAAACCATCTTCTTCTTCTTTTTGAACGCTTCCTACGGAGCCTAAAACTCTTTCCCGTTCTAACTTGAATTTTGTAAGAAATGCTTAATACTACGCTACCAAAAATTAACTAGTGTTTGTACTTGCATCACAGTAAGTTTCTCAGTAAAAGATTATTTAAAGAAATACTATCAACCCTGAAATAAAAATGTTGCGCACGTATGTGATTCTTTCTTCCTTCATCTTATAGTTATGTCACGCCACGCCGGGGCTCCGTGTCCTGGCACTCTTACCCTAAACTTCCTCCCCCCCTCCCTCATCGCCCCCTGGCCTATCAAAGGAGGGGCACCTACAACACAGTACAATGTATAAATAGTGGTATGGGTGGGGTTGAGGACATTCTCAAGGCGGGGTAGAACACAAACAAAAAACAAACATTAATAATTTATCTAACACAATCATGGAGAGATGAATCCCATCTCTAAAGGGAGAGCAGGCTCCGATAAAACCGAGGATATAAACGCCGCTTTTACACACTTGACGTTTAAGCAGTATCAAAGTTAAGAGTCTTATAAAACACCTTAATAATGGTTTTACTTCCTGCTAAGTTTTACGGCTCTTGTTCAAAGTGAACAACAATCGGATGGGAGAAGGTTGGTTAGAGAAACAACGAAATGGAGAATTAGAAAAGACAATTATTATTAAAATATATCCAACTTCTTACTCGCGGAAGATTTATTAGTTAAACTTTAGATAGCAAGTTTTATTGTAAGCTGTACGGCGATTTGGAGACACTCGATGACAAAGACCCCTTTTGGTTTTGATGAAACGAAATCCACTGTCCAGAACCAGAGTTGGAAAATTAGATAAAACTAGTAACACATAAAATTGAGAAATTCACTTCAATAGATTAGCTCAATACTGGAAACATTTTCCCTTGTAATAAATCAAAATTAAACATTTCAACCATTTAAACTGAGCATTGGACTCAAAAACAGAATACTGTAGTCATCTAAATAATCATCGTGATGTCCATCGCATTTTGTGGAAATAATCCTAGCAATCAATTCGATTTTATTTTTATTTAAGAGATAATATATTACAAAATAATAACAATAATATTTATAATACATTATTACCAATGAGTTTAGTAAAACTCTTTTCGGGAAAGACAACATTATATAATTAAAAAATATATATTTTTACATAAGATAACGAATTTAAAATGGGGTTCAAGTTGAATATCTCAGATTAAAATAATGATTAGATTATGGACATCAACAGATAAAACTGTAAACAACAACAATATCGAATCAAACGGCGAAATCAAATTCTCATGTAAACAAATAAAGCTTTCATGTTGAGGGCAATAAATACTCACGACGATTTTTAATCTGGACAAATTTATATCACTTAGCCCCGAGCTCCACTATCAACAGGCGGCCATTATTCATTCGTTTACCGAGAGGAAGCCAGCAGTAGAAATTGGAAACGTCGACGGAATGTTTGCATTTACACGCTTCGTCTTCTTCTTCATATTTCATGAAATAAACAAAGGAGACTTTTTCACTACACGAAGATATTTTTAAGAGTATAAAATCTTTTCGACTTATTTAGAACAAGAAATAGAACAAGAGAAGATAATTTTTATGTTTACTGTTTACAATGGATGGCTTCCGTTGGGCGCTGAGAACAAAACATTATCCCATTATGTTTGTGAAACACTATTTCCTGGATATGAATTACGATATAGATTTACACACAATTGTTATAATAATGGTTTTATTTAGATGTTATCGTGATCACACCAAATCACTAAATTAATTACGACCATAGACATATGAATATTAGTAGACCTGCCCTAAGTGATTAAAAGCGTATTATCCCCACTCCCCATACCGGTTCCATTGAGCCGGCTGGGCTCGCGTTCGGCCTCAAATGAAATTTGAAAACGTGACGTCATCATTCTTGTGCGAACTATGGTCGAGGCATCATCGGTTCATTTTACTAAATAACACGGCAAAATTTTGACTTGTACTATGAAAACTGGTAAAAATAGATGTGAAAAAAGAGAATAAACCCAATTGTCGTATTACATTCCATATATAAGCATTATTTTACTTTATTTTAAGCATATTCACATCGTATAATATGAATCAGTTGTTACTATCACATAGAGAAACGTCTGGACGCGAAACACAAAGCTGGTTGGTTGCTGGGAAGTAAATTATGAACATTTATAAAAGTGTCTTAACTAAATACTCTGAAACTAACTACGACTCTGAAAATAAAAGCTGCCTTACTTTGCCGAATTTGGACTTCGCAAATTTGTTCATAACGTGGCGAATAATTTGCGCTCCCATGTAAAAATGTCTATTCATTCAAAGCAGATTTTACTTTTAAGAAGTAAATGGTGATATTATAATGCGAGATGCCTATTTACTGTCAGATTGATTTATTGACGAATCACAGTCAGCTTCACTCGTTCCCTCGTTCCCTCGTTCTTCAACAGTTGATTTTACCCCTCGCCCATATCTTCTCGTCTATTAATTCCTATGTCTGTGATTACGACTCAATTTATAATTCCGTTTTAATGAAATAATTACGATATAATGGGTGTAATGATTTATGCGGAAAGTGGTTTCGAAAATACATTAGACTTGAATGAGCACGAGGAACGAGGAACGAGGTTCATAATATTGTACTCTGTATTACGTCTTTCGTCACATAATACATTGATGCGGTCATCAAGGTATTTGAAATACAGTACATAATGGCTAATAAATATTTCATAGATACCGTCATAATTCATAAAGCAAGCAGGATGCGAACACTTATTCTTCAAATGTCACGTTTAGTCAGTCAACATAATATATAAATAATATTAACTTTATAATCGTCGTCTTATTAACCATATGTCTAAAAATGTACTGTTTTTCTTCTTATTTTACACACTACATACTTTATTAATTATTCTCTATCAATCCATCCATTAACGTGACATTGAAATATTTTTAATGTACATTCCTGTTACCTATGTCAGAACAGGTCACACCTAGTGAGGTAGTAAGTAAGGCAAACAATTAAAGTGTGTAACATTGTGTTCTCATTTTTTGTATGAAAACGTAAAAAATATATTTCGATAAACGCCGATTTATCGGCACTGAACTGAACAGAAATATTTATCTACATAGAAAGGCAAAGTTCACGTAAATCATCAGATGTTTATTACGTTGCATTTTTGCGTCAACCCTTCAAGGGTATAGAAGGATTATTGAGTAAAGGGCACCGAGAATTTTTATTTATAAATTAATAAAGGCATCCTTTTGCGGTATGGATTGGTGACAAGTGTGATAATATACATAATAACAGGGCTGTGATTGTAGTCGGTATATTTCGTACAAATCTGCAATATATTTTCATTATTACTTCCCAACCTGTCCCCTTCTCCTCCCCACTCCCTTCATCCTCACTTGTACCACAAGTAGGGAAAACATAGTTTGGCTGAGGGCAGTTAAAACTCTCGTGGGGTCAACATCCAATCAGTCTAAGATAAGTGAATATATGTAATCAGTCGTAACATTAATCGTGTTTTATTATCATCTTTTTTGTAACAAATAGATATAATGATATGCTCACTGGAATCTTCCGTGCTGAGGATTTAATTAACACATTATCAAAATTTAGTAGTGTGGATAAAAGTAATTATAAATATATTAAATGGAGTGATTTTTCTGAAATAATTATAAATATATTGGATGGTGTTTTTTGTTCAGTTGAGTGGTTTCAGTCTATATTTGGTGTAATGCAAAAAGCAACTCAAATATATAAGATATTGTAATATACTGGTATAAATTAAATGAAAATCCCCCGCCTAGGGAAACATATATTGGTCGATACCCCAATAGATTCATCGAATAGGCTAATAAACTGAATTATGCAAGAGCTAACCCTGCATTCGAGTCAGACCTTAACAAGCGATAAGAGTACTCATTCTCTGTGGCTCAGCTGCATTTTTCCCAAACCAATATCCCTAATGCGCATCGCCGATTGCCAATTGGGAAAACCAATCACGTTGCAGTCGTTAGTACCCGCTTGTAGTTGCAAACTGCAGCGAATGCAACAGTCATCGCGTTCATTGTTGGGCGTGGGCAAGATGCACCGAGATGTTAGTTACTACCTCTTCTATGATGAAGTAGTAAATAATAAATATTTCATGAAGCAACGTGATGCAAGGGCGTATGTTGCAATATGCAATATGATATTATGCCCATACGAAAGAACGATCCATATATATATATTAGTTTAAGTAAATACACATTACCGTGACAATAAATACACAACAATTATGACTTCCTGCTTGATTAAGAAACTATTTTCAACGTTATCTAATTAAGTTTGATTACTGAGAACCTAATCATTAAAATCAAAGCAAACATTATTTCTCCGCAGGGTTGGCAAAAAGGATAGAATGCCATGCAACTTTGTAAATGCACCCACTGCTTGCTTCATCCGCATTCAAGCACCGATCCATGTCATTCTGGGGTTTCCCAATTTCTATCAACCTGATCGTCATACATTCTCTTTTCACTGTCTATCTTAATCTTGTTCATTACGCTCACAACCCTGCATTGTTTTCGGAGTTCCTCATTCGTAAAACAATCATAATATGTCAATTTTACATAGTGCCGTTTAAAAACATTAACATCTCCTCCAAGACGTTTAATATAATTGTTTTGGAAATGCGTAGTTATTAAACACTTTAAGATAATGGATGTGCCGTAGAACATTGCACCGATGCTGTAATTGTGTAATTTTTCACTAACAACTAAATTGCTACGACAACTGAAACAACATTGTTAATATTTTTTAGAGTTGTTATTACTTAGGTACATGGCTATACGCATCCTTTGAATAAAAATGTATAACAAAAAATAGGTGGACATCGTATTTATTCAATCATTACCAATCCACGAAGATATTGAAGACGGAGTGACTTTTATGCAGATAAATCAATCAGTGACGACGCAAAAAAAACACCATTGCATCAATCTATCAGATTCCCACCATTCCATCATCTTTCCTTGAGTCAATAATTCATCCGCATTTCCCTTCAACGGCTTTCTAAATTAATGATCCTACAATTGACTGTAATTTACATTCATAATTAACAATCTGCTACACTTATTTAAGTCTCGTCTAATGGCCTACTTCCTAGAATCTGTTATACAGTCAGTATAAATATGCAAGTAACTAGACATACATGTCATCAATTTCACATGGAAGGTTTATTTTATCAGTGTCACCAAGCAAGAAATTTATGCAATAAAAATATCTTTAAATTCTATTTTGAACATTTTCTTTTTCTTTACCATTCATTCTTGACAAGTTTTCACGTAAATTTAAATATTTTTATGGTGCCAGTATGACATTGGTTTGAGATAATTTTTTGAAGTAGAAATCTATCGACTATTTTCAATGTGATACCTATAGATATAGGTCGTTCCTTACAATAACACGGATCCTCAAATGTGACGACCTTCTTAACTTCTCCGATTCTTTTCAATAACTTTAATCCTGCATTTTTCCAATCCTGATGACCACTTTGAATGCTTTATTTGAATCTTGATAGCATACCTTCAAATCCCATTTAGATCCCTCAACATATTGGCATCTCGGGAAATGGAATTGCACCCCCTAGCACATCAAGTTGCTTCTAAAACGATCAATACTCTCGCCAGTTTCATACCCCTAAAACTCTAAAGGATCTTTTCCTATCCTCAGACAGAACCAGCACGAAATGGGTTGAATATTAGGCATAATATTAGTCAAAGTAAAGAAGCCCTCTGTTTCAATTATTCCGGTTGGGTTAGGTTAGGTTAGGTTTTAGTGTGTAGAATAGTGCCTAGGGTCAAGAGTGTCTCGCTGCGCCACTAATAAAATTATAATCAAAAGATTTTAAAGATCGATTCTAAGAATTTTGAAAAATTTGTAAATTTCAAGAATTTCCTGATTTATTATAATTCATGTTTGTGTAAAATGAGATGAAGACAATTTTACGCAAATTCCACAAAAAAAAATCTCGACAGAATTGGTTGAATGATTGATGAGACAGGTACAGACAATTTATACTAATTGAAAAAGCCAATGATACAATGACAAATGAATCTATCGAAGCTACATCATTAACTGCCAACCAAGAGACATATACTGGAACTAATCAATCATTTATTTTTTGTTTATTTAAATCGATCAGCGCTAACACAATAGTGATATTGATAGATAAATACTCGACTTTGGTTGTAATCCGGATGATAGTTGTTGACGTTTGACATAATTGACTAAGGCCAGAAATTCAAAATGAGGAAAACGACAAAACTAATTCATTAATCGATGAAAATAATGTAGAAGACTAATTTTATTTCGGACGGTATAATGCCAAAGCATATATTTGTGTATGTATCTGCCTTACGATAGTTTTAAACCAAATTTTGCAAATCAAGACAGAAAATGCTGTCAACTCTTGGTCTGCAATGGAAACCAGTAAAAACGACATTTCCTAAAATAAACGCCGTTCTTTTATAAAGTAATAAAAATACCTTTAATGAGGTTTTACCACAACGCAGAGCTACCATAAACGTTGTGATAGAGAAAACAAGGCATAACCAATATATAGCCAACTTTACAAAGAATAATACAAATATTGCTTCAAAACAACCCTGAAATATTCATAGGAGTGCGGTAAACAATAACTAACAGAGACCCTTTCAAAAAGTACGCCTCGGAACGAACCCCAAATTATTTATTTATAATTTCATCTGTTTCGTTAACACTTTAATACTTTCTATTCAGTGTTCTGCGTTAAATAAAATTATCTCAGTGGTTAGTTTGAGTTTGCAACTTTGGCAATTTAACGTAAAGTCCCCAGTGGCCTTTTGTGTTCGTGTAGCTTTTATTATCTCAATGGCCGGAGACGGAACACGGTTTATTGTCTCGTATAATATGGCCGGTTATCGAATTATCGGAATGCCTCAATTGTAATTATGATGAGGGATTACTAAACGAGTTCTTGGGATAATGAGATAATCGAGGGCACGATAAGAGACGCAGGTGGAGGGAACACTTAACATCAAAAATCGTGTTGAATATTCGGTGTAAAAGTGTTTCAAAATGTTCATTTAAATTTTGGAATACATTGACAGTTGAATTTTTCATTGATAAAATTTGGTGTTGAGTTTTTAAATTAAGTTAGGAAAAATGTTTTTGTAATTTAGTTCAATGACGTGAGTCAACGAATTTTTGGTATCGTAATTTTTTCATCCAATAAACTCAACAGCATCTAAAAAACATATCTTGTGTGTTATAACAAACGAGGCATGAATAATACAGGATAATAAGGATAGAAAAATACGTGACGGACGTAAAGTTTTACTTTCACCTGGGCCCTCATTTCCAAAAGAGACGTAAATAAATTAAAAGGGTTAAAATTAGAAGCGACCGACCTAGTTTCCACGTTTCCATTACCTGAGAATAAATACGACACATTTATGAAATGATAAATACACACACTTTAAAAGAACGGAATTATTTTTTCTAAACTGCGTCGGATAATTATTACGACTATGGAATGTCAATTAAAAGCAATGAATACCATTGCGTGAGTAATGAAGTCTTCATAACAAAAAAATATGACGAGAAGGCGATCCGGGATACTAGGCAAAACATGGTTGTGCCCAGAGAAACACATGATAATAAGAACATCGATGGCGGTGGCAGCTACACGGTGATCGAAAAGGCACGTAGCCCATCAAGTCGATGGCTGTTTCCTCCCAGCGCGGCTTATCATATCTATTGTGTAGTGTCAGGCAATCCAAAGTCATTATTCGGAAATTGAGCGGCTTATTTTCGCACTGAAAATTGATATAAGATGTTACACCGGTTCGTGGAAAACAGAAAATCACCTCGAAGTATATCTATGTATAGCAAGCAAGTTTGTGAAAATGAACGCTAACTTTTAAAGGGAAAACACGTTATTCCGACTAAATGCCACTTTAGTTTAATAAAACTTTTATAAGTGGCTGTCAAAGTTTTGATAGGGTTTACGGTTTACGCAGTAGACTTTCCCATACCCATTACATTTCATCATCAAAAAAGAATTTCTGAACGTGATTCCAGTCCAGTTTGTAAATATTTAATTTCTACAAATGCATTTTATTCTGTTCTAAATACTTTAATCCGAGCGGTTTTCATCGGACGTAATCCGTCAAGATTAAAATAAGCCTAATGGTAGCCAACCAACTTGATTACAATTTTCCATTGTTCCGAAAAGGCCAAAGTATGCCTAAAATACTAATTACAGCCATAACAATTTCATTTGTGATGAAGCTCATTTCCAAGGGGGATCATTATTTAAATACATACCTGATACCTTCTCTGAACGGAATATTTTCAAGAATTGTACGATATCAATTCAATTGTGCGATACCGATACAAACTTAATGTATCATGACTTACATAACCGAAATAAAGTGATTGTATAATTTCATTTTATTTTTTCATATATACGGCATAACGTTGCCATCAACAAAAGTAAGAATAGTGAAAGTACAAAAACTCAAACAAAAGTATTAAGTAACAAGCATAAAATGTAAAAGTTCAACAACTCAAAGAAAAGTATAAAGTAACAAGTATAAAATGGAAAAGTACAACAACTGAAAGAAAAGTATAAAATGTAATAGTACAACAACTAGAAGAAAAGTATAAAATGTAAATGTACAACAACTCAAAGAAAAGTATAAAATGTAAAAGTACAACAACTCAAAGAAAAGTATAAAGTTACAAGTATAAAATATCTAAAAGTATAAAATGTACAAAAACATTATTTATTTAAAAAGGGTTTAAAAAGTGAGTACTGCTAAGTATGAGCAATTAAGAAGAAAATAATTAACAGGAGAAGAAAATCTTCGATAAATCTAACTATTCATTGAAAAACTTCAATATCAAGTTTCCAGTTGAGAAATTTTCATTTTCTATCACTCTTTTTGTGCCATTAAAGGCGTGTTGATTGTCCCATATATTATTAGGCCATTTAAGTTCTAGATTAGACAAGAAATGGGTAAGCACTTAACTTGTTAATGCGGTGCGCAGGTACCTGGCTATGTGATTATTATAGTAAAGCCGTATTCATTTGACTTAACATATTTAAAAGGTACAGAACTGGGAAAGGAAATGGATATATAAAATGCATTTCATTCTGAAGTTAAGCAAAGATTCCTATGATAAACCGACACGTTTGTTACCAAAAGCATCGCTTCCGTAGGAGGGCTAATCGGAAAATCAGCATAGTTTTTATCGTCTTCGGGCGATACAGTCGGGACATGGGGCATGCTTTGCGCAAAGAGAACGCTCACTCGGCAAGAAAGAGACCAGCCACACAGTAAAATAAATCTACATTTCTAATGCCGCTGGACGTGAAAACGTGTTATGGTACATTTATTACTTACTTCCCGGGAAAGATTGTTAAAGTTTATGGAGTTGGGCGGTCACTTTCAGGCTGGCGAGCCTCCGGACGAAGTTCGCCAGCGGACCGAGGCCCGGACACTTCACAACGAGTTAGCAGTTAGAAAACTTAAGGAGACATTTTCCAAGTCAAGTATCTTTCAGATTTGAAGAAGGGAAATTTCAAGTCCGGGATGAGGCATTGGGGAGGCGAATCTATACAAACAGCGGAAGGGAGGGTGACATCGTGACTTAAGGTGCGACCGGAAAGCCAGAATACGTGACATTAAATAGTACAATCATTAATGTATTATATTTAGAAGTGGGAAGTGTAAAAATAGGTTCCACTTTCTACGTCCGATTAGTCCGATTTGACCTCACAGTCCGCAACGCTCTAACAACCGACTGCGACTGTTCGCCGACCGACAGGAAACTACAAAATCCAGTCTACGCGCAGTGCGCACCAATTATCGCTATTGGAACACGTTTCGACAAGATATTAATAAGTACCCAATAGCGCCTTCTATTGAACAGCTCTATGGATGCAATAATGAAAACAACCAGAAAAAGCTATAAACTCGCTTAATTTCACAATTAAAACTTCGCTCCTCTTTATGGCTTCATAAAATAAGTGACATTATCCGTCTTATGTTATTTTTTGAGCTGGCTTTTGAAGGAATTTGAATTCAAGAAGATAAAATTGGATATTACCAAGAATATTTATTTGAACGAGGGATATGTTGAAAGTAAACAAAAACAATAATTTAGTAACCTGATTGCTTTTAGATTCCCTAAGAAATTACTACCGCCTCCAGCCTATCCTCCGTGGAATTGATCTAAGATTTATCTCACACATTCAAATGATCTCGAGGCTGCAAACCTTCTCCTTGTGTAATTTCCCACGGGCAAATTATCCCACGATTTCCAAAACACGGGGGCTCTGTCAAATCAAATATTCCCTGTGATACAATATTCACAATAATTCTCCATACGCTGCAAATTACTAGAAATGACAACAACAGCCACAACAACAACTATTTTTTCAATGAATTGATAAATATGGAACAAACAATAAAGTCTTGTCCTATCGCTTGAACGAAGAAGCATGATATCATGTGTCATACATAGCACCACAGCTTACGATAGAATTGACGTTACGAGCAGAAAATCATTGCGTTGACCCAAAAATCCAGATACAAAAAATGTCATGAAAGTAAAGCCAACCGTTCGAGAGTTTTTGTTGTTTTTGTACATAGATTTTCTGCTTTACAGTGGTCAGAGGCGTGCATTCCATATATGCATATAATCACAGCCTACCCTACTCACATAAATACATAATAAGAAAATTAATAAAATGATTGCAAGAAATCAGTCTACACAAAAAATACGCGCGAAGTCGAATCACTGTGCCGCGCGCTCCCCACCGACCGTCTCACGAACGTGTCAAAAAAAAGGAACTAAGCATGCAAAATGACGCACATGATGAACGTTTCATTAGCTTGCAATATGCATAAAAGAAGCGGTTATTTGGATATTTTATGTGACTGTAATCCCATAGTTATCGCCATATTTGTTGTACTACGTTTTCAACATCGGTGATCACAACTGGACGATTTTAAATTAAATTTATACAGTTTATTGAAAGCGTAAATAACTAGTGTCTTATAAAAGTTTTTTTTTTAAAATTAAAACTTCTATTTTTTATAATCAATAAACTGGCGCTTTTTTCCTCGAAAATCCGCGAGTAATGTATCAGAGGCCGCCATTTTGTTATTTTAAAAATAAACAAGCTTCAATCAAGCACTAGATTAATTTTGATGATTGTTTTTTTTTTGTTTGGTTGATTTTAGATGAACCAGTTAACAGTTAATAAAATGTTATGATTATGATGATCACCGAAAAGCCAAATTGAGGAATGGGTTATAACAAATATGGCGATAACTTGGTCTACAATAAGTACGGATATATATTTCTTTGTAATTTTTATAAAATAAAGTTAAAACATAATATAATAATTTTGTATTATTTGTTTTATAAAATAAATTAAACTAGTCAAAAAATATATACAAAACACTCATGTTTTCACGCCGCTGGCTACCCCTAGTCCCCTAACCCTACATGATTAGCCGACATTTTTATTTATTTATTTAACGCCCAGAGGGCTTTTACATGGTTGGTAGTATAATTTTAATTTGACAGATACTTTGAAACATAAAAAATAAGAATAAAATTACATTTGACATTTGACAAAATATTGAGAATTGTTGTTGTAGGGTAAGCGAATCGGAGAAAATCGAACCTGGAATATAAAAGTTCACGTCGAGATTTGGATGTTTTAACTTTCTTCGCAGCAGATGTTTTCACATCAAAGGTTCGAGCTCACGTGTAAAATGGTATTCCCAACTTCCCTGTGAATAATATAAGTCCTATCAAACGTTTATTAACATCGGAGAATGATTTATAAAACAACCAACACTTCTCTTGTCAGAGGTGTTCTGCATACCAAATGAACCATGTGCGTAGACCTCTAGATTGAAACGTCTACTTTGTATATAAAATCGAGAACTTGCTTTGATTATTATTATTTCCGAAGTACTGTAGAGTGAAAAGTATAGATCCTTGCCTCTCAGCAGCATTCGTATCAAGGAATATTAGGAATAATTTACATCTTGAATGAAGGTTTATTTGCATTTGTTTGTCTGAACGGAACACCGGGTGTCGCGAGCTCAACTTATAGCGGAAGCTTCGTGAAAATAAACCTAAAATTCATAATGTTGCCAGTATGTATTACCAACCCTTGAGGAATGCTGCAAGAACTTCATTTCATTTATAATAACAACTTAACTGTGGTTTTAGGAGAAACCCTAATATATCACAATAATAAAGGCAGAGCATTAATATCATATGATGGTAAATAAATTATGTGGTCAAAGTCACACATACGTACAATTATAAATTATGTACTTTTCGCAATTTATCAAGATTTATGTATTTCCAGATTCTGTAATAAAGTTTTTCTGTTGATTGATGAATGTACAATTCATCATAATTCTTTTTTATAGCATAAGACATTGTATTAAATATTATCAAAAAAGGTGAGAATTAAAAAACATGTTCGAACAAATGTTTCGGGTAATAGGTGCTTGTAAAAATGAACAAACTACCAGTACAGTGGGATACAACGGCCAAATCCAGTTTTAAAATTGTGCGGATACTTTTTTTAATACCGACAGAATAATATTAATATACGATGGAAATTGTGCTACCGTGTGAATCGAATCCGTGACATCGGATCAGTCTTAAATTGGATCACAGAAGCAGCCGGCAAGAACACCAATTATATTAACAAATCCAAACGTAGTTGACGGTTCGTCTTCTTCTCACGATGCTTTATCCATCAATAGATAATAGATAATGACGAAGGCGAGCAACACGAGGAAGAATTCAATGTGCTTCGCGGCCGAAGAGTATGAACTTTTGTACTGGGCTCAGAGGTCGCACTTAGAAGCAGCAACACCTGAGAAGCGCTAATAAAAATTGTTTTTTTTTTCAAAATACAAAATTTAAAGTAAATATGTTCAAATCGAGTGGGAAATATTTTAAATATCGCCCGATTCAACTACCATTTAAAATGGAAACATTGGCGAAACGACCAAAGCTATGTAAGACTTGCTATAGCCTGCCACGTTACAACCTTCCCCTATACTTCACTCGGCGAAATTTGCTAGACGTCACGTAATACATCAAACCCCGACAATAATAATACGAACTCATGTTCTGATACGGTTCCAATGCTCATAGGTGCATTAAACCAAAAAACAACATAATACTCTAATGAAACATAAGTATTATATACCAGTGTGTAAAAAAAGTGGACTCAAGCTATTCGTTATTGTCGAATATGGACAGACATATTGGGCGCTTTTAAAATACTCACGGCAACGGCAACGTCAACGGTGTTTCAATTTTTGTAATACGAGTGAGAGAGATGATTGATAATAATGATTGTATTTTTTATTTGGGAGAAGCCGAGATACATACATCGTTTGTCTCACTATTATTTAGTGTGCAAGATTATTTAGTGTGTTTCAATTTTTGTAATACGAGTGAGAGAGATGATTGATTAAAATGATTGTATTTTTTATTTGGGAGAAGCCGAGATACGTACATCGTTTGTCTCACTATTATTTAGTGTGCAAGAAAGAGCTGCAGCATTATTGTTATAAAGAACGCACGTTCTATCCTTTTATGTGCCGTTGCACAATGGGCGCTTTTAAAATTCCTACGGTTACGGCACGGCAACGGCACAAATAATTTACATTATTTATCACAATAATACTGCACCTCTTTCTTACACACTATATAATAAGTTCTATGACAACTCAGGATAGAGGCAATTCAAACACTTTTGAGAAGTCATATGGTCTTTAGAGGTGAAAAAGGCCTATAAACCAAACCTAACGTAACCGATTTAATCTAGTTTTTTTCATCACGTTTCATGACTAAATCATTTTATAAGAGTGTGTTGAATTGCCACTGTCCCGAGTTGTCGGGTACCCATAATAATTTGTAAGAAGGAGCTGTCGAACATGAGATAAACGATGTACGTATGTCTGCTTCCCCCCAAGAAAAATGTAAGCAATATCGTACATCTCCCTCACTCGAAATTAAAGAAATAAAATACCGTTGCCGTTGCCGTCGCCGTGCCGTTGCCGTGAGAATTTTAAAAGCGCCCATTAGGTATAATTAGTAATGAGTTCATAAACTCAAATCAAATCATTCGGCTGCTTATTGTTTAGGAATCAGAATATTTCAAAGGCTACTAGAATAGATTATAAGTAAGTGAATTCTAAATTAGAATATTAAGCGAACTAAGGATATGGAACTCAGTGGGGAAGCCTGGAGAAATACAGACAATTATTGCGAATTTCACCTTCAAAAGTTCTCGAGGACAAGTTGATTGTGGTGGAGATGATTGAACTGTCTGAAATGTTAAATTCAACGAAGCGGATCACCCTCGATAATGGAATACTAAGTTAGCAAATCAACCACGTTCATCGTTCGCGTTCACAGAACTGAAGTTGTTCTGTTTACTTTAAAACAGGCCGTTCATATTCTAATAAGCGTCCAAGTAAGGGTAAGCGTCCAAGATGGCTGCCTTTCCACCGTAGCAATAGGGCGTCCAATTAGAGAAGTCGGCTTTACCCTCATCGATATCGTGACGGTAAAACAAAAAAGCTAAAACATGCATTGACAAATAATAAAATTAATATTAGACGCGATCGTCGATTAGTGTCGTTTTAATAACACAAACGTGATATGAATTCGAAATGTTAACAAAAAACCGAGACGGATAAGATGACGGGGCTGCTTTATCAGTTTTATTTTATTTATTAAGTTTCCGCTTTCAATTTAGCTGCCGGAAGTTGCGGAACGCTCGGGAAGTGAAGGTGGTTGTACCGGTTTGAAGAAAGGTAGAATATTTGCTTATCGCAGGCCTTGCCAAAGACTTCGCTAAACTGTAAACGAATGAGACAAGATTATTTTTGAACTAAAATTCTTCGCAAGTCACAACCTATATTGGTTCGTAGATAATATATGTTTGCATAAAATCTTTGGGAATTCTTTGGCAAAATACCAAAATATTTTTACTGACGTATTCACGTTTCCGACCTGATTTACCCGACATTATTCCTTGGTACGTTATCTCCTTTGACTACTATTCATAATTTTCCATCCAACTAAAATACAGTTCCCGGTACTTTGGTTTGGTAGCCTTCGCACAATAAAAACATTTTTGTCGGTCAAAGTAAAAATAAATACTAAAGGGAAAAGAGGAAGCTGGCACGAAACACATCTTTTTCAAGAGGAAGAAAACAATTCTAACAGCACAGTGGTCGGTATTTAGTGTTCACTTTTAACTATAAAGCTGGAAATACTGCGTTCTGAAGCAGTAAAAAATCTCGAATAGTTAGATTTGGTATAATGAAATGTGCACAGCTTCTTCGGTGCGGTATTTATGTGGCTATATTTAGCTCGCAAAGTCATTTCCATTATGAGATATGTAGCTTATAATTATTTATTGAATTGTCGAAAGAGCGTTGAAGTTCTGATAAAAATGATTTACTAGAAGAAAATATCCCCGGTTTAATACAATAAAACAGTTTTAAAAAATTAACGTTTCCATGAGTTATTCTCATTTTTTTATCTATAGAAGCGGGAGCTATATAACCAGTAATCAAACGTACAAAAGATTAGAGAGAGAGAGAGAGAGAGAGAGAGAGAGAGAGAGAGAAAAGGCAACGCAAAGATTAATGGAACAAATCGAGGAAACTTTTGTATTAACCTTGTACTATTTTCTTAATGGGTATCAAAGAAGCGAATAAATCTCTTTCAACACACTTAGTAATTCCACCAAGCAGGGACGATCCATCATTTAACACATTCATTAGAAATTAATTAGCTGATTTTATTCATAATAGCTATCTCCATAATAACGGACAAATATATAATGGAGTTATGACTGTTAGTTCGATCATCTCCAGAAAAATTCCCACAAAAAAACTCAACACATAAAAACGCTACAAGGTTCACAGAAAACCTAATAATCCCAAAAGCAAACAAATTTTTTTTTCAAAAAGGACCACACTACATGGCCATTAATGTAGGTATATAACAACCTTCCACGTAGCATCAAACAAATAACCGACACACTTAAATTTAAATCAACACTAACTAAAAACATTTCTTTTAAACAAATGTCAATACACCTTAAATACCTTACATGAATTAAATACCTCTGTTTTTTATTTTTTTTTATTTACTGTTACTTATTTGTTAACATGTAATTGTTGGGTTATGTAATATAATGTGTATTTGTTGGGTTAGCTGGAAGAAATAGGATGTAACCTATAAGCTATACCCTTTTTACTCTTTTTGTGCAATAAATATTTTTTGAATTTTTTATGATTGGACGTAAAATATTTAAAGAGACTTCGAGCCATATAAAATAAAACGAAACCTTTGTCGCTGGATGAATAGGCGAGTAAATGTCACTGTTGCTTGGATCTATCGGTAATAAAGTATGAAAATTTCAAACACACCAGTTACCTCGTCACCCGGTAAACGACGCGACGTATGGGTTTGTTCGTCTATCAAAGCGATAATAGAAAAATGTGTTATAATTTGGAAAGTGGGTAGAACCGTGGTGATAAGTATTACTTTAGTGATAAGTATTTGGTGATAAGTATTACTTTTTTTTATTATTGGTAGCAATTAAAGTCACATTCTTGGATTTTATACAAATAAGTATTTACGATAAATTTACACCTACTTTAATTCCTTACGACAGTTTTCAAAATATAACAAAATGTACAAAGAAATTCAAATTACGAAGGTGATTCGCCTTTCATTCATTCAAATGTTTTCAATGTCGAATAAACAATGTGTATCAAAAGCTTGATGCAGACTCCTAGAGGCGTGCGACCTACGATGCATGCGCTAAACAAGCTTTGACGCTACATAAACAATAGTTAAACTTTAATAGAAATGTCTGAAATATGTTTTATAGTCTCAAATGATTTCATACATTTAACACATTAGCTACGGAGATGTTTGTTAAAAAACTGCCACTTGCGGCGGGCGAAATTAGATCGCAATCCCACTACCGGATGTATGTCAGCAAACTTCAAACTGTGGAGCTTATATCAATAAAACAAAAATTAGTAATAAAAAAATATTTAATATTTAATAATGACTCAGGGGTTATAATAAGTTTACTTATTACAATAATATAATAGGAAAAAAATATAATAGGATAAAATATGATAGGAAAAAATAGAACACGTTCTAAAACTAATTAAATTTAAACATATTTTTTCTTGGTGTGGTATGTTTGGAAACATTTACCAACATGAAGCGGAATTTTGCATTGTTTACACATGAACGCACTTGGCTTCCGTATTTTGAGCTTCGCACAAACTCGACAATTGCGTCTTACTAAGTTTTTAGTTTTCTCACTCGTTATTTTTACCAATTCGTGGTTTTTCAAAATGCCAGACAGTCTATCATGTGGATCAAAAAAATGAGTTCTCGCCGTGACACAAGTAGGTGTACTTATTTGCAAATCTTGCGTGAATGATGTGGACGGTGTGGCTGCTGCGGAAGAACTATCTTCAAGCCAGGTCTCTGCAACTTGTAACAAAAAGTCGCGGAAGCAAAGTTTATTAGGTACGTTAAGTTTTTTAAAAATTTGGAAAGCATTGAAAATTCCACAATGAATAAGGTATAAGAAGGGTCCACTTTAAAGATTTTCTGTATATTGGATTGTTGGTCTGCAAGATCAACACCATTCATAAAATTATTGTAATCTACAATGCATTTTGGTTTTTTGATGGGCAACCCTCTTGTTCTATCAATTTTTCCCGTATCCACTATATTCGCTTGGTGTATCGTAGAGATCATCCTTACATCTCTCTTCTTGTTGGTTTTCCACATTTGAAGAAGTATATAAATTCTACCTTTTCGTAGATATGTGGTTTCTTGGATTTATAAGGCGTATATTTTTTAGTGTTGGCGGTATGCCACGATTTTTTCTAATTGTGCCGCAGATTCTAGTTTTTAACCCCATTAGATGATTGGCTAAACGCACACTATTGTAATAATTATCCGCATAGATATTATACCATTTATTTAGGTACGGTGACAGCAATTGGATTATTGTGGAATCTAACGTAGCACTTATACCTGAATACAATTTAAAATTACAGATATATCCACTCTTTGATTCACAAATCATCCTATTCAGGATTCCATATTTTACTATTTTCATGGGATTGTACACGCGACATTTCAGACGACCTCTCCACGGAATCATTCCTTCGTCAAGCGATAGATTTTGATTTGGCATATACACTTCCTGGAATTTCTTGGTGAAGTAGTCGATTACAGTTTGAATTTTGATCAGACGGTTTGTGCCAGCGGTCGGAATTTCGTCATTATTAGAAAAATGGAGATTTCGTAAAATTTGTCGAAATCTATCGCGGCTCATTGTCTTTCGGAAATATGGGGTCTCTATCCGAGGATTTGTGGACCAATAATCGCCTATGGTATTTTTTCGGACTAGCGCCATTATAAGAACTAAGCCAAACCATTTTTTTAATTCTTGAATAGTTACATCTTTCCATTTTAGGGCGTGAGCTGATGTCGCATAGTTGTGATGATTTCTTTCATGGTATATGTTTGTTTCATTGGTTATTTTGTAGAACAAATCATCTCCTATACATAGCGATGTAACATCCCCTACACTTGATCGATTTTCAGGGAAAACTTTTAGACCCGGTACACCTTCGAAATCAGGCAAATTCCTAGGAGGATCAAATTCTGACCAATCCAGGGTTATATCAGGGATGTCTTCTGAAGATTCTTCAGAGGATGATATGCGCATGACACGCGGTCTTGAACTTCTACGTAAAATTGGTTCATCATCTTCTTCGTTTTCTTCAGCCTCACTGTAATCTTCGTGAAGGTCATTGATTTCTTCTTCAGCGTCATTGGGTACGTCTGAAAGATAGTCTTCAAAATGTTCTTCGACGAAAGTATCCTCTCTATCGTCCATTTTAGGTTTATAAAAAAAAATCGTAATCCCAAAAGGCGTAAAATCAAATCACAAAAGTAAAAAAAAAATTAAATACACATTTAATTATTCCACAATGATGCTCTCGAATGAACTCGAAATAATACAAATGTAATTGTAAATGTCTAACATCTCAAAATAAAATCACATAAGTCCACAAATCACAATAATAATAAAAAGTCATATACGCGTTTTATAATATTTAAAATATATATTCCGTAATAACAACACAGTTTAACAAGCGCTGAAATCACAACAGCTGCGAATAAAAAATGATATTAGGGTTTCCTCACTTGAGTTTATTGCGTCATAAGTATCAACTATCGACTAAAGTAAAGGTCAATGTTCTACATATTTTATTTCATTTTTTGACGAGGAAGAAAAAATGCCAACTCTTGTCTTTGTTTAAAATTAATTTCCAATATTTCATTGAAATTAATGATGACTTTTAGCAATGTTTTGAACCAGAGAAGAATCCATAATGCTGTGTTTATAATAGCGACACCTAACCGATACACAGCAAAGCCAATATAACAGAAGAAATTACAAGTTACGACGTATTTTTTGTATGTGAAGTTGAAGGTCGTAGAAATGCACAAAAATGTGCGCCCCGCCGCAATGTAAGGTTTCTGAAACGCACAAATATGTGCACACCGTAAGCAACGTGTTAATCATGCCTTTTTGCGGCTCATTATTTATTTGCTATTAGAGAATGTGCGTTGGGTGAACGTTATCTATATATACGAGTGAAAATACATACTGTCCATTATATATCCACCCTTTTTCGTAACAGAAATGCTCGATTTCAATACCTCAACACAACGAAAAACATAGTGAGGAAAACCTATTTTTAAACTAGTCTCGGCAACGACACTTTAGGGAGGGTTGTGTCGGAGAATATGAACCATTCTTCAAATTTGATGGTTGATTTTCAAGTTTTGTGAACGATTTTTTCAAGTTCTGTCATTATTTCAGTTCTGTCAAGCAACTAGCCTATAATGATATAATAACAGAACTTGAATAGGACTTTCACAGAACCCAAAAATGAACGTTAAAATTTGATGAATTGTGAATTCTCCGAAACAACCCGTCCTTAAATCCACTTATATTGAAAGAGGTGGGAATATGTCCCTAACAAGTATACTAGTGGGAGATCCCGTGCACTTTTTCATGATCCGATAGCGAGGGCTCCTGCTTATCAGAACGCGCCAATCAACAGAGCGACTCAACTGATTAACGATTCTGACCATCGATATTTTAACGTCCCTTACAGACAATTCAGCAACTTATGTCATATTCAGCGTCTTTCGACGTATGTCACAAAATAGTAAAAATGCCCCCGTGACCTTTTATACTTACATTCCAATTTGTGATGCTCTCCGTAATATTTTGGTGCATAACATTTTTATGTAGAACATGAACAAATAAAAAATAGATAAAAATAACTAATAAACAAATTTATTACTATTTTATATGAAATAAAAACGTTTCTAGTTGTTGTACATAATGAGGGTGGAAATAATGGTGGAAATGATCAACTAACTGATATCGCGGCGTCATGGTTTTCAGAATAACATCTCAACTGAACACATTTTGGAAATACAAATGTCAGTGTTGTGTTTATCATCAACGCAGATATGGATAACCGGTTAATTATTAATTCCGCAGTGAATTGAATTTACGAATTGAATGAAAAGTACGAAAAATGAGCACTAAGGTAAAGCTAGAATTCCATGAAGTGCGAAGCTGCTCTAAATGAAATAATAATATCAAAAATTTATGGTAATGAACGTAGGTATTTGTTGGGTGCTTGGGAATTTTTTCATAAATATTGATCGCAATCAAAGTCAAAGAAGAAAAATAGAGCTCCGCAGACGGTTCTGCGAAAATATTTTGAAAAAGTTCATTTTTTAAAGAAATGTCGAATTTATTAAAAAAATCGAAATCAATTCCTTTACCCCCTCGCTAAAATAGCTTCCAACGAACTATTAGTTGTGTCTCCCTTGCGGTCATACTTAGAAAAATGTACTAAAGAGAAAACACAAAGCTTTACGTTCAAATAGAGAAATGAACCACAAAATAAATAAAAGCATATGTTTATTACTAATAATAAATTTTGAAATCGTATTTCATCACCTTTCAAAAACAGTTTTTAGTTTACGGATACGTTCAGAAGTACGTCATTTATTTGGATTTTATTGAGAAGCGGAAATACACACAAATTTTCTGACATTCTGACAGCATCTTTAAGAAATATAACGATCAATGTGCCAGAAGCCCGAAGGGTTAAAATAACAAAATTCTGCAAAAAAGAAGAAAAAATAATCGGATTATTGCAGTAAGATGAACAATTTTTGGAAGTAAAAAGTTAAATTGATTTGAGTACATAATACCTTATTTAATATTATATGCATGTTATTACTTTAACACGATGTTCATTGGCTATACACTATACACTCTCCGAGTATTGATCATCAATATAACAACGCGATCGTTTAAAACGTTTCAATTACGTACGTTACAGTAAAAATGCCAATTCTATTTCCAGACCTTAAAGTGGGGATACAATATCTCAGAAAGCTAACTCAATGAAATAAAAGTGAATCATTATAATTGTGGAGCTTTGATTGAATTCAAATACCCGACGACTATTCTTGCAGATTTTTTTTCAAAGAAAGTCATACATTCCCGGGTTATGAATAACCTGACAATGTTTGAAAATATCTTACCACCTTCACAGTAAACGGAAAATGTTGCTTATGTCGTGATGGAGGACTTAGTCAGCCGAAGAATTGAAATAACGAAGCCTGGGACCCAGACGCGATGTCAACTCAGCCACTGAACGGTATAAAATATTATCTTCAATAATTGGAATCGAAATATCTACTTTATATGAACTAAATAGTAGATCTTCGAAAGTAATTCATATTTTTACAAGTAAATCTTACTAAGGACGGGTTGTTTTAGAGAATTTGAACAATTCATCAAATTTCACAGTTTATTTTCAAGGACTGTGAATGTTCTATTCAAGTTTTATTATTATTTCAGTTCTGTGAAGCAACTGACCCAGGACTTTCACAGAACTTGAAAATTAACTTTGAGATGCGACGAATTGAAATTCTCTGAAACAACCCGTTTTTAGAGTCTGGATTTGGTTTCATTGAAAATATTTTTGACAGTTTTTTGCACACACATTTTCAACAGAATTAAACTCATAGAGTCGGAGAAAAAACTAACCCAACTAAGCAATTCGTCACGTAAGTTCCATTAGTAAACAAAATAACATTCGCAACACAGATCGTGCTGATGAGCTTATATGATCTGATGCGTGTTGGCGGTAACTATGAACTGAAGGTATTATTGCTACAACATGACGGTGTGAAGTGAATCACCTAGGGTCAAATGCGCTTTCTGTCCATATTTGATGGCTGGATAGTCGCATTCAAAAGCACCCTGTGCTATCTATCACAAATAGAAAGAGTCTCACGCGGTATAAAGAACACGCATATTAGGCATGTTGCACACGAAATTAACTGAGATTCCGAGATACTTGCCGAGCACGTGAGCACTTACATAATGTATATAGATGAGTAACAAAGATCAACTAATATTGCTAGAATCGTATGTAGGATACTGAGTAATGGGAATGAAAAGACATCAACAAAATGTTATTTCTACAAGTGAAAAACAATTTCATGCCATTTAAAAATCAGTTTATTATTTTCTTGATAACTTTCAAGAGCCAAGAATTCTATTTTATTTTATTGTTTCTGCAAATAATTACATGTAAAAAAAGATAAAAAAACTTTTCATAAAAGGGTTGCACACAATAATAAAATCTTCAAAAACGGTATTTTTCTAGAATCCGTCGAATATCTCATACAATATTTGTAGGTATAAAAATCATCAACAAGTACGCGTACAACTAACAAATCTATATAACCCATATAAACTAATAACGATAAGAGTTAAGCTAAACTCGCTAAACCTTAAAAAGCAATTCGAAACCAAATTAGGATTAAAATATTTTAATCCTGCCAGAAAAAAAAACAGGTTGAAAATAATGTTAATGTAAAAACAGTACCATGAGTGTGGTACTGCGATTTTCGGCTGTGTGAGCCTTAAGCCCCGAAGTTGGGGAATATTAAAATGAGACACGTACACTAACTGGAAACTTAATTTCTGCGAGAAACCTTAAAATATGTATTTTCAGGGTTGCTATTTGCATATTTTAACCTTCGAATAAAACTAAGTTCCGGAGCAATATTTACCTTCGGAAAACCTTTCACGTGACACCGAATTTGAAAATAACAATAATTTAATACGGAATTTACCTATGTATACCACTATATCTGCAATGGGAAAGCTTATAGCACTTTGGTAAAAAAAACATGAATCAAAGCCATCACTGGACACTGCCTCAAGACCAGAAAACATTGAGAATCCATTCAAATTAATATTATGAAAAGGCAATAATATCCCACAACCTACTATAAAGTGTACATTTTATAATACTAATGCCACGAATTAGTAAAAAAAAACTCGAACGGTTCTGTTCGGCGAGTTCTGTTGCCATTTTGCACTGCTCATTATGTTTGGAATTTCTTGGTTAAAGTAACTTTTTTCAGTTCGCCACATCATTTCGATCATAAGTTATGCACATTTCAAATATGTTAAAACATTAGACAAGATAGAGTAAAAACAAAACCAAAAATATATATTGCTGATACTCGGGAAAAGCCAGGTAATAACTACACGTCAATAATAAAGCAATGTATCGAGAATTGAGAAGATGAGAGACAAATTAGGTACCCAAGATGCAATTGCGAAAATAACCCCAACAATTTATAATGCTCTTACTCAAGAAATAAATTTTTAAGTATATTCATTGACTTACGAAAAGCTTTTAACAGTATATGCCACAGAAAACTAAAACAAAAAATTAGAAAATTTTGGAATTCAAGGAACGGTAAAAGAGTGGTTCGTAACTTATTTATATAAACGACACCAACAAGTAAAAATTAATAATGTATTGAGTGAACTCACACTTTCAGAATTTGAAATCCCTCAAAGAACAGTCCTAGGTCCAATATTATTTATCATTTATGTAAATGAAATGCTATCGATTCCGAAAACTGGAAAAATAATATCTTTCGCCGAGTCTCGATCATACAAAAAAAACTGGGAAGAAGCACATCGAAGAGCAAATGTAGAAATAAACTGGTTAAAACCATGGTTGGATGACAATTACCTATCCTTAAACTCGGACAAAACTTACTACCCAACATTTACACTAACGGACAAACACCCTTCAACAATAAATTCTAAAATCATTATTCATAAGTTATGAATCATAACTCTTGTAAAAATTATTCTGAAAATTGCAACTCACCAAAATGCTCAATACTGACAAAAAAGAATTTCATTAAATATTTAGGCATACTAATAGATCAACACATTAAAACAAACTATTAAAAGAATACCTACGTAAATTTGGCTACATTTTCCTTAAATTGGGAAATATCTTTCAAAAACCAATGCTCAAAAGATTTACTATGCGCTAGCCCAATCAATTCTCCAATGCTGAATAATAGGCTGGGGAGGAGCATATAGAACTAACTTAGCCCAACTTGAAGTAGTCCAAAGAAGACTCGTCAAAATAATTCTAAAAAAACCGTCAGATTACTCGACTCGTGAATTATTCGAAGAAATTTAAGTTTTAAAATTAAAGAGAATCTATCAAATAAACTAATAATTCATTGAGCACCAGACCAAGAACCACGGGACAAATAATAATGCCTAAAGTCAATACAACAACGGCACAACACCATTACACATACTCAGCCAATAGATGTTTTGTAGGGAACAAGAACTAACAATTTATTTACGTAAAATATTCCTTTTCGCCGCTGGCTATGTTTGGAAGATAGCAACTCTGCCTCGTGCCGACGTCAGCTGTTGAACGCGAGCCATTTTGAAAAGCATTCGAGATCTTGCGCTCTTCGTTGACAGTTAGTTCTTATAAATAAATAAAGGTAAGTAAGCGATCCACATCCCACAATCTAACCCCCATGGTATTAACAAACTCCCTAAAGAAATACAAGCAGAAAAAAATTATGAAAATTTTAAGAATAAACTTAAAATACACTTTACCTCAGACTAATTTGATTGTTTGGTATATTATTGTATAATAAAAATCAGTGTTAAAAATATTTGTATACATACCTACATATACACGGGAAATTAAAAAAAAGGGAAAAATATATTTTTTTATTTTTGAAATATCTAGTGTAAAAACACCTGTTATTCTGTATATATATGTTCATAATTTCAAAGTTTCTATGTATGGAGTATTCCCAAAACGAAATAATGTTAAAAGCTTAAAACGACAATCCATCCCTAAACACGAGTTATTCTCAATTAGGGAGGTGTTAATTAAATAAAAATTAAAAAAATGTTTACACGGTCAGAATCGCAGTAATTTTGCTGCAGAATAAGAAATAATCTTCACAAATTAATGCAATTGCCTTCACTGCAGAAAGCAAATCAAAATTACATCGACAACGAAGAAATAAAAAAAATAATTATCATGATTGCCAACTTAAATGGAGTCGTAAATTCACTAAATCGCTAATTAAAAATAATTACATCGATCGTGCAAACTGATAAACACAACAGTTAGCTCAACGTTTTGTTCCCCGGCGATCATAATACATAATACCTACGAGTATGACTCTTCGATTCGCTACTTCCTTCCGGTGGCGTTAACCGTTACCGGTTCAGTTCTGACTGTCGTCATAGGATTCCCAGTGTTCAAGCAAGCATGGCGATGCGATGGTACAAAATTACCACTTACCGTCGTTACGCACTGGGCAAACAAGCTTTGCTATTGAATTATTCTGTTATTGACCGAATAAACGATGTGATGCAAGCCGTACGGGCGCAAACACGATCATTCCTTTGTTGGGGGCAATGAGGAGACAATAAATAGCGTGCGTGTGTCACAAAATAAAGCATACGAATGCTCGGCACGATTGGAACAATTTAAAGTCACGAGTACCTACCAACGTTTGCTCTCGGAAATGTTGAATGTCAATCGTAGTTCAGGCTATTTTCAAAGCGTTTTTCTCTATTTAATAATTTACTATAACTTTACTTTTTTCGACGGGTCTATTTCGCCTAGCGATACGAATTATGAATCTCTCCAATGTCCAGTCGGAGACCATTTTATAATCATATCGACCCAAGACAGCAATACTGCTGTAAAGCAAAAAAAAATACAACACGATTTTCGACCCTTCGTAAAAAGAATCGTAACACTAGCCCAGTGGTAATAAAATCGCCATTGGTACCGGACCCCGACAGAAAATGATCTGTAATCTGAATCTCAACTCGCGAAACCGGGTAATAACAAAAAATAACTTCGTAGATAGTTTCTATTAAGAGATAATGCTTTCACGCGTTTGATATAAATGATACGTTTGTGTAACAATAAATTATTTGTAGGGAGTTGTCTTTTTGCGCTAATTAATTACATGTTGACGGTAAGGTACCTACACGGTAGCCGTATGATGATTCTGTTATTTTACAGATCTATCTACGAAAGGCGGTACAGAGTTTTCATTAAATTTGATGAATAGATTAAGACCCTCGATTAGTCAATAATTACCCGATGATCAGTACAATAAAACAGTGTAGATGGGACCGCCAATATGTAATTAATTAGTATTCACGCCATGTGATGCGCTTCGAACAATGTGCGATATGTGCCCACAATAGCAGATAATTGCAGTATATTTCATACATACATCTATCAATTGCAACGACCTAACACCTAACCCAGTGACGTTGTACAAAATGCAATATCAATCATCCAACCGAAAATCTCCTAATTACAAATAATATACTAGATATTAGGAAACTATTCATTAAAAAGATCATCCAAATAAACTGCATTAAATCCTCACCATGCCACGTAACTCACCCACATAACACAAGGGCAAAATCACAGAATCAACTTCAAGTGCCAAAAATTAATTCAACCTTTGCCAAAAAGCACGAATCCTTCCTAGCACCTTACATCTTCAACACCTTCCTAAAAGAAACCACTTACTGCAACACTCATAAACACCCAAACAGTTTACTAAAACATTTCAACACATGGTTACTACATAAAAAAGGGCATGCATCAGCAAATTTCTAGCAATCCCTTCTTAGTCTAATTCTCATTCCTTATCTACAAACATGTGTTATTTACATTTATTTACTCTTTCTTATTAACTGCTTATGTTTTACGCATGCCTAGTTCATCAATACCTAATGCTCTTGTTTAAACTACTTTTTGAAATGTTATTATTATGTGATTTAGACGCTACCATTTTGTAAATTTAAAGTTCCTATGAAATTCTTGTTTTTATGTAACTATATATGTATATAACTATAGATGGAATTTGTATAAATGTATGTGTAAGCAAATATATGTACCCGCCTCAGAACAGAAATCTTCTAGTGAGGCGGGTTACTTTCATATTTGTTATATTGTTCATGTTATTGCAATAAACGCCCGGGTTTCCGGCATTAAATAAAAAAAAAAAAATAAAAAAAAAAATAAAAAATCAATCAACAGTGTTGCCGTGAGAATTAAGAAATAATCTTCTTACGGGAACTATTGATAATTGTTAATAATTTAAGGAATCCGTCACCCAAAACATTTTTATAAAAAAAAATGATAGTTTGCATTTATTTTAAAATATAAATAACTTGCAAATCGATGCTCATATTTAGCCGACATGATTCATGGTGCACGGAGAATAATGAGTATTGCTGATTTATTGAAAATTTCTTAAAATTTTTCATAATCCGGTTAAAAACGGGATCGCAGGCCGATTCCTGATAAACTTTTATCAAAATATAATATATCGGAACACTTGTCCATGCACCTGCATTTGCCTTGATAATATATAATAACGAAATGTGAAAATATTATGATTTTTAAGAAAACATAAATACATTCCTCTTTTACTAAAAGTTACAGGTTTACTAACAGGAAACCTATCAATTTATTCGTTAAGGGCCTGCGATCCCGTTTTTAACCGGATTACGAATAATTTGAAGAGATTCTTAATAAATTAGAAAACTCATTTTTTTCCGTAGGGTAATAAAAAGAAACTCGATAATCAAGCAAATATCCTGAACAACATTTTTGGGGAAATCTGTATGTATAGGTGACCTATTTATATAGTGCTCTTTTATTGGTTAGACGCAAAGAGAGAAAAAAATGTGTGTTTAAATTTGGTGCTCGGTTATACACTACATCGCGAGAACTTTAAGCTAGTCTCACACGAGCGCTACACTCTCATGCATGTGGGCTTGACCTATTTCACCAAATCTGGAATGTACGGCGAGCGGTATGATGAAACAGGCCAAGCCAACATACATATTATGAGTATAGCGTTCGTGTGAGACTAGCATTATCTACGACATCCAAAATCTACATATTTCACATAAAAAAATGATCTCAGAAATCGTTGGTTAAAGTATGTCGAATACGCCCGGTTACACCCTGTACAAAACCCGTAACATACACCAAATGCATCGATCTAACCCAGTGAGATGTCGTATAAAATGCACAATCAATCAATCAAGTTGGCGCGAGCGTTCAGTTCAGTAATAAATTATTATCGACGGAGCATGGTGGTGCTTTCCACTTCAACAATCCACATGACAGGCAAGTTTACAAATTCACAACATTAAATTGACGTGCAACAAGTTCATTCTGAGAGCCTTTATTCGTACGTAGATGATTTTGACACGAGGACATGTTAAGACTTAAAACTGCCAACGTCAGGACTGGCGACGTAAACAATGATTTTAAACTAATCCTCCCACTTCTATTCGCGTTCAGCTACTTGCGTCGGTGGTGATCCGGAACGTTGATCACGCAGTTGGTACGTCACTAATCTTGTGCATTTAGCAAGTTCCACGTCACTCATCATGAAAGTAACACTTCTTCACTGACCGTAAGATTAGCTTGCCCACATGCTGATTTCTCTTCACGCTACAAAATAGCGCTGAATGGCCATATGATGACAATGTTAGATTTGAATTTCTGCGAAACAACTGGCCCTAAGTCTAAGAACGGGTTGTTCTGTTATTATTTCAGGCCGATTGTTTTGTGGTACTTGGATAATAACAGACTTGAATAAGACTTTCACAGAACTTGAATAAGACTTTCACAGAACTTGAATATTAACTTCGAAATTTGATGAATTGTTAAAATTCTGTGAAACCCCGTCCTAAGTGTACAGGGTACAAACAAAAAGAGGTTTTCAACAAAATATTATTATTATTGTTTTTATAATCCTGCCTGCATGATATTTAAATATTGATCCGTGGGCATACCCGTACACCAGAAAGATAAGATATTATTTTGAAATCGAAATATTTGAAATTTGAAATAAAGCGAAGGTAGAAATTGCGATGAAAAATCGTTTGATCTTTTCGGGAAAAGAAAAATAACAATTAATTAAGTATTATTATTCTTAGGTAACATGAGACGAAATTATATCTAAAATGAATCTAATTTCACCATCCAAAATAAAAAATCCAGATATCCAAAAAAATCACTAAAAATTTCCGGTTCAATTAAATGTAGGCGATTATAACGACTTTTCCGGTTTCTCACTGGTAATCGCGGTTTGCGGTTTACTATAATTTTCGGTGTTATGATAAACGAACCTTTATCAATTGGCTTTACGTCAAAATAAACACTATAAAAAAATTCAAAAAGGGCAAACGTTTTACTTATTCTTGTGCCAAAGGATTTAACGACAGGAATGGTAAAAACATATGTGGAAAGTGTTGAGTTATGTTACTGTTATGGTATGTATACATTTGCGAACTTAAACGCGAACCGAGCCACGAATTACGGGAAAGGACTGAAGCAAATGCCTATGCAACCTGCCTATGCAACCCATTAACACGAACCCAGGTAATTAAATACTTAGGCATTTACATTGACAACTATTTCAGATGGAAAGAACAAATAAATAAAACAGCGGGCAAAGTTAGAAAACTGATATATTTCTTTAAGAACATACGAAACATAATGCAAACGAAGACTCTAAAAACAATATATTACGCACTAGCCCAATCAATTATCACTCACGGTATGATTGGTTGGGGTGGTGCTGCTAAAACTAATATGGACCCTCTTGTCAAAGCGCAAAAAGCCAAAAGTTATCACAAAAAAACCTTACAGATTCTCGACAATACAGTTATTTAAGGACTTCACCGTACTGAACATACAGCAACTATACATAAAAATTATAACTCTATATTACCAAAAAGACAAACTTACCCATCATACTATACAACACAATTACGAAACAAGAAACAGACATCAACACATGACCCCGAAGATAAATACCACCTATGGACAAAGACATTTTCATAATCTGGCCCCAAAAATTTTCAATTTAATGGAAAAAGATATTAAAGACCTGGTAACAAGTGTAAATATAAGACACAAAATCCACACATGGATAGTCAACAAAGGCATTGTATACTGCGGACAGATAACATCTACAATACCATAAATTATAGCACACTCCACGCCTGAATTTTTCTCTTCTGTTCTCACTCATTTATATGTATTTTCATTATTTCTTATGTTTTTCTTTTTAAAATTCCTATCTTTCTAATTATTATATATCTTTTTGTATTTATATTTTATGTATATCTTTTTATTTACATCTTTGATTCTATGTAAATTCGCATTATCTAAAATTAAATCAAACTCCCGCCACCTCAGAACAGGCTCAGCCTAGTAAGGTGGATTATACAAAAAAAAATGTATGTTAATTTATTGGTTAATAAATAATTTAAAAAAAAAAAAAAAAAATGCAAGTGGCGTTTCGCGCCATTTGCGGTTGCTTCGTTCCTTTCCCATAAGTTGAGGTTCAGTTCGGCTCGCGTATGTATACGTAGCATAAGATGTTTTACATTTGGTTTATCAGTTTTACATTACGTCATGCTTTAAAAACTTCTTGTATAGTTTTCGATAGCTCACCAGGTATATATTCTGTTCTTATGGTGTATGTATAATGAGTGCAAAAAAAAAAAATCTACACAATCAGATTTAACGGTGTAATTAATGTATAATTTGAAAAATTATTTTCATTATAATATCACATTGTACCCAAATAAATGTAAACAATAAGAAGTACCAAACTATTAAAATGAAGCGAGGCTAGTATCCCATTTGTGGTGATAACCTTGATGTATGACAGTGAGTCATGGAGGAAGGACGAAAATAAACTTAATGTAGTCAAATTAAGATCCCCGAGGCGTATGTGGTGAAAATAGATACGACCGAAATACAAATGAGTAGATCGGAACGGATGTGGAAACGGAATAAAATTAAGAAGGGCGCTCGGATAGATTGGACACGTAGAGCGAATAGGGAAAAGAGTAACAAGATAATATTATAAATGACATGCCAATAGATAGAAGAAGCCGGGGGCGTCTCAGGAAAGCATCACACGATCACGTTAGTCGAATTATTGACTCAATTATTGGGTCATGTCAAGAGTCAGAATAATAGAGGAGTAAGTGTGAAGAACGAATATAAATAAAAAGGTGGTGTGTAGCTTTACAGATTGATTACGGGTTGCGTTCCAAACCTTATGCTATCGCTAAATGGATAAGAAATTTTTGCATTTTAGATTTTTTGTGTATTTGCATTGCATTTCTTAATATGGCGGGTTGTATATTAAGGGTTAGTTACCAGTTAGTTTCAATTTTGAAAATGATAATTGAATTCAAAGCAAATTCGATTTCAGTGAATCAGATTTCACGCAGTGCTAATGCACAGCACAGACAACCGAAATTAGTATGTTTGATAACAATAATAATAATAATATATTATATTCCATAGAAATCATTCAAATAAAGACACAATACAAACATGGCCCAAATCTAATTTGTGCAACCATATCAATAAGTTCTAATAAATGCCTTCGAACTAAATTCCTAGCGGGGCGAGAGAAAGGACTCGAAGAATACAACGTCACGATATAACCTTAATCCGTGTCATGTTACAAAATGACGGGGCCCGGACTAGGAGCAGCTCGTAGCTCGAAGCTCGGAGCGTGGGCGCCTCGGGGCTCGCGGCGAGATCTTTCGTAACGCCACTCATTGTTCTCCTCACAACTCACAACGAGAACTTTCTGTGGGATTCAGGATTCATACAATTATGCTCATACGTCTGGAAATCTCTGAGAATGCTATACATTTAATATTCTTCACTACAAAGTTTGGTTTGCTTTAACCAGCGATTCCTGGAGTAAGAAATGTATATGACATTTTGGAATCCAGTTACTTTTGATTTTATATTTTAACTAAAATCTTTAAAAATCGGTAGGTATTGGACAGTTGGGTCGGGAAGGGGGGATTAAGCAGTGATGGAATGTAAAAAAAAATTGTATAAATACAAGAACGAAATGTCACCTAACAAGAAATTTTAATTTACATTTTTTAAACCTCAAGAATATGAGCTCATTTCAGGAATCACTGTTTGTTAGTAAGTCTAGCACACCTCATAATACCCCGTATAAAGTAAAAATAATGTAACCATAATAAATTGTTTGAAAATAAATATTTGATAATTTATTTAAGCGTAATTGATTTTGTAATAACACCTTTAGTGCATTGAGTATAGATTTTTTGTATACTGAATTTATTTGAATATTTAATTAAATTTCGTCATGCAGATTTAGCGATTAGCTAAGTGCTACAGTGCTTACAATGTTTTACATTGTCTACATACTGTTTAAACTGCCGGGAAAAAGCAAACAATAAAAAATCACCACTGTTAAAAAGTTTAAATATATTTATTAAAAAGACAAAAGACGATCACTGTTTTATCACTGTCAACACGGATGTTACATTTTGCCGTTAATAAAGTGTCGTCAAAATTCCCTGATAAAAATTCCCAAAAAATAAAAGTAAATGCTCTCCATAATCTATGCGAAGAAATTCGAAATTCATTTTCATATTTTTATTATTTTTTTTTATTGTGTTTATTTCTTGCTAGAGCAATCCCGATGAGTTACAGAACTCATTTTAGGACAGGAGGAACTTACATATAATTCATATGTAGGAGGTAGTAGGTACAATTATACAACGGTATTTTGATATCAAATATAAGTTTCACATTCAATACAGCATAAAAATTAAAAATTAAAATAATGACACGTTAAGTAGAACAAACAACAATGGAAAACAAGTACAGAAAGAAAAAACTTGAATTTGACTTGTTATGTATACGTTTGAATACATACATACATTGTATGTACAATACTACGTATGCTAGTCGACGTAACTAGACAGAGAAACATTATATTACACATAAATTATTATAAAATCTACCACATTTTTTTTTTTTTAATTTTTGATTTTAAAATTGATTAGTTTCCAGACCTATGAACAGTATTGCAGCTAAACATACAGCAGCTGTCTTTTGTGGGACCATGACATGACATGACATTCAGTGCACATTTGTAAACCAAGCGTAGGTACACATTACCTACTTAACTAATTAACTTCATGACGTACCAACCATATAGGTACTTACGTACAGCTATCAGCTACAGTAAACATTCACTGTCTTATTTAGAACATGACGCCACTAGCTTTTAATTAGCAGCAGTGCTAATTATTTTTATAGTGAACGTAAAGTTCAGAATTACAGTTAGTTGCACTAAAGCTCCAACAACTAAACGATTAATTGTAGATGGGCAAATATAGATATAAAAGTTTCCCCGGAATAGGAAAGCCTCGTCATAACCACGCTTATATGGTTGACTAGAATAAATAATATTAAAACGTTGAAAAGTAATTAAAGCTTGCTCTCAAAGAAATTTAAATACGTAAATAATTTATTACGGCAGAATAATAATACAAACGAGGTACGAATTGAAAGAATTTCTTGGCGATTCATGAAGAACAGCCGTTTAAAATAATTTTATTTGAATTACTAGCTATACCCAGCCACGCGTTGATGTGGCTCAGTCTGTATGTGCATATAGAGAAAAAACTAGCGCGTGTTGCTTTTACGTACCAGTCACAGGTGACAAAAAATGTTATTACTAGTCACAGGTGACATCTATATAATATAGGTATATAAAAAACACACGCGTATTCGATTGCAACGTTGCGTCAAAATTTTAAAGCACTCGGTGAAGAAGTTTCGGAAATTTAAAATTTTGATCAAACATTAACATTTTTATTTTTATAGTTTTTTTTTATTCTTGTAACCGGTACAGAAACATAGATGCAGAGAAATATGTTTACGCGCAGATGTAAGAATGAGAAAATGTGATTATCTATTCGATATAATATTCCTAAAATATTTAATGAAGAATTTTAAATGAAATCAAGTATGCAAACATTAAGCCGGTGAATATCGCCGAGTGCCATTTACAGTATGTACGCAGATACAATGTATAGGATACTAGTATACGACAGACGGAAGAACGCAAACAGAATTCTTGATGTAATAATTAATTCATGGAGTTATCAAGGATATTAATGAACGCGACGTTACGTGTGTAACTCGGTAGATTTGACATTGGATAACGTACGGAAAGAAGTATTCTGATGGCGACGATAAAACCAATATTTCCATAAGAATTTAGGAATTCGACGCATCGTTGCATTATTTCACAATTGGAAATATTATGTACGAACTTTTTACCCGCGGCTTCGCTCGCGTGCTATTGAGGAGAAATTACTGTACATAGATTTTTCCCACAGGAATGAAATGTAGCCTATGTCACTTTCCATTCCTCCAACTATCCCTATGCAAAAAATCACGTCGGTCGCCTCCAAAGATATTAGAAGAACGAGATATGCTATGTTGGCCGCCGGACCGTAGCCGGAGTACTACCTAATTAGGGTACTTTGAACGGTATCGGGACGTGTACGCACAGAAATCTGTTCCATGTATTAGTGCGGATACCTTAGCGATGCCTTAGCGTAAGCGAAGGTGTGCAGTAGTATTGGTGAACAAAACCGGCGACACTCGGCAAAACAATTCCACTCAGTACGAACTGCGCATACCACATCTCGTTCTTCTAATATCTTTGGTCGCCTCGTTTCGACGTGAAAGAAGGACAAACAAACAAACAAACAATCACACTTTCGCATTTTATAATATTAATAAGGATTTTATAATTATAAGATAAGAATATATTTTCAGTATGGCCGTGATAAGATACCACCATTTAGAATCGAAGAATTTCTTATTTATCAACTATATTAATTTCTAAATGATCTGAATATTAGTATAAATAACGTAAATGGAAATGGAGATTAGCTGCTTATATTATGTAAACATCTCTGCGGTGGTAATTTTGAGTACAACCCCAGAGTACATTATATTATAACTAAGTAATTGTAGGTATTGTGTATTGTAGGTAGAGCACTGTTAAAGCGCACTTGGGTGAAATTTCACTAAAATGCGCTATAAGTTGTAGTTATTCGTTATTTTAATCCCCGTTCTCCTCTGATTTACATCCGCCACACATCATTTATTAATTAGAGGTGCAATAACCATGCTGGCTCCGGACGGTCGCACTTTTCTTCACATAAATAATCTACACAATGTACCAGTACCAGGTTAAAATGCAACTCATAAAACCGGTGTCAACTATATCAGAAAAGGGAGATTGATCAAGAGGAACGGCTGCGCGCCCTTTTTCATACAAAATTAAAACTTGGTTTTGGGGCCAAAATACCCAACCAAACCGAATAACTTTTTTTATAATCAAAAGGTATAGCAAATATCTAGCAAGGATACGTGCTGCTTTATTATTAAATTATAAAATATAGGCTATTAAAGAAATCAAATTTTCACAATTATTTGTGAATTAATGATAATTATTTGAAAAAAATAATTTTGCCCTACCTGTGGAAATATAAAATAATAAATAAATAAAAAAGCATTTCGATGAGATTAAATTTAAATTAAAACCGAACGATTTACGCAGAAACACAAGTTTGCCGTATATATATTTAAAATTTCGACACAATAAACACTTTTTTTAGGTTGTTTTATTATTTCTAATTTTATATTTTATTATATTTACATAGTAGATTAGGAAAGTTTATTTTTTAATGATTACTATTAATTCTAAAAAAAGTCAAAGTTGTCTCGAAAGTCGTGAAAAATTGAATTCTATATTTTAATTGGCCTATATTTTTTCTTTTTTCATATGTAGCTAACATTTTGTGGATATACATAACTAACTAACTAACTAACCATCACGCCGTTTCCCCGCAGGGGTAGGCAGAGAGGACGGACCGCCAAACAACTCGGTCTTGGCACACACTCCTTGCCTCATTCACATTCATACATCGTCTCATACATACTCTTCTATTGTTCTGACTCTTGACATGGCCCGACTCAAGTATCTGATTCACTTGGTCATGCCATGTCTTCCTCGGGCGTCCCCGACTTCTGCTACCATTCACATTTGCATCGTATATTCTCCTTACACTCCTTTCTTCGCTCATTCGCTCTACATGCCCAAACCATCTAAGCGTCCCTTTCTTGATCTTACTCATTACGCTTACATCAGCCTTGCACTCTTTGCGGATATCCACATTCCTCACACGATCATACATGGTTTTACCACACATACGCCTCAGGGATCTCATTTCAACAGCATTCAATCTACTTTCATCCTTTCTTTGCCAGTTCCATGCCTCACTTCCATACATCAGGGTAGGTACCAGCACTCCATTGTGGACTGCTAACTTCGCTTCTTTGGACAATTTTTGGTTAGCGCCAACTGCGTTCAGTCCTCCATTAATGGAGTTACCTGCATTTACTCTTCTTTCAATATCTCTGTCAGCCTTCCCATCTCTCGTAAACATGCTTCCTAAATACACAAATTCATCCACCTGCTCCAAGTATTCCTCATTCACAGCTATATTGCACACTGTTTTCGTACTTTCTCTTTCAAACACCATTACTTTAGACTTACTTACATTCATCATTAACTCATTCTTCACGCATACTTCGTTCATCCTAGACACGAGAGACTGCAGATCAACCATACTATTAGCAATCAGCACCGCATCATCAGCATACAACAGGCAACATACTTTCAGATTACTCAAATTCGCGCCCAATCCCACCTCTTTCAATTCTTGCATACAATTATCCATGTATAGATTGAATAACCACGGTGACATTACGCAGCCTTGTTTAACACCTTTTGTGATATCAAACCACCCCGTAAAACCACCGTTCACCCTAACACATGCAACGCTTCCCTCATATAGAGACGCAATTGCCTGAGTCAGATTCGCATTCACTCCATACTTGGACAACACCTTCCATAGCTTTTTCCTGTCGACTCGGTCGTATGCTTTTTGTAGATCTACAAAGGCACAGAAAAGTTTCTGGTTTTTTGCCAGAAACTTCTCGGTGAGCATACGCAATGAGAAGATCTGGTCCATGCACCCCCTTCCACTCATAAAGGCACCTTGCACATCCCATATTTTATCCTTTGTTTCCTTTCTTACCCTTTCAATCAAAATTCTAAAATACAGCTTGCCAACTGAACTTAGCAGGCTAATAGCCCTATGATTCCCACATTCCATACGTGACCCTTTACCTTTGTATAATGGCATGATCACTGCCCTTCTCCAATCTAAAGGCGTGTAACATTCCTTTAAACATTGGTTAAAAAGATTGCACAACCATGTGAGAATTATACGGCTACCTCCTTTAAAATATTCAGCAGCAATATTGTCGAAACCGACAGCCTTACCATTCTTCATACACTTAATTGATCTTTCTATCTCATCTATGCTAATTTCGGTAACATTCAGTCCATCATCATTCATATCTGATTCGCCGCTAGAATCACTGTCACTCACTTCGCTTTCAAAGACTTCCTCGAAATACTTCATCCATCTCTCTTTTATTTTTTCCTCATTCGTCAACATTTTTCCATCTTTCGATTTTATCACTTTCATGCTTCCGGTTTCAGGGCCACACCGGGACCTTTTGACTTCCTTCCAAAACAACTTAGTGTTTTCTTGGAAATGGTTTGTCATTTTCATTCCTTCTTCCTCTTCCAGGCGTTTTTTTCGTTCTTTCACTCCAACTCTTACTTTTTTCTTCCATTCCTTATATACTTCTTTCGCTCGATCCTTCTCTTCGCTGGAAGCACTGCCAGCCGCAATCAGACATAACCATGCTTTCTTCTTCTCTGAGACCAGTGCTTTAATCTCATCATCCCACCATGCATCACCTTTCTTCCTACCTTGCGTACTTATTCCACAAACCTCTCTAGCAGATTCACAAAGACTCACTTTTATGTGGTTCCATGTTTCGTCTATGCTTAGACCGTCCATTTTCTTCTCATTCAATCTCATCTCTGCACAATTCACATACTTACTTCTCTCATTATCATATAATAATTATAATAAAATATCTTATATTAATAAATAAAATAACATATTAAGAAATTTATTTTTTATGTAACCCTGATGAAGGTTCAGGGTGAACCGAAACCGGTTGGTTTTATATATTAAAAATTTATAAGATAAAGTGGTATTAAATTAATTATTTAATACAGATATTTGTACAGCGCCCAAGAGGTGATTTTTCACGGAAACGGCGCTATATAAATCAGCAAAATATTATTATTATTATTAAAAACAAAGTTATTTTATTCTAATTATTATAAATATATTTTTTCATTCAAAACACAAATAAATAAAGTAACACATGTCCGTACTAGATATTTGCTTTACCTTTTGATTAAGAAAAGAATTACATATTCGGTTTGGTCAAGTATTTTGGTCTAATGTCCAAATTTAAGTGTTGTATGAAAAAGGCCTTTGTGATTATTTCATAAATGGAGAATAACGAAGTCCGACGGCCAAAAGTAGGATTTATCCTCTGTATAGTTTATTTTTCAATAAGAGACCGGCTATCACCCATCGAATCGACACGAAAAGGGAAAGAAACGTAATAAAGATTGATGTGTGTTCTTGAATTACGGGAGAGTTCCGCCTCAGTTCGACGCGCGGCGGTGCCCCCTGCCTCCTTCTACCAGTAACGGTTGGAACTATAAACAGGCAGCCACCAGCTACTAGCCACTAAAGGCGAATTACGGCCGGCGAAATGAGGCTCTACTCGTGTTAAATGATTTAACACAACCTTGCGACTTGCGGCTCTCCTCTCGCTCTAACGGTTCACTTTCAGTTTTACGTTTACGGACCCTCTTGAGTCGGCGACGAAAGAGAAAGGACACTACGGTACGGTAATTGACGCCAATGAGTAGGCAGTAACGTTACTCTAAATTTGCGTACTACGGACATTTTTTTAAGAATATCAATTTAGATTTACGTGGTTTTATTTTAGTATTTAAAATTTTAATATATGTAAACGCGCGCCATTGACGAAAATCGACATAAAAAAATATGGAACGTTTCTATTTCCAGATTGAAATCGAATAACGAAACGCACGAGAAGAGAATTGCCCCAAGAAAATTTGTGTCAATTAATGAAATGGCTACAGATAACATTAAAACAAACGTAACGCATCAGAAAGAGATAGCCATTCAAAGAATATGTGTACGGGTGATACGGCTATATTATTATGAACGTCCCTCGTTTATCTTGCCGCGCGAGCGGCCGACTGACAAGCATGGCGGCACAGGCGAGCGACGAGCATTTTTGTATTGACGTCATGCTCAGATTGCTCGCCGCGCACATGCTCGCCCGTCAGTGGGTCGTTTTTATCGTCATTCTGAACGAACAAACGAGCGAGTAGAGTAGTAGAATACGACGTACTGTCACTAGGTTGTCCTTCATACTCTTGTGTTTCTTCGTTCGCTGTCTCACATTATTTTATTCGAAAATCATTGGGAATAATTGTATATTTTTGAGTGCATGCGAATGGAACGAAACTCCATCAGCTTTTGTTTTTGTTCGAGAACGATTTGAGCACATCTCAAAAGCACAGGAAGGCATTTTTTCCAGTAAAAATAGCCTAGAACGACGTGTTTGGGGCAGCCGGTGTCAGCTTGTCTGACCAACGGGATTATTTACGATATTAAACGCAGTAAATCACCAGTTTGTCCACTGGACCTAATTCAGTGCAACCACGCGCTTTGTCTCAGTAACCTATCTTCACTTTTAATTCATCTTAGGGTACGGCTGACTTTTCAAAGACCAAATAGTTATATTTTATATATGTTTTGCATAATTTGTGTTGAAGGGGGATGAGATTAACAAGCTCGGACCGTTTAACTGCAAGGCAAGCGTCCCAACTACCGCCCAGGTAGGTAGGTATCGATCATAACTACTATAATAACATTCAAGACTATAATACTTCCGCGTGTAAATACACCAGGTGAAACGTATGAACTTGGGAGTAAAACGTACGTTTTACAAAGCTGATGAGACTGGGTTATACTGGAAATATCTTTATACAACAAAATAAGTTTCAGAAAAATAAAATATGAGGATTTACGAGCACGCGGATCTTTTGGCACTGGATATAGCATTGGAAGTGTGTTTTGAAGATTTTCTTTATGTTTACAGTTACGAATAAAACACAATTTTACTAACCGAGAAATCATCAAAATCGAGATATTTTTCAACTTATATCCCAGTAAATCGAAAGTCTACTGTATTGGGTAATCTTTAACTATTCAACAATGCATCGCTTCGCTATTGGCGGGATGGATCTCATCGGAGGTGAGTCATCGTTCGTCGCCAGCGGCAGTGCTAATAAAATTAATTAATTGAATAACTCGTTATAAACAACAATTTCAAAGTTTATTCAACCAATTTATAGCAAAACAATACTATCTCCGAGATGAATAACATTTAATTATCGAGGCGAAGTTGTTGTCAATACCAAACACGAAGTAATTTCAATATTATTTGTTTTGGTTGTTTACGCTTACAAATAATAATATAAAACATACAAACAATGGTTAAGTCTACAATACTTCACCGATGCTCAATGTCGTTTTGTAAAAAAACAATGTAATCTTTAGAAAAGTTGAAATATTCAAGAAGTAGGCGGTTCTTTGACTTTTATCTATAAGCATAAGTTGGGGCTTAAAAAACAGAACTTTTCACAAAGCATAGCAAGTGTCGAAAGGGGAGAACTTCGGTACCCGCTGTGGGATTCTAACTTGATCGACCAGGCTGTCAGTCGAACGTTTTATCCGCCAGGCAATCAAACACTTTACACAAGTCACAACAAAATAACTCTCCTTTGGTGAACAGATATTAAAATTGTTCAATAAGTTGAAATAGAAAATAATAACAAAATCGAGAAGAAAATATTTAGATAAAACTACTTCTTTGATAAAAAAATAAATATATTTCTACATCCCGCCTGCACAGCGGAGTTTGTTTCTTACGCCTAAATCCGCGATGGAGGGCAGTGGGAGGTGAAGGCCTAATAATGTGGAAAGTAAATAATACGATGTGGACACAATTATTATTAACATTATTTCCACAATCACGACAGTATAAGGCAGTAAACCACTTATTTTTCTCATGGCGGAAAACTATGTCATTTCGTGATAATAGTATCGTACAAGGCCGAGATCTTTAGGCTAATAATATTAATAAGATTATTAATATTCTATTATTACGCTTATAACTAGGCTTAAAAAAGTGTTTATTTAGTTTTTTTAATTTTATTATTTTAAAATGAGATTATTTTATATTTCCAGCCGTGCGGCACTTCCTCGCGGATTGCACCTAGTCCGTGTGTTTATTAGCGAACCAGACCAGTCGACCTTGGCATACCGAGAAATACGCGCGTATTCAGGCGAACTTACTGGATATATAGACTTGCAGACCCGACTGCCTGCTGGCTGCAAACTGCTTGCGGCTGCCTCCGAGTTGCCGAAACCACGTCGGTGTCCCTATTATTTTACCGCCGAGAGCTCCTTTGCAACTTTTATTTCCGTTGTATGAATCGATTATTAGAAAGAGGGAGAGGTTAGAGGGGACGCCTATACTATTTACGCTTCTATATATGGGGACACCGTGGGCATCGGAAGAAATAATGTCAAACGTCAGGCGTGATTGTTGGTGAGAAGCTATTTTGAATAAATACTTGCTAGTGGAAATTGTTCAATGAGGAGAACATTATTAGATAAAAATTTGAACTAGGTCAAGGATTGGAAAGAACACACTAATAATAATCATGTTGAGATGTAGCTGTAAGTAGAATAGTACCATCTGGCATAGAATTCAGCAAGGCGCTCACAGGAGACGGTATTATGATGCGTCACAACCGTCATTCAGAACAGTAGTCTTTATGTGCGATGCAATTATTAGGCGTGTATTAATTTCTATTGTTTTACATACAGTTTATATAACGAGTTATACAAAAAATGTTAATAATCAGAAACTGTATGGGTTAGTAATAGTGTTGTGAACACCTCACTAGGAGAACCTATCCTGAGGTGTTCGCATGTTTTAGATAAACTGTTATTATGACGTCATAAGTAAAAACACAGCATCTTCCTTAAGATGTGATTTCACCCATGGCGGCAGTATTGTATGTATACATATTAGGTTAGTAGCAGTTAAATATAATACAGTCATAATATTACATCGATACAATGTGGTAGCAATTTAGCAATGATGCAGTTATGACGAAAAGAAAAGAAAACAAAAGTAAAGTGTGGTCCATCGGATACGCCGAATTTCATTTTGAAATGAAACACCCTAAATTATTATTAAATTGAGATTTTTTTTTATTGATTTATAAAGTAAACATGTTGACATTAATCATGGAATACGATGTCGGCCAAATGGCCGCCTCGGCTGTGTTGGCATACCTTGGCCCTGGCCCTTTTGATAAAATTTTCGAAGACTTTTTGCAAGACAAGACAAGACAGGTCTCTGTTTTCATCTCAGGAATTGTTAGAGTAAGCAAGTGGTTTGTTAGCATAGACCTTGAACTTGACAAAACCCTACCCGATGGACCACCCTTTAAAAGATAATTAATGCAAGTATTTAAAAACGTTACCAAATATGTATACAATAATAAACTATATATATAGTAGATCTGATAAAATATTGTACATGCTAATTAATTTGCATTATGTTTGGTTTGGGGTGAATGTATTGGAAAACATTTTTATTTATTCTTTCACCTTTCATTTTTATCCAGTCTGTGATCTGTGATGGTTGTTTCAAAGTAGGTAGCATGTAGATACAGTTTAATGGTATACATTCCGATTTAGTATTTGTGTCTGTAAGGAGTCAAAACATAATATGCCTAGTTTGATGACCCTTAAATTTTAGGACGTCATTTAATGAAGATGAGGATTCTAAAAAGTCTAAAAGCTGTAGTCAGCTACATAGAGTGCGCAACTTAAGATCGAATGCCAGCATTCAAATTTAATGCAAGACCAATAATAGATAACATTCTAAATCAAAACCCGAGGTGTCGGATTTTTAATCCCGCTCTGAATGAGGCATTACAGTTTGCTCTTGTCAAGGTAGACGCGTATACAGGTGTATAATAAAACTTAACGGCAGTGATAAGAAGTCGATATAGTCATCATTCTAGCCAATTTAATCAGGGTTACAAAGAGCTGGGCGTTCTGTAAAGGGCTAGTAGATTTTTCAATGGCGATAAGCACTGAGTGACACTGGCCCTGTACAGATCTCAAATACGGCCGACAATTGAATTTAGTGGCCACCTCTAAACCGGTGTCCCAAAATACTTGATTTATCTGTTTAACTCGAGTGGTTCGTGTGATCAACAATCCGAAATCAGACTGCCGGTTGTCGTATATTTTTCGCAGGCGTAACGTAGGCATGCCGATTCTGTTATAAGATATTACAATATAACGTTCCCAGGGAATTAATCAGCAGTATTGACCCCTGTAAACCGATGCAACAGCGAGAAACTCACACTCTGATAGTACACACTTACACTAGGTACCTACACGCAAATAATTTAGAAAAAAAATTTGAATGTATTTTTGCACACCCTTAGTACCGCAAGTTTATAAAAAGTATTTCGAACTACTTTAGAACAACCGCCCGCAGTCCCCTCTAACCCCGCAAATACCTTGAATGAATGCCATGAATTCCGTTTAAATTTAGACTCGCGATTCAATTCCACAATGTTTTTATTTCTTATGCTTCCGAACCTAAACATAATTATTATTAAACCACCACTATACAAAGAAGGGTTGTTTTAAAAAACTCACCGGTGCACCAAGTATTAAAAATAAAATAAAAATATAAAATTGTACCATAATTGGACTTACCTGTCTGTCGTACAATAAAAAAATAAATAAATAAATAAATAAAAAAAATAAATAAATAAAAAAAACAATATCAAAATAAGGCTTCTTACTATTACTATAGATGGCATATATACTTTAACGTAACGAAATATTAATATGCGCGTACTCGAGTATGAGGGTTCGGTTGAGTTATTGCTTAAGGGTAAATAATATTGGATTCAATTACCGATACTATTTAGTATTTGTATGCCTTTCTTGAAAGAACTGAGTTCTTAAAGGGGACAAAACTATTTCTTCATTTTCACATTGCTAATATGCGGGCGCATACGTATTATAATTTGTCTTAATATTGCAAAGCATAACTTACAGATAACAATCGTGGGTTGTAGCAAAAAATATACAATGTTACACTAACGAAAAAATGGTAATTTATTAACAGAAAGCGAAAGCAGTTCAACAATATGTATTTACGAATTTAATGCATTAAATCTGTTTTTCCGCACCCAAATGCAGAGTTAATGCTAAAAGGCATTGTCATCATGGGTGTGCTAAACGAGCCAGACTAATCATAATAATAATATTATGAAATAAAACAAACAAATGAGCTACATAAACTGCACGAGTAAATGTGTGGATAATAAACCGGCGGTAAAGGTCAATACAGTACAGCTTACAGCGAGTCACCTGCGGTACCTACCGCAACGCGGGGTGTGGAGGTAAAACGTGATCATGGCAATAATTAACTTAATGTAGTGTTTTCACGAAAAGCCGGCGTTTCAGCACATACGAGTACATCTGGGAGTGCTACTAAAAATACCAGAGCACACTCCCTCCCTATCTGCCGACTCCAGTAGCTAGTCGTTATCGATCCCGTCAAATAAACAATGTACCCAAACATCCAGTTATTGGCAGAACTTGTCAAATAGGACATCAAACAAATCACATGAGAACGCCTTTTTGATGAAAAATTATAGACTGGCGAGCTAGCAGTAGGCAATGGCCTGATTTTTTTAGGTTAAGTATACATCGGCGAACCGAAACGTGAACCGTACCAAGAATTACGGGAAAGGTACGAATCAACTGCAAGCGGCGTTTCGCGCCATTTGCGGTTGCTTCGTTTTTTTCCCATAAGTTGAGGTTAAGTCTGGCAGTTCGGCTCGCGTATGTATACGTAGCATTAGCTAAATTACTACGTTTGGCGTTATAAAGTAAGACTTCAGGATCGAGCATTGAAGACCATTGGAGAAAGATACTTGCTCCCACAATCTTAGATCCGATGGATTCCCGTGCTTCTCTGCTTAAATTTAATTTTTAATTGTAATTTTAATTTTTAATTTATTTTCTTATATGTAAATATTATCTGTACTTATACCCTCTATGGGATGTGTGGGATTGAACTAACCTCCCCACATCCTGGAATAAAGAATTTATTATTATTGTCAATCTGATCAGTGCGATAGATCTACGCCATGAGAAGTAACACCGATATTTATTTTACAATTGAACCATGATAAGTAACATCCTAAAATAAAAATAGGTTATCCAGTCATTTGTAATAATTAACGTACGAATGGTTTTCGTTGAACTCAAATACCAATCAAATATAATTAATGGATGAAAGATGAGTAGGTACACCGAATCGAAAGTTTTCAATATCTATGTACTTCAAATCGAAATGGTAATTAAAGTATCATGAAAGCGGATACTAAAATGTATTAAAAATATATATACTCAATTCTGTTTCTGAAATTTGGTTTGGACTATATTTGGTAACATCGAGATAAAGGGTATCAAATAAAAGCAACTCAATCAGAAGGAAAAACCAATAATAAAACATAGTCGAGTCAGTTATGCAGCTGCATTTTCCTGTTTTTTCAATGAGTTTCTTTCCTTGTTTGTATTTTATAGCACTGTCATTAAATTACACTGTTTATATTATATACTGAATCGTGAACCATCTGTTTCACTTACATATTGTCAGCAATCTTGTGATGACTTTTTTAGTGTATTTTAAACTATAATCAATTAAATTATTTGATAAACTTAGGACATTCGTTCACGGAGATTCTAAAAAGCGACTCACGTTTTGTGCGCGTAGCATATGCGCCACTTAACTATATAACTTTTGTAATTTTCTCCACAAATCTACCTTCCATTCTTTGAAAGTAAATTCAGATCTTGCCTACTTACTAACACAAATCTATACCGTCTCATAGCATCACAGGCCGCGACGTATTGGTTAACACTTCATTATTATTGAGGTAAGCTTTTACAGATATGTAATATGTAAAGTATACAAATTAGCCCAATGTTCTCATTATTTCCTAAGGAGAAAGTAATCAGCATTAGGTACCTAGACAGATGATGTTACGTTTAAAGTTCATATAACACATTTTTCTAATCTCGCTTTAAACATTAGACCAAGACACGCCAGGAGAGAATGTCAGAGATCGTCGGATTGCAAAGAGGTTAAAATTTGCACGATATTATACGAACCACAAACGTTGCCGAACTCCTCAAAATGCCAAATTCCTCATAATGCCAAATTCCTCCTTTCTGGAGGGAAATAAAACTACACCACAGTACACTAACCTTCAGTTCTCGGCCCTACCTTTTCGCATCAGCCTACCTAGAACCGTTAAGCAGATATCCCACGGTGTTTTGCCAGTAACACATTCCGAATAACATACCAACCACAAATTTTCCATATAAAGTCATATTATTATGACATGTTAAAACAGATAACGACATCAATTCCCTTCAAGTAGAATGTTCTGACCTATTTGCTGACAAATTTGTTCTTAAATGTTTAAATTCTAAATGTCATCAGGTTATCCTCAGAGTCTCGTTGTTCATTGACTCAACCCATTTATCTACAATCAGAGCTTTAACTAAACCTCTTCCTTCCCCATCAGTAAAAATTTTAAGTCTCTTTCAGAGCTTCAAATCATCCAAAATGATCTACCTCCCTTATACAAATTAAAATATAGTCACGTCACCCTATCCCCAACAATTTGAGAAGGGATCGGAATGCTTAAAAGTCATTCCAATTTCCCGGCCCGTACTGTCAATAATATGTTCAATGACATTATTTCATCTAAATGGCCCAACACTTCTCTTTTATTTGCTGATGGATCCAAATCTCCCGACTCTCCCAACTGTGGTATAGGTAGGTATTAACGTTTACCACAATAATTTTAATGACAGAATATTTCATTCAATTTCAAATCAATTTTCAATATTTTCAGCAGAGTGCATAGCAATAATAGAATCTCTCAAATATATAATCAAAAATAATTTTGAACATACCCTCGTTCTCTCTGACTCTCTCAGTTCCCTCCAAAAATTTAAATCCAGTCCTCTTCTTCATCCTGATGATCACTTTGTATGCCTTATTCGAGTGATGATAGCCTCCATTCAAAGCTCTGGAAAAACTGTAACCCTGATTTGGATTCCTGGACATGTTGGTATCATGGGTAATGATATTGCGGATGCCTTGGCAAAACAAGGAGCGTCCAACCCTGTTGTTACCCTCGTAAACCACATGCCCCTATCTGACATTTTTTCCATCATCAAAGATAGATCCCGCAATGTTTGGGCAGAGTATTGGCACATTGCTAGTCAATCCAAAGGAGCCTGCTATGCCTCAATACAAAGGACTATCCCATCAAGACCGTGGTTTCAACAATTCCCCCGTTTTCCAAAAAATAAATTTCTACACTTATTCGAATGAGGATTGGACATTGTTCCGTTCCTTCCGACCTTTTTAAAATTCACGTCCTTGATTCGCCAGATTGTACATTCTGTGGTCTAGAAGTGGGAACTTTAGATCACATATTTTTTGGTTGTCCCTCTCTAAACAAATATCCTCTCTTCTATCAAGCATTATCTAAATTTGCCTCCCCTCCATTCAACATCTCAACTCTTCTTAGTCTGAACTCGACTCCAATTTTCATTATAATTTTCAAATTTGCCTATTTAAATTAAATTAATATATAAATTCACCTTTCATTTCTCCATAATTTTAAATGATGGCCAAGAACCTTGTTCTTAGTCTGATGTTCTTGTTCTTACCTTGAAGGGGGAAAGCCAGAAATAATGGGGGGAAAAACAGATAAAGTTGTTAAATACTTATTTTACGTGGTAATTAATTTAAACTTGGTAAGTAAGCATCATCATGCTTAAGTATATTATATTTATTATAACGATGAGTCTTATAGCAGGCACCGCAAGTATTACCTATATACAGTAATAGTAACTAATGCCGTTATTATGTAAATTTTCCACAGTCAATGAACACGTCAAGTGCTGCGTATAAACGAATGAGTAACACGGAAAGAAATTTAATAGCATGAAAATGCTATTCATAATTTCCAAAACAAAATGCTGCTTCCGATAAAATTATTACACGAATATTCGTATGTACTGGAAATTTTATTTGCTTTTACTGAACATAAAATATGATAATTTTGGAGAACGGCAATGTAAATCGTGGTAACAGTGCGTTTTCTCGTGATAATCGTGGAATTTAATAAACGTAATTATGCAAAAAATATTTTTGTATAAAAGTTGTTAATGAGGAAAGGCAGAAACGTGGAATGTTTGTGGTGCATTACATGCGGGGGTGTTTGACGTGCCGTAATAACACATCAAATTATAATATTTATAAAACAAACTCAAATCATACATTTATAAAACAGTTTCTTCGACAACCGTCTTTCCTTTATTTATTTATTTTTCAGTCTCCATAAAAAGTTTTACACTAATATACTACAGAGATTACAGATGAAGAACACATAGAGGGTACAGTGAATGAGAAATGTTAAAAAATAATCATAAACATAGAAACGTAAAAATATACAAAAACATACATAAAGTAGTAGTAATAACTAATAAAAAAAAAGTAATATGTGTGTATTGATGATTTAAACAATGCGTAATCTGATTCAAATGCGTTAAATTACATTAATTAATTATATCAGTTGCGATGCAGTCTCGTGTTAATAAAAATACTTATTCTAATCTTAAATTCATTGACGTTCGACTGAAAAAAGTTGGTTTAGAAGCGTAGACATTTCTCCAAGAGGCATGATCATTGGTAGGTAGGTCCTGACCCTTGGAAAAATAAAATAATCTTTGCTGCCTAGCTAGCACTTTGGTATTTATAACTAAAATAAATTGAAAACTGAAAAGGTATAAACTACAGAAACAATATTAAAATAAATAAAAAAAAACTTATGGCAAGCTAAATATATAAATATGATGTAGAACACTGTGAAAAAAATGATTGTAGTTTTGAGTTTTGACGGGAAACTAACCATGCACATCCCGACCCTTCCGCCAAAAATTAAGAAATAAAACAAATTTTAATTTAAAAAGAAAACAAATATTCCCGGTTTACGAATAACCTGACAATATTTGAAAATCTCCTACTACCACCACAGTAAGCGGAAAATGTTGCTTGTGTCATGATGGAGGAATTAGGCAGCTGAGGAATTGAAAACACGACGTCTGGGTGGGACCCAGAGCGATGCCAACTCAGCCACCGACCGGTCGTAATACCATACACATATCCATAGTGTTTGCATTTAATTTGACTCTGTATTATATTGCGAAGATAATGTCGCAATGAAAACTGTTCGTACTCAAATGTCACACTGCATCAAATTACGAGATGTTTAGGTGTATTACACACATGCCCTTCAGGGTGAAGTATTAATGTGGCAGTGAAGGGTTTAACGGGGTATCACTTCATACAGCTTTATTGTCTACGCACTATAAAACAAGATAGGTATCTCGAACTAAGTACAGATACAAAATTATATTGATAAGTGAAAAAGGGGTTGGGTTTATTTGCAAAGCAGAAAATTTGCATTGTTTGCAGTAAGGTAATAGTTTAAACACGCTGCTTTAGCACGCTATTATATTCTATTAGCAATTACTTACGAACGGCGTAAATAATATCCCCAGAGGAAAAAATAAATGTAAAGAGTGAAGGGAGTGGGACAACGTCAAAGCGACGATGATAATTGGTAAAACACTAGGCTATAATTTGTGGAAACGTTCATCCAATATTTTCTACAGCCACATTTTCATGAATGTTAATTCTTCGTAAATAAAATCTCCTAGTTAAGAAGCCTATTATTATGTAATTTTATGTAATCATTGAAAAAAATGTAAGCCGAAATAAAATATTTTGTTGAAATATTTAGTTATTTTTGGAATAACTTAATGAGTAAAACCTCAAATTGTAATTGTTTGATTCTCAAATATAAATTTCAAACAGAAAAGGATTCGGTTGCATCTAGGAAATTTCTTGGAAATTTGAGATTTTACTTATTAATTATTCCAATGTTAAAAGATGTCGCACATTAAAAATGAAATGGATGTATTTATCCAAGACACTAACTAGATTGCATTTAGTTCAGGAAGAATCTTGCAATTATACATAAAAATAGTTGATTTGGTTTTAATGATTTTGGTAGTTCTTAGTCGAAGTATGGATACAGTTAAATATGACCGAAGGGGATGGGTCGGTTAGCTCAGTGGCAGAACAAATCGGCGGCAAGGCAGAGGTCGTGGGTTCATTTCCTAGATACGACTGAATCTTTTTCTCATTTTTCTGTTTCAAATTTTCGGAGTTTCTAATATTGTCTTCAACGATGAAATACTAAAGATGGATTGTTTCACAGAATTTGAACAATTCATCAAATTTCAACGTTCATTTTCGGGTTATGTGAAAGTCCTGTTCAAGTTCTGTTATGATATCATTATAGGTCAGTTGCTTGATAGAACTGAAATAATAACAGAACTTGAAAAGAACTTATTAACCATGAAATTTGAAGAATTGTTCAATTCAAAATTGGTCCCGAATTTTTCATAAAAACTATCTTATCTTTTTGATATTATGTTAAGTTTGGAAATTATCAATGTTGGGAAATTTTTATTTTTCTAAAAAAAAATCTTTCTGGAAAATCAGCCGGAAAATGGGCCGGGAAAATCATGTATTTTTCATAGTTTGGAAATTATCGACGTTGGCATTATTTTATTTTTCTAAAATAATTCCGGGAAAATTTTGTAAAAGTTTTTGATACCGAGAAATTCCAATACTTCTTGACTTTTTCTCATCAGGTATGCTGTTAGAAAACTTGAAGGTTCTTTTTGAAAATAACAGCGGGCACCACTTCCGTCAACAACCATAAAAAATGTTCAGGCTTTGAGATACTAATACTATCAAATTACAATAAGGTGGTGAATGTGTGTGTATGTGGTAATGGTGTTCTTATTTAATTAGTATTAACTAACTCTTATTCGGTCAAAAAGTTCCAATGCCTTCCTGCTTCTAGCCAAAATAACAGGAGGCAGCCAGTATTTTGTCATATACGGCGAACAGTGCTTGACGCCGACCACGCGAATTAGGATAGAGCATTTTGCTATAGTTTAGGTATACATACTGTGTCTTGCAGTAGGTTGCGCACGCCGCAGTCGAGTTGTTTTCATAGCGTTTAAAATGTTTCCCAAAAGCTACGTACAATGTGTAATCCGTTTACCCGATCAGCATTATGGGCACCAGCCAATTCCGTGCATATCGCGACAGGCAAATTGGATAACTCGAAACGTCTTTATGCGTCTCAAGTGACAGCGGCGAGCACTAAGCACTCTGATCAGCGGCAAGTTTAGTGGCGGCGAGCGCTCGAGCGGCTCGAGTGACACCGCGTCGCGTGACCGCTTCGGGAAAGGGGCGATGAGTAGGTTTTTGTCGTGTGCATTATCACCAAGCGTGCCTAGCTGCCGATTGCATAACTCACATAAAAACGATCGCTAATGTAATTGTAACTGGATACATAGCACGGTTAACTAAGCAAGAGTGAGAGTATACTGTGTTTACCTTTTCAGGAGAAGAATGACACCCGTCTTCGGCAATCAAATCTGAGCACACGCTAAGTTAGAATATGATTGTTCCATCCCAACCAGGAGTACGAATGAGTGAAGGGTGCAACACTAGGGGGCTCTATTGGGCTATATTGTTAAAAAAATTAAATACTTTCGAATACCTGTTCTGTACACAACAAACAATCAGGAACGGGAAGTCAATATAGGAATGTAGGACAGTCGGGGATGGATGATCCCGTGCCGAGAAAATCCGTGGATTTCTGACTTTTGTATCAACCCAGTGTGCCGACGAATCCACCGTTGACTTGCTAGATGTTCACCGCACTTTCCCCGGTTTTATTGTATTTTCTAACATAATGGGCATACTAAAACATTTTTTATTCGCCTGGCAATGAAATAATGCATCATAATAATTTATAGACTCTCGTTTCGTCAAGGGTAAATGTATTGATGTTAATTTTGAAATTTTATATTTATGAATGTTAAAAATAGGTCCGATTATTAAGCCTGTACTGGATTTATTTATATGAAAGTTTCATATAATTATTTTTAATTGTGAGGATCGCTTATTTCGTTTTCGGAAAAATACAATAAAACCCAAGAATATTAATATTTTCGAATTATTTCTTTAATTATTTTATAGCATTAGAGAGAAAAAAATACATTTCTCTGAATTGTAGCTATCCTGGGGGAAATACATAAGCCAGATAAAAAATACACATTTTTGTAAATAAAAAAAAAATATCTGGTAAGACGGAATAGTTTACAAAAACAAGTTATTTATAAAATAGTGTCTGTCAGCCGGCGTACGGCGGGAGATTGGCATTTTACCCTTAACAAACTAGGTACTAGGAGTACGAGGTTGCGGGAGGTCGGCATTCCAAGGGCTAAGCATAGCTTTTAACTTTTTTATGAACAATTTGTTTAAAAAAATGTACTTTTTCTACGCTGTCAATGCGGCAAACCCGCAAAACTCTGCGAACGCCACTCTGACAGTTCAGCGCTTATCGTAGGATGAATCAGGTGGCTTTTTCATTTTTTTTTTTCAATTCAATTAGTTTATTCCTTTAAAAACATTACAAAATTACATTTTATTTCGTTTTTAAGTACATTTGTAAAATGGTATTACATAATAAGTAAGCGGTGTATCAACTATACCAACATCAATAGAGCTTGCCTTTTAAAGGCAGCTTCACCGATGCTAAATATGTCGATATCCGAATTGATTCTGTTCAACAGCAAGACTGCTCTCCCCACCGGCATGACCATTGGCAAGTTAGTCCTGCAGGCCGGGAGATAAAACAGTCTATGCTGTCGGTGACGGAGATAACGATCAGGAACATAAAGACTAATACTACTCTCCATGATAGTCGGATTGGGCTTAACTTTGACTGACCTCTCTGCGAAAATTATACTGGAGACAGCGAGATTATGATACATAAACCCTCAGTTTAATCGGGGAAGCGGCCGTGAAGAGAAAGGTAATAGTTAATTTCTAAGTCAAAGATTCATTAAACAGTTTAATCATTTTTTTAAATTGATGTATTTGAGTCGTTTTAAACCATCTTTATGCGTCTTGAAATAATGAAAAACAATTTAAAACACTGCTACAGATTGTCATACATAAGTAGATGCTAATTAAAAAAATAATGATAAGAATGGCGCACCTGTCGGTAATAATAAAAATGAACATCGCTATCAAGTAAACAGAGCGAACCACTTTGGCAAAGTAAAGTCTGCACCGACCACAGTCAGAAACAAAGCATTTAACTAAGTGATGGCCCAGCACGACGGCAAGGTTGTGATAAAACAGTGCACCACCACCGCCAAGTTCACGAACCACGAAACTGGGTCATACTAAATATTAACATCGAAATTCGAGGCGGTTTCTATTCCCAGGATAACCTAATAGAGTCATAAGTCATAAGCCATTGAAGCTCCGCTGTCACTTTCTGGGTAGACGTGCGCTCGAGGCTACCAATCAGGGAATACAATCCCGGGATGTTTAAATCCTATCCCGGGAAACAAAAACTAGCCCTAGGATTGAACAACAAGGATTCCAGTAATAAAAATTCTTAATTTAAATCAAATTGTTGTGTTCAATTTTTTCAAAATGATTGTTAAAAATACAAAACACATTACACATACAAAATTTTTCGAAGGACGACGATAAGGAAGGTTGGAAGAAAATGTCACCTGGCAAACCCGCTAGTAATATAATATAATTTATTTAAATGTATCTATAGAAATTAGTAGGAATGCAACAAATAATAATATGAATGAGTTTGCGCGTAAATAAATAAATTGTATATTTTGAAATGTGAACTCAAAATCGGTTGTCCCGTCACGCTAGGAGAGTTATGAGCACTAACAATGTAAAATTACATTTTACGATAATACTTGTATTGTTTTCAAATAACCTCGCAAATCAAAAGGTTTATTTGATAAAAATATTAACTCCAGAATATTTTCGTGTTTCGACGTAGTTGGAGGAGTAAATAGTATATACAATCGCATTCATCTTGATAAAATGGTATTTGTATTAACCATTCCATGTTATGATTTAAAGGAACAACTAATACGAGCAAAATAAATCCAGAAAATCCCGGGATTTCAGTACCTTGTAATCTCATTAAACTGCCGGAATATTAGAATCCCGGGATCCCAGGGAATACCCCTTTGAAACCGATTACGAATTGATGGCCCAAGAAGCGTGCACGCACCGGGTACACTAGGTACTACTAACACCAGAAGACCTAGTATGGTAATCATCCATAGCCGAAAGATGAGAAATGATGTTGATGAATTCCACGAGTAGCGCGACTTGTTTGCACTGAGACGCTCTGATTACCCGGTGTAAACACCGGCTATATCTTCATCTATACCGTCAGAAAACTACGCGCTTTATATTACCACTTGAGTACTTAGTCTCCGCATAAAGTATTCTATTAACCATCGTGAAGTTGAGCACACTTCTTGTGAACGGTGCACCCAATAAAAGTGCGTATCTATAAACTTTCTCATCGCACGCATGTGTACAAACAACGCGTTTATCTTCGGCGAGTTGATCAAATATTATGTACAAAGACTTTTTACAAATCTATGAACTTAAATCATTATTTGTAGATAATTAAGAAGACATTGTTAATAATAATTATCATTTCAACAATTATATTTGGTATTTCTAAAATTTGGCTTGTTAATAATGTAAAACCAAATTTAAATGCAATTTACAGAAGAGCAAAAACAAATTAATGCATGATCTTTTGAGCTTGGGAACTATAACACTTTTGAGTTTTAACGATTATAATGGTACTTTCACTGTTACACCGCGTCGAGTAAACTAGAGCAATTTTTGTAGCCAGTAATAATTTCTGGTAATTTGTGAAGTAATAATTTTGTTTGTGAATAATTTTAATTGAATGAATTGCATATCTCCTACAGTTCCCGCGATGTTATATATACAAACAAATAAACTAAAGCCTAAATCACAGTTACTTAACAAAACCAGGATAATTTAACATAATATCACTATAAAATTTTTAGCAGACCAGGATACAAAAACTTGTAAAAGATAGCAAGTTAATATGCACTAGCGCTACAGCACAAATGAATGGGAATTACAAATTTGAAAGCCTTGTAAATTAAACCTACGTTGGAATTAATGTTAACTTCATGTTTTTGCAAAACATTTTATGAATTACATTTACTTACATATTTAGTTAGGCTTTCTTTTTAAGTTAAATAACTCAAAATGGTATATCTATTTCAGTAATATTATCTTACAGCAAAAATTATTAAATAAGCATTTGATTTTCTTGTGAGACTTTCAAAACATTATTTTTAAATTACTTCATTTGTATTTTCAGACATTTTCTAGGTATGTTTTTTTTTTTATTTACAAAATTATCACAAAATAAAAGACGCTTTCATTAAAAATTAATTATAAAAGAAGCCTAAGGTACATTAAAAAAACCAAGGTACCTATGTATAAAAGATGTACGCGAACTGAGATTCCTACATAAATAGATAACAAGGAATTACTCAGTTAATGAATGAATAATATACAGGATCCAAAAAGCTGCAGGATTTCCACAAAGGTTCAAATATTCAAGGCGTATTCGCCAGGGGATGGTATTCTGTATGAATATTAGATAGTTTCACAAAGAGAAAACTGGTCAAGAGGAATACAAATCCTAAAGATATTTTTTGGTGTAATCTATACCCCACGTCAAATACACAAAAGAGATGTTGTTGAAATACAAAGCAACCTGTAAACAAACAAAAGAGTAAAAATATAAATCATAACGATCTGAAGTTATTTGAGAAGTCGCTTGGGAGTGGCTAGGGTTAACTCATTTTAGTGCACCTCTAACGGAAAAGGGGTTATATAATTATATGTATAGGTTCTATCTAGGGTTTTTGAACAAGCGTTTTATATAACAACATATCGCTCGCCATACAATCCCATACAGACCTGTCACACCTGACAGATGATGTGTTATACGTAAGTGTGGGCGTGGCGACGATACGCCGCGATCTGCTGGCCAGGCGATATTTGAAAATAATGCGACCCCCTCTTCTTACTGAGTACCGTGATCACGCTATTCTGCGGCAGTTCCCCAATTGATCCGACCCCCTCTCCCGAGGAAGATTATAGCATAGTGTGACACCTAAACATATAATCTGCATAGGCCACTCCCAAATAAGCGTTGATGCGTATAGCCTAATATATCTTGGTACGTTTTTTGATGCGGGGGCGGCAATAAAAAATGGTGTTCCAAATCCCTGATATAATTTCTCGACTCGTTTCACACTATACTAAAGGCGTGTTTTCACGCGGAGTATTCTGTTTAAATTCCCATTAAACAGAGAAATAAAAATATACAAAACTTATGTTTCACCATAAATCTGTATTAAAACTCTGGATTAAACGAATCGAATACTTATTTTATTGTGAATCATGTTTTTATTTTCAATATATGTACACTGGATCAACACTAATTTTAATTTTCAAATGGATTTACGAATAATATAAGCATGGCTAAAACGTAATATATGAGGTTGAAGGAGTGGGAGTTGGTCAGCAGCAAATAGGATATACGTACTTGTGTGCGTTTTGTTATTTATGCTCCATTAATTAATTGAAATCACATGGCTCGGTCAGTTATTGGCCTTGGGCGTAATGGGACTTAGGATCGCTGAAATCATTATCACCGTTTGCAGAATGACGCGTACAACTCCCACTATATCAAATCGCAGATCAGATCAAATCAGGGATGAACCTAAATTATTCAAACCACATAATTAAAAGTATGACCCTAGTGATTTTGGTTACATACCCTTTCTATTCCATTGATGCCCCCATGTTTATTGAGGTATTTCGAGTGATTTAATACGTCATAATTTATATGACAGATCTCGTTATTCATTGGTGTCCAAGAGGATCCAAATTCACCCTGAAACCTGCAGGAAAGGCGAGATAAGATTTGGCAGAAACACGTAGCAGCGGCAAGAGTGGAACCAATGAAATAGGCAGCAACTTGGGGAGGCCTGCATCTAGCATAAGGCGGTGTCTAGTAATTTATCAATTCGAAATAATGAACATATTATTACGCAATACGGTAAATATGATGTTCTTAGCCGGAAAAAAAAATATTATAAATTTTTATTATTTATAAAGACTTAGCATTTATCAAAATTAAATCAGAAATATGACCTTTTTATGGCCGTCCTTTCGTATTGTTCAAAAAATATTTTTAAATTTTGAATATATCAAAAAATACCTTGAAGGTTTTTCTTCAAGACTTCGTTCAGAAATTAAAAAAAAAAAAAAGAATAAGGTTGTGGTATAATTATTTCCTAGGCACTATCTTTAATGTTTTTGGAAATGCGGTTTACTAAACTTTGGTTAAATTTATTCTAAAAAAAGGAACGAGGAATAGTTTCTATTATTTTTGTCCACTTTTTAAAATTATTTTCACATTTTTAAATTACCATTTGTTTAAGAGTTTCGAGTTTATTAAAATAATAAATTATTTTGCCGTAAAGTGGCGACATTAATTCAGCTACAACGGCAGAAATTAGAACTGAAGGCTTATTTTTAAATATGTCAACAGATGGCGTTAATCACGGAACGACACTTGGAATTTTCAACAAAATCTTTCGTGTCATCAGTCAGCGAAGATAATACCTACTTGTATATACGAAGTTTGCCAGTAATTTTTTATAAATTGACAAACGGTCTTGCTGTGCACGTGTTTATACATGTGTTAGTTTTCGACGTGGACATGCTCACACACACTTGTGTATATTATGTAAATATGTTTTGTCATTGATTTTGAGGACAGGCATCAGAGATGTTCATCGAGTTAGGTTGATACGATTCGTCTTCACAACATTTTATTGTATAAGTAAAATAATATTACATTTATTGTGAGGTGTGCTTAGCTGATTCTTATTTGGTACATGCTATATACGTTCATAATTTTTATTTCAAATTTAATGTACTTTACATACGATTTTTATATATTGAAGTGAAACTTCTTTACGCGCGTTATGCATTTTCAAGGACCGGAGTAAAACCGACTCATGACCGTCAAGTGACTCAAGGCCGATAACGCGACTAATTACCCTCGCAGATGTGCGTGACAAGTTTTTTTAGTAAAAAAACAGCCGTAAGTGAGTTTTTCAAAATTTAAAATTGCGCGGGACAAGTCAATTGAGGAGTACACGTCGTATACGCGGTTCTCGTCGCGCAAGATACCTCTCTTTGCGGTCTAGAGGCAGAGTGTTCGACACTCGTTATGCAGGACCCGGGTTCGAATCCCATATTTTTATAATTTTTAATTTTTTTTTATCACATGCTACTTATAAATATGTGAATTTATAAGTAGCAATTTAGTAGTAATTTATTTTTACTTGTGTCATGACATTGTTTTTAATAATGCATTACATATTATTTACTTAGGCACCGTTGTTTTCTTCTATGATCCTTATTAAAAAAAGCTTACAAAAAGCATGTTTTTTTGTTATCCTTCAAAACATGCATTTTTTACTCTTGAATAGTCTTCAAGCACGTTTTTTTATTACGGTCAGAGCACATTGATGTACCTACCTAGGTACCTACCTATTGTATTTTTTATGTCAGCGCGGAGCCTTCTGCAGTGGGAAAGTGTTTTAAAAAATCAAATATTGACATACAATATAAGTCAGTTATAATTAGTGACATCTTACGAATTTCAACAGAACTTTTTTAGTACAGAACTGTCTTTAAATGGCTAGTAAAACCTAGTTTCTCCGCTGGGGGGCATTGTTGTAGTTTCGTTCTGAACAGGGTACCTATTATACTTGGCCTTAAGTCCTACTGAATTTGAGCAATGAATATTATTTTGAATATCTATTATTAAAAGCACCCTAGGGTGGTACCTAATCAGCGCACTGACAATAAAAAAGACGTATATGAACCACGGTTAGTATTTCAAATATAGCTGGGAACAAAACGATTGGCGGAATTTGTGCAAAATAATTATTGAATGTGTGTAACACTAAATCCTCAACGTGTATGCACTTTGGCTTGCACAGTGCGCACGTCATTTTGTGGTCATGAACCCGAGTATTTCCCATTCTCCATCACATTACGTTAATAATAGCCACTCCACGGTGTACGGTGGTAATGAAATCATCGATAAATATCGATAACTACAACGTGTGGCTACTTTCTCATACCAGCGACGTTCTCGGCTGCCAGAGAAACTCTACCATGTAAGAATCATATTTTCGGGTACCTCCTTCTCGTAACTGAAAAAACAATTTCCTCAAAGCCGTGTTAATTACACCGCTTATTTAGAACGTTAACCTTTTACGGCCTCGTAAAACTTTATTCATTTAAATAAAAAGGCAATTTTGCAGGTAGGCCTTAAAGGTAAATTATTGGCATTGTGACATTGGTTCTGCTTCTAATTCACTGGGGGCGATTGAGACGTGAATAATTTTGCGTTGAGTGTGCAGAGTTTTAGCAGAATAATCTGGGTAATTTTCTAGAGTTTCGGGGTTTAAGCGGCTTATCTTGTATGCATAAGGTTGGGAAATTACTGAAAAACATGTCGCAAAGGCAATTAGCTCATCCTGCGGTACTTCGTTTGACTCATTATCAGGAGTGATTAAGGAACACGCGAGAATAGGAGATTGCGTCACAAGCATGCGACTAGGCGCAATACGGCAGCACAATAAACAATAATACCTTACAGCACAAGGTGACTCAGCTAGAAAAATTATTAAAATTTTACCAACCAACACTTACGACAACCTTCGTTCTCCCACGAGTCATTTTAGATTAACAGTGTTAGAACTAGGCCACATCGACCAATATTGAGGAATTACCTTCCAACGTAATGTAATTCAATTGCGTCATTGAAAACCAACATGAATCTTCAAAATGTGAAATGTGGAAATTCACCCGCCATGACATCTAGGGGTTAGTTTTAAAACGGAAACCTGGACGGTGAAGGGTTTAATTATAAATTGTTTTGGTAAAATAAATGTCAAACATTAATGCAAAGTCTGTTTAATCATTGATATAAACCATTTCTACAACGTATTTTATTATTTAACAATTTATATACAATCATTTCTTCGTGTTGTAAAGGGTTAAAAAATTTGGTAGAGAATAGAAATAAATTATGCAAGTTGGGTGGAAGCGGAGAAATAAGCCGGTGGAAGCACATAGTGCCCCTATATAATTATCTTAGTGCCTGGATGTTTCCTTTTTGGAGAGGAACTATTAGTAAGTAAGTATATTACTCCAATAATATTCTGTTCCAAAGGACTTAACCCTGCTCCCTCACAGGTGGGTAAGGAATCGACGCAAACCGGATGCAGTTGAAGTAGGTACCTATGCAATACAGTTCCCGTGCGGCGCCGATAGAAATACTTGCAAGGGTTCTCTCATCACCTGAGCGTTAAATCACGTGATTTATGTTTAACACAGTTATGATAAATTGGAAAAAATTAAGATAAAATCTTACAACTTGTCATTTATTTATATTATCCACAAAAAGTTGTAAAAATAAATAACGAGCAGTAATTGACTTGTACCGAGCAACAAGTGTGGCGATTGAATTACTCCTAGTCAGTGGTTATAATCTGTTTGTACTTTGCCTGTTGAATGACAGTTTGACACGCGATAGATTTGATCGATGCTAGGCGGGCATCACCGCCCGAACCGCCCGAACCGCCCGCACCGCTGAATTCCGGGGATGCGAAATGCGAATACGGAGTTACGAGTATTTCACATGAACAATTATTACCTAAAGTGATATTCAAACGAACGCATTGGAACACGTAAAAACGTTGGAATTATTTTTATTAGGAGAACAGTTCCGGTAAATGCCCCGAGCGATTGAGTTCGGATAAGGGATCATCGGTTTATTTTCACGTTTTTTTAACTGTATATACTCATTCCCGACTTAGCCATGTTGAAAAACGTATGTTAGTACGTAGCCACGAATAGATTCACTATACCGAGTATTATGAAGCATCGAACAATAAACACGCAAGTATGTGACTCATCGGTAATTATCTGCAGTTTTCATTGCTTTTGAATTTTGTCTTTAGAATAATGTACCTATCTCTGTTTCGTATATGTAGGTAGTATCTTTGTGGGTTTTTTTTTGCTTGCTATTGGACTGTGCATAAACATTATTATGTAGTAAAATAAATTAATAATCAACGACCATAAAAGTAATGATTTTAAAAGTAAATAATGTTAATACCTACTGCCAAGCTATTTTTCTTAACTCTATTTTGGTAAATCATCACTCCGGGAGTGCTTTAAATTAAGGTTCTGGAAATTGATTGCGGAATAAACCATCCATAGGGAAAAAAATCAGATAGTATAATCACCACAAAATGTAAGCAAAATAATGGACCATAGCAACAACACTATGTGGAATGGAATAATCTGATTTTAACTTGAAACAATAAAAATAATGGTGGAACGTGAATCGAACTAAAAATGTCCATAATACACAAATAAAACCAAAATTGGCACAGTAACATTTATAAAATAAAAGTAGCCAATGAAAGATGGCTAATAAGTCATTTGTCACGAGCATGTAGTGAATATGAAGAGTAAACGCAAATAGGAAAAGAGAAATTTTGTTAATAATTGCAAATAAAAAACAAGGTCGTATAAAATCATATTCACACACTTTCTCGTGACGTGCTTCCGCTACAATGGAGATTACGTGGAATAAAAAATTATGAAGAAAGATAACGACAGTGCTAATTAATAAGAATTGTGGGTACGAATATCAACACAATACATATTTTCAAAAATTACAAAATGACAACACTGCTTCCGATGATATTCTTTTTATCCTTCATAACATTTTTCTTCTTTCTAAATAGATAAATATGTAAGTCTTTTGATTCCATAATCATGGTTACGATGTAACCATAACTTTTGTTTAGTTACAAATGTACTCCTCTTCCATCCACAAACAAATGCTTCTAATAACCCATTGTAAAACCTTAATTATATGTTTTTTATGTACAAAAGTTTTATTAATAAAAAATAAAAATATTTAAAGGAAAAATTAAAATAGAGTAATTTAAACTTGATAATAATAAATAAAGAAAAAAACAACCTCCAAATAAGGATTTCACCCTTATTATGAAATCACTGATGCCAATTTCGGAATACATACCAAAAATGGATAGTAAACCAAAGTCGTAATTGTATGACTACATTTTTAAATTGTATATTCCATCCACATAGGAGCACTAAAACCCTATCGGACTTTTACATTCAAGATCGTGGCTTGTTAACTGCCGTTTTACGGTCCTAAGTAACAATTTCCGGAAAAACACGGGTTCGCTCGTATACTACATTGTTTTCGGAACGTTCTCACCCATAAGAATATTTCCAACCTCCCCATCTGTAATGGCTGGCTTAACGTCGAACCCCGCTGGGAGTATACATTTTGCTTGCAAATATTTATTAAATCCTCGTGCAGCGCCGTGGGTCAGCATTTAATTCATCAAAGAAGGGATAATTTGTTAATCCGGAAAAACGCCAAATAGAACGCAAAATGGACAAATTCCCAACGCTGCGTTTTTCTGGTCGTACGCTTACAAATTATGTTGTATCTGTGAAATCTTTGTTGAACACAGAAAAAAAACATAGGATTTCATTTTCAATTCTTTGGAGGACAACCATTAAGTTCGTTACGATAACCTCGTAAGAATAGACACAAGCGAACTCTAAGGTATGTTCAAGCGTTGTAAAATCATAAAATGCATACTTGCAACCAAAGGATTTCAGAATTATATTCCAGTTGTTAGGTGTTAGTGAGTTTGATTATCAAGCTGATGTTAAAAAAAATTATTATAAGTAAATCCATTTTATTGTGCGGTAGTTTGCAAAGGCGTTTTACAATAATTAATAGATTAAAATCTAAGTGTTTTTATTCGAATCAAACGCGGACGATCTAATGGTACCAGAAATACTGAAAACCTAGAACCTACAAGCTGTATTCAAAACTCAGAAAATAACATCAGAATAGAATATAATAATAGGACGAGATTAAACAAGTAACAATATTGTACAAAAAAATAAATAATATAGATAATATACTGCGTACTTCATAAGTTAACGGAGATGTTATAATGATGTAGAAAAGTTGTTGGAATAATAATACACTCGGGGTGACAAAAATCGCACCTCTTCGAAAATAAGTTTTAAGCGTAAGTTTCCCAGAGCCAACACATCTAACCCAAACAATATTGATATCAATTAAAAGTACATTTAACGACCTCTTATCAGACAACAGTTTCATTTATTAAACGGTACAAATTTTCCGAGTACGGGACGTTAAAAAATATTGCGTATATACTCATTACAGGTGCCACAACTTATGTCATCTTCCTGGCCTATATAACGAGCAGTTTAAGACAAATGTAGGTCATTCACTAACCGAACATTGAAGAGGACACACGTGAATAATGAGCGCTAGAAAACAACTTCTTAAAATGGACACCGTTGCTGAAGAAGCTGCTCAAGTGGTGGCACTACTGCAATCAGGGATGCGACAGAGTGATGTTGCTCGGCAACTAAACTTAACCGTTTTGCCATTCGACGGGTTTTCCGACGGTTTCAAGAGAATGGTGGCTTCATCCGGAGGCGTGGATCAGGGCGACGACGCTGCGCATACGATCGCTTTACTGTCTCATAAAATTTTGCAATAGGTGCGATTTTTGTGACGCCGAGTGTATTAGCAAAGTATGATGAAGGAAAATATTTAAATGTTAACATTTTAGGGCACCACAGCAAATTTCAATAGAGAGATCTGATTTGAATCGCCTATTTTTATTTCTACAATAAAGGGTATTCGACGCTCCATAAGAATATTATAATAATTGTAAATCTATGTAATATATGTATCAAATGTTCGACGGCAGGTATTGAACACAACATGTCTTGTATCCTTGTATGTCACAAATACGAGTAGGATGTAACGTAAAGTTCAGAAGCTAATGACGGGATATCGGGCGCATAAAGGGAGTATTCTTTCAGCAATAAATTATTAATAGTCAAAGTAATTACATATACAAAGGTTAATAATTAGACTATCGTTAACGTCTCAATAGAAATTTACTTTGTATATACTGCAGAAGCCGTTAAGTGGATTACGTAATGGCCTGCGCGGATCATAAAGGCCGAACAGATTCAATGACTCACCGCATCACGAGCAGATATTAATTAAAATGAAGCAGAATCGATTTAGAAATATCTCGTCGTGGATATTATTAATTTCCCCATCAACTGGAATGATTCTCCTGGCTATTACGGTATCGCAACTTTAAAAACATAATATCTGCTTTATATATCAGTTTGTGAAGGATACAGTAGGGAATTCCTTGTACTAAACAAGAACAAATATAATAGCATCATATTAAAACGTTCTAGCCAAAGACAAACAATGTTTTTACTGCATTTTATTTTTCTTAGAAAGTTAATACTTTATAATATAATACCGTCCTAAGTCCGTTCAGCTTTTGAACAAATTTTTGTTAGCAGAAGAGGACAACTATCATATTGCTAAGCTTGTCAGTTTATTACAATTTGATAGAAAGCTGAAACGAATCTAGACTCAGCGTTTAAAGGGGACCTTTCAAATGTTAAAAAGAATGGCCATTTGATGACAATGTTACATTTGAGTTTCTGCGAAACAACCGGCACATATTTTATGTTTAATTTTAAAATCTCAAATCATAGAAATGTGTTTAAAATAATATTAAATATAATATCAAACTACTTGGTTTCATCACCAGAATCACTTCGGACTTCAAAAACGTAAATACCCTTAGAACTCTTTACTGCTCCTTGGTTCGCCCCCATCTTGAATATGGTTGTGTTATTTGGTCTCCTTTTTATGCTGTCCACATTCGACGCATTGAATCTGTTCAACATCGGTTCTTAAGAGGGATTGCTAGGAGGCTAGGTTTAGAAAAAGGCAAATACTCATATGGTGAAATTGAACTAACTCTAAATCTCCTTTGGTAGTCCGTCGGGAAAGAAATGACCTCATTTGCTTCTTCAAAATTATAAATGGTATTATTGATTCACCTACTCTACTGTAACTCATTCCCTTCAATATCCCCTCGCAAAGACTCAGAAATAATGAACTGCTCTTCCTCAACCATCATTCGACAAATTATGGATATTATTCACCATTGTCCAGAATGTGTAGACTGGTCAACTCAAGTCAAAACCTTAACTTTTTTGGGATAAGTCTGAATGATTTTTGCAAGTGACGGAATATTTAAGTGTCCTGTAGTCCTAACCCACGGCGTTTTCTTGACTTGATTCGAATTGTCACTTTATTTTCTTATATTATATCTACCATATGTCTTTGCTTTCATGTACCTTTGTCTACTCCTGTATTTTTCTTTTTACTTTATTCGTGTTATTATTTTGTAATTTGGACGATGTCCGTTAATAAATAAATAAATAAATATTATAATACTCCACGCACTATATATTTTTGTATTTTTATTTTATATTACACCGTATTAACTGTTCCATTGTATCAAAAACTTTCAATAAAAAAAGTAAATAAATAAAACTTTACAAACAGCATTTTTGGTCGAATAATATTATGTCAATGCCTTATAAAAAAAACCAGAAAGATTATTTAAAATCTTTCTCAATTTCTAAAAAAACAGATACCGCACCAAAGACCTTCACATTTTAGAAATCTACGCAAATGACTTTGAGACAGAAGGTTGCGGGTTCGATTTCCGGGAAGCGCAAGACATTAACATTCATTTGATATGGTCGTTGACAAGTGTGGTCGTTGTTCATTGTTAAATTTAAATCTGGATAAATGGCTTTGTGGCAAAATAAAATTGATAAATACACCTTTTCTGACTTCGCAGATAAAGACAACTGAATGACCATGTGATTGACACATCGATGTATTAACTAAAACTACCTTGGGTCAATGGGTGGACTAGTTTACAGTGAAATCTACTATTTTGCACAGGAACTTCTTTTGATTTACAAAAAACGCGCGATCCTTGCATTCAATTTATAAAACACCTAGGACCACACAAATTCAACTCAAATAGTTTTCATAGAATAAAATAATTGTATTACATTTTATTACTAATTAATTACGAAAGCTTAGAAATATGTCAACACAAATAATAAAACTCACACAGTAGATACGAGTTTAATCCGGCAAGCCCCGGCATACCCAATTTCTACCGATTTATAACAAGTTTCTCAGTTACTCTTTATTATTTTTTTTAATATTTGTTTTTTACAATAAATATACAATGTTTACAAGTCATACTGTTTTAATTTATATTACACTTCCATTAAAAGCATTTGCTTGTGGATGCAAGAGGAGTGTACATTTGCGAAAAAATAATATAACTCTAGGTTACAAAGTAAAAAGAATTACAAAATTAAAATTTATACAAATTATTGTATTTGGAAGGAAGAAAAAATATAGATTATGGAGGATAAATAGAGTATAGTAGGATAATTTTTTATGATAAACTAATGTTTATAAGACAAGGTTATTTATGCATAGCACAAAGGATAACAAATTATTATAAGCAATAAGCAACAATAAAAAAACCTTGTCTTATAAACATTAGTTTATCATTAAAAAAATAACAATATTTGACGAGTCATAATATTTCACCACCAACAATATACAGATATAATATGTCTCGACGCCATCTAGTGGGAAATTTAGCACTGACAAAGCCTTTCCTACAAAAATAAAGTTGGTTGTTTACAGGTGAAAAAAAATAATATGCAGTAATTGTTGATTGAAGTACTAGTAGGTACTCTTTTAAGTTCCAAAAAAAGTATATAAAATTCCCTCCATAGAAAAAATATGCAAAGTAAGCTCCGAAAATTATTAAAAACACGTTCTGTTCTGTTATTTAATACGTTATAGGCATGAAAAAAATTCAAAGTGTATCTTCAAATGCAACTAAAGCATTCGTCAAGAGATTTTTGCTCTATTTCAAACGAGTCGTGTTTTATTAAACATTTTCACCATTTTAGCTTAATTATTATCACACAAATGAAAGAATATCTTTGTTTTAAACCACTTTATTACATTTATATACGTCGACCGGTTTCGGTTGAACTCAACCTTCATCAGGACAGTACAAATATAAACTCAATGTCAAGCCACAAAGTGTTTGCTTCCTTCGATAATTTAATTATTATCGTTTTTTTTAATATTAGCTCACTCCCTCTGACATTCATATTTACATATCTCCCTTTCAAACCATCTTTGAACGCTTACTATAGGGCCTTAAAAGAAATAATATTTATTCAAACAATATTTAGATGGCACAATTTGGCACGATGACGCCGGCGAATTTGTCAAGAAATGGGATATGCTTTTCTGGGCACAATCTAAAAATACATTTGGCAGACTCGAAGCAGGAAAGTTCCACCCAAGGCCGCTGGAAACACGCTTCATGTTTATTATACATTATTTTGGAAATGAAAAATCATCTCTCAACACCGAAGTACTAAATTAATCGCACAATCCTTGTACAAAACACATCAAATTCGTGTGCAGACTTTCTTCTGAACTTAAAAACTAAAATATTATTTACATTATGTTTCTAAGCACTGCATAATTTTTCAAAGAATGAAGGAATGCAGAATTACTCCTGTGACTTGGTGCCAAGATTACGAAGAGTGACAGATTTTAATTTGTGATTTTAATAGTAATTACCCAGAATGGTAGATACATACTTTCAGAATCGCCCTGATGGAAGACCACCAATCGAAACTTTTCTTAAAGGGCTTTAGCAGTGTTTGGTGACCAGATCCAAAAAGTCGGGTACTTCCCAAACTCCCTCTTACCCATGTCGTACCGTCCCAATAATATGATGCAATAGTACCACTGCCTCTAGGCAGATGGGATCCTTGTGCAGTATCTCACTACCTGCACTTGAAAAATATGGAACACGCAAAATGGCATGTTGCCGTTATTTCGAGCGGTTAAATAGATATTAAAATGTCCATATAAAATGATAGAAATGACCTAAAAATTCCGGGGGGCTGTGAACATTTTATGACGCCACAACTCATTTTTCGCGAATTTTTAGTGAGACATACTGACAGATTTTCTGCTTTCTAGTTTTAAATATATTACGAGGAAACTATAGTAAATTAGAGTTAAATGTGAAAACCTAAAGATATTTATTAGTTACGAAGTTTAAAGCCGGTGTGAGTGTGCAAACTGCTTCAATTTTAATATTGACACGAATTCTTTATCTCGTTTTGTGAGAAGTATATAGGGCAATTATTTGTACTTATTTAATACTAGGTATTGTAACCCATATTGTACAGAAAGCTCGACCCTATCTATAACATATAAATAAAAATATAAATGCGCGTTTGTTAGAAAAATTCAATCTCCGAAAGTTCTTCACCAATTGCTTTAAAATTTTGACACAATTTCGACACTTTTTTTGACAAACAGTGCGTTGGACGTAGAAGCAATACGCGCTATTGTTTCTCTATCTGCACAGATAGACTGAGCCACAACACCGCTTGGCGGGATACAGCTAGTATTATAATATTACTCATTTATATTATTCATACCCAATACCATTAACCTCATAACATAATTTCAGTTGGGGATGCCACAGTTTAACTGGCTCCAAACTGTAATATAATTTGAATTGGGGATGCCAGAGTTTGGAACAGTTAGAACAGTTGGAACTCTAGTGCGGTATTCACACAAAATAAAATAAATATATACCTACGTATTATCGTTTCACTATCAGACGTCGTCATTGTTAGCAAAATATGGCTATAAAAAACAACGCTATTAAAATGTCAAAGGAGTACAACAAATTTAGAGTGGTCACCTACTTTCATGATCATAGAAAACATAATAAGTTTTAACCGAGTAGGAATCGTCGCGCCACAAACAAATTTTGCTATTCCAAATATTTCATTCAATTAATAATTACTTCCTGAAAAATGAGCAATGATAATCATGGAACAGCAAATGAAACCATTAAAATTGAACGATAAAAGCGTAAATATCAACACGAAACGACAGTGTAATGGGGCAAATTGTACACATACCAAAACAATTCCGGGCGAGTTTGCACATAAAGATGAGTCTTATAATGGGATCATCCCACCGAAGATATTAACCGATAGAAGTGTGGCGTGACCGTGTTCCAGAAATAAGATCAATTTCTCCTTACTTTTGAATTTCGATAGTTGAAATTAATTAAAGTCGAAAAATTGCATTCAAACTGGCAACGTCAGCATTCTTCCACAACGATGAAGATGACTGGACAACTTCCGTAGAAAAAGCAGTTAAGATCCTGTACTACGAATCTGGTGGTGGTGAATACAAAAAAAGAAGAAAGCGTGAGCAATTTAATTAAGTAGGTATAGTATCGCAATGGCGAAAGACCACAATTCAAAATCAAAACGTTGCTTGAAATGGCACATCAGGCGTGACCAGATCTGAACAGCCAGGTACTTCCCAACATTTCTATTCGTAATCTCCTTTCGCTCCCTACTCCTTTCAGCCACACAACATGCCCCAAATATTGGGGATGCCATATCATCCCTCCATGCCTCCGGGCAGTTCAGTTATTCACATATATATTACATATTTATTTTTTTAACCACACTTTTGGATCAGTGGATGCCATTAAATAAGTATGAATTATAGATTCAGCTCATGAGACGAAAAAATCTGAGGGGTAATAATGTTCCGATGTGCCTCGTTGTGGAAGTATACTACTATACACGAAAGTGATAATCTGTATAGGCCGGTCATGTAGGAAGCCTTTAATATTGTTAGTGGGGAAATGTATTATTGGGACCGGCTGAATAGTTTCACTACTCTTGGACTTGACTATTAATGATGATGATTCACAAATAAAAATACACGAAAATACCAAATTAACCGAAAGAACTCTGGGCGTTGCCAGTGGCTCCAGAATTCTCAGAAATCATTTCTAAGAATAATAATTCTTCCAGACGAAACTAGCGGGAAATAATATGTTAATAGAATGATGTGTCACTCAATAGCACCTCAAATCAACGTGGTTCCTTACAATAGGCTCTACCACATGTACACTTCGGAGCGGCGGTACAACGAAAAGTCTCACAATGGACTGCGCTTAAACAGTTACCTTTTAGCGGCATGGAGTGGCGCGTGGTACCGCCACTCCGAAGTGTACGTGTGGCAGAGCCTAATAACAATTTTATTATTATACGACGAGTAGGCGACACATTACGCTATACGCATCATGGCTTAGTATATTTTAGCATATCGCTCGCCTTACTTTACCAATGCGGGTGTATGGCGAGCGATACGCTGAAATAGACCAATCCACGAAAATATAGCGCACTTAAAGCATGGTCTATCACAGACTATACGGCTCGCCAACGATATTTTCGCAGGCGGCAAGTAGAGGAACTAAAGATGTCATGTTTTATGTTATTTAGGTGTCAAAATATTTTAATTTGGGTTTATTTAAATATTTCCGACCTTCGAGGTCGATGGGTAAGGCTCTCGACTAGCAATCCGAAGGTCGCGGGTTCAAATCCCGGTGTGTCCAAGTAAACTTTATTTGAAGAATTGGTGTTATTTCACAATTCATTGATGTGAAATAATATATGGTATATTTGCGGCACGTTCCAGAGCGAAAGATCCTCCCAGTATCGCCCTAGTGTAATACCACTTTTCAGAATTGAAATGTTGCTTTAAATGGCTTTAGCCGTGTTTCGTGACCAGATCTGAACAGCCAGTTACTCCCCAACCTTCCTCTTCCCATCTCCTACCCCTCCCCACTAGCTTCAGCCTTACAACATACCCCTATTGGGGATGCCATATTCACATTAATATTAATTATGTTCACATTACCTATAGTGGGATTCAAATTTAAAAAAATATTGAAAAATATATATATAATATTTTTTATTATTTTAATGATACAAATAGATAGGAAAACCTATGAAAATTATCGGAAAAACGTTATTCTTAGGACGGGTTGTTTCGGAGAATTTGAACAATTCATCAAATTTCAACGTTCATTTACGGGTTCTGTGAAAATCCTATTCAAATTCTGTTATTATATCATTATAGGCTTGTTGCTTGACAGAACTGAAATAAAAACAGAACTTAAAAATATCTTTCACAGAACAAAATTAACTTTGAAATTTGAAGAATTGTTCAAGTTCTCCGAATCAACCCGTCCTTAGGGTTTTTGACAGTAATGAACTTAGAAAACCTATAAAAATTCCGAATAATTCCAGCATTTAGAATTTGGACTAACTTCTCGCTAGTTTAAAAATTAAATGGTTTGTTTATTAATTATTATTGTTATTAAAATTTTAAATTAAATTAGAAAATTCTGAAAATAAAGCCCTACCTACTGTTACGCATTTTACCGCGAGATTAGGGGGGCAACAATTAATAAAATTGATTTGTAAAATACTAATTAACTCTTCTCTAAAAGAAAAGAGTTACGCATTTAAGAATTATATTCAATAAAAAATTATTCTAAATTAAACCATCTGGCAAAAAGGGGCTTGCTTAAGTGCATAATGTGATACCGATTGCGGCGTCATTAAACACAGTAACTCATCTCGGCTTGAATTGCAACAAATAAACTTCTTTTCTGTTCTTGAATCGCCTTGTCAATCTTGTCCTCAAGACAAAAGACCGTGATAGTGTAGGATCGGAAGATGCTTTTCGATTCTCCTCCACGGATGAAGACTCCAGTTTGTTAAATTTTATGATGACGAAATCGGCCACCAGCCGAAAGGATCACTGCTCTGGGAGCATCATTCCTTGTTAAACAAGGAATTAATGCTCCTTCGAGTTGAACTCCTCGGGATTTGGAATTCCAGGGTTGACAATCTAACCAATACACCTGGTTAATGCGCAATTACTGGAGGTGCCACACACCGAAACCATAGATATAAAAAAGGATCCACACACCTAATATGGCGGCGACGCTAACGACAAAGCCAACAAGCTGTACCTGATTTTTCAACAATTGGAACAATGCATAATGATAATAACACAAATAATTCGTAAAAGAGATAAGCAATTGTTAAAAATACACTATTAAACAGCATACATTGATAAAGATGCATTCACCTCGGGTGTGCATATTTCTAAGTTGCCCGGAGTTGACCGCGATATAGGTAAATATTCTGAAAATTGTGTTACTTTCGTGGAATCACCAAGATATCATTAAATAACAATGTCAAAGGTTATCTTAGAATTCAAGCCGGTCTTCGCGGGTCAAATCTATGAACGGATAACGTCTACGTCTTCAAAGACGCATTATCAATAAGAAACAAATAGTAATAATTACTTTATACTACATCAAAATTTGTCTCACCAGAAAGAGGTCAATCATTGCCCTAGGTTGAGTAGTATATCTTCAATTTGGGCACAAAAAAAAACTAAAATGTTGTTGACTTCAGGATAATGCCCGTGACAGACCACGCTATATTTTTCTTTATATGCTGAAATAGGTCAAGCCAAACCTAAAACAAAATTGTGTTTCCCAGAACTTATTCCCCAGACCAATGTAGTCACTCAAATATAGATATTATAAAACGAATATCGAAAAGAGTCATTAAATATAATTATTACGGTTATAAAATGGTTTGATATCTTAGTTCAACAGTAGAATAATGCATGTACGTAATTACTTTGACGTAAGTTCTTAAATAAAACTTTTCAAGGCGAATTATGGATAGAACGGAATCACTTTCATAAAAGATCTAAGATGTATTTTAATGGAGCGCGGGCCTTTGTTTATTCTTCTGAACTAAAAATCAAATTACAGAAAGTGAAAGAAAAATTGATCTGAATTTATTATGAAAAAATGATAGATAATTATCGAATGTAATTATTTTTTAAGGATAATTAAAGTAGAATTATATTAATAGTAAAATGAAATGGTTAGTGCAATAGGTGTCACTAATAAATCTAATATCTGCACAAATGTAATCGGAAAGCTTCCCGAAGGAAATTATTGTCGACTGAAGAAAGACCCTTAAGTGAAATCATTCCAAATTTATCCCTATTCTCGTATTTATATTTTTTTGTTTTTGTATTACGATATATGTAGATACAACATTGTATTATTGTTTTTATATGTTCTTATTTATGTTATGTTTATGTTATAATACGGATATTTGCCTAGTTTGGGGTATTATTAATAATAAATGTATGTTCGATAATAATAATACTAATCGTCGAGAACAAACTAATTTTGAAACAATTTATTTATTTTATTTATTTATTGATTCTTTACATTGTATCTTTTTCATAAAGTTATAATTTTTAACCTCACTAGGACAAGCCTGTGTTGAGGTTAATAATTTTACAAAATATTAAAAAAAATAGTACAAAGATTATAACATATATTTAAGATAGTACAATATTTAAAAAAAAATGAAATATTAAGATAACAATATTGTTACATTGACGTTTCTGCGAATTGGATACCTACATGGTACCTATTAGCTATTAGCCTATTCATTACAATATAATGCTGTAAACATGTAGGGTGACCATGATATTTAATTGCAATAAAAATGTAACAAACTATTATTTTTTTTTAAACAGAGAAGAAAGAGAGATAAAAAAATTACATTAAAAAGAAAAGGATGAAAAAATTAACTTATTCAAAATATAATGCCACAATTTAAAAGGACAAAGATGAAAGAATATGTTGGAAATCCTCTGATGGCAGAAATAATTTAACATTCTTTTTAAATGTACACAAGGAATTTGACGATTTAATGTGATCTGGAAGGCTATTAAATAGAAGTGGAGCCTGGTACAAATAATGTCTCTGCCCAAATGAGGATTTAGGGTGAATTGCCATAAAGTTCAGACCAGAGCCAATTCTTGTAGTACGAATTTGTTGCGTTCTTTTCGCAGAACTAATATTGTTAAAAAATCTGCATAGCGTTTGTAGGATAAATAGTTGTTTTAAATTCATGATATTACATTCCTTATAAAGTAACTGTGTAGGATATGTAAATTTTTTCTTGTATATAACTTTGAGAATCAGTTTTTGGGCAATATTAAGTGGTTCTATTACAGTCTTCAGGCAGGAACCCCAGCACACTATATTATACGAAAGTAGGCACTGAATTATAGCAAAATACACTGTTTTTAATTTTTCCTTGTCTAGTACATGTCTGAGATCTTTAAAAATATAGATAAGTCTCCCAACTTTATTTACTAACATTTCGACATGATCATTCCACCTCAAAAATTTATCAATTTTTACCCCCAGGTATTTGAGGCTGTCTACACTTTCCAAGGGGTTGCAGTTACACGTTTGCACACAATTGTGAATAATCAAATTATAAGAGGTAGACGGCTGACTTTTATAAGAAATGCTAAAAGTGATGTATTTGGTTTTTTGTGAATTTAAAGTTAAAATATTATTACTCAGATAATTATTAACTACTCCTAAACCTGTATCACATTTTTCAAAAGTTTCACTCCAATTTTTACCCTCAAATATTAAGGCAGTGTCATCTAATAAAATGAAAACACTAAAAACATTCGTAGGTACGAGCAAATTTATAAAGATTTTACTATTTTCGGACAAAATTAAAAAAATTGCAGAAAATATCTATGATGCTTTTGATTTTGTTATGGTTGGCACTATTGTCATAGAGTGCTCCATATATATTTGCTAGCTGAGCGTCGAGTTATGGAAAAGGAACGAAGGAAACCGCGTTTCGGCTCGCAAATGTATTCGCGCCATTACATAGTATCAAAGCTCAACATGGCGTCTACTGAAAACGGAAAATTGCGTTAAATATATTATTTACTGAATTGGAATTGAATTGAATTGGAACTGCATTATGTTGCATCTCCCCGAGGTAAACAGTTGTTTCTTATAGTAATTAACGTGAAACGAGATGTTATTTTAGCTAACTATACTAATTATAAACCACACGTCACTATAAATAAAATGAAATCTAAATATATAATTAGAGGTATTATTAATATTAGGCAGTGTGGTGGAACGGCAGCGTGAAAGGGTGTAATGTGACATCACCGATTCCTACAATCAGCGAGCGACTCTCCCGTCTCCGGGCCAATGCACCGATAATGCGAGCCCAGCGCCGGTCTTCAGTCTAAAGCAGTGATATTCAACGGGGGGCGAAACCGCCCCCCTAGGGGCGTTGGTTAATCCAGGGGGGCGGTGGTGGCCACGAGGGCAGATGGGGGGGGCGGTGAAAGGCTACAAGAGGGCGGTGAAGGGCTGAAATGGCGGTCAGAGGAATTTAAAAAAATACGTTTTCTAAATTTTTATTTCTTTATTAATCTTAAAAAAACAAATGACATTTAAAACACATAAAGTTTTTTGTGTTTATCATGTAATGATGATCGTGATTGCACTTTTTATGAGAAAACGCTCGTGTTAAAAAAACGGATAAACTTACAAAGGTAAAAAATGTTCATATAGAGTTCTTGCTTTTTTGTTGTTGCTCTGTTGAACAAAAAAATGAAACATAACAGATATGTGTTAGTTATGAAAATAATAGATACGAAAGAGAAAAGCAAAAAGAAGAAAAAAAAGGAATTATAAGATATTATATCATTTTTTTTTTTAAGAAAGACAAACATTCCCGGGTTACGAATAACCTGACAATATTTGAAAATCTCCTACTAACACTACAGTAAGCTGAAAATGTTGCTTGAGTTGTGATGGAGGACTTAGCCAGCCGAGGAATTGAACACACTACGCCTGAGTGGGACCCAAGCGCGATGTCAACTCGGCCACCGACCGGTCGATAATATTTATAATATCAATGAGTTCAAATAAATCTTAGGTAAACGATTGAAAAAATCTTTTATTTGAACCGTTCAATTATAGTGGATATGTGGCTTGTGCAAAGATGGAGGACTAAACTGGTAGAGGATCTAACCCGCAACGCCCGAGTGGGAACCAATAACTACCACTTTACCAACCTGTTGGTAAGGATCTTGATATTTCAAAACATGTAGGGCTTAATAAAAATGTCGCGGGGAGGGGAAATATACTTGGAAAGTGAACGGTGAAACAGATAAGGTTGGGAACCTCTGGTCTAGAGTATACAGTCTATATTCCATACCGACTAAGTTCCTTTAGGGTGAAGAGGCTGTAGACAAACTGTAAAGGTATAGATACAGGGCCTATCGCGGCACCGAGTGAGGTTCATCGTTCATCCCATGTGAGGGCTGCTGTGTGTAGTGCTGTAGCGCTGTAGGGCGGTATGGTGGGCAAGCCGATAATTGCTCGGCCGACCCGAGGGCTGCGGCCCGTGGAAATCAATTATGAGCCGGTCTGCCTTCAGGACGAACAGGAAATCAAAGCCGGGACAGGTTTATTTTTATACTTATAAACAAATTAGGTGAAACGTTAAGGCATGCACGGAAAACTGGGCATCATATCGATTTAGTAGACTAGTTTTAATGCCTTACTTCGCCCGATATATATATATATATATTTTTTAAATTGGGTTGCGTTGGATTTCATACCGGTAAAAGTTTTATGTATAATAGAAGTGACGTTGAGTTACTAGCCAGTATTGTTAGAATTTCAACATTCTGGAATAAATAATAATTGGAAAATGTGAAACAAATAATATCCTGTCTTGTCCTCCTTTCGTCAGTCAAAAAGAAATTCCAAAGCTTCACAGCTCACGATCGAAAATATGTTTTGAGCCGATAATAGAATTTGACAGAAACAAATGTGCGCAAAATATTACACTCGCAGTCAGATATTTCGTTGTCTTCAGATAATAAAAACATTTCTGCTTCATTTAAAAGTTGAGCTAAATTGAATTTCCATGCAAAATAATGAACCAAAGGTATAAAATTCTTCATATGAATTGTTGGTAAAAAAGCATTTCCAAAAATAACATTCCCGCACATCGCTGAAGAGACGAGCAAGCATTGATTTAACTTGCCAAAACATTTTTTCAGAGTAATCGCAATGTTATCCAACGATAAGATTTCAATTACCTCGAAGCCATGTTGATCCGTTATAATTACGATAATAATAATATTATCTTCGCGTGATAAACTCCAATGACAGATACGGAAAAAAAAAATTTTTATCGGATTGTCTAGTAGGTAGGTACATGTTGACTGTAAGTAAATATCACATTCTTATGAGTCAATGTCACACGTTATTATTCCTGGAAAACCACTTTTTACAATTTACGTGACCAATATTCTAATGTTGTAGTGATTCACGCGAAGAGTATAAACACGTGTGGTTTAACATTTTAAAATCATTAGTTCCAACAAGTAGAATAATTATTATAAGATATAAGTTGGCTTACATTGAAATAGAACTGTACGAATGATCACAACTTTGCAATCAATCAAACGAGGAATTCCATTGAAGTATATTATTAATCTTGAAAAATAACAGCAGATCAAAACGCTCCGACGAAGCTCTGACATCATCCTATCCCGAACCATTAGTCACCATTACATAGAGATTGATAAATATACGACATAATCTGACCCTTGTTTGATTACCTTTTTACAATGAGAAAGTGCTTAAATTTTATTTGACTTAAATACCTCATTGCTGATCAGTGTTATGAATATTGATATAAAATCAATATAATTCTCTTATATTGCTCCTAAGATATTCAATTCACTCAATATAGGATACCAGAAAATCGGAAACTGATCATCTTTATATGAAAAATGTTCAGAATTGGCTTTGGTAAAGGGAAGGAACTATTTCAAAGAATGTCTCGGGTCATTAAATTAAATTAACTGCTCTTTTATTCCATTCTATTCATTTTTTTCATCTCTTTTTTTTCTCTCTCTTATTTCTGTACATCTTAACATTGTAATCTAAAGCATTATGACTACCATAATATGAGAATGAGCCTAGTATGGTGGTTGAGACAACAAAATAATTGTAATCACCTACATTTTTATGAATAAAAAAACACAAAAAAACGATACAACATTGATATAACACGATAGTTCGTGTTAATTGTACATTGGGCAATTATTTGAATCTGAGACGGAATACGGACTTAAATACCATTTTCCAGGTGTTGTCGAGCATGTGAACAAAATTTACAGTGAACAAAGCGACATAGAATCAAAACCTCAACGCCGTCATTCGTAAAATAATACACGTCCTTCTAAACATGATATAATTTTATGCGCCTGTATTTGGCAATCAACGACATCATATTATTTTCAAATACATTCAATAAAAACTCATGAACTTTTTTATGATCATGAACCTTTAATAAGCGATACAAGAACCTTGGTAGATAATTTAAATCGTTTTATGAATAGATTTCCTCTCACCTTCGCAATACATAATATCTACTGAAGCTAATGAAAACAATAAAGTGTACAATAATTATTATCAGAGACGAAAACTTATTATAATATATTATGAAGACTCGAGCAGCAAATAGACCTGCGCAGGTTTTGTGAAGTCGTGATCGGACTCAAAAGGTCGAAATCGGCTCACAAGGATTATGTGCATTTATTTATCGATCAGATACATCAAATGTTATAGCTACAGGTTGGAATGATAGTCAAAGGAATGTATTGTAAGAACCTATTTAATTCAAAATGGAAAATGTCAGCACATTATGAGAAACGTACATTGTACATAGAATGACCTATTTCATCACATATTTCACAGCATCTCAATGTAATAAAGTTGAGACCATAGAGAAAGGGATGGTATCTAATGAAACAAGCGGAGGTTTAAAGTTGACGAATGATAAAATTAACATAAATACCTAAAGGCGTAAGACACATTACGCTATACGCATCAACGCTCATTTGGGTGTGGCCTATACAGATTATATGTTAAGGTGTCACACTACGCTATAACTTCCCTCTTGAGGTGCTGCCGCGGAATAACATTTTTTGTCCGGGAACTGTCACTTTGACAGCTGACAACCGCACGATCACAGCGCTCCCTAAATTGATCTGACATAGACAGGAGAGGGGGTCGCATCATTTTCAAATATCACTAGGCTAGAAGGTCGCGGCATATCGTCGCCACGCCCACACTTTTAACACATCATCTGCCAGGTGTGACAGTTATGTATGGGATTGTATGGCGAGCGATATCGTGTTATAAAAAAACAAATTGATGCGTATAGTTTAATGTGTTGTGTCCATATAAAACCACCTCAAACAAGACTAGGACACTGAACTAAGTTAGCCTGCTTTTTTCTCTTGGATATTTGGATCTTATTACAAATAGTATAATCAGCATGCCAATTCTGGTTTTGGTTCATATCGAGGGACAAACAAATCAAAAGGACACAAGATCAACGAATTCCTTTCTTCCAGTGCCGACAAAGGACCTTAATAGATTAAATTATCTGAATTATCTGGACGGACATTTAATCACGAGATCCGAGGAGATACATGTTTTATTTTTGCAATAAAGTAAACATTTAATGTGATAATATTATTTTTCCGACATAGAATTACAGACACAGCCTACCAAACTGACTTAACAACTAAGACAAGTGGGTCTTTTTGAACTGACTTAACAACTACGGAGGGTCTTTTTGAGGAGAGGAAGGAATGAACATGGATCTTGAAGAGACCCACGTTGTAAGAGGGAGGAAACACAGAGGCCGGCAAATCGTTCCACAGCCGAGCTGTTGAACTCAAGAAAGAGTCGTTGAAGCAATCGTTCTCATGTGACAAATGTCAACCGTGTACAGAAGTTGGGCGTGCGTCTTTGATTTAAAAGGGAAATTAATTTAAAGATAGGTTATTGAGACAACGCGCGTGGTTGCACTGAACTGGGTCCAGTGGACAAACTGGTGATTTACTGCGTTTAGTATCGCACATAAGCCCGTCGGTCAGACAAGCTGTCACCGGCTACCACAAACACGTCGCTCTAGGATCTTTTTGTGAAAAAATGCCTTCTTGTGCTATTGAGATGTGCACAAATCATTCTAGAACAAAAACCAAATCTGATGGAGTTTCTCTCCATTCTCATCTACTCAAGAATATACAACTATTCACAATGATTTTCGAATAAAAATAAAGTGAGACAGCGAACGCAGAAACACAAAAGAGTATGAAGGACAACCTAGTGACAATACGTCGGATTTTACTACTCTGATCGCTCGCTTGTTAGTCAAGAATGAAGATAAAATCGGCCTACTGACGGGCGAGCAGTCTGAGCATGACATCGATACAAAAATGCTCGTCGCTCGCCTGTTACGTCATGCTTGCCGCGGACATGCTCGCCCGTCAGTGAGCCGCTTTGAGCTCGCAACTGGTGTCGCGAGGAGACAAGAGAAACGAGGGGCGTTCATAATAATATAGTCGTTTTACCCATACCTATATAATTTGAACGACTATCTCTTTCTAATGCGTTCCGTTCATTTAGCTATCTATGATGTTATTTGCAGCCATTTATTATTTTCTCGATCGTTTCGTAATTCGATTTAAATCTAGAAATAGGAACGGGCCATATTTTTTGTTCGATTAGTAGGAACATAATGCGCCTTTGTATTTATGTCAATGGCGCGAGTTTACATATATTAAAATATTTGAAAATAATAAAAAAGTTACGAAAATAAAATACTAATTTTGATAAGATAAAATTAACTATGTTTTCAATCCAAGAACATAATATACCTGGTCAATTTATTTGAAAAGAAAATTGTACCTTATGTTCTGAAAGACATTGAAAAAAATGGTAGGTATAAAATGTGACTCCCGACTTTCATATTACAATTAGGACGGGTTGTTTCTGAGAACTTGAACAATTTTTCAAATTTCAAAGTTAATTTTCAAGTTCTGTGAAAGATATTTTTAAGTTCTGTTTTTATTTCAGTTCTGTCAAGCGACTAGCCTATAATGATATAATAACAGAATTAGAATAGGACTTTCACAGAACCCGTAAATGAACGTTGAAATTTGATGAATTGTTCAAATTCTCCGAAACAACCCGTCCTAAGGCGCGTTCCCACCTCTTCGATTATATGATCTATTTCAGAGAATCTATGAAATAAATCAGTGAGATTTTCACAGAATTTCTATGACAAAGAACTAAATTTTTGTTCCGTTGTCTACAAAATCAACCATAGAATAGAGCAAGCTTGAAATGTATATAAAATAACACGTGTGAACGCGCAACAATTCATTTTCACTTGCAAACTGTTCGTTCTGTGAAATAGATCATGAAATAGGTTAGGTGGGAGATCCCGGCGTTACACCCCTGACATAATATTATACTCGTGGGGCAAGACGGGGCAACACCACACAAAAGTCAGGTGCACTTATTCCTGACAGCGGAGGGCAAGTACCCAGTCAGTAGACGAGTAGCGTGCGACGAGTACCCGAGTGTGTTGGTTGGTTCGGAATGCACCTGCCCGAACCCCGAACCGTGAGGGAACTACCAACTACACGGAAAGCATTTTATTCTGTGCCCATCGCCAGTGCGTTTCCATACAATATCCACTCCATTGTTGCCGCTTCATTCCGGAACGAGGTATTGTTAGTTCTTTGCGACCCATCACAAGCAGGAATAAAAGCACTTCAGGTATAAAACTATTACATTGCGTGATAAACTAATATTATTTATTGTTATTATTGTCTGAAGAACAAAATTTGTATCCTGTCTTTAGGAGGGGGCTCCTGAAATACCTACTGAGAATTCCTGCCACCCCTTACATATGTTGTTATTTGGCTGTACTAATCTGCAATTTTGTAATTTTATTTATTTATTTTACAGCTATGTAGCAACTAAATACGGACCTCTATTATTCGCATAATAAACAAAATGACGAAACCGTGGCACTCGAAAAAAATCCGATGGTTAGGAAAATTGCGAATGTCTTTCATGTCGAATTGATTACACATAAAAAGAACAAAATTTAAATTCATGTTAAATTTGACAAATTTACTAACCAACATTGCCGTTGTTAGTGTTGTTGGAGTTAAGGGTATTGATGGTGGTGACAGCCTCTTTAGCCGGGGGAGGCCCGCAGTGGATGAAGTCCGTGAGAGACAGCGAGCTGGCTATCAGCTGACGCTTCTCCTCGAAGTTGAGGTAGTCCAGGCTGTTGCTGCGCTGCGGTGGCAGGCCTTGCTCCTGGGAAGGCATCTCGCCCGAGGACATACCATCACCAGCCTCCGCCAGCCTCTGCGTCCCTGGTATCGGCGCCCGGACCTGCGATCATCTCATGTTACCACACCGCAATACATGCCGCAATACCTTACTCACTGAACAATACCACTTTGCACGGGGATTAATTTCACTACTCAGGTGGGTACTGAGTTAGTACTACTGCCAAATAGGTACTTCTCACTATCCTGGTTTATCAAGAGGCTGGTATTAAAAACAGATCTTTGAAATTCGAATACCTCGGCAGAAATCGAATGAGAAAACGAACAGCACTCGAATGTTTTCACTTTTCATGCACCTAGTTTGACAGCAGTATAAGAATTTGAACTGCAACAAAATGGTTATTCAACTCTATCATAACCGACGATGCTTTTAACAGGTTTTCTCGTAGTTAGGTGCAAAAGCACGTGGTATAATTTGATACTTGTTGATTCGAGTGCGATGATAGTCGAACCCGATCGATTGGAGGCGTTCACCCGTTCACCTGTCTGCTGCTACTGCTCGCTGCCTGGCGCCACCGACCCGCACAGATGTAAACACTAAACAAACCGACGGTTAACAATGAATGCGAGATAAAACCGGCATTCGTAAAAAACACAACTCACTGATGGTAGGGAATATTCCCAGAACCTGCATTACTATGTATTTACGAAATATTTAGCCGAAACAAAACCACAACGCATCCTATTCATTACGAACTCACATCACTCGCGCATTTTCGACATCAACGAACATTATTCAAATAAACACAAGCGAAAAACACTTCACAAACGGCGAAATACCTGTAACGAATTCGTTATGCGACCAATTATACGGTTTACTCGATTACACAAACCGATTTTCAAATGTAAACAGTGGGAATAGAGCAATAATATTCCGGAATGAGGGAAAAAAGTGCTACGCGCGCTCCGCTCTCAGAAACTAACTAACCTATGGAGCGGTGTTGCACACCGTACGGAGCAGAGCGAGCAGGAGGGGAGGCCGGCGCGAGAGCGAGCGAGCGAGCGTTGAAAAGCGCGCGAACCGCAAGCGACCGCGAATTCAGCGCGGCAGATTGCTCGGGCAAGAGCGAGACAATGGGAGTTTGTTGCTGTCGGCTTTCTCGGTGCAATCGGGTGCGGTGTGACGAGCCGGCAACAAGGCAAAAACACGAAATTTGTAGGAGCCGGTCGTAGATAGGTACTCGGTGCAAGTATTATTCCAGAGTCGGGGTTCGATATTCCAGTGCACCACTGAATTCCTGGCTGTTATCCCGCTCGCTCCAGACAGTAGACGGCAGACAGACGCCGCCGCCTGCCGAGCCGCCTTCCCGGTGCCCGATGCCCGCTTCCCGGGGCCCGCTGCCCGGAGACAGACATAGGGCAATAAATTCATCAAACAAACACAAATCCTACTTCTCTTTAAACACTACTTTACTATCGTTCATTGAAACGTCGCGTGACTAATAAATAGCAAGAGCGAAGACAAAAGTATGAATGGTCGTATTGTTCTGCATCATTATTATTTTTTTCTTGGAGATGTGATAAATAAAACATTATAATGACGTAGGTATATTATTATATTTTTAACTATAATATTTTAATCATAATACGAATTCTATTCAATAGTGCAATTCGATTACTAATTCCCCATAATAGATGATTTTTACTGTTCGTTTTTTGTGAAAAATAACCTCGCTCGTATATCCATACTTTACAAAGAATAGTTTGAAATAATAGTTATCTAATCAAATCCAAAAATAAGTTTGGAATGAAAAAGGTTTATATAAATATAACAATGATAAACAAGTTTTCAAGTATTTATTATAGATACTATTTAATCGAAGATTTGTTTGATGTTTTGTAGCACGTATTAATAACTGATAACGTGATAAGGATAACTTTGCCGACATTGATAATTTTCTTGGAATGTTGATACGACGTAAATATAATTAAAGATCTAATACAGTCATACCCCACGGGTCGGTAAGCAATCGACGTCAACCGAATGCTGTAAGACCCTGCGCAAAAAAATCCACACTAAACTGCGCTGCAGTGCGTTGCCTTACTAGATATAACGAAAATAATTTTCTGCGCAGGGTCTTCCGACACTCGGTTTATGTTGATTGCTTACCGACCCGTGGGACAACGGACTTAGATATACCCGCTTAGCACGAAACACCGTTACACAATACATTTTTAAAAACATGTTTAATTTGGTGTTATTCATAACGTGACCATACGTCCCATTTTGAACGGGACCGTCCTGTATTAAGGGATGATTCTGTTACGTTGTCCCGAAGGAAAGGTTCGAAAGTGGGTTACCTACTCACAACATCAAACTGAGACCAAAAGATTATCTCAAAGAGGAAAAAAGAAGATAAATAAGAAAAGGGAAATCCTGTTTATACTCGACCGTTTGGCATTTCATCTGTTTGTAAACTTGTTGGTACGTTCCGTTTCCTGTTCTGAAAATCTGATGCATCCATATTATTATGCAAGCAAGCCTTACTTTGATAAGGCGGTTAACTTGCCTGAGATTTTCAATATTATGGTACCTACCGGTATGAAGAAAATTGGAAAAAAGAATTGCATTTTGTTAGTTTCCACGGTTTGTATAAAATTTATTTAACATAGTTACGTTTATTTAGACAAATTGTATGATTCCTTATTTGAAACCAAAAAAACTACATTTAATATTATAATACGGTTTATAACTAAGTATCTACTTACAAATCTTGTGATTTAGGAAAAAAAATTGATTTATTTAATAAGAGAAAATTACAAACATATTTTTTGGATGCGAAGTCTAGTGTTCAAAGAACAACCAGTATTTTATATAACTAAAAAGGATAAAAAATAAAAGTAAAAAGATGAAAAAAACTAAACATAAATAAAAAATAATTTAATTTAACAATTATTATTTCGTCATCATTGTATGTGTATTGTATTGAGGCCTTCAGTCAGGCGTAGTTTCCGGTCGGAAGATGTCCCTTCACTTCCACTTCCGACTGGCGTCTCCGGGGTTCGTACCCAGCCCGGAAATACACACAATATTCCCCGAAACAATAAGAGGCGAGACGGAAAAAAAAACTTCTCAGCTCCATTGTCAAGGCAGAAGCACAGAGTACTCAAAGGTATGAAATACCCTTTCTTATTCAAAACCATTACTGTCTTTAATTCTGCGTCGGCTGTTGAGTTCGTTACAAAATCTTTATACTACGAAGCAGAAAATCTGTTAGCACGAAGAAACAAAAACTCACGTACAGAGTTGAGTTCTGACGACATGAAACTAAGACAGGTTTTCAGTTGCAATTTATAGTTAGACGCAAAAAGTACCCGCAACGTAATTTCTAACATGAACTATGAAGATTTTAAATATCTAGTAAACTCTTGTAAAAAAATTGTTTCTGGAAACCAGAGCAGGATCAAGTAAATCAAAACCTTGAGTCGGGTCAAGTCGTGAGTCGGTGTAAAAATTTTTTTGAGGTTGACAATCCTCTCTTTCTACTCTTGCGGAGAAATGCCGTGATTTTATCCGTTTAGTTGTCTGAATTGCCAGGTACTTCCCAATCTTCTACCATCCGATCTCATTCCCTTCCCCACATTTCACCCTCACAATATACGTCAAGTGGGGGATGCCACAGTACCGCCGGTCCGGGCAATTTGAATTCTTGGGTGGTATTGTTTTTTTTTTAATTGCAAATTATGGCTGTTCATCCTCTCTGCCTAACCCTGCGGAGAAATGCCGGATGGTAAATAAGTTAGTTTTTTTTAATATGAATACCGCACAACTACCTAATCCCAACTGCTCCAACCCTCTGGAGCCAGTGAGACTATGGCATCCCCAATTGGGGTATGTTGTGAGGCTAAAAGTTTTGGGAAGGGGAAGGAGAGGGGGTAGAGGAAGGTGAGTGAGTACCTGGCTATTCAGATCTGGTCACCAAACACGGCTAAATGCATTTCAAGCAACGTCTCAATTCTGAATGGTGAAATTACACCAGGGCGATACTGATAGTATCTTCCACTCTGTAACGTGCCGCAAGTATACTATATATTATATTAAATGAATAAATTGTGAAATAACACAAATAGTAAATAAAATTAACTTGTGCACGCCGGGATTTGAACCCGCGACCTTCGGCTTGTTAGTCGCCACCCATGAACGCGTAGATTGTGACTTGCATTGGAAGAATACGTATCGTGTTAAGTGAGAAAAAAATAGTACGCACGGAAATACGAAGTAATGTAAAATAATGTGTTTTTGGTTGAAAATTTGATCGCTTAGAAATATTCTGGGTGCTTTAATTAAATACTGCGAGTAGAACACATCTTGGCCTTTGAAATAATCGAGAATTTTTTTCACATGTCTTTTTATAAGCCCGGAAAAAATTAAAGTGTCAGCTCTATAAAAACTGATTTATAGTTCAAAATCTCCTACTTACAAACCCCTTTTCGGTTATAGTTTTATTGTATAATGTGGCAAAATAAGTTCATTAGAAAATGATATTAAAACATCTAAATGTTTGTGCCTGAACTTTGAAAAATAAAATAAAACACTTTTTCGCGATGTTTTTTTTCCTGCATAAATTATAACAGGCGGCCGGTGTTGAGCGGCAATTTAAACCTTATCGCTATCTACAAGCAACCTACGTTCCCTTCACCAACATTGTTCAAAACTCTTCAAGTTCCTTAAATTGAAGACTTGAATTGAAGATCTTTAAAAAGACTCAACATTACAAGTATTCAAAGATTGAAGATTGACATTGAAGCAATTACAACTTAAATCATCATTAAGACATAAATATAACATCCAAAATTCTCTATTTTCTACACAGCAAATTTACAAAGGGATAAAATATTTTTATAGTGTTCCCGAAGAATTAAAAAAAATAACAGATTTGATATTATTCAAGAAAAATGTAAAACTATATTTTAAAATAAAATGCAGTAACTTCATTTCGAACAATATTTATATTTTATAATGTTATCACATCCTGTACTATCATACACTCTATGACATTACTTTTCACTCCACCAAACATATTATTGGTGTAGAAATACTAAAAAACGTATTTTGTTCTTAAAAAAACATAAAGAATGAAATTATTATCGGACTGATTCCAAATATTATACTACGTGGAGCATCGTCTTAACGACTTTTAGTTAATCAAGAAATTATCACCTAGGAAACTCGTCTCTAGCGCGGATTATAGCTAACTACCAAAGTAACCATCAGTAACTACGGTAATGTGAAGCAGTTACCTAATAACACAGAACAAATAATCCCTAGAAGTGTGATCTACGCCGATTTAAAACTGATGTCACCAATTTTATTATTATTATTATTTAGTCAGACTCGTCAAAATCGCGGGATAGTCATAAAGGCGCTATTTCATACTTATATCTTTTCGAAACGTGTTCCACTATTATCACGTTTCCGATCGTTTGGTGTCAGAGTGTATAAGGTCAAATTAAACTAAACGAGGAAAAAAAGGGGAAACAATTTTTTCACTTATCGTGTCAACCAAATTTATAACATCAATGGGGATAGTCTCAAATTCTGACAAATCAGTTACAATTTTTATAATAGAAATTAAAATAATATTTTGTTAAAAATATCATGATATTGGTAGGTGCTTTATCGCTTGTCTGGATTTTCCAAATAAACATTTCCAAATTTGAAAATGAAGCTGAAATTTAAAGCAAAAGTTCTATATTTAACGGGAGTTACAGACAGACGCAACCGAAATTAGTATGTTTTGTTTGTTTCGTTTAGATACATACTTTTGTTTTACATAATACAATTAAGGTAAAGAGGTAATGTATAATGATTTTCTTAGTCCTGCTCACCAGGGGTTCCTGTGTTGAGGTGTATTCATAATGTCATTTTGGTTAGCTCTATTATTTACATAACGTTACCTTAATTCTAACATAACGTAAGTCAAATTTGTAAAATTTTCAGAATGAGCAAAAGACTGATCAATTCTTATCTTGATTTACCCAAAATAAAGAGTTAAGTGCTATAAAAATTAAGGTAATATTATTACGGCTATTCTAATAGCACGTTAAATATTTTTTGGGATATCAACACTAGGATTGATCAATGGTTTCCTCTTCCTGTAAATTTTACCTATCTTCTATAGAATTAAGGTAACGATAGTATCGCTCTGCTCATCTCATCAGATCTACTCATTTCAAGGAGCTTATTTATTAAAATCCTGTTAAGAACTGGATAGCATGCCGTTTCCTGATAAACATTTAGTATATTCCTAATATATAACACGGTTTACGCATTTACGCATCATTATTGCAGAAAGCAATCACTTTGTGGTTTGACATATTCAATAAAATAAAATAAAATACTTTTTGTTTTGAAACCACGAGTTTCTAATAATTTTTATAACCGACCGGTTTCGCTTTTCTCAAGCATCTAAAAATAATTAAAAACTCGTGGTTTTAAAACAAAAAGTATTTTATTTTATGTTATTATTTTTACTAATTATTTTACCCGAAATAAAATTAAATAATCTTGTCGCTTCTATATGTTTTCCTGTTCAGTGTAGTTCCTCAATAATAATCACAGGTGGAAACGTAACATCATAAAACTGATATAAGGAGAGAAGTGTCTTATATCTTGTAATATTCTCGAGCAAAGGGGCGAGGTACGAGCAAATACCTGAGATGGGCACAGAGATGGAGAGATGGTGGGAGTTAATTTATTCTGTACATATCTTATATCATATTTTAGTTGGGCGAGGTACGAGAGAATACTCGAGATGAGCACATAGATGGAGAGATGTTGGGAGTCCATTTATTGAGTACGTATCTTGTATTATCTCTTAGTTGGGGCTAGGTACAAGCAAATACTTGAGATGGGTAAAGAGATTAAGAGGTGGTAGGAGTTCATTTATTCTGTACATATCTTATATCATATCTTAGTTGGGCGAGGTACGAGCTAATACCCGATATGAGCACATAGATGGAGAGATGTTGGGAGTCCATTTATTGAATGCATATCTTGTATAATCTCTTAGTTGGGGCGAGGTACGAGCAAATACCTGAGATGGGCACAGAGATGGAGAGATGGTGGGAGTTAATTTATTCTGTACATATCTTATATCATATTTTAGTTGGGCGAGGTACGAGAGAATACTCGAGATGAGCACATAGATGGAGAGATGTTGGGAGTCCATTTATTGAGTACGTATCTTGTATCATCTCTTAGTTGGGGCTAGGTACAAGCAAATACTTGAGATGGGTAAAGAGATGGAGAGGTGGTGGGAATTCATTTATTCTGTACATATCTTATATCATATCTTAGTTGGGCGAGGTACGAGCTAATACCCGATATGAGCACATAGATTAAGAGGTAATGGGAGTCCATTTATTGAATGCATATCATGTATCATCTCTTAGTTGGGGCGAGGTACGAGCAAATACCTGGGATGGGCACAGAGATGGAGAGATATTGGTAGTTCATTTATTCTGCACATCCTATATCATCTCTTAGTTGAAAAACCTTCAAAGATATGAAGTTCTCAAACGAATATCCGTTTCCAAAGCTCAGAATCGAACTTGTTAACATTGCGATATCTTTTTTTTTCACTGCGTAGGTGAGTCAATTAAAACTTGTATTTTTATAATAATAAAAACAGAATAGTTTAGTTATTAAACGTTTCTTCCGAGTTTCAACACTTTTTTGTCGAATACTTTATTTAACAAATGAAAAATATGTATAATACACCTAATTATGCCGCTAAGAGATCCGGTCTAACCCCTCCCTCTTTCACATAAGCGATGCATGTAACAGAGCTCTAACAACGGACCTCTCAGTGGCAGGACCATAATATTACCATCTCTTTATGATGGAAAAAAACTGTAAATATGGAACAATATTGCATTTTGCCTGATCTTTTGTCAGCCAAATTGATGTTTCAAAGCTCCATAGCTCATGCCAGAAATGACGTTGCGAGCTAAGAACAGTTGCGATAACACAGAATTCACGTGCAAAACAAAATATATGCAAGTTACACCACGCCAGATCTTACCGTTCAAAACTTTAAATTTAGTCACAAACAATTTTTTTTGTTTTATAGTTTAGTTGTACATAAACCGTCTTACTCATAATAGATAATACGGAGGGATAAGAACAGGTTAGTAGAATACGTTACACATAATCAAGCGCATGCGTAGTGCGTATACCGGCCGTAATACTGCATTATTAGTGGCTAACAGATTTTTAAACCGTCCGACCCCCAAGATTGGGGACGTATTAGTATGGTATTATGACGGAGATCGCAGACTTTGTTAAAGATCTGTTTGATTTGACAAATATCGATCGGTCGCGCAATGAAAATATGAAAAAGTAGTAATACCCACTGGCAGCACTATCAGAGGAATATTTTAAATCGAAATATCGATTTACCAAAGCAAATACGGAACGCATTATCAAATTGGCCAAATTTAGAAGCGATTCAAAGCAGACCGGGTCAATGACATCGCAAATGTCATCTGAAGAAACGTGAAGTTAGCAACTAAACGCGAAATGCAAAAATTACCGTGTTTTTGAGGATTGGAACAAAGTGGTGCCAGTCTAAAAGAATCTTGCATGAATATTATTATGAGTAAATATTTTAACCTGAGCAGTGGGCTCCCTCACCGTATATACCAGCGCTGCAGCAGTGAATTAAGGATTTTTCATAAATAAGACTGAGTAAGTATATTGATTTACTAAACAATACAATTTGAAAGTTTAAAATACACTTTTCTCGCATTATCGCATTATCTTTTAAAATTCTCCGGCTAGAGTTATTGACATTGTTCAGTTCCGAGCCGTCATTTTGTCTAAGCCTCCTTGGTACAGATTTCAACATTTCAAGATTCTGCTCCACGAACTATGCTCAACAGAAATAGAAACGGACATTAAACAAATAGTTTATAATCCTATTCTATATTTCGGTGGAGGATAGATGTTGAACAAATTCGCGTAGATATCAGAAATGACAAAAGGAAAAGTTGGTAGGTATAGTGAATAGTGATGGGAATAATAATCGAAATTCCATTTTGAAATGATTGTTAAAATTCAGTTTAAAACTAATCATTTAATTTTAGTCATAGAGGAAATTTTTTTCTATGCAATAGTAGATGTACATTGTGACCAGACGAAGGTCCTAAAAGGGGTCCTTGGTCGGTCCTGAAATATGTTGATTATGATAATCGACCGTGGGTAAATGTATTACTTTTTATTATTATATGATATATAAAAAAGGCACTTCTAAATAAATTTACAATTATTGAGGAAGTAAAATGTATTTCGTTGGATTATTAAAAAAAATCTATCGAAAAACCTGAAATTTGTCATCGATTAAAATTCAGGAAATTTTTAGAATGCCTTTCAAAATGATTTATTCGGATGAATAATAATCGAGTGAATTGCTCGGAATCGAAATATTCGATGAGACAGTTTCATTTTAAATGTGATAATTAAGACATAAAATTGGCATTGCGTTTTCTTCACGGAACTAAATTTGGCTCGGCTAATTTTTGTTGTTGTTTTTATGAAGAACCAAAATTTATGTCGCCTTGAATATTTAGCTATAAAATCGTAGTCTAGAACCAAACACGTATCTTCTAAACTTAGTTCGACTATTGCCACATTCCAAAACTAGGTATATCGATTATGAAAACGATTGATTCAGCTCATCACTAGTTTGAATCATGACACAGCAGATGCTCAAATCTCAATATGATTTCAACATACGATTCTCCTACACGAATTAATTGAATTGGTTGCATCGGTGACCGGGTATATCATCAAAATGACAATTCAACACACCTCCAAAAAGTGATATAACGTCATGAAAAGTGATGAAACAAAAACTAGGTTAAATAGGTTACATAGGTATACATCATCTTTTAAAGGTGTGTTGAATTTTCATTTTGATGAAATATTAGTGAACCATGTACTTTATTTATTTGATTAAATATAATTGCGTTGCTGCTCATCTCGACACAGGAATTCCCTAGTGAGATTCTATTGTAATGTACCATTTTATGAATGAATAAATAAATTTTATAAAGTAGCTTTGTACATCATCGTGCATTACTACAGTTCGAAAGAATTAATTACATTTGAACTTAAGTAACTAGTGCTTTGAGCTCGAGTCACGAGTATACTGTAAAAGTTTAGCAAAGTCAAATAGCAAAAGTAAAATAACTACTACTTATTACACCACTCATGGGTAACATAGATCTATCCACAGTATATCTGCGTACAGTATGTTGGTACCATGGAGGAATAATTGAACATATTTCCTCCACCCTTGGTGAATGTACTACCTTCAAACAGGAGGCCGGATGTACATATAGACTGACGAAAGATAAAACAATACAAATGCGTCACTAATGATTTATTCAGGCGACAATCCAAAAATATGCTTGAATGTAAATCACAATATGACAGAAACGCTTCGAAGCTTTTTACGAGAGCATTTATTTGCATCTTAGCCGTAGAGCTTACAAGCGACTTGTGGCGGCGACAGTTGAACAACTTCAAAATCCATTGCGGAACCTACATGAAGTGCGCACACGTGACGACGCAACTTTTTAGGGATTTGTATATTGCTGCGATACAAATCGCTTGTGTGCGCCTGGTCTTATTCAACTATTTACACAAGCAATAAAAACTCTAGAACTCTTTCAGCAAACAGCTTTCTGTCTAGGATTTTGCAACTACTCATATGTTTAGATCGCAAGAAATTCCTATCATGAGAAGTTTAGTTTTTTTTTAATTTATTTATAGTAGGAAGTAAATGCTTACTGCCTTCCTAATAATTTTAAAATATGTTATTGTATTATTATATGGTTCATTTTTGCACGAATTGTCTGTCTTGGAAACACTACTAAACACTAAATACTTTTTTTAAATGTAGACAATTTGTCTCGACGCCATCTAGTGAGAGAGTTAGCACTTACAATGCCTTTCTCATATAAAATAAAGTTGGTTGTTTTCAGGTGAAAAAATGTAACAAGCAGTAATTATTGAATGAAACACTAGTATATATTGAATTATTTCGCGGATAAGAGATAAGCCGCCATAGCTCAGTGGTCAGAGCTGTCGACCGGAAATCGAAGGGACACGGGTTCGAGTCCCGTTGGCGTCATGTATCTTTTATCAGGAGATTTTTCAATGTGGATGAGTGTTTCAGGCGAATAATTTTTTTTTTTTTGGTTTTAGGCATTTCACCCTGAAAAGAGTGCAAATGTAAAATAATTGTTACTTTTTTATGTTTGCATCGATAAAGATTCGCAAAGAATTGGGGTTGTCCTCCCCTCCTGCATTATGCCTTCGGTTTCAACTATTTCAATATACTCGTAGTATATGTACATAATCTATATATTATGAAAGATGGCTTTGGAAAAGTCTTATTTGATCAGGTAGATATCCTCAGAGCGGAACATTTTATACTAAAATTTTGCAAAACGATCTTTCGATTTTCGAATTTATTATATAGGGAAATACGAATAGGATTAATATCATCACACAGCAAAATAAATATTTTTAAATCAACCCGTAATAAACAAAGTTTTTTTACTATCGTACATCTATCTTTTTAAACATTTTTTTTTGGTTTGACTGTGATTGAACCTTCCTCTCCAGGGACTGGGGTCTACCGCGCTAACAACTGATCTAAATCCCAAATAGATACACAATGGAGAAAAAAATGGTATTGCTGATTTATTAAAATCCTGTTAAAAACGGGGTAGCATGCCCTTTTCTAACAAACTTTTGTTTGTATGTATTTTCTAATATCTGAACATGTCTTCATGCACCTGCGTTCATTCTGATAGTACGATAGTAATGACGAAATACGAAAATATTAGAAATTTTATGAAAAGGTATTCCAACATCGCCATAAACCTGTCAATTCATTCGTTAAAGGCCAGCAGTCCCATTTTTAACCAGAATACGAATAAATTTAATAGATTTTAAGAAATATTTTATATCAGAAAGTTTTCTCCGTGTAGAACCGGCATTTATTTCGTATATTAAGTGATTTAATGTCATCCAATTTCAGAGAAATGTGTATATGCCCGCGTGTGTAAGCGTAATTGCCACCAAAGGGTAATAAAATGCATTGTCATCGACAACGATTCTATCTGTCGAGCTTCAGACCGATCGGATATCGGGAGTTGTCTTAATTCCGACATCCATTTCATTCATACATTCATTCAAGAAAACAAAATGAAATTTATATAGATGTCTTTAAAAATACGAATTTTTTCATAACTATCACTGCAAATGCAATCTAATACATTATTTTGGTCTTGCAAATCGGAGTAATAAAGTTGGGTAAATTTTCAACAGATAAGGAAATAAGTCATCAAAATTCATTCGAGAGCACAATGTCTAAATGCACAAATAACGAGTTCTTTCTCATATCCATTAAACGTTTTATGCAAATTTAATAAACTATTATACTTAGATATTACACAATCATGTGCATTTAGGCAAGCAGCGAAATGTAAATATCAATATTTAAGCTGAAATTGCGACCATTGGTTCAATGGTGAGTGGTCAAATAGCTATTAGTGATATTTTAACATGGTGTTATGAAAATAATGGCAGGGAGTTTTATGCAGCGCTCTATATTCTGTAATAAGTCGATTTCCTGTCGGAATAAAGTGCTAACGATTAAACTTGATTGCACAGTGTGATTATTTGTGCATTTGCAGTAATGTGTACGATTTGGAAGGCGAATGTATTAACAATAAACAAAAATCGTTTGACGAATAATTGAGTTTTGTTAAGCAATAACCTTATTTACATGAATATTATTATTTAAATATTGAAGACAATATTAGTGATTTCTAAACGAAAATCTGAAACAGAAAAATCAGAAAAGGAAACGGTCACATCTGGGACTCGAACCCAGGACCCCTGTCTTTCCGGGACAGTGCTCTACCAACTGCGCTAATGGGACCCTATTCTCCTCGGTCATGTGCGGTGAAAAAATGAAGACAATGTTAGTAGTTCTTATTCGAAGTATGATACAGTTAAAAGTGTCTGGATTGCATTTAGTTCGGGTTGAATCTTGCGATCATACATAAAGATAGTTGCCAATAAAAATGTGCGGTGAAAAAATGAAGACAATGTTAGTAGTTCTTATTCGAAGTATGATACAGTTAAAAGTGACCGAGGAGAATAGGGTCCCATTAGCGCAGTTGGTAGAGCACTGTCCCGGAAAGACAGGGGTCCTGGGTTCGAGTCCCAGATGTGACCGTTTCCTTTTCTGATTTTTCTGTTTCAGATTTTCGTTTAGAAATCACTAATATTGTCTTCAATATTTAAATATTACAATTTGAGGTTTTACTCAATAAAGTTATTCCGAAAAATAAATATTATTATTGATTTTTATTTTGAACTAGCTGACATGTACCCGGCGTTGCTCGGACTTTATAAATGGTTTGGGGTAAAGTTTTGAGTTTGTGAATTCTAGTGACTAACAACTATATCTAAAAACTGAGTGCATTATTGAAGCGGAAATAATATTATTGTATTTCAAAAAGTATTAGTTTCACTTGATCGTGTCATGCCCTCCTCAGGCGTCCTCGACCTCTTCAGCCATTCACTTCCAAGTCCTCACCTCTTTCTTAATTCATCACTTGCGTCTTATTTTACCACATTTAATTATTTGATTCATGTCTTCCTTGGGCATCCCCGATTTTTTCTATCGTTCACTTCATGTAGTACCTATCATGAAATCCACATTTTTACTGTTAAAAAACTACATTATGTCGACTTTAATTCGACTCTGTATTTCATTACAGTGCATGTTACATCTACATTATGTCGACTTTAATTCGACTCTGTATTTCATTACAGTGCATGTTACATCTACATTATGTCGACTTTAATTCGACTCTGTATTTCATTACAGTGCATGTTACATCTACATTATGTCGACTTTAATTCGACTCTGTATTTAATTACAGTGCATGTTACATCTACATTATGTCGACTTTAATTCGAATCTGTATTTCATTACAGTGCATGTTACATCTACCATTCAGACCACTCTATAAACACTCCTGACACTAATAAGAATAAAGTTTAAAATTTTCAGTGAAATCGACAACTTAGCCAAGTAACCACCCAACCCCTAATATCAACCCTAGCTGTCCAATTACTACTGATTTTATATGTTTTTTTTACTATAAATAGCGTCAGGAATCACTGGTAAAAGTGAGTCAAGTCTGTCCCTTAACTCCTTGTAGTAGATGAGAACGAAATATATTTAAATAAACTATTATATAGATTTATCAGAAACACAAAAACAACAGCATTAAAACACAACCTTGAAAAAATACATAAAAAAATAATACTCAAAAGAAAACATCGCTTTTGTAGCTCTAACACTTGCAGTACTTTGGTTCTTAGCACAAATTAGCTAAATCATAATAATACGACAACCACGCACAGCTAATTTTACAAGCTTGCATCAACTGAGTTGACCGTGCGTTAATGGAAAAGCAGTACCTCAAAAATAACAAAAGATCAGGTAGTATATATTTAATAAATTATGTATTTATTTTTAAATTTACAAAGGTACGTTACATCGTTCTAAAAAGATTCTAATTCATGTAGAAATTGGTATATATTTTGTATTAAAAAGATTATAAAATTGCATCTAATATGATTGAATGCTTTTGTGCATTTTGGTTCATACATGTATGTCCTTAAGTGAGATGTAAGCTTGCTTCCTGATGGTTTGAACACAAATTGAAAGGGTGGAAGAAGGATGGTTTCGAAGATTTATGATGCAGAATTTCAGGCAACAGCATGCGGGGACAGTCGAGGAATCGGAATGATCAATTGAGGGAAAGCGTTGGTAATCGCTGTGCAAGTCTGGCAGCATTCAGGGGATTGGAAAGCGGTAGCCGAGATGAGAAGATAAATTAAATAAGTTAAAGAAGGACTAAATCCTAAACCAGATGATGTGAAAAAGCAATATTGCATTATTTTGTCTTTTTGCTTACAGGGATATATAACTACAATCTTGATTTCAGTAAAAAAGTTTGAGATTCCGAACAATGTTTCTCTTTTCTTACACTTTCGTGATTTGTAACACTTTCCAACATCTTGATAAAAAACAAATTAAGAAATCCAGACATCGAAACCTAAATTAATATTATTTAAGTATTTACATCTATATAAATAAAAATGTAAATGTTCATTTGTTCAAAATGTTAATTACCCCGAGTTTAATTAACCAATGAATACACCTTAACGCAGTTTAATCGCGCAGTTATACAGATTGGATGGAATACTAAATGCCTTGCCTTATTTATATGCGAGCTTCTTATCATACATGCTCGTATAAGTGTACTAGTATGGTTCTTCACATGACTTGACTCGGGCCATGTCGTCCTGTGACATCTTAGCCTCATTCCTATTTACTCTCGAGTGACATGTTTTCTCGATACTCGTTTCTAACAACAAAACGCGAACATAATCATTACTGAATTTGTTTCGTCGAATGAGAAATCACAGATGAACGTGAAGAGACAATGTTGTTGTTTTCAGATAAAGCCTTAGAAGCAACTGCACGCTAGAAAGTTGTATCTGATGGAGATAGAATAGATGCTAGATGTTCAACGACACAATTCTTGACATCAAAGTGGAATTATCTTGTCACATCTAACTAACGCAGATATATTGCAGACTTTCTTCTTATTGTGCTGCCAGCAGATATTGAATTACCCATTTGTAGTGTAGAAGTGTAGATCCATTTAGCGCTTACTCGAAAAGCATTAACGTTCATCTTTATTGTAATTACTTTCATTTTTCAAACAAGCTATGATATACTTAGTACTTTTTATTGTATAAAGTACTTTACAGTTCAGTACTAATAAATTAATAAAATACTAATGAAATAAATTAATTCCGGGAAGGGTATTATTTCACGGTTTACAAAAAATGAAAAGATTTCAAATAGGATATCAAAAATCCAGATTAACTTGGAAAATAGTGGATAAAATAATTTTTAAATTTATTTTTTTAAAGAACGCTGTTTGCTCATGTAATAAAAATAAATTAAAGTAAAGGGTCCAGGTTTGTGAGAAAAATTGACAAAAAATGTTGATACGATTATGAACATCAATCAGACCAATATATTAAGGTAGTTCAACCAAAGTCTAAAAAATATATTTAGGTACTTCAAGCCAAGTCTAAAAAATATATTTAGGTACTTCAAGCGAAGTCTAAAAAATATAGTCAGGTAGTTCAAGCCAAGCGTTAAAAACATATTTGGGTAGTTCAAATTAAGTCGAAAAAACATATTTAGATAGTTTAAGCCAGTCTAAATTTTTTAAACTTTAATACATCCATTTTAAAATGTCTTTTAAAACTTCTATATTGCTTTGTATCGTGATGTCTTCCGATTTCAGAGAAATGCGTATATGTTTGGGTGTGTGTACGTGATTGCCACTAAAAGTTGATAGAATGCAATGTCATTGACAACGAGTCATCTGCCGAGGTTTCGCTCGATTTGATGTCGGGAACTATGTAAATATCCAAGTTCCCAAGATTTGCATTCATTCATTCATTCACGAAAACAAATGTGAAATTCGAAAAGATGTATTTTATAAAAATTATTATTACAATTTTATTTAACAATTATTAAAGAAAAATTTCAATATTTAAACTTCACTCGCCATAACACAGAGACACCCCTAGCATGGCGGGTGAACAATACTGAAATCTGGGTATCTACTGTACAAATTTAAAAATACAAATTAAAAGTTATTATATAAAAATAATTATTATTATATAAGGTTATTCAACTTTTTATATTGGTATTTGTGGATACGATATTATTACTATTCCGATTTATCATTTTTATTATCGCAACATGTAATGGATGTTGATGTTGATGGAATTTACTATAATGTATTGCCTTTCAAAATACATTTTATGCTCAAGCTTCGATGAATAAATGTTGTTACTTAATTTTTCTACGTGATACTTAAATATTTTTGAAGATAAAATTAAGTTTGAAGGACTCAGCGAAAGTTGAAAAAGAACAAGAAAATAAAATCTGGTTCAAGTACCAATCCGAGATCATTTAAGTTCAAGATGAGTCCTCTTTGATAATAAGAAAATCCTAAAAAGCAGCAAACAAGATTTACCTTGACATTTAACAAAATCTCGTGTTCACCCCTTAAAACATTAAATAATGTAAATGACAGGGAGAGCAAGGTTCAATTTCAAATAAACAAGAATTTTATTATTACATTTTCGTCAGACATTTGCGCATGTAGAAAAGTTAATCGAATTTAGTCTTACAAATTCTGAAAGCGATAAAATATGGATATTTCTGAAATCAAATTACGCGAGGAAAATCATACACCATATTGAACAGATTGCCATGGTGAAAAATAATCACATACCTAGGTAGTAGAATTATTATGTACGGTTCACTACTGATTCAATGTGTACCAAATGATAAAATAATAAGTTATTTCGAAAGTGACACTCTAATCTAGTTTCTACATGTAGGAATGTATATATACATTTTATACAAATAATATGTGTTTATAATTATTATTATTATTATAAACACAGTAACAGAGAATAATTATTATTGTCGTGCATTTGGGCATTTTCGCACAAATTTAGACGATTGGAGGACGCGCGCCTTGAATTGAACACGAGTTTAAAAAGAAAATTAGCGTAATAAATCCGTGCGTGTATCAAGGCAGTACTGCCTCATATTGAACACGGAAAAGGAAATAATCCAACCGATTCGTCAATAAATCGAGTTTGAATAATTTTTTATTTTTGATTAAATTTTGGAAATTATCGAAATGTGTCGAAATCACCGATTATGACAATCGGTAGTTGTAACAGACCTATAACGCCAAAAACATTCGACTTTGTATGTGGCATTCACGTTAGCCAAACTTGCCTTTATGTTAAGTAAGGTACAGATCACCTAAGCCCATGATGAATTTGTCAAACTCTTGGTCAGCTATGAGAAATGCAATGTAAACAATTTATTTATTTATTTAATAACAACGGTATAAATATACCATAAACAATAAATCAAATACAATGACATTAGAAAGTATAAAATGATCAGAAACTCTATAATAATATTAAAGTAAGAGATGCAGGTACACGCAAAACTTCTAAGTAGACTCTCTAGGTTTAATTAATATTTATTGAAAATATATGATATTATAGCCTTCTTGCAGTTAGAAAAATAAAATAGTGATTTTAAATGTTTTTCTACGAATTTCTCTAAAACAATTATACATCAATATATGAATATTATCATAATTTGCATAAAAAATGTTTTAAAAAATTGAAATTTGTGATTTTATATGTGAAGTTTCCAGAGTGGAATTTTCTAACGAAGCCGAACATTGCGAGCTAATTCAATTCTGAAGTGTGGACTAACCCAATGCAAATTTGCATTCAATCAATTTTAATCTAAAACAATGTTGACTACGGACCTACTCCAAACACGCTGGGGTAATAATTCTGTGATTCAGTACATAGACAGGTGCTTCCAACCTTCCAATTCTTTCCCCGTTTTTCAACCCCTTCCCCATTACCTTCCCATTTTCCTTCCGCCTTACTAGATTCACATAAACTAGCACAATGAACTTAATAAAATCGTTCTTTACAAATAAATACCTTGTTGCTGCAACAATTCTGGAAGTTCCTGTAGAAATTAGTCGAATTTAATACTAGGTATTTCATGATTTAAAAAGAAATAAGGAGATTTGTAAGCAATAAACATGAATTTAACCACAATTTACATAATGGAACATTGTATAATATTAAAGAAACTTTACGCTTACGATTTTAGGATTTTTCAAACTATCTACTTGCACTTACTTAGTGTGTAAAAAGTAATCTCAGATTAAGTGAACAGGGTTCAACAGGGGATGACGAATGTTAGCACTTAAATGAATCACGAAAAAGTTGGAAAACTTACAAATATGAAGCGGTAAAAAAAGGAGTGCCTACGCAATCGTAAATTTTACAAAACACGGGAAAAGTATTTTAATGTTGGCAGAACTAAAAGTACCTACCTACTTAATTGCCATAGGAGTTATTTTACTTCTGAACATAAAAAAGATTTTGGGATTCTTTCGTAGAAATCTCATAGGAAGAAGATTGCGGCGGTAAAAAACAGTATATTTCAGTTAATTTAATAATTTATGTACCTACTTGTTGTCAAACGGTTTTGCTTATTTTAGAACTTCCCCAATGCAAATTTTATACTATCAACTCCCTTATTTTATAAACCTATAAGATAAGTATGATTTATAAGAATTCCACATATCATCGGGCCAGTGGGCTAAAGTCCCCAGTTGAGGAATATTGTGTTGTATTGATGATTGAAAGTCAAGGAAGTGAGAAGGGAAGGAAAAAGGGCGATGAAATTTAAAAATAACAAAAACTACTAAAAAACCCTTCGCATTCCACCAGGGCGATAATAAAGTATCTTCCACCCTGAAACGAAGCGTTACGAATATTTTACATAGTTTTTATTTGCTGCTACCGGTAAGTTTTAAATTATTAATGAGGGCAACAACTTTTTTATTGAAGGAAGAAAATTGGTTCATCTTTAAGAAAACTAATCCATTCTGAAGAAGTCTGACTAATTTATTCAGCCATTCGCTGGTTAAATTGTGTAGTAAAACTTCAAAGGCATTTTCCGCTCGGAGATACAAATGCAAGCTGGCTAATGCTAGGCGGATGGTGTGAATTCTAAAAAATTCAATTCGATTCCGAATCCATTGAAAGAGTTACAGAAGACACACAACCGAAATGAGTATTTTCGATAAGTTGAAATTAGATAAATTACACAACATAGATGGTGAATTCATAGATATTTTTGCATTTTAAATTCAAAATCGCGATTTTCGCACGTGTTGTTCTTTTGCATTAAGTGGGCTATTTACCTTCTCGACCAGATGAATCAATGTCTTGAGTCTACAGTTATGCTGGTCTCTTGGCATGAGCCTATTCTTGAGTCTGGTCATGTGAAGAGGCGAACGGAACAGTAGACTCAAGAATTTGATTTGATTTACCCGATCGAAATTTTCTTCCACTTCGCGCTTCAAATATTCTCCTGAAACTCCCTTTGCGTCCATTCGCTCTACGTTCAAACCATTTGATCTTATTCATTACGCTTACATCCGCCCTAAATCATTTTTGGATCTCCTCTTTTGTAATATGGTCATACACGGATCTCATTTCTACTACATTGTATCTATTTTCGTCCTCCCACTGATAGTTCCATGTCTCATTGCCATCCTTGATGATTGGTATCAGAAATCCACTGTAGACTACTATCTCCACTCCCGTCTTTTCAGTTCTCCTTAACTTATTATGAAAGTAAACACCGAGGGAAAACGTGCAATCGAAAAACTACGTATCGAAAATCGTACATTTCTTGTCTCAGGAACTGTTGGATGAGATTACTAAGAATCACCACTCTCCCAAACTGCAGAAAACTGTTGATTAAAATGGGTATTGCCAACCTGCGTTACGGCTTTTATAAAATGAAGAAGTCACAAAATAACAAATCACAGATCATTATACTTACATTTTCATACAATTTTACCTATACTCCAAAAAAACTTCGCGGAGAAAGCCTCGCTAGGAAGCATGCTTCATAATGTAGAAATGAAAATGTAATTTGCCATGCCTCTTCGAATGAATCATTTTTAATTTTTGGTTTCCCGAGTCCGCCGTCCGCGTGTCGCAAGCGCCCCGCGGCTTTATAGCGGGGAAACATCCCGTCTCGGCCCGTCTCATTCCCCTTACCACCCCTCCTACCATTATTTATCAGAATTTATCACACACGAGGTGCGGTTATAAAGGCGACTTTCACGATCAACACTGCTGACGATTCCGTTGGAAACCCTGTTATAATAGTGCCATTGTCGACCAACTTTACCAATATATACTGTACTTACGGTGAACGGTGCCAAGGGCGATATTCACGACAAACCCTCGGAGTCGACAGGAAAATTGCTAATAATGTTCGTGAGCGGTGATGCTGTGATACAATATCTAACAGCTGCATGTCATACTTTCCATTCCCAAATATCTATCGGCATGAATGCAGCAATCATTCATATTATTGAATAAAGGGTATAATATAAAGACATAATACATGCTGCAGAACGTCACCCCTGGTAAAACTCATTGAAATGCACCTGTTTGACACAAACCAACCGCGTTGACAAGCGTGTCCTCTCCCCGACTAGCCATAAACAGTGAATAGACCACTGTTTAAAGCCCTTCAAAATGGCGTCGTGGATAACCACCGTCTGGAAAAATATAGCGACTCGTCACGTACCGTGAAGCGGGGAATTAATTAAGAGCACGGTGTGGCCGTGTGGGTGAGCGCCGTAAATGATGGATACATGCTAAAAGATGAGCGCTGCGTATGACAGATATAACGTAAGCATTATGTGAGCGGAAAGCACAACATGAATGATGCGAGGGTACCGACAGCAAGGTGAAGGGTACGGAAGTAAGGCCTCATTCACTAAAGGGGTCTTTCAGCGCGATACAATCTTCGTCATCATGATTTTGTATGGAGTATGAAAGGGGTTCCATGATAACTCAACACAGTGACAATTCAACACACTTTTAAAAAGTGATAAAAAGTCATTAGAAACGATGAAAATTGTTAAACAGTTAATAAAGTTTTTGTTTCATCACTTTCCGTGACTTTATATAACTTTTTAAAGATGTGATCATAGACATATGATGTGGATGTGATGAATTATCACTGTGATGATTTATCCAGTTACCTATGAAAGGATAGTACCTACCTACCAGAGTCTTAGCGGAGCGACTTTGCAAAGTGGTTTTTGATTATGTGGCTATTAGTTTGTTACTAGGCTTACATACAGAGGAAGCAGAAAGATGAATTTCAACGACTGCTATTTTTAAATTTCATCTACTGCTAACGGATTGTAGTTTGCAATAATTAACGTTTGAAAAGAAACAAATATGAATTATGACAAAACATTGCTCTCCACCGAAAAAAAACATTATTATAAGGAACATACAACTCAAAGTGAACTCAATGTGTAGCCGTGAAGCTTACATAATATTGCACAAAACTACATGGGACGTATAAGGGTGTAAATATTTTTTGAGATATTCTTGATAATACTATAAAGGATAAAAATATAGGAATCTAGAAAAGAAATTAAAAAAAAATAATGTTTCCCAAAAAAATGTAATAACCTAGCAATATAATCAATTTATTGAAGATTACAAATTTCATGGATATTTTGACATGAGAGGTAGCTTTTACGGTTTACTTCAGCGATAACGTAATTCAGCTACAAACAGTGTCTAAATAAATGAGTACCTCTCTTTATCGTTACAATTATACCTTATTTTAGTCATTTTTCAAATTAAAACAGACAGCATGCATTTAGCAAAAAAGATCACTCAGTATGAATGACAAAGTGTCAACTTTACTTCAAAAGATTCGGCGCCGAAAATTTAACTCGCTGGTGAATGCAGCTCGGAGTCGCCTTGCCGCGGGCTGAGATAATTTTCCGCTAATCGGCCGATTTTGCAGGCAAGCCGCAAGTCTGGGAAAGGGTTAAGGATTGACGGGTACAGCATCCGAGTTTACCTTCCGCTTTGTAGTAATCGAGGGAAATTCATGTTTTAGAGTTTTGAAAATTACTCATTTGTAGAGGAGGATTGCGCGTGATTTTCTGGAGCATGCGAAATTAGGAAATAATGAAATTAAAATGAAGAAAACAACTTTTAATATTATTAATCAATTTCATAGTATGATTAATATGTCCTGGCGAAACCCTTGCATATCTCTTTTTTCCCTCCCTTATCTCTGTCACAAAAGGCATGATTTTTTTTCAAACTCCTTAATTTTTTCCTACAGTTTTTACAAAAAAAGTAGGTTATGATATAAGTTATTTTTACATACATGTATAATAGTTTACAAAGTAATTGTATTAAATGGGAACCAACAAGGGCACAGCCTGTGCGTGGGTAATATAAGTAATGAATATACACTATTTAAGAAATTATAGCAGCATGAAAGTAATTCTTTTCTTTCATGAAATTTTGAAGTTACAGTGCCAGTGATAATGATAAGGAAAGTGCTATAGAAAGATATGCGTGATAAGGAAAGTGAAGCAGCTTCTTACATGATATGTGATTGCGTCCGAAAATAGTTAAACTCAAAAGCAGTGATTACAATAAAGTGATACATAAATAAATATTTTACCATTTTTTATACAGTATGATATTATAAATACTTCTTTGAGAGATATAGGTAAGAGTAATGTAGAGCATACGATAAAACTTAAGCGTTCATATTTGTTTTGATAAGATGCACTGCTACAACCAATTTGAATAAAGAATTGTTTCATATTTGAAATGACCATTACATGGTCCTACAAAAATACCTATTTACATCAGGGTATATGGAAAAAAAAATTTGAAAATTTCTTGAAAGTTGATGAAAAGAACTTTATGAACCCACATAAACCATACAAAATGGAACAATTCAAAAACCTTAATGTTCATAGCTTTCACTTTTTTTGTTTTGAATTTTGTGATTTTTTTTCCAAGTTAAAAAATATAATTATTAAAAAAAAATATACTCTTAATTAAAGGCTTAGGTCTTCCACACTTGGCCGAAAATTGAGTAATTATTTTTTTTGCTTGTTTTCATAAATTAGTGTCGTTGGTGCTGGGTACGACAATCTAACAGAACAATTGTGTTTTTTTTCAAGTTACATTTTTAAACATATAAACATTAGGTCTGTTGCGGGAGAGTTAGATGTTTTTCAATCGGGCTAATTTTTTAGTGGTATATACGGGTCCTCGGAGACAACTTGTCATCAATTTGAAATTTTGAATTCCCAAAAAAAAGTTTTCTTTATACACCCTAATGTACATATTTTGAAGAATTACTATTTGTCGACAAAAGATATTGTTGAAGTTTCAAGTTAGGGCATCACACGTGTTTAGTGAACAAGTGCTGATGACACCAAAGGGTCGCGATGAAATTAATTAGGATATCCAGTGGGAGTAGGTACCCACCGGTTGTGTTCTGCGGTTTATGTTCCTATCAAAACTAAATTGGGACGTCTTAATTAAATTCACGTTTTGGTACTTACAGTGTGACTCGTACATGATGAGAAATATTGAAAGACGTTGAGAATAGCAAAAGTTATAAAAACATACAACTAAATTCATACAAATATGATGACTTTGAAAACCAGATAGGTATGAAATCTTATTGTTATGTTCGACCCACTCGTCCAACTCATTTTTCAATTTGTGTAACGGACGTACTGCTCCAATATCAGCCGACGTCGCCCCATATTAAAATCTGCCATTTGCCTTAACTTTGCCTGTCCTAAAATTAAACTGTAACTGAACCTCTATGTATGAAACAATATAAATTTATGTAAAAATGAAAATGTAAAAAGGAAAAAACAATAAATGAAACGTCGGAGCTTGGCTAGAGGTATACGGGCAGAGAAGTATTGTGAGAGCTGGTAAAATCAAAATCATATTTTAATTCCTGCACGATTGTTAGAACCGTGCCAAACGTAGTGGGAAGCCGTGCCGTGCGCCATGCGCCGTCATAGCGTCACAAATGACCGGTGGTACGCCGTCATTACGTCCCACGGGCATACAACTCAAAAAGGCAGATTTTCAAAGGGAGTCTTCTCTGACGAACAGGAAGATTCATCTTCCCACTGTAAATTGTCCCCTTTTGCGCTCTCCGAGCCCACCGACTCGCTCTGCGAGCCAATACAGTCCACCTAATACTGTTACAGTCCACCCATCCTGGCGACACACACCACTGACCACCTGCGCTCCTTGACCTCGATATCCATCCTACTCTGCCCTACTACCTACCCGTGCCCCGCCCTACCTGACCTGCATCACTACCCACTGACATGGAAACATACCTCCTCGAACTGGAGAAGCTGGATCCTCCAATTGAGGCTCTCCAGACTTTCATCAAAAATATGCAGAGAACAGTCACAAAAACCCCCCAAAGAAAGGTTACCTTTTACCCAGATGGGGTAAACCCCTCGGCCACCACCTACCTCTCAGGCACCACACGTAGAACCCCGCCCATCGCCACACAACCGCCCACCACCTCCGCCTCCACCTCCACCGCCTCCACCTCCGCCGACCACAGCCTGGCAAGCTGCACAGCACTACCTCCATCACCAACAAAGGACTTCCCGCCTCTATGGACCACCCCGAATAACCCAATAAAACAAAAACCGCCCACGCCTCCCAAGACCCTCGCTACGACCAACCGCTTCCACACCCTGGCCCCGCCCTCCTTTAACGACACAAACTCGGACACGATTACTACTGACGGAGCAGACACCACAGATTTAACAAACACCACCACCACCCCGACTCCCGCCCGACGTCCCATCAAAATCCCGCCCATCATCATTAAATCCGACACAAACTGGAATACCATCAGAAGGAAGCTGGAGAACGCCGGTGTGCGCATCTCTCACGCCAAAGCCATCCCGACGGGTGTGGTGGTCCACACCGCCGACTCCTCCAGCTTCCGACTAGCCACTAAAATGCTGGAAGAGATTAAAACAGACTTCCACACCTTCGAGCTGCACGAGGACAAAACCACCAAGGCAGTTCTGAGGGGTATCCCGACACAAATCTCGGAGGAGGAGATTCTCCTTGAACTGCAGGACCTCGGTCTCCCGGCCATCTCCGTCTCCAGGATGAGGTCGGGACCCGACCGCACAAACGTCCCGATGGTCCTCGTGCAGCTTACCCACGGCGAAGAGGGAAAAAAAATCTTTAACATTACTCACATATTCCACCTACGCATCAGAGCAGAATTCCTCGACCATAAATCAGCCCCTACCCAATGCCACCGATGTCAATCATTCGGCCACTCCGCCAAAGGCTGCCATCTCCCCCCCCGCTGCGTCAAATGCGCGGGGGCCCACTTCACCGCCACCTGCCTGAAGCAGAGAACTGACGGCCCGGCCACCTGTGCGAACTGCGCCGGCCCACACCCGGCCAACTATAAAGAATGCCCCAATCGCCCTGCACCCTCCACAGCCATGCCCCGTCGAACTGAGGTACCTCCCCAAATCACTTTCACCTCCCGCCCAGTCCAACCATCCACCTCCTATGCTCAGGCATTAAACCCCCCCCACCAAATCCCCCATCCCCCCCCCACCCCCTCTCCCCTTCCCCCCTCCAACCTCCCCCCCTCACCCTCAACCTCCCCCCCCACCCCCCAGCCCTCAGCTACCCCCTTTAGTCTCTCAGACATATTCAAAAGTAACTTCTTTACAAAGATCGGCGAACTCATCGCTGATCTACTCCCAAAATTTCAATCTGCCACCTCGCCGGCAGACTACCTCTCGATTCTCTTTGTAGCAGCCCCTCAAATCATTGCCCTCTTTACTAATTAAATGGCTAATTCTACCAAGCCCTCCGCGCTACGTTTGGCATTCTGGAATGCCAATGGTCTTGACAAAAACATGCAAGAATTACGAATTTTCACCAACACACATAATTTAGACATAATACTCATAAATGAAACACACCTAAATCCATCACACACACCAAAAATCGCTAACTACACACTGTACCGAAACGACCGATTACACTCGCGAGGCGGTGGCACAGCCGTCTTCGTGAAAACTAAAATCGCCCACAAACACAACATCACGCCCCCCCTGACTACCATTGAAAGTACCTCTATCACTGTATTTACAAAACATTCAGGTCCATTGAGAATAAATTCAATTTACAACCCACCTGTTCAGACTTTACAAAAGTCGGATCTTGAATTACTTCTCGATGGACAAACGCCTACTATTCTAGCGGGGGATTTTAACTCAAAACACCCCGCTTGGAATAGTAGGCTCACCAACAAAAACGGACGTATCCTACATGACTTTGCAAACTTGTTATGAAGCGGTGTTAAGTCTTATTTAAAAGTAATTATTTAAAACACCTCTTCAGAACAAGTACCATTCATAGCATTAATTTTGATTAAAATTATAGAGAGCACGGTCTGGCAACAAATAGACCGCCGGGCAGTCTATTGTTTGTTTCCGTTTCCTTTCGCTGCGCACTCTGGAATTGTTACACGAGCGGGGCGGCCGTGTAATGATCGCACAGTCAATTAGATTACAATTCATTTTTACCCTGGATGGGCGATCGTATTAAAAAAGTGTACATCAGTATTCCTGATGCGGGTTATTCGGTTCTTTTTTACAAAAACCAAGTCGGTGCAGGTTCTATTAAATAAACGTCCGTATAATGGATGACCGTGTGTGTGTTCGTGAAGATCACAAATAATGTTCTACTGAAGTTTATATACGCGATCCCTTGCAAATCGTTATACCGCGGACTCCGGGAAATGAAGCATTCACCTCAAGTGGCGCGATACAAGCCGTATTTTTCTTAATAAGAAACGGATAATAAAATCACAAGCCCGGACGGCACCCGCTCAAGTAATCTGCCGATCAGCTCAATGGATGGATTCGCTCCATTAATGTTACATAAACGATAGACCCGATACGCTCCAGAACCGCTTATCAGCCACCTTGTCGGAGACGCTGGACCCGTCTCCTGGACCAAAGCCCTGATGGTGCCAGCTCGATCTGTCGGGGACAGACCACCGCCGGCCGTATAGAAGCTCCCCGCTCACTTCCCGTAATTAAGTGGTTAATCAGTTTTAGATAGAATTAAAAAACCAATTATTGATCCCTGGGGGTAAGTGCCGAGTCATAATATGTAACTTGTTAACTTAAATATATTCTCCATGTTTTATAATGTGCAAAAACAAAACTACAGCTTTCATTTCACTACAATCAGTAGAACCTGTAATCCTTTGTGTGCCCATGCCTTGGCGACAGTTTCATGCTCTGCCCATCCCGAACATTACTCGAGGACCGAGTATTGGCGCGCAGAAAATCTGCAAAGTTCTGGATGGCATTTAATATAAAATATGGCCGGTAACAATTGGCGCCTCAACGTGTTTTGGCTCGTGGTGATTGCATGTTGTGCTGATTTTGGTGAAATGTTTCATGATTAATTGACATAATATTGTATCACTTATGTCTAGTGATTTGAATATTGTTTCATAACCTCAAATACACTCAGTATTCTTGTAACGATAATTCATAATTTGCGTTATTCTATGGTAAAATCTTGCGTAAACTTTCATCTTTCATGAAATCTATGATTTATCTATGCTTTTGTAGCTGTCAAATTTTATGTCAACACTAATTGGTAAACAAGATGATTATATGGGAGGTTATGTCAAACTGTCTAATTCATAATTATTTACGATTATTTTACGATGTCATTCACTTGTTTGATCAAGGCATATTTGCGTTTTATAATATTATTAGATTTTTACGCTAATATACATAATATTAAAAACATTTATGTCGGCGTTCTACAATACAAATTGTAAGTCCACATTACAATCGATATGCGTTTTAATTACTCGTAAGTCAACAAACACTCAATATTATTTATATACATACCTACGTCATTTTTTTTTTTTTTTCTCGCCCAAATTAAATGATATCTTTGATTGACAATTACATTAGGCCGACGTTTAATAACGTTTCACAATATAATAGGGTGGTCCATTTTTCGCAATAAGGAAGTTGAGTCCATTTTTTTTATTTTTTTTTATCAATGTTCGCATTCAAACTTAAATACGAGTATTTTTTTTTTTTTTTTTAAAGTTTGTTTTCATAGTTAAATTAATTCTCAAAGTTTGAATTTTATTAAGCCCGCCAAAACGAGCGGAATCCGAGCGGTAAGAGGCGGGGGTGGGTGTGACGTCATTCAAACTGTAAGAACCACGTCGCTTTAAAGATTTTGTATGGAAAAAAAATTAATTCTTCAATAAGGAATTCCAGTAATTTTTTTACCAATGGTAACCGTCTATTAGAATTGATGTTATTAAAAAAAAAAGAAAATTGATTAAGATTTCATAGTTAAATTAATATTTTAAGTTAGAATATTTGATTTTCAAGCCCGGTACGGTATTGTCGTCGCTATTTGTTGACTTGCCCCGCGCGAATTCAGGACCACCGCGCAGAAATGTAAAGACCAAAAGTAAAATAACGGTTTACAGCCCAGTTCACTGTGAGACTTTTCTGAGCGGCCGGCGGCCTGAAGTGTATCACATGTTATGTGACATGTATAATAATAAAAACTTCTAAGTTATGCAATAAACAACATATTATTATAAAGCACTATACGAATATGTATCTTTAGAAACCCATTTCATATAATAATAACAACAAATACGTACATATATTTGACAAACCCAAATAAACTTTGGCCTATACACCTCTCTCATCTAAACCGACCATCTCTCATATAATAGAAAGAGATGCACCATAGGTGATTCGCTGTACGTACAAGTCACGACACATGTGACGTCAGAATTCTTTCGACCAATCGTGGAGCGTATACACTCTATTGCTATTGAATGCTTTTTCAAGAACGTTTAACTAATTCTAAGAATAATAATATAGAAATATATTTATATATTTAGAATCGATATTTTTTGATCTACATGAATATATTTTTTATAAGTCAAAATATTTTTCACTCAACTTCCTTATTCTCATTAGGGTGGAGCATATTTTTTTTAACAATTTTTTTTTGTTTTTTTTCACAATTGTACAATAGAAGTTGAGCTAATATTACGTCTAATGATACTACAGCCGTCAATGAAGAGTTTCTTTTGTTTTATAAACAAAAAAAATTAAATATTTATTTTTCTCTTCTTTTACTTCTTTCTTCCTATCTGAACATCAAAGAAAGTAATCATGTCTTCACCAATACCAATACCAAATATCAATGGGGCTTCGAAGGAGGTTCTCATTAAAGAACTTAAAGACAGGAATATTGATCCATCGTCGACTTCTCATGAGTTACGTTTACAGGCGCGCGCTTATAATAAAGAGATTAAAACACCTGCTATAAGTGAAGTGAATTCTGAATCATCGGATTCTGAATTAGACGACACAACCATTAAGAAAGCCCACATAATTAAACAAACGAAGATTATTTATAGGGACTCACACTCAAATAACGTAGACGGTTGGAAACTGAAATATGACGGAAAAAGTAGTGTAAGGGAATTCTTACTATTAATTGAGGAGAAATGTAGGACAAAAAATTTTAACCAGGATCATCTTGTACGCGTTTTTCCTGATCTTTTAGAAGGTTTAGCACTCCTGTGGTTCAGGTCTATTTACACTCAGGATTTGAAATGGGACGATCTTTCAAAACTTTTGATAAGACAATTTGAAGCAAACGACCTTCAAACAGATCTTAAGGTAAAACTATTTAACATGACACAACCTAAAGGTATGTCAGTGCTAGAATTCACTCTCAGAATGAAATCATTAAACAATATGCTTGAAGCTAAACTACCGGAATTAGAACTTTTGCGGTTGGCAAAAAAAGCTTTATTGCCTATGTATACAAATTTACTAGTCTCAAGAGATATATCGACATTCGAGCAATTGACTACTCATGCAGGCAACTTGGAATCTTATGCATCACTGTCGGATGATTTCGTATCTTTCAACGTTTCTCAACCAAAAGTAGACTTACCTGTCACTAATAAACCGGAGAAATTTGATAGTACTGCTAGACAAACACCTAATTTTAATAATAATAATATTCATAGACACCAAGGTTATAGCCAAAATCAGTACAGAAAACCAAATAACAACAATTATTCCAACAACTATACTAAAGTTAGTCTTGGAAACAGAGATAATAATTATAAATACAATAAACCGTCTTCTTCTACTTCTAACACATATACAAAAACTGCACACGAAAATTCTAGAACGTTTTACAATAAACCATTCTGTTCATATTGTAAACTATCGGGACACGTTATAGAAGATTGCAGGAAGAAAAATTCAAGGTCTAACAATCCTAAAGTGGGAGCTATCAATGACAAAGCTCATAAAAAGTCAAAAAACTAGGTCGGAGTCTCTCTTGCTACAAGCCGTCCTTGGCGCAGAGGAAAAGCGAGTGGGAGAGTTGGCTCCGAATAGTTGATAAATTTCTTTCATCCCCATCAACCGGAACAGTGGGCCCGCTGCCACGGGAGATGGCTATTGAAAATGATAACCGTCCTTATACTTATGTACATATTATAAATAATTTCTACAGTGGAATGCTAGACAGCGGCGCTTCATTGTCATGTCTAGGAGGCAATAGTTATAAAATTTTTAAGGAATTAGGTATTAAGTTAGTTAAAGTTAAGTTTAGTGTTTATACAGCGGACGGTTCAAACCAACCAGTCTTAGGGACAATGTCATTGCCGGTCACGTATAAATCATCCACAAAGGAAATTCTTTTCTACGTCATCCCGACATTGTCGCCTTCAATTATTCTAGGAGTTAACTTTTGGAAGGAGTTCCACATCGCACCGGAACTGTTTTCGAAAGCTACTCTTCCTGTTTCGGAAGGAAATATTAGTGGGTTGCGGGCTATTCGGCCAGCCTCATCCCTAACTATTGAAGAGAACAGGGAACTCTCTAAAATAGTTAAAAAATTCGAGTCAATTTCTTTTGAAAAAAAGGGGTTAGGTCTAACACACTTAGTTAAACACAAAATAATTACAACAGGACCACCCATCAAACAGCGGTATTACCCTCTTTCACCCGCACGGCAGAAACAATTAGAAACAGAAGTTGATGAAATGCTAAAATTAGGGGTTATTCAACCTTCTCGTTCACCATGGTCCAGTCCAGTAATAATTGTAACAAAAAAAGACGGAACAGCTAGATTCTGCCTTGATTCTCGAAAAATTAATAACGTCACGGTACGTGATAGTTACCCTCTTCCCTATATTGCGCGTATCCTAGATAAACTGGGCGGTGCCAGATATGTTTCCTCGATTGACCTCTCCAAGGCATTTTGGCAAATAGCCTTGGACAAAAAATCATGTGAAAAGACAGCATTTGTTGTTCCTGGGCGGGGCCTCTTTGAGTTCACTCGCATGCCGTTTGGTTTGAAAAATGCTCCTAGCGAATTACAAAGACTAGCGGATGCATTGTTTGGACCTGATTTCGATGATAATGTTTTTTGCTATTTAGATGACCTTATATTAGTATCGGAAGACTTGAAATCACATTTAAACTTGTTAAATCGGGTGTACGAACGTCTACGAGACGCGGGTCTCACCATTAACTTAAAAAAGTCAGAATTTTGTAAAGCCGAGCTTAAATACTTGGGCTATATGGTGGATTCCCAGGGACTTCGCACTGATCCAAGTAAGATAGATAGTATTAAAGATTTTCCTATACCGAAAAATGCTAAACAAATTCGGGCATTTGTTGGCCTGTGCGGTTACTTTAGACGGTTTATCAAGGGATTTTCAAGCATTGCAGCTCCTTTAACAAGTATTACTGGTTCAAAAAAGGGAATTAGTAATTTTAAATGGTCACCGGAAGCTGAATCCGCATTTATTGCACTAAAGCAAGCACTTACTTCTGCCCCAGTCTTAAGTTGTCCAGATTTTTCGAAACCCTTCGCTATACACTGTGACGCAAGCTCCGTAGGCATTGGGGGGGTATTAATTCAAACTATAGATGGACAGGAGCACCCTATAGCTTATTTTTCGAGATGCTTAAACGTTCACGAACGTAATTATGGAATAACTGAGCGCGAACTTTTAGCCGTACTAGACTCCGTTACACACTTTAGACCATACATTGAAGGAACTCATTTTACAGTTGTAACCGACCACTCAAGCCTAAAATGGTTAGGTTCTCTGTCCAACCCCAGCGGTCGTCTCGCGCGTTGGAGTTCACGCCTATCCCAATTCTCGTTTGACGTAATCCATCGTAAAGGTACTCAACACATAGTCCCAGATGTCCTTTCGCGAATGGATCTTGCCGAAATCTCCATTATAGATTCAGGAAATATTCAAGATGAGTGGTATCAAAATATTTGGAAGGGTTGTCAAGAATTTCCCCAACGTTTTCAGAACTTCCAAATTCGGGAAAACGAACTATTTCGTCACACGAAAACTCGTTTAGCACTGTGTGAAGACACTGCGTGGAAAAAAGTAATTCCTCAAGAAAAAAGATTAGACATTTTAAGTAGTGTTCACGAGTCTATTCGATCTTGTCACCCCGGCGTTTTTAAAACTTATAAAAAAGCACAATTACGGTATTTTTGGCCAAATATGTACAGAGACATTAAACAATTTGTAAATCGCTGTACGGTCTGTAAGGCCCACAAAATCAGTACGGCCTCACCTAACGGTATTTCATCACATCCAAAAAAAGTTACACGTCCAATGCAAATGTTATCGTTGGATTTGGTAGGTCCATTACCGAGAAGTTACTCTGGTTTTACCGTTATTTTATCCTGTGTCGATGTTTTTTCAAAGTTTACCTGGCTGTTCCCGTTGCGCAAAGGTACCGCGCGAAGCATTGTGAAGAGTTTAGAAGAAAGTATCTTTCTTGTACATGGCGTACCGCGCACCATTGTTTGTGATAACGGCCGTCAGTTTGTATCCAAAGAATTTAAGGACTTATTAAATAATTATAATATACCTCCTCCGTTTTATAACTCTTATTATACCCCTCAAAATAATGTGGTAGAGAGATATAACCAAACTTTGGGCACCGCATTATCGATATTAGTTGAATCAGACCACCGTAATTGGTCAAAATTTTTACCACAAATACAATCAGCTATGAACAATTCCGTAAATTGCGCTACGGGTTTTACACCTTATTTTCTAATGCATGGTCGGGAGCAAATATTAGACGGTGATTTGCATCGTAACCCTATAGCTGATACGGAATCTAATTTACAAAATTGTACTAGTCAGAGAATCTACGCACAAAAATTAGAAGAACTGTCATCAGTTTATGAGCAAGTCTCAGATGCTTTACTAAAAGCTTATCAAAAAGGAGCAAACCATTATAACCTGCGGAGAAAACATGTTAGTTTTCAAGTCGGAGATAGGGTTTGGCGTAGAAATTTCGTCCAATCAAACGCTTTAAATTACTTTGCACAGAAACTAGCTCCACGCTTTGTGCAAAATATAGTCGTGAAGAAAAAATCAGACTTAATCTATACATTAGCAGACCTCAAAGGTAAGGAAACTGGTAACTTTCACGTGAAAGACATCGTCAAGTCAGAAAATATACCGGATTAATATGTTTCTGATAGTGCTTTGGTGGGTCTGGCCACCCTACCAAGTACTCTCAATTAATTAATATTTCAAATATTTTTCAATGCACGGGAGCACAAAGCGGCTTGATCACCCGAGTTGGAGCGACCCAGCATTATGACAGTCCTTAGTCCTGTCCTAGTTAATTTTCTTTTAGAAAATATAGAAATTTCGTAAAATGGTTAGTATAATCGGTAAATAATAGAAAGAAACATAATAAATTTAGTATAACACTCTAGTATCCTACTCGAGTTTGTTACACGACAATGATGTTGTTCAGATAAGCTTATAGGAAAATAATTTAAAAAAAAAAAAAAAAAAAAAAAAAAAAAGACTTGAAATATGGCTTTGACTAAACAAGTGAAAGTTAGGTAGCATGGGATATATAAACTGCCCAAATCTTGGAATGCACGGTGATACTTTTCCACTATCCCCGTATATTCTAGGTTTCTTAATATATACTTATGTTCATATTGTATACGTTCGCCCGTTACTTAGAAAGTGAAGATGTACCGGTCCAGTACATCTTTGTTTTCTAAGCAGTTTTAAAAAATTTTATTATTAAGAATTGAATTTTACCAAATATATTTTTGTTTACTTTATTATAATTATCTTGTCATGTTTGAAAATGGTATACTTATGTTAGTACTCTTGATATTTTGTTTAATAATTTCATAGTAATTAATGTTACAATTATAAGAGCTGGTTCAGCATATGTCTTTTCCTTAAATTCCTTCTATAACTTTAGTTATATTAAGTAAAAGTAGGTTTTATCTATAAATTAGTACAATAATACAATTTTCTACAAATTGCACCATTTACAACAATGGATGTATACAATCTTCGACCAATGACTCCATTTACAACAATGGATGTATACTACTACTAATTGCACCACATCTATAAGATTGGTTGTTGACAGTTCCACTCGATTAAACCACCTTACACACCTGCGTGTGTGTAAAGGTTAAAAGTTTTTTCTACTATTACGAAATAATGCTTTCCAAGGATGATTATTTTGTCTTATTGTATAAATTCTCTTCGAAAAACTTACCCAATAACCAGGTCAGGTAGAGTAGATAGAATTTCTTCGAAGTGTGTTTTATCTCCAACGGAGAAGTAGACTCAGTGAAAAGTGAGGGTTGGTTTACCTCCCTAAAAAAGTGTTGCCTGAGTGGCTTATCGCCCTATTAAAGGGCCAGTGAAGCTTTAACGCTTAAGTTGTTTAGATGTGTTGAGAAGAACAATAATATTTTTTTTATATACCTACAGGTTTACCTACAATTTTGTTTAAGAATATTTTCCGTCACAGATGTAACGCTAACGGCAGTCTTCGACAATCGTCAATTTATCATCACCCGGTATTCCGATACTGTGGGTGCTTGCAGACTCCGTTCACGTAATATCTTCTAAAATTTGTAATTAAGTTACATTAATCTTAAGTTATCTTTAAGTTCTAGAATGGATGAATCGCAGGCTCAACCATCCGGCTGCACGCTCGATGGGTGCGATTGAAGCTGCGGCACACCCATTCATCATAAGTTTTGCTATCCAAATCGTAGATTTTGTCTTATTCCTTACTTATCTTACAAATTATGATGCTCATGTATAATTGTTGATTGTTTTTTTTAGAAACCCAGAGGATCTTTTCAAGCTTAGTTATTGCAGTTGTAGTTTTTTTTAGAGTTGTATTAATGTTTGGGGACAAACATTTGTGTGGCGCGGGGGGTAATGTTATGAAGCGGTGTTAAGTCTTATTTAAAAGTAATTATTTAAAACACCTCTTCAGAACAAGTACCATTCATAGCATTAATTTTGATTAAAATTATAGAGAGCACGGTCTGGCAACAAATAGACCGCCGGGCAGTCTATTGTTTGTTTCCGTTTCCTTTCGCTGCGCACTCTGGAATTGTTACACGAGCGGGGCGGCCGTGTAATGATCGCACAGTCAATTAGATTACAATTCATTTTTACCCTGGATGGGCGATCGTATTAAAAAAGTGTACATCAGTATTCCTGATGCGGGTTATTCGGTTCTTTTTTACAAAAACCAAGTCGGTGCAGGTTCTATTAAATAAACGTCCGTATAATGGATGACCGTGTGTGTGTTCGTGAAGATCACAAATAATGTTCTACTGAAGTTTATATACGCGATCCCTTGCAAATCGTTATACCGCGGACTCCGGGAAATGAAGCATTCACCTCAAGTGGCGCGATACAAGCCGTATTTTTCTTAATAAGAAACGGATAATAAAATCACAAGCCCGGACGGCACCCGCTCAAGTAATCTGCCGATCAGCTCAATGGATGGATTCGCTCCATTAATGTTACATAAACGATAGACCCGATACGCTCCAGAACCGCTTATCAGCCACCTTGTCGGAGACGCTGGACCCGTCTCCTGGACCAAAGCCCTGATGGTGCCAGCTCGATCTGTCGGGGACAGACCACCGCCGGCCGTATAGAAGCTCCCCGCTCACTTCCCGTAATTAAGTGGTTAATCAGTTTTAGATAGAATTAAAAAACCAATTATTGATCCCTGGGGGTAAGTGCCGAGTCATAATATGTAACTTGTTAACTTAAATATATTCTCCATGTTTTATAATGTGCAAAAACAAAACTACAGCTTTCATTTCACTACAATCAGTAGAACCTGTAATCCTTTGTGTGCCCATGCCTTGGCGACAGTTTCATGCTCTGCCCATCCCGAACATTACTCGAGGACCGAGTATTGGCGCGCAGAAAATCTGCAAAGTTCTGGATGGCATTTAATATAAAATATGGCCGGTAACAAACTCTCACCCCGACATAAACATTGCAGGACCCATAGAGCCAACATTTTTCTCTAGCATCGGACACAGACCTGACGTACTCGACATTGCACTTTTTCACAAATCATCCTGGGCATACAGTATCGAAACCATCTGTGACCTTTCCTCCGACCATAACCCCGTGTTGCTAACTCTCAACGATTTCTCCTACCCCCCCCCTGCAAAAATTAACAAAAAAACTGATTGGACATATTTTTCGCACAGAGTCGGGGAAAAAATATCCATAAATCCCCACATTAAAAATCCCTCAGATTTAGATACAGCGGTTGACGAATTCGCGAAGACAATAATGTCCGCAATTGACGAGGCCTCAAAACCTCTCCCCCCACCCCCCCAAATAAATTTCAAGGAAAACCTCCCAAATTCAGTAAAAGACCTAATTAAAACAAAAAATATCTTACGCCGCCACTGGCAAAAATATCAAAATCCCACCTTGAAAACTTCTATAAACCGTATCCAAGCCCTCATCAGAAAAAAACTTCAAGAGCACGTTAATTTCACCTGGAATTTGAAAATTCAAGAGATAAATCCACAGGACGGCTCTCTGTGGAAATTATCCAAAACTCTAAAAGCCACCCCCACCCCTAACCACCCCATTCACGCCGAAAACGGCCTCGTCTTCGACGATCAGGACAAAGCGGAGGCGTTCGCTGACAGTCTTGAAAATCAATTCAGTCCCAGCTTCAAACACGCCGATCTAGATCACATTGCAAATGTCAACCGCAAAATCAATAATGTTTTAAATAATCTCCCCAATACAAACATACATTTCACTACCCCAGCCGAGGTTATCCGCGCTATAAAAAGCCGGAAAAATAAAAAAGCCCCCGGCCCCGACGGCGTAACAAACTTCGCTCTTAAAGCTCTCCCCCAAAAAGGAATACTAGCATTAGTAAATCTCATCAACACAGCCCTCAGACTGCGCTATTTCCCGAAAAACTGGAAACACGCGCACGTCATTCTCATCCCAAAACCGGGAAAAGACCCCCTCTTCTGCGAAAATCACCGTCCAATCAGCCTTCTATCAAACATCGGTAAAATTTACGAACAGATCCTTTTGACACGGCTCCTCAAGCACATTGACGAGGTTTCAACATTACCTGAAGAGCAACACGGTTTTAGATCAAATCACTCCACCCTCCACCAACTTCTCAGAGTCTCCGAAATCATCATCGGTGGCTTCAATACCAAGCGATCAACTGGCGCCATTTTCCTGGACATAGCCAAAGCTTTCGATAAAGTATGGATAAACGGCCTACTTCTCAAACTCCACGAAACAGGCATCGATCCCCAACTACTCGGTGCCTTCAAATCATTTCTACGCCAACGTACTTTTCAAGTAAAATACGGTGGCGCTCTCTCAAAAAAACGTTTCATGACAGCTGGGGTCCCGCAAGGGTCTCTGCTTTCTCCAATCCTTTTCAATGTCTACACTCACGACATCCCCCTCTCTGAAAACTCAAATTCTCACAAAGCTCTGTACGCAGATGACACCACAGTTATGGTTAGATACTGTTCACCCAGGATGATTACGTACCGACTACAAAAAAACATTGACTTACTCCAAGATTGGTACGATAAATGGCGTATAGACGTGAATCCCTCAAAGAGCGTGGCCGTCTTTTTCTCTCGTAGAAAAGGCAGCCGCGCCCCGCGAGAGGAAATAACAATGTACGGCCAATCTATACCGTGGGAAAAATCGGCCAAATATCTTGGAGTTACACTTGACAGACGACTCACATGGAAAAAACACATAAATATTACACTACAAAAAGCAAAAAACACATCCAACGCCCTTTACCCGTTGCTACACTCAAACTCAAAAACTTCCATACAAAACAAACTACTCATCTACAAAACACAAATACGCCCCATCATGTCATACGCCTCACCCATTTGGGGCACAGCAAACACAAAAAGTCTCGCCACATTCCAGAATGTCACACTTAGAAGATTCACCAAAAGCCCTTGGTTCGTCCGTAATAGTATAATTAATTCAGGCACGAAAATCCCCCCATTTAAAACTCATGTGGTAGAATTAGCCAAAACATTCTATGCGAAACTTCCTATGCACTCAAATCCCAGCATAGCATGTCTCGGGCGCTCAAGTCCCGACGACGAACCCACCTATCCATTCCCAGTCTCTATAACCTTCCCCCCTTGATGAGTGGACTTAAATAAAAAATTAAAATTGCAACCAAATATACAAAAAATATAGTATACATTTACAAACAATCAACTTTAAAAACGATTTTCTAATTAAAAAAACAAACACAAAATTTACAAAAAAATATATGTAAAAAAATTCCTATAATCAAAAAAAAATTAATAAATAAAATACAAAAAATATAGTATTTTAGTCCTATAAGTTGCTATAGGCAGCCCACTCATCGGGTAGAAAAAAACCATCCCCCAGGTACTTTACACCCTCAGTTCACGAGACATGGAGAAAATATTCCCCGACACTCGTATTTTGCACAATAGGATACCCACGGGCATGGTTCTGAGTATCGTGCCCAAACAAAGGAAGGGCGTGGTCACGTTCGACCACGGCCCGAAACTACCGGCCGAGCGGCGGTAGACGGCCCGGCGGGGCGCCGCGATAGCGTCGCAAACACGGCTCACGGATTCCAGGAATCAAAGAGAAAGTGAGCCCGTGTGCGCGTCGCGCGCCCGCTGGCGGCCTATAAAACGGGCAACAGGCCCCCTCAAACGTCAGATAGCCAGCAACAATCACCAGCTCTACAACTCTCTCTCTGCTCTGCCTTCTACCTCGCTCCGACTTCTGCTTCTACTCGCCTTCTCTTCTTCTGACCCTCGCCTCACCCCGGACCTCCCTGCTTCTACGACCAGACCCGGACTCCACGACAAGGACAAGAAAACAGCATTCGGACCAGCTGCAACGGCTACAGAGACGCCCCGCTCTACCCCTCCACGCCACTGAAGGACGACGCCTTCCGCCTCCACAGATTGGGATCACCGGCCCTTTTACAGTCTTGTGTGTCACCCGATTACGTCTGGCACAATTTGTTTAACCTAAAATCAGCTCATAAAATATTATATTATGTATGTAGTTCGCGGGTTCAGAGTTATTTTGATTTGTACAGGGTGTCCGGGGGTAAAGTGCATAAATTTCGGGAGGTGATTCTACATCATAGTACAAGTAAAATATCCAAAAAAAAATTCAACGTTTTAGGGTAGTTTTCAGGTACAAAAGTTCATATTCTTCGATGGAAAAATATGGAATTTGAAAAAACTTATTTCCCTTTTTGTACACTTTACCCCTGGACAGCATGTATTATAAAAATAATCTTTAGGCTACCAATAATTACAGATTTGAACAGAGTCTTTAATATTATGAAAGCATTTGAAGTTCGGTAGATATACGCAGAAACACTCCTCACGCATCTATACTCCTAAATACTGCGCATAAAGATTAAATACTCGATGTACTGGAAACAATAACAAAGATTTACAACAAATTCCAGTAATGCTTACTACTTTCGGTCAAGGAAACGTTAGGCACTTGCGACAAGATTTTACAACATTCTTCCAGGTAGTATAAAAAATGTGATACACAAAATTTTTTTCCAAAATAACATAATATTATTTTTCGGTTTTAGGGCCTTTACTGGTACACTTATTACCAAATTCAAAATTATTAATTTGAGAAAACTATCGAGTAAATAAATGTATTTTAGTATAAGTGTAGGTATGTTAATATGTTTTATTAATGAACTTGTAAAAATGACTGCCTCAACACACGCTTGTGTAGTGAGACGAGTTATGATTGCCTCACAACAGGCTAGCCTAGTGAGACGGGTTATGAGAAACCTCAACTTACGTATAACTATGAATACTACCTACTGTTTATATATTATTAATTTATATTGTTAATTTTACGTACTTACCTAACTTATAAACAAATGTACACTATGCACACTTAACATGAACATTTAATTATAGCCTAAACTTATGGGAAATTCAATTCAATTCAATTTTGTTTATTCATTTCAAAAACATTACAAAATTGTTAATTTCAATGCGTTTTTAAAATATTTTTTTATAAGAATTCTTAGATTAATATTAACAGTGTGTATATCCATACTATACCAATGATAATAGAGCTTGCCTTTTAAAGGAAGCTTCATTGATGCCAAAAATGTCGATATCCGAATTGATTCTGTTCAACATCAAGATTAAAATAAAAATTAAAATTAAATTAAAGAAATGAACGAAGCAACAGCTAAATTTTGTTTCTTTGTTCATTTCCCATAATTCGAGGCTCGGCTTGCGTTTCGGTTCGCAAATGTATAAGCAGCATCAAGATAAATACATTTTATTAAATCAGATAAGTAGGTAGGCACGTACATAAATTAAAAGATTGTATTCAAATGAACTAAGCTGCTTGCAAATTTCTTCCCCGAGACGTCGTTAAACATATCGCATCAAGCACCAGTTACCACGTACAGCCGCATCTCACAGAATACCGTGCCGCATGCTACCACTGTACAGTGTACATTCATACATTAGTAATATGTGTAATTATATAAAGGGTTATTCGGTTCATTGCGTAATTATATATAAGGGTTCGTTAACCTATTCGTTGAATCTGATATTCATAACAATGGAAAAGCTATCTCTATCAAACGTAGTAGGTGCTATCTTTGGTGGGATAAAAATCATTGTTTCTAATAGAAACCTTAATTTCAAACCACTAGAAAAGAAAAAGAGAAGGAAATCCAATTGTTCGTGTGAATACCGCATAAGAGTCTCAACTGTCCGGAGCCAGTGGGATTATGGTATCCCCGATTGAAGAGGGAGAAGAAAGTTGGAAAGTACCTGGCTATTTAAATCAGGCCATAATATATGGCAAAAATCATTTCAAGCAACGTTTGGATTCTGAATTGTATTATTTTACTAGGGCGATACTGAAAATATAATGTACCAAACCGAATTATGGGAAAGGACAACGTATACACTTTAAACACTATGTAATATCTATATATTAGTACCTTTGTATTATGTAGGTACACTATATGTTTCGTGGTCATTTAAAAAAAGGAAAGTTGTTTTTATTTTATGTTTTATGCCGGAAAGCTAAGATTAAAAAAAATAATTATATTTATGTTGTATCCAAAAACATTACATTTATGAAAAAAAAAAATTATAAAGATTTTCAGATATAGTAGTCGGGTGGAATGACGCAGAGCAAGAATCCTGAAAACTTTTTACAAAGAAATTAATTTTCAAGAAAGAAAATAAATAATTTTCGGTTAGAACAGTATCAAACAGTACAAAAAAACACAAGTCCTTCAACTAGTTCTACATCTTAAAAGACGTTACTGAATCATTTGTCCGTTTTTATTTTCGAGACAATGAAAAGGTTAATACAAAATTAAGATGTCTTCCTGGCAATTGGTACACCGCGACATTTAAATTCTACTTGAAGAAATAAAAAAACCTTTAAAAATGACTGGAGGGGATGAGGTGTTCCCATAACATGAAATACGACCTGGCACTTGATGTTTTTACGTTTCAATTTGGTTTTTAATTTTATTATCAACATTAATCACACCAATAAGTGTCTCTTATTACGCCTCTAAGGACTGCGCTATAAATTATTTGAAGCGTAACAGAAAATAACAAGAAAGAATAACAGAACCAATTATGGAATTAAATCGTAGCTGCCAGAAGCTGAACTGATTATTCGAATAAATTGTAATATTTTAATTGATTCGCCTTTGGTCCATAAATTTACAGTAAATTAGAACCTTTTCGTTAATGTTCTTTCGTTCTTCACACACATCAAAAAATTCAATCGATTGGGACTCCGCTTTTTACGTAAAACCAGCTTTAGGTGAAGATGCATTAGTGCTCTCTTCAGAGCCAAAACGTTGCTTAAATGGCTTTAGCAATGTTAAATTAGAAGATATAAATAGCCAAATACTTTATATCCTCCCTCTCCATCTTCACAAAACCCCATAAATAAAGGATGCCTTAGTCCACTTTTGCTATCACAAGGTTTCAAAAACGTAAAATGATAATCGTTTATTAAAAAATAAATATACAGTGTTTATACAAAGTTAAATTGTTTCATTTATTTAAAATTGATATTCAAAAAGTTATGGCTGCTTTCAAAATAACAAACTTTTTATCCCACCAGTGTTTTGATAGAAATTGCCGCCAGGCAATAACCTCACCCATAAAACGTGTATTATAAATCAATATTCAATGTACCTACAATATACATAATGTATTTAAAAAAAATATAATTCAGATTTTTAAAAAAATAACCCACAATTTAATATATTGCAAGATATCAAAAAAACATTAAATTTCCAAAATTGAAAACCAAACTTATTCAAAATACCTACCAATTTCTAGGAATAACTTATTTCAACAAACTTCATTTAAATATAAAATAATTAGAAAATATTCATGAATTTATGTTTAAATTTTCCAAACAGTCCATATTTTTTTTGTTATACATAAACGTTTGTTTAACAAAATTTTGTGTTTGTCTTATTATTGTTATAATTATTTACAGTATTTTAATTTTCACATGACTATTATTTGAGCATAAATTCCCTCAACAACACAAAAGCCTTCTCTTCATGGTGATGAAAATCTTTTATTTTATCTTTATCACAGTGTAACATGCAATAAATTGTATATTTGAAAATATATACATATTAAAAGAAAATTGTTTATAAAATATAATACTCGTAAAATAATATCCTAAACCAATCCAGGTCTCCACCGCAGAGTACCGGACTCAGCAATTAGTCGAGTAGTTTTCTAGAACGGGCCGGGCAATGGGCATCCCTTGACAATTTGCGACATTCCGCCGTTTAGGTAGTTTTTCATCCCCGCAGAACTAACGACAGAGCGATGATCCCACGGGCCTCGGCGGCCGTCTCACAAAGGAGTGTGACATTAACAATTCACGAGTTAATTTGACGAAGGAAGAGGCGGAGTGGAAGGACAAAGCAGTCTGAGCAGACGGCAGACACAATGGGACAAGTACCGAATGGCTGGATGGAGAATGAAGATGTGGCTGCGTAGTGCCCAATTGAAATGATGCGGTGTACATACCGCCCTGAACCCATTGATGTATTATGTTTAGATGAGACGACCTCTCGGAGGTAAAAAAACTCTCAACTCTCCCAATGGTCTAACTAAAACTATCGATTCCGGTCTACGCGCACCACTTATCGCTTTATAATAGTGGAACACTGTTCGATGTTAGTATGTAATAGCGCCTCTAATTGTATAGCTCTATGCTTGAACCTTAATGGAGCTTCGAAAAAATATTTACGAACTATAAAATCTTACCTTAAAAATCCTAACTGCCAAAAAGTAGTGACAAAAATCTTGTAAAAGTATTGCGAAATCTATGATTTAATCGAAGATCCAAACTACCCATTAATAGCAAAAATATCGACAATACGGTTAGGATAAATGTGTACATTTTTTCAACGATTTAGGTTTCATTTATAATGTTCCTATACAGGGTGTATCAGCACGCGCCCGATCACACAATAAAGAAGTGGCTTGTGGTTGTGTTTCGTGATCCAAATATTTGCCGAATCGAGGCTTAAATTTCCAACACAAAACTGTGTTTACGAAATTCAAATGGGATGGAGATCTACGATATCAAGCGGGTGTAAGTGAGACGGAGCGCTACGCTGTTGGGCTGAATGGAACATTTGTTTCAATTCAAATTTGTATGGAAGGCACTTCTAGTTTTCTTCTTTCTTCTATGTACCTCATAGACTATAAATAGCAATTCCTGAGCATAATTGGAGTAAAAATGTCGATGTCATTTTATTCAATGATTTGTTTTCCACGCCACTGGGCACAACCTATCATTTAGCTCGTTCTAGCAGCACCGTACAGACGCGACAGAGAACGTACCACGTGATCCGTAGCGACGTATGGCAGTGTAATCAATTGATTTTTTTAAAATAAAAATAAAACAGTTATTTAGTTTAAAACCACAATTTTTTATGTCATCAGACATCGCTGATACACCCTATATTCGCTAAATGACATACTGTACATTTTTACATTTGCTAGCTAAGAGAGGTTAGGTAAACGTAACTATTTTCAGTTCGAAAATGCATATCCATCTTGAGGTATGGAGCTTTGAAATATGCATTATCTATACAAAGAGGATAATATATGATTTGTTCCATTTTTTAAAAATTGCTTAAATAAAAAAAGGGCGATAAGGGGTTGTTTTAGTTAAACATACCTGGTTTGAATATTTAATTAGAAAAAAGTTTAATTATTTCACGATTTTATTATTGAAAAAAAAATCCGCAGAAAATCGAGAGAAATAATAGAATAAGATCAGGAAAACAGATCAAATTGATGTGCTGGATTCGGAGTGGTGGCCCTCACATGTAAATGGTGCATTAGAGGTATTTTATAGGCTACTCGCTGAATTGCCGTTCAGATATAAAACGTACGCACTTAAATATTGAACAGAGAATATACTTTAAAGGTGTTCGTACACACATTAACATGACGTAAAGGTCTAATAAAGACAATAAAATAAATGAAAATTAATAAAAGAATCTCTCTTTTTTAAACGCGATTTCCGCACAAGTGTTCCAACTGGCCTCAACTACCGGAGCCAGTGGGACTTTGGCATCCCTAATTGAGGAAAGGAAAGATATGGGGAAGAGTACCTGGCTATTTCAATCTGGTCATCAAACATGGTTAAAGTCATTTCAAGTCAACGTTTTGATTCTGAATGGTTGTCTTTCACCAAGGCGAAATAATCTATACGGAGAAAACTTACTGATCTAAAATATTACTAATTTATTAAGAATCTCTTCGAATTATTCGTAATCCGGTTAAAAATTGGATTGCAAGAGTTTAACAAATGAATTGATAGTTTTCCTAATAAACTTTCAGTAAAAAACAAATGTGCTATCGCGATGTCGGAATACGCGTTCATAAAATTCTAATATTTTCGCATTTCGTCATTGTGTATTATCCGATATGTTAGGAATGTACTAAAAGTTTAATACGAAACGGCCTGCAATCCCATTTTAAATCAGATTTTAAAATACTCATTTTTTTCCGTGTAATACAGTGTTGTTCTATTGTTAACATCTATGTCGAAAAATGAAAATCGTGAAATAAATTCCTATGATCTAACGAATGGATCACAATTGCTGAATGTTGTGTCTAGTCACATTGATCCATCAATCTCCGGTTCACTGTAGGAGATACAGTGAAAGAGTGTCCAGCATACAGGGTGATATTTTCCGAATGGGCCATCATTAGAATTTTTTATTATTCTTTTTCTACGAGCTAACTGAAACAATTTACGGAATTTTATTGTTAAGTGGTCACAACTTCATCTTCTTTAAAGAACCCTTCGCGAAGCAACGCTAATAATACGATAAAAGAGACCCTGGGGGAAAACTCAAGACCTCTTGTACGAGTTAATATTTAAGAAAGAAAAAAAACAATGGGTCCTGGTTGAGTAGTCAAATAATTAAAAAAAAAAATAACAATAGGATGTAATTTAATTTACCAAAAATATTATAAACCATCATATATTAGATAATAGCCTTTAGTTAATTGTTCGGCAGCTTTTACAGTCGGAGAAATACAGAGATAACTGAGTCAAAACAATACCAAAGAAAGTTTTAAATATTTGTTGGTTTGCTTTATTATAATTTATAGCGTAGTGATTCTGGATAGGGGCTGTTTTGCTATTTGCCAAGGTTCCTTTATCGCTTAGTTTGCGCAAGTTTTTATTACGCCATGAATTTTCAAAATAGTCCCTATCCAGAATCACTACAATTTCTAGTGTAGTGATTCTGGATAGGGGCTCTTTTGCTAATTTGCCAAGGTTCCTTTATCGCTTAGTTTGCGCAAGTTTCTATTACGCCATAAATTTTCAAAAGAGCCCCTATCCAGAATCACTACAATTTCTAGTGTAGTGATTCTGGATAGGGGTTCTTTTGCTAATTTGCCAAGGTTCCTTTATCGCTTAGTTTGCGCAAGTTTCTATTACGCCATAAATTTTCAAAAGAGCCCCTATCCAGAATCATTACAACTTCTAGTGTAGTGATTCTGGATAGGGGCTCTTTTGCTAATTTGCCAAGGTTCCTTTATCGCTTAGTTTGCGCAAGTTTCTATTACGCCATAAATTTTCCAATAAGAATTATTAACACACGTATACGGAGAATTTAATTAATATTTACAAATACAAAGTGATTCAATGACCAATGAGATGTAAATATCGTTTTTATACTAGACGATTGATTGGGCATACTTTTACAATTTGTAATTTTCTTTTGGTAGAGTAGGTATTTATTATGGGCGCCGCTTGAATAAATAATATAAACGATCCTTTGTTTTTCGAAAGTCCAGAACATTGAAAACTTTTGATAATGTGCCGTAAATTATCCAATTTCAAACACACTTTAAAACAGATATTCCCTTCGAAGGGCAAATTGGTTGTCACGCGAACAAATGTTTAAAATAGTTGTAGGTTGTAGCTGAAAAACATCGAACGTGGAGAAACGTACGAATAAACGTATTAAACGGCGTCAAAGCTGAAGTAATTATCGAATAGAGCAGTCATTCCAAAAGTGATCTAGATTGACCCCCCAGGGGTTGATTTCGATCTGAAAAATCAATGATAGGAAGGCGGGTGGTCTACCCAAAAGAGAAAAATTCGGAACGTGGTCTATGGGACAAAAAAGTTTGGGGACCTCTGGAATAGAGGAATATCGCAAGCTTCACGAATATCAGTGTCCACAACAAACTCTCTCAAATTGCGAGGAGGAGTTGAAGAACCTGGTGCATTAGGGCAATTAACGTGGAGGTTACGACTCCCGGCAATGGAGGAATGAATAAATAAGAATTCATCCCCAGAATATAATATGTTACATAACGCATTATAAACCCTGTGTACGAATGTCTAATGTATACGTCCGCGCTGTTTTCATTTCCAAGCATTTCTGGAGACAAAGCGTCGTCTATCGCCAGGGCTGATGTATTCACATCAGCAGTGATGTGGGTGAGCTGAAACGCCATGAAAGACACCAGAGACAAGAGGGCGAGCGACTGAACGAACGATTGATGTGTTAGGCGGCAACCCAGCCAGGGAAACTGCCACCATCACTTGGAGACAAAAGACACAACGAGCGATGAGAGGAAATTCAAGCGTTTGATGATGCAAAGATATAAACTACAGCAGATTGGCTATGCTGAAATTAAACACGATTTAGCTATTTTGTCTGATGATAGACAATAAAATGAGTGTATACGCATATTGATAAAATATTTATAGAACTTTTAAATCAGCAATCAATATTCGGGTATTCACAAGTTTCTAGTTGTCAATTCGTATGATTATCACGAACTACAGCTTGGAACTCATTGATGTTATACTCGTATTTAGATGAGACCTAAAGCGAAAAAATAAGTTCCAATAATGTTGGTAATTTTGTACGTCTAATTAGTCCGATTTGGCCTCCAACACTCCCAAAGTTCTAACGCTGAACGGCGTTCTAATGGTGGCCCCTTTAATTATATAGCTCTATGTTGGAACCACACTTGTTCCAGTCACAAGTCCAGTCACATCTTCTTCTACAACGTATTCCATTGATCTTACCATGAATAGTCGGTTAGTTTAGTAGTATTTAGATGTCCCTTCAAAAGCCCTTCACATAACTAATAAATTATAAAAAATTCATAAATGGGGCTGACTAGTAAATTCTATGCCAAAGGTTTGATGTAATAATTGCTCCCATCGTTAGACGTGAGATTGCGTTCTAACAAAAAACCTCATTAAAAAGTAAAGATAGTCAGAGCCAAGGGAAAGGTTCAAGTAAAAATAGTGGCGGGAAAAACAACTGACATATGGGGCGGGCGTCTACATTATTACGGACATTAGAGGAGACGCCAGACAGCGACAGGGAACGTTGAGACGAGAGACACTTCGGTACCTACCGCCTAGACACCGATACATCGAGACACCAAGAAGCTGATTCATCCCGTTCCCTTCATACACACTATCTGACATGACGCAGTGAGCCATTGTTCGGACCCAATTTAATGCCGCGTCCGTGCGTCGAATAGCTGATTGTGTCCACCTTAATTTGAATTCCGATATAGAGATGAACGCTACTGCCGCTCTTGAAGTAGTAAAGAAATTATTCGCTCCAATTCGATTCGGGCAATAACATAATAAAAAATACAAGGGTTAAATTGATTGGGTTTGGTTCGGGGTTATAGCAGAGACAGCTGAAACTTTTAATGTCTTGAACGACACACGGTCCTCCAAATACCTACCTACCTCTAAAACCTAATGTGTCGTACAGCTAGCATTGACGTAGTTACTTACTTGAAAACGTCAATCGTGTATAGTCTAGGAGTTTTTAAACTGTTTCATTTATTAATTTGCAACTTAAATTTATTGAATACAGGGTAGTGGTAGTGGTACACACATATGGGTTTGAAATTATTTGAATACCTCTTGGAAATTCAAATCTACGAGTAAATAAGTTTTCCCTCGCATGGTTGGTTTATCCAAATCATTTGTTAGTTCAAGTTTAAAGAATTTCTAAAGGTGACCACGTAAAAGTACGCATTGGTTTTGGGTTCGGGCCTAGCGTTTGCAGTGTAATTGTCTTTGGAATTTTATGCTCTACGGATGCTCATTTTAGGATAATCAGAATTTTATCATAATTATTCGTATCTTTTTGAGTTTTGAGATACACACTTGGAGCCCAGGATTAAAAATCTGGGCTCCAAGCAAAAAAAAAAAATCTGAGTAAAATCTTTCTCAAAACAACACACGGTTTGTCCCCTGGATATGATCCCGTTTGTAGACTCGCGTCGAATCAAAAAGTCGAAAATCGTGAGTTCATTTGGCGCATGCGCAGTTCGCGATACCCGGTCGTCAACAGTGTAGCGATACCGGCATAAACTTTCATCCTCCCTCTTTGAGACTAAGATGGCGGCATTAGGTCTATTTTAGCCGAGTTACTATTAAACTGTCGCTCATTTGGGCGCGATTGTCCTCCCCCATACCCGGAATCGATTTTAAAAACGTTTTCACTTCAAAACATGGCTTAATATGCTCGACTATGACTAAATAAAATATATTTATCGTTAAACAAAGTCCCCAACGATTAACTAACCTAACCAACCATGACGCCGTTTCTACGCAGTGGTAATCATTATATTTGGCTGTACCCATACAAAAAAAAATTCAGCGTCAATTAAAAAACAGCATCAATAACTCTAGCCGTACGTACACATTTGGTTACTTACACGTATACAGGAATCGAACTAACCGATTCCGGACTTACATTTGAGCGTACTAACATCATAATATATTGATGACAATAATCACTGGTTAATGAAAAGAGTACCAAACTTTTTACAAATAGCGCGAGACGTTTTATAATCATAGGCAACTATCCTCGCTTTACAGATTACAGTTTTTCACCCCTCGGCTCAGAAAGAGATAAATATCTCTCTCATCATTACATCCTCAGCCACTGGAACTTCCCCCATCTCAGTCATCCCCTCCTCACCGCTCCTCACCGATCAACCCTTCACTGTCATTGTGAACCCTCCCGCCCTCCTGTGAGGTAACCGACTTCAGAAAATATCGTTTTTTGTCTTAAGGAGAAGGTATCAGTTTCGACTTACGTCGAATTCTCACGTGGCTTTGCACAGAAACATAACACCAAATTATATTTTGCAAACATCTTCACGGTAAATTGTATTCTCTATTCGATATCATATTACGACATACTCGAGTTGATTGTTTCGTAAATAAACAATAAAAAACCATTTATTTTTACTTTTACTTTTATTTAAAGTACTAAAATTTAATGATCTTATCCGAAAAAACATAATAATTCAAATAATAAAAGAAAAACAAAATCACAGTTTTTCAACTGAAAGACGTACTCGTCAAAAACATATATTTCCAATACAAAAATGTAACACCTCATTTGCACAACATCATTACACATTTCTAGGCAAAAAATACTTTAATAACCTACCTGATAATATCAGAAAAATCGAAGACGACAAAACCCTACTCAAAGCGATCAAAGAACATTTCAATGTAAAAAAATCAAAATAACGAAATTCGTCAATTAAATAATGTAACGTTATAAATCTTTAAATTGTACATTGTTGATATACATTTATATTTTTGATGTTCTTAACTCCTTAAATTATTAATAAGAATACTTACATAAATAATGTTCATCTCGATACTCAGCATCTCTTTTAAACACAAGCGTCTGCTTCCATAAAAGAGTAACAAAAAAAAATTTAAAAAAAAATTGTGAAAACTAATTTTTATATATCATTATTGTTAGCAAATATAATTATACATTGTAAACTGTTTAATTATTAAATAAAAAAAATTCCATTCGATATTTTTGTTGAACGGCAAACATTTGTTTATTAAGATGATTGTGATCTAAATTACCCGCCCATCGTTATATTTCACGTAATACGGAAATTGTACTGCGTAAAGTTAATCACATTGATTCATTCGAGAGAACGACGGGCGTGGTTCAACATCAACACGTTAGATTTTGAAATAGAAAGTGTCGCATTTTCTAATGAACTTTTTAAATTATTCCCAATTTCTAATTTCACGTGTCCAGCCCTATCAAGCGTACCTACAGGGATCGATAATCAAAAAAATTAAGCAGGTGGAAATAATTTCCAAAAGAACGATTTAAATTTTTTTATAGAAAACATTACGATCCTAAGAAGATTTTGTATTGGATTTATAAACTTGAAAAAGTTTTTTTTTTATCTATGGTAAAAGTTAACCAAGGGCTTGGTTCTTCGGATTGGGTTACTGGTTAAATCAACGACAAAAACATCTTGGTTCAAAAGTAAATATTTTTAACAGAGAGAAGAAAAAATGTTGAATATGTAGTCAAAAAGATCAATAAACTTTTCATACATTTTAAAACATAAAAAAAACGTTATACTAGTTTCAATGGGGCTGCCGCACATCCTCGCCCTCCACATTCAAGGAACGCAGAAAACGAAGTTTAGTGTTTAAAGATTCTACAATACTGACAATTGATTGACAATGATTCAACAAATTGAAAATAAATTTTATAGTAACATTTTGGTTAATAATCTTCACAAAGGCAATGTTAACAATATGAATTATTTGTGCAATGCTGTTTTTAACTGCAGATCTGTAAATAAAAGGCCACCAGGAAAGCGATGAGAGCTTAGAATAAATAGAGGGCTGAAAGCAAGCCTGACCAAAAATAGAGAAGTTTAGAAGGATGCAATCGTCCACAGACCGGAAGCGCCCCGCCAGCACTGTTTCCGTACACAAATCTAAGGAAGAAAAGAAGTATACATATATAAGATGAAAGAGAATCTGGTGACGGGCTGTCCAATGTTTGGTGTTCTAAACATGTTAAACAATTCGTCCAGAGTAAAACAACACCAGAAAAGGGAATATACAAATATATGGACATAGCGTTAACAAGTTGGTAGCGAGACAAGAAACAACAAACCTCGACTCGCGACGTCACAGATCCACGAGAAGAAAAGATAAGTTGAGAGCTTCTTTGAAAAGCTGTTTAGTTAATGCGAGAAGTTCCGTACTTGCTGGTTAAACAATGTATTCAACATTTGAGTAAGTATATTCAGCAGTTAGTAGTTAAGCAGATGAGCAATTTCCGTGGATTTTACACTGAATAAATGATTATTCTGCTAAGCGATTTAGCAAGCACTTTTAGTTTAATGAAAATATAAGTGATTAGGTTATTCTTAACTGGCATTTAATATCATATTTTATTTTCGGATGTATTCATGACTTAAAATATTACAAAAAGGAATGTTTGATTATTGTTTCAAAATGCACGGATACCAGTTTTCTGCGGGTTATATTGAAAGGAATAGACCAAGAAATAATGCACTATTTGCAATTTTACGCAATGTCAAATTTAAGTTGTGACAGGATATTAAATGCACGTTGTCAAGTTTGAACAACAATTATCAAGTCAAATTTGTTATACAATATCATATCAATTGTTTTGTACGAGCATGCGCCTATTCCCCGATTACGAATGCTAAGAACTGAATAAATTTAAAATATTGTCATGTTAATATTACGACGAATCTGTCATGGAGAGAATAAGTGGATTTAAAAAAAATGTTCGTATAAAATCTCATAACCTTTTGAGATAAGCTCCTGGCAACTTGTAAAAACAATTATTCTGCGAACGTACTCCAGGGAGTACCGAATTTTAAAATTAAAAAGTCGGGCAAGCGAGGCGAGTTGTAAACATGTTCATTAGATAACATTAAGTGTTTGTAATAAGAAGTAACGGGAAAGGACACGTTTTGGGGAAAGTCTCAAAGGAGAACAAGGGCGGAAAATGGGCCGAGAAAGGCGGAAAAGAACTTCCTAAGGATAGGCGGGAATATAAAAGGTTAAAAAGAGAATTATGGGCGCTACGTTCGTAATATGTCGGCGGAGCCTACCACTTAATTGGAATTCACGGCGATATTGTAATAAAGATAAGAAAAAAGGCAGATTTGAATCAGAATTTCTTGCCGTAATATTAACACATTTTTTTGTATAGATTTTAATCGTATTATGTGGGCTATATATTAGTGGTGGCCCATAAACCAAATATAGTAAAATCATCAATTGTTTCAATTTCTTATGTATTTTTCTGGTGACCGGATAAATAATCAAAATGATAATTCATCACATCTTTAAAAAGTTATATAAAATCATGGAAAGTGATGAAACAAAAACTTTATTAACTGGGTTAAGTAGGTTAGGTAAGGTTAAATAAAAAAAATTTCATCGTTTTTAATGAATTTATATCACTTTTTAAAAGTGTGTTGAATAGTCACTGTGTTGAGTTAGCATGGAACCATTTTTCTCGTTAGTCTGGGGTGTTTCATGGTATTTTTATATAGCCCCGATGGAGCTGGTTATACTATCACCATCAAGCCTCATCTTGGAAGTTAGTCTGTAGGTATACATTGACACGAGTTACCGAATAAACCGCATATTATAGCAGATATTCTCATGACATTAAATTTTCTTAGTTAAGACGAGACAATACCCGAAAATAACGTAGGAATCTTAACGACGTAAGTGAAGAAGAAATGCACAAAAATATGCGAAGCTCGGCCCTGTGTATTGGACAGAGCTACAGTTGAATATGCCCTTGCAAATCTCTAAAATAAAGTGGGAAACTTAACGACATAAGTGATGGCCCAGCGTAATGGACGGACCTAAGGTCAAATTTGCTACAGCAGGTCTAGAAAACTGATATTTAGCTGGGGTTTATTCTAATTATTTCTAAAGTGTAATGACACAAATCAATCAAATATACTTTACTTGCTCACCCAGAGATTTTAACCCGCGATCTGCGGATTACTAGTCGAGAGCCTTACCCTTTGACCACGGAGGCTGTAAACTAAACAATAATTAATGTACAACCATTAATTCCTTTCATTTTCTTCCTCATTTGCAGACACTTATTTATTAAATAATATCGTGAAAAACTATCAATTTTAATTTATTATTTATTATCCGTCCATACATTTTATTTACATTCATTCTATTCACACCATGCGAAACTACATATTTTTCCCATTGATTGGTTGTTGGGGTTGGTTGGAAGAAATTATCTCTATCCAACCCTTAAACTATCATATAATAAAATTTATACAGTGTTAATAATTTGATATAAATTATTAAAACCATATAATATATAAATAGGTGGTGTTCTACCAAGTGCCGATTAGCGCAACTCTTCGAGTAGCAAATATTATCTCTTTCACTATCGCTGAGAAAGGCTACCCGTCAAGTGAATGCCTGTTTTAACCGCCATGTTAATCCTATGATTAAAGTTACTTGACAAGTAATCAGGGGTGGTTAAATCCCCCCTAGGTATATATATATCATGTCACGTGTTTGAATCGCGGAACCTTGTTATTTTAAGCAGCGATACGTGAGTTATGGGAGAACAGTTTCTTGTTTCATGTGTTGTATTTCTCGGAAAATCTCTTTGATATCTTGTAGGCGCCCAGAAAAACGCGTGTAAGTTTATCACAAAAATACGATTTTATCAATTTACGCAAGAGTATTTTTTTATAAAAACATCGCTAGAGCTACAGAGACTTTTGCCCTTTGAGAATTCGTAGAATAACTGGACCGAAAATAACTCGATCATGATGATTCGGTAACGGAATTAATGCGGTAGTGAAATGTGAAATTTAAGTGAAATGAAGTCAAGATCAGGCAGTATATATTAAAAATAGTTATTCAAATTGATTTTTTGAAGATCGTTCTTACAGTATTCACAATATAATAAAACTAACTTGAACATTTTAGAAATCAGTCAAACGAGAAAGGAGGTATAATTTTTACAAGACGACAAAAAATATCTTTCGATATAATAGAAATAAGCTTGAAAATGACTCATGTTCAAAGGGCATTATAAAGACAGGAAAATGCTTTTTTGATAGAAAAAATATTTACTTGAGGATTTTAATTTGGTCTAAAAGATAAACGTTCTAGATATCTTTTCTGATGTAATATTATTATATCTTATAATGATATAATATTACGAGGGTTTCCACAAACTAAAAATCGTGGGATTACATTTCAAAGACTAACCATGCATATACTGTTCATATGTAAATACCAACTAAAATTATAATTTCCAATTAGTGTAATTAAAGGAGATTTTCAAATTTCGTCAATTTATTCGTTACCCGGGAATGATTATCTAGATTTCAGGTAGTATTCTTACTTCAGTCAATATTTCCTTCCATCCCATTCCCCCCCCCCCCCCACTCTTCACTAATCCCATGACACACCTCCACCCCCACTTCAACACTTAGTAACATATTATGTTCACCGATTGTTTTGTGATGTTAAGTTAGTTTATTTGTACCTGAGGAAGGAACGGTTGTTCCGAAACCGGTCGGCGTATATTCCATAAATATAATTGTTAGTGAACAATTATATATGTTTTTATTATAATTTCAACGTAAAATTGTTTAATTTATTTAAAATGGATAACCACAGTTATAGCTACATTCAAAGGTATAATTATAAAAAAAGTTGTGACAAGAGATTTTAAAGCACTCGGTGATTTGACATTGTATTGATAATATCAGAAAAATGAAAGAAAGGTAGATATTCTTGGAATTGATACACATTTGAATTTAACACACTTTAAATGACAGAGAGTGATACATTACTAAGAGAAAATTATTTAATTATTAATTAATGACCGGTCGGTGGCTGAGTTGACATCGCGTTTGGTTCCCACCCAAGTGTGTTCAATTCCACGGCTGGCTAAGTACTTCATCACAACACAAGCAGCATTTTCCGCTTATTGTGGTGGTTGTAGGAGATTTTCGTATATCGTCAGGTTATTCGTAACCCGAGAATGTTTGTCTTTCTTCATGAAAAATATATATTAATATACTTTGACACTTAAAAATAAATAAGTCTACGAGGTGAGGGAGCTTTTGAATAACAAAAATTGGAAATAAGATCCTTGAGGGATACACCGGGAGATCAGCAAGAGGACTATCTAAGGCAGTCATACTCAACCTGCGGCCCGCCAAGCTATTCTGTGCGGCCCTCAATACATTTAATATCAGGAACATGATTTACAAAATCTGGCATTCTATAACACGTTAATTTGAGATTAATTGCGACTTTGACGTACAGACATTGAAACCCGAAGAGGATAGTCGTTGTCGTGTGAACATCAGATCTGGTTTAAGAGTGTTGCTACTGCACACGCTAGATCTATCTCCAAAAAACAAAGATTTGACAGACAAATATGCGCGCAAATAATTTTGCTCGTAGCAACACATAAATTTTTGACAGCTCCAAAGTTAAATGCGTCACAGTCACAGTGTTGGGGCTTTATTTCAAGTAAAAATTACGCGGAACACGGATACGATAGTCATACCAGTATAGTGTTGCGGCCCGCATAGCTTTACAAACATATGAATGTGGCCCGCAGAAGAAAAAGGTTGAGTATCATTGATCTAAGGGTTGTAGAGATGATTGTGAGGACCCCACATATATATATATATATAATCAACACAATAATGCAATACTGACAGTGTCCATTATGGTATGTAAAATCAAAACAACACATTACCCATAATTGCATTGCAGCGTGAATTGAACAGCATGAAGTGAAGTGAAGTGAACTGAAATTGTTACCATTTCACCATGTTCGACGTTAAATGCGTAGAAGTATGATTATCAGTGACTTTAATTTAATTTCCAAACTAAACAACAGATTTAAGTAGAAGCTTTACAAGTTATTAAAATACTAATTAAGAGCTGCGACTTTATGAGATTACGAAATTATCTCCGTATAAAGTCTTAAGTATAATTTATGCGGGCTGGAAAATTATTCAGAATCTCTGTAGGTACCATTTGTCAAATTAACTATCGTATAATTTCTGATCCTAATTTTTAATTTTTTGTTTTTTAACATGGTATCATTGTTTACATTTTACTTTTTAGATGAATTGTCTTTATCCAGAATGGGTTTATATTTAAACGATGAAACTTTGCTTAGTACTAATAATAAATTGTAATTAAAATATTGCAGATTTTCCAATTAATCCAATTTAAATTCCTCACTTGCCCAATCTAAGTTCCTGAAAGATTTCTAAATACACGTGTAGTAAATAATTATGATTTTCTTTCAAATAGTTTTTTTTTTCCTAAAACATGTATTGGAAATAAAGAGTTTTGAATTATATGTTTACAAAATCATCACAAACATGACAAGCAAACCGTCAAAAATCTACAAAATCAAATATTAATAGAAGTGACAGAAAAAACAGCGATCATAACAAAAAATCATAATTGCACCGGTTTTCACTGCAAAAATATTTCCTTTCGCCGATTTAAGTGTCGCGTTCTATTAAAATTCTATCTTTGGCTTTATAAATCCGATTTGGTACTATACCAGATCACAGACCGTCCAGCGCTAGAGTGGTACAACATGTAATGGCAAAAGTAACAATAAACACCTATTTTAATTACAATTATTATCAACCAATTTGAGTTTCCTCTTCCGTGAAAGAGGCAGATCAGAGAAATAGAGAAATTCCAGATGGAAACGTGATCGTAATATTACCGGTAAATAAATTTTCCGTTGCATCTATCTATATAAACAAAAATGTAAATGTTCGTTTGTTCAAAATCTTAAATCTCCGAAAGTTCTTCACCGATTGCTTTGAAAATTTGAAACAACGTTGCATTCGAACGCTCGTGAATATGCCTATATTATAATTATGTCAGCTGCGACAGGTAAAAACTTGTTTTTTTTTAAAACAGCGCCATCTGTCGAACGTAATAGCAACACGTGCTATTGTTTCTCTATCAATCTACATAGACAGACTGCAAAAAGCCAAAGCAGCGTGGCGGGGTACAGCTAGTAAAATAATAATAAATAAAAAGTTTATATATGTGAGCACGTCATGATAAAAATTATGGTTAGAAAAACACATAATATTATTATATATGCAGAAAAGAGAAAAGTAGAATACAATTAAAAAACATACAAGAAGAGATCTGAACAGAAATATTAAAATCTGCTGAATGTTTGCAGGTGGGTATTTTAATAATTTAAGCCAAAAATTTTTTTCGCAGAGTTGAAAACATTTAATAATAATTTGTGTAAGTATTTTTGTTCCCTACATATGAAGTTAGGTTACATGCGTATTTACACAGGGACATTTCGTAGTTGTAGTAAAGCGATTTAACACGTAAAATTTAAACAATGAAACATCGAAAAGGATTTGAGATTTTCACGCCCAAAAAGCATTATCGTAATTTATTTTTGGTGTATTATGGCGTGTTGCGCTACCCTCTTCTTTACCCAACATCATCAGGACACCGAAAAGCTGTCCGAAACTTTGGCTAAAGGAGAAAACACAAAAAATAAATCACCATAGTGAAAACATCAATTGATATTATATGTTTATTGATACATTATAAGTATAATTAATTATATATACATTATTATATCAAACACAGACTAAAACCGAATCTACTAAACTGAACTATACAAAAAAACACTATCTTACTTATTTTAAAATTATAAAAAAAAAATAATTATACTACATGATAGTATAATTTCTTATAATTAAATTATAATATTTAAATGAAATCCTCAGCACGGGTGATCCCAGTGAGGATATCATTATCTCTATATGTTACTAAGAGAAGAAGACAATACATTATTATTATTATTATTATTCGGTAATGTGAGCTTTACTGGGTGCTTAGCCGTGCTGAGGCCCCCTTTTTACAATTTTATGTGACAAATTGTGTATGTAAATATAATGGACTGAAATGTATTAAAATTATATTAATTTAACAAGTTGATTATGTTGATTACTTGTAATGGTATATTCGTACATAATGCCCCACGACCTATGTGAATCCAATTAACAATAAAGCTGACAAGTTTAGTGTCACTATTTTTTAATGCACATGTTACTTGTAAGTACTTTTTTAATGCACGTGGTGTTTGTGGTAAGGTGTATAAATGCAAGCGAGATAGTATGCTTGCGAAATTCTATAAAGGCCACGCATGCTAGTAGAGTGTCTCTTTTGTTACAAGCAGCTCCCTAATAAATACCAGTAGGTACTTGATTAAGTATATACTTTACTGTGTACTACCCGACACGTCACAATAAAGACATGACAAGTACGTACACCACAAAATGAAAAGTATCAAATAAATATAAAGACTAAAAATTATATTCATAAAAGATGTTAATTGTATGCAAAGAAAACTCATAAAACATAAACTAGACAAATTACATCAAGAGTAAAAACAATAGTAAACATTTTGCGGATCGCTCTCCCAGGAGCGCACAAAGTTTCATGCTAACTACATCAATATTTCAGCGGTCAGCACAACAGCACTGGGGTGCTCGCTTGCTCACTGTTCTGTGTGCGAATCTGTTCCTCAGTCGTGTCCAGGACATAATCCAATAAACCGGGAGACGGGGTCATTGGCCTGCTACAGACGGCGCACCCGCCTGACAGGGGTTAGCAAACCGCGGGTCGGGTCGGCCTTACGTAACAGGTAACAGCTGCTTTTGAAATAGGCGCGTGTATTAGCGGTCCATTCAAATTTAATCTCTTCGCTTCAAAACTAGAAAATCACGTTGCAAATATTCAGTAAGGGGACGTGAGTTTGTAAACTTTGTTTTGCAAATATCCAGGTATACATATTATATAGGTATACATATTGTATACCTATATAATCCAAAAATTTATACTGTAACCAAATTCCGATACTTGGCTAAAAAAAACATGCAGGAAAGCTTGTGAAAGATTTCTAATTAAAATAATTAAAAAAAACGTATTCCTGATATATTTTTAAATATAAACAAGATTTCTGGAAGTTATTTAAATCCACAGCATGTCATTGCCAAATCCCTACAGTCCCAACCGAAATGTAAAACAAATCATAACTAAATTCATCGTATCCTCTTTTCTAGGTTTCATTTCTTGCGATAATATGAGATATTGTAATATAACTATCATGTATTTCAAAATTTCAGTATGAAAATATGTATGTTCATTTGAAGTTTATGAAAAAACACTGCGGATTTAAAATACAAACGATGCGAACTTTGCTTAGTTATGAATTTATTTAATATTTTAAATAAACTTTCACTCACTAAGTACCTATAGCAACCTCTTAGTGAAAAGAAAGTAAGCTCTCTACTTCACCTATCAAATATTCCAAATCATCTACAAATCAAATTGAAATCATGTTGGAAATTGAGGCTTGCCAAACTGATGTCAAATGAAGGTGCTTTGCGGTAATTTGGTGATTTCAGATGCTTCGGGGCCACCAAAGGGCCATCACATCCTCAGCTAATACCCCTTGGGAGTCACTGGATCCCGCTACTGGGCGTCATCGGTACGTTGCCAATAACTCAGTACACTGTTACAATAATTCCAGAGATACAAAACACAACAACTAACGTATTGTTATTCGAAATACAATGGAAAGCGAACAGGGGCGCTGACCGACTTATTTCAAATGACAAAAGCCGATGAAAGATTAATTGTTTATTAAAATCTATTCAATTTAATTTACCATTAGAAATGAGGAAGAAAGGAGGAGGAAATCTGTGTGATGAAGCAAATTCTCTACGAACTCACCCCTTCCGAGAGACGAAGCAAATTCTCTAGGAACTCACAAAAATGCCTTTAGTTAATTATTTTTTTTAAAGTTGCAAAATTTCTAAAGTTTTTTTCCGTCTGGAATTTGTAGGTTACGTTAGGTAGACACAATTATTTTCTAGTCAACTCTATCCAGCTAAGGAGTTTTGAAAATTTATTTATGTCAAAAACTTTGACAAAACACCATTTCATTTTTCTATGGCTACTATTTAAAACTTTCGATTTAATTAATTTCTATTTATCTTTTTAAAATTCCTAATTTATTTTTTCATCCCATTTTCTTTAACATATTAAAAATAGAGTAAATTTCTACTACCTCGAAACAGGCTCAGGCTAACTACAGTTGATTGTAGTCTACAATAAGTGTGTAGACATTATTTTTTGCTATAATTTTAACTTTTTCTCTCTCTAACATAACTTACTGAACGAAGCCGGGTAGTAAAACTAGTAAAGACATAAAAACGGAAATATTGTGCAGATAAATACGAATTAATCGGTGTATCCGATCAGATCGAAGTATGGGGAAGATTGAAGACAAAAATCGGCACTTATAAGCTTTTACCGTCCACTCACACCCCCCACACAGCTCCTTTGCCGGCGGAAAATACTTGAATAAAACTCACCCCGGGCGTTATATTTCCCTGAATAACGGAAAGTTTATGGGCGTCCTAAGGGCTGAGCCCTTCAGACCCGTCTTCCAATCGATAAGAGGCTGTTTTTGTAGCAAAGGGTCTGCAGCGAGGGTGGGAAAATAATAGCAGATGCATATTCCTCCATCTCGCGAAGGCAATCTCCACACGTCACTTCTTTATTACATCAATGCCGTAACAGCTGTTACGCACGGAGGAGGGCAGTTTATTAAAAATAGGATTGATATTTAAAGTTGCCAATGGGTAGGTACTAGGTTCTACTTTCTAGATATAAATGTACAGGGTTTTCCAATAAGAGGTGTTATTTTGATATTCAATTGTAAAAGATCAATGGTTTCGTTGCTTGTGTGGCACCTAGCGTCATATTGTTGAAAGTAAACGTTGTCCAAATCAATACCATCCAATTCCGGCCGTAAAAAATCATTAATCATCTCTCGATAGCGCAATCCATTCACCGTAACTGTTGCTCCAGCCTCATTTTCAAAAAGTAAGGTACAATGACTCTGCCGGACCATAAACCGCACCAAACAGTCACACGTTGAGGATAAAGAGGCTTTTCAACAATAACTCTTGGGTTTTCCGAGCCCCAGATACGACAATTTTGCTTGTTGACGAAGCCACGTTGAGACGTGTGACTGTTTGGTGCGGTTTTTGGTCCGGCGGAGTCATTGGACCTTACTTTTTCGAAAATGAGGCTGGAGCAACAGTTACGGTGAATGGATTGCGCTATCGAGAGATGATTAATGATTTTTTATGGCCGGAATTGGATGGTATTGATATGGACAACGTTTACTTTCAACAAGACGACGCTACGTGCCACACAAGCAACGAAACCATTGATATTTTACGATTGAATATCAAAATAACACCTCTTATTGGAAAACCTTGTACAATCGTAGTAAGCTTTCAAATATGGTTTAAAAGAGAGATATGTAAATACGAATCTTAGAGGGAATGTGCTAATATTCCAAAAACGATAGCAGTTAAGCGAAAATGGTGAAAATATTGAATAAAACACGAACCGTTTGAAATAGAGCAAAAATCTCTCGACAAATGCTTAATTGCATTTAAAGATAAACTGTGATTTTGTTCATGCATATAACATATTAAATAACAATACATATTATGCATTTGTCATATTTATCAATCTTATCAATCTGGCTCACTGAAAAGTAATGGGCAGCCACTGCTATGTACCTAATAGTGCGATATGGTATTCGTTTAAAGATTAATGAACTGTAAGCTACAACAAAAATGCAATATTACCGTGATAAATAACATTAATTTAACTGATAACAATATACACTCAAGCGATACGTCAAACATTACACGTACGTGTGTAATGAACGTGTTTGATATCGATGGAAAAATGCTAATCTAAAAATTAACTTTGTGTGAATCCGTAATAATGTAATTTATTCTCAGTTTGTTATGTTGTCCTTTCTTCTAATTCATTGGGAATTATATACAGGATGTCCGGGGGTTAAGTGCACAAACTTCGGGAGGTGATACTACATGATAGTACTAGCAAAATAGATACATAAGTTTTTTCGAAATTCAGTCGTTTTTTTTCACACATTAAAATATTTTTCCATAGAAGTTATTTATCTTTTTACTTGTACTTACACTTTACCCCCGGACATCCTGTATATTATAAACTTTTTTACAAGTAACTACATATTTTTTCAAACTAATTTCCATTCGATCTATTGAGAAAATTTGGAAAATCAGTGTCTTAAAAGATTCTTTATTGGAAGTTCATCCCACAAAATATAGGGTGTCCGGGGCTAAACTTCACTAACTATCTTATCTCCCGAAGTTAATGCACCCCCGAACACCCTGTATAACCATCCGTCAGCACCACAATATTCTTTTATTCTTAAAAAAACTGCTTAAAACCTCGATTGATGTATAATAATTGAAGTAAAATAATACAAATGTTTTTATATTACTTTGTTAAAGTAATATAAAAACATTTATTTCTGTTAGAAAAGCTATAAAAAAATCTGTGAATGTATTTAAAATAAATATTCGTGACTAATATTAAATTTGAAAAAACTATATATGTACGAAGTATTTTAAATGTAACTTCATTCAATAATGCTTTTAAGATAAGTTATGTAGGTATGTCTTAGAGCCCAACAAATGATATTATCATAACGATTACTATGCAATAATAAACATAAAACAAAAATAAAGAAAGTTGTTTCTGATTCTGATACCATTGAGGCGAACAAAATATTGTGCGAGAAGGAAAACTTGATTTTCCCGCAAAGATAATTTTCCAGTATTTTCCAGATCGCAGCAGCGGGAAAATAAATATACCTCATACCTTTTTGGCCGACCTGGGGGGAGCAATCCAAAACACAAAACACAGCCTTTCTTTTCATCGTCAAAGCCTCCCCCGGCCCCGGGCGGGCGCGGGACTTGACTTCACTGAAAATTAAACTGGTTCCAAAATAATGTTTGGCCCGAGTTTGGAGGCGATTGTTTTGATATTCCCCGTAAACATTCAACATGAGATTCAGGGGAATTGAGAAGAACTAACACGTTATTTCTGGACAGTAATTATAGTCGAGAACGTTTTAATTAATATGAATATTCTCCATGAGTTATCGTTTGTTGCCTAATTATTATTATTTGAGTTACTTAATTAATTAGAATAAATTAGAAAGAATAATAATTGTAATTCAATCAAATTAATCATAAATTAATAATTAATCATTATTAGATCTGTCAAAGAATACATAAAAATGCAAAAATCAGTCATTTTAAATACAAGTAGGATTACGAAAGATTTTTTAAATATTTATATTGAGGGATCAGTAGGATTTATAGGTCCAATTAGAAGTTCTACTGAGCCAAACCCTCTGATATGAAAATATCTGGAGTCGGTGAATTATTTTCCCATTTGCTCTCTGGTGATTCGACGTGTTGTTTTTGTATTATTTTGTATTTATTATGCTTCTATAATGCACTTGCATAATTTGGATTGACTAGATGAGCATTTGTGGAAAAGTGTCTGGAAGGGTTTAGTTTTTCCTGTGGGGAAGATTTAACCCGGACATAAAGTCGGAAAAAAAAATCAAAGGTTAAATTTCACATTCAACAAATATATTATAAAACTGAATTTAATGCATAGCTTTGCCCAATTTTTTGTTTTGAACGAAAATGTTGACTTGTTTTTGGATTTTTTAATTGATATTTCAAAGCTACCTGGTGATAAAAATGACTTTACGAGCTGAAAAACGTTGCATTGGCTTAGATACTCCACATAGAAGAAGCTGCACAAACTTCGAGATGCCATCACCTTTCAAGAGTTTCAGGTGGAACATTTTTCGGTTTCAGTCACTCCTGACATTAATAACATGAAAACATGACACAGAAAACATCACTGAATCATTATATATCATAGTAAATGTAGGTATTCAGTGTACATACCATCGCGTCTTGTCCCCGTGGGGGCGGGCTGAGAAGACAGATCGTGGCTCTCCTCGCTTCTGACCGACGCGTTTCTTCTTTTCCACTTCCACGCACCTTCTATCAAACGACTCAAAAATGTATAAAACCGCACCTGACCAAGAAGGAGAAAGCATAAACAAAGTTCAAAAGCTTGCTAACAATGCCACCTTGCGGATTGCTTGAAATAAATATACAAAGTAGTACAACAACATTCACCTGCTCTAATCAACCGTAGGATATTGGCAAGAGTGGCTCGGATTAATGCGATCACAAGTATTCCGAACATGAATATTGCGCACAGACTATTCCGCACGCGATTATTTCCCACATGGAAATATACATAGATAATCCCACATACTGATTATTAAGAGAACAAATTTATGCGCATATTGTAAAATCCGAGCATGGATTATTCCGCACTACAAATATATTTAATTTATCAATGTTTAGAATTCGATAGTCAAATTTAAATGCCCGAAGGCATAAAAACACTGAAGAAATGAGGATTCTTTTTTTACAAGCTTAAACTCTAACATTTAGGTATATGACAATGGAAACCGTAGGTAATGCAACATATAATTCAATAGCGACAATGGAATACTAAGGCGGCTTCCCCACGAGCAGGGAAGGAATAGACATAAACCCTGCGTCGAAAAGCCCCACAATGTACTGCGCTGTGAGGCGTTATCTCACTTTTAGTGAAGTTTGTCGTACCGCACTCGGTTTATGTCTACAAGTAACATTTTCCGCTTAATGTGGTGGTAGTAGGACATTTTCAAATAAAACAAGGTTACTCGTAACCCTTAGGGTAGGTTTGTATTTCTTTAAAAGTAAAAAATTTATTCATGTCGTGGGTTCCTTTATTTTGATGGTAATAAGAAAGGTACATATTAGAAGTATATATCCATGTAAGGCAATTAAAATTCAGCAATCCCATTTTTAACACGAAATTTATTTTATTAAAAATATTTATTTTTGTGCTGAATAATCGATGTTCGGAGATTTCAATAGGCGTAACCATCTGTGTCCGGAGTAGTCTTGGTTCGGAGTTTTCCATATGAGGAATCAACGTGTGCGCAATAATATGCGCACGATATTCCTGGTTGGAAGAGTTAACACACCACTAAGAGTTGGCGGAATAAAAGACAGTCAATCTACATTTTTATTCGTTTTATTACAAAGCAAGGCTTTATCACAATGGCTTTTACGGAAGAAGGAGCCTCCGCACGCGCCCCTAGATCTACTCTACAGAGGAACATTCAAACACCGAGGCTTATTCAAGCGAGGGGTGCTGTTTCATGTACCGCCACTATACCTACAATAAAATATACATGCGTTCTTGTCTTGAAGAGGAATGACTGCACGACTTTTGTCACACAAACTTAAATTCTAAAATATCAAAACTGAATAATATTTTTTTTAATAAAAAGGTTTTTCAAATATCTAGTACGGATATTTGCTATTGTATTTATTGGTGTTTTAAATTATAATATACGTCATTACAGAATTCCATTTTCGGAAATATTGGATGGCGCTGTTAAAAAAAAACATGTTTGTCCAACAGATTGCTCTGTTTTTCAAAAAAGCATATTTTTCCTGTCACAGGTGACATCTATATAATATAGGTATATAAAAACAAACGCGGAAAATAGTAATTCTCGTTGAAAAAGATGACTAGATCCCTTGCCAAGATTTTGTGAAATGATAGATGCATCACGGAGAGGGTGTGAAAGCTGTAATTATTTTGCTTATCAAACATTTACTGAAATGTAGTTTGAAACAACAAACTGTTTTATATTTCAACAAAAAGATGTACATAGGTAAAACAACACATTGACACATTGATAGTAATAAGTGGAGAATTTTGCTTTTTTCCAACATTTTTTTTCAAATGATTATATATATACAACAATGTCCTGCTTTATTAGATGAAATTTTACCTACCTAATAATCATGTTGTACTTTGCTTATCAAAACAATAGGGACGGACCAAAACTAGATTTTCAGCTAAAACCGATTTCGTCTTCTATTCAAGTTTCGCCGAAACCGAAACTTATTTAAATAAAATAAAAACACTCTGTACCCCGATTGGGCGCTTTTTTTAAATGAGTTAATTAAAGTTGGTGGTAAATAAAATCATAGCAAGTGATGACATGTAAATAAATACTTTACAGCGCCCTTGAGGTGATTTTGCACAAAAACGGCGCTATATAAATCATCCAAATATTATTATTATTATCAATTTTATTAGTGAATTTGTGTACTCTTAGCGATTTTCGATCGTCGTTATGTAACAGTTCTTCAATGTGCACGCTATAGATATGTACTTTTTCGTTATGTAACAGTTCTTCAATGTGCACGCTATAGATATGTACTTTTTCTTACAAAACGTAGCGACCTATGGCAGAGGCATTGGTTATCCAATAAATGTTTCCCGGGGTGGCGGTACCCCTACTAATGTTGTAGAGGTAGCTTAAGAAGTCCAAGCAGAGTTCATTTAAATTTAAAAATGATAGTAATTGCAAGGACGCGTTTGAACATGTTTCCCTCGAGGATTTTTGGTGTAAAAAATCAATTTCATTTACTATAACCGCAGAATTGCCTTCCGGTATCTTGTACTCTATTCCACCATTATTTGCTTGCAATTGAAAAGAAGTCCTAAAATCGACTGAAAGCAAGTGATGGCATACGTGTAGCTTTGAGCAATAATATTAGCCACGGGTTTCCACAGCTTGTAAAGAAGATTCAAGTTCAAAAATTGCGTTGATTATTTGCTAAATTAAATTTTCTATTCAAAAAGTTCTTTTTTACAGTATAAATAGTACCTGCTTTTAGCTTGTAGTAGGTAACACTTAGGACTTAGGAATAGTTTATTAGGAATTAAGTTTAATTAACAAAAATGATTGATTAAAAATTATTTTAAGATTAACATAGTTTAGTATTTGTGCACCTTATAGTCCCTGAAGGAACAAATAAATGTTTTCCTGGTAAAAAAAGGTTGGGAACCACTGCTTCGGTCAGTCACTACAAAACAATGCTGAAATTTTGTCTGAAACGACGCACGACTGTTTGGGATAATTCTTGCATTGAGAGGTGGAAAACAGCTATCAACGTAAGATTAATACATGCGGAAATCATGTTACAAAAAGAAGAATAACCCCCTTTATTAGGTTACGTCATCTAGCGCCAGATGACCTTCAGTCGCCCAGAAGGGGAAACGGGAGAGCGAGAATCGTATGTCAAGGGGAAGCGAGAACTTCAGTCAGAAATAAATTGGGAAGAGCGGAGATAAAGGAAAACATACGTTCCTGAGAAATGAATGGGCGAGTGGAAGCGAAGAAAAAATAAAAGTCAAGGCGAACTGCTCAAAGGGACATTATTTACACCGGAGCGGAGGGATGAAAACAACATTTCCCGGTCTTTTGTACATTATATAGAGGTCCGGAACCCGGCGACCATGATGACAAAACCCCGAGAAAACTTAAATTAAGCGACACTCCAAGGTACTGGGTAGGCTGTCTTAATAACATTGATTCTCTGCCCGCTCTCCATTCAAATTACAGAGAAACCCACTGAAAGAAATAAACTTCCTTTCGGAATGATCGAGCAAAACTTGGCACCGAGTTTCGACATAATTATTGCGTAATAATTGGTGGGCTTGTTTTTGTAACTTGTAAGCCTTTTTATAAATTTCTAAAGCTTCATTAGGAAAAGACTTATATATTAAATAAAAGCTTAAAACAACCTTTTTACGACATATATTACCAATAAATACCGTATTATAGACTCTTACTTAAAGAAATTATGGACATATTTGAAGGAGAAAGTTATTTCTTCAAAATCAAAAAAAACTAACGTTAAAAACATCAAGGAGGCAAATACAAAAGAAAAAGTAATCCCAATAATTTACAATACTTTACAGTAATCCCAATTAATTACAGATATATAATAACATGTTTTTCTTACGTATTGTGGACGATTAATTTGTGTGTATGACTCTGTCACAACCATCAGTACTAATGGTGAATAGCGAATGGTGTAAATATCAATTCCTAGAAAAGATAAGAGGATACCAAAGATATAATAAATACCTTCTCAAATCAGGTAAATTATTTTTGCTAAATGATAAATAATTTGTCCAGTAAAAAAATAATATGCTAGTGGCTTAAAGAGTAAAAACTAATAATATTTATTTTTCAGCATTACAAATGTGGGTAGGTTTCCATACGTAATTAAATTGTAGTGAAGGTACAGGCTTGTATGCATTATGTGGATAAATTACATTTTACGAGTATTATTGATCATAAAAACATTATTGTGCATAAAGCCGTATTTTTGCTGGGACCAAAAAAAAGTAATTAAAAAGTTCATAACGAAAAGGTTACATGTCAACCAAATTAGTTTTTCGATGGATATTGACACTTCACTCCAAATTACTTGTTTCTATCAATTTCCATTATAAATTTCCAACAAATATAAATAAAGAAAAAGCATTAGTTCAGAATGACAGACACTGCTGAATTATATTCTTAATTGTGAATGAATGAATAAAAGCTAAGAATTTTCCTTTGGTACTAAACTTTTCAACGGCTTCCCTCGGATATTCAATAATTAATTAGCCTCAACTTCAGAACAGTCCGCAACGAAGCAACTTAAAGCTCACTAAATTACCTACTTGTCCATTGCGGGGTTTAACTTAAAACCAACAGCGAAGTAAAACTTTTGCGGTGTAAACACATACCTGAAACAATAAGAAAAAAATCGGATAAGTTGAAATGTTCAAAAGTGTTCTAAATACCTTCGGCAAGCGAATGGGAAGTATTTATTGTTTGTTTTGATTTAGGAAGGTTCACCAAAAAAATAAGGATAAGACAAACAAACGATATTTGTGGTGATTACAAAATCAAGATGGTTTCACAATCGGATAAGTTGAAATGTTCAGAAGTGTTCTAAATACCTTCGGCAAGCGAATGAGAAGTATTTTTTTATTGTTATTAAGTTTAATTTGTAGAACTCCATTTTATTTTTATTTTTTTATATATACAATAATATTATTATTGGGTTTATAAAAACAGTTTATTTTTAAACAAGTTCTGCTGTGTAATTATTATTACGCGTGACAGCTGTTTCGCCCTCTAAAGGCATTATCAGCATTATCTCTTTTTGTTATTCGTTACTCGTCTTCATGAATTTTGTTTTATTTATTTTCAATTTTTCTCCATCCATATTGATGTATTATTTAGGTCTTCATTTAATTGATACATTATGATTTCATAATCCTTCTCCTGTTATGTATTTCATCGCGTCATCTGCTTAATAATCTTATTTTAGAATATATCAATACTTATAGCAACGATAAGGGACGGAGTTTCGGGAGAGAGCGTTTCGAGCGTAAGTATTTTGTAGCAACGGCCAGGGAAGGAATTTTGGGCGAAAGCGTTTTTCGAACGGGTTTATTGCGGGCGTAGTACAGTTTTTTTAACGGTTGACCCAAAATATGTCACGAATAAAATTTTTAACTGTATTTTACTCACCTCTAGAATCCACCCCGCCTGTCGACGTCCTTAGCAGCCTTACTCGAAAACTACTTACCAAGTACATAAACTAACCAAATTGTTCCAAGTATTCACCGTTCATTACTATATTGTTCAATGTCTTGCACAGTGGCACTATGCAATACGACAACTTCGGACAAACTTATAGTCAGTAAACCAATAGACCATGTAAACTTGGTCAATTCTAGACACGCCTTCGCAGTTTTTCATCTTATTCGAAATAAGTACTGAATCATCAGCATTCCAAGACACATTCACTACATGTAGATATTTCATTTCCTCGCCTCAGATATCAATTATTTCATAGGTACTAAATATCCAAAAAGTAATTCTGTAAATACCTTAAAACAGTTAAAAATTTATTTTGATTTGTTGATGGCGTTATAACGATTTAAAATAACTACCCATTCATATTTTAAGTGTGCTTTAAGAATGTATGGATATATACATGGCAATTAATAATACCGTCATTTTCCAGGCATCGTCGTTTTCGTTTTCGTTTCCCCTTCTAAGCAGAAGACATTCTCAGAATCAAACTTCAACCCCTTATTCCTATCAAGCCCTGGTCTTATTAATACACTTCAATGCCAAAAAAATATATTTCCTCCACAACAGTAGGTCATATTGTTAGCCACCTCGCCAGGTTCCACAGTAAGCTCGCCTTATTGTGATTGTGGGTCAGAGGATACTCTGGACCACAATTTCTTTGATTGTCCTATCAATGACCCATTGAGCTGCTCGGTGTAGACAATGTTAACTGAATTTTTTTCAATTTTTTTTTTGTGTAAACGGTGTTTTCTGGTGTCTTCTTTCGCCGAAGACTCTCGTAGTGGTAGCACTGTTTTAACGGACGATTTGAGATATTTAATCAATGGTATCCGACAGACGATACAAGATGGTGGATGGCCGACACATACCATGTTCTGTGTCATCACAATTAATGGATGAAGTGATTGCAAACATTGTAAATTCTTTGGATTCTTTTGACGGCAATGACAGTGTAGCAGATCCCACGTTTTCTGCCGAAAACAATAATCCAAACTCTTCAAGTAAGAAAAAAATAACAAATACGATAAGATTTTGGTGCATTCCTAACCTTTTTCACGTAAAGCATGTTTAGTGTTTTCAATTAACACGTTTCACACGCTACAACGTTGATTGTTTTAAAAGGCTTTTTAATGGTATCTATTTATTTATTTATTTATTGCATCTCACTATACATAAAACACTTTTTTTCACATAAAAATCAACCTCACTAGGACTGAGCCTGTATCGAGGTTAACAATTTACATTTGATAAAGAAGCGTTTGCTTTATGTTTGTGATACTCTTATGTTTATAAGAGTATCACAAACATAAAGTAATTCTACATACAAACACAAAATATTTCAAAATGAAAGAAAAAATGAGTATTAGATGTGTTACCAGATGGATAATTTGACAGTATATTGTAACAATATTTGAACCATAACTAATCATTAATCATTATTCAAAAGAAGAAGCAAAGTAGATAATAAAGACAGATAGGGTGACATTCAGTTTTTAGCAAATGGGACTTATATAAAATCTTATTATTTAAGAAAGGACAAGGATGAAAAAATATTAAGACAATCATCTGTCAATACATAAACCTTAATTAACTTTTTAAATTTAACTAAGGAATTGGTAGACTTAATATGATTTGGAAGAATATTAAACATAAGTGGTGCCTGATATAAATAATTTCTTATCTATATGCACATGCCATTGTTTACTCGAAAATGTAGTTATTTCATTGCGTGTCATGTTATCAATCTATTACATCTTTAATTATTTTGTTTCAAAAATTTACCAAATTTACGTTATATAGTTCTTACTTACCACGTTCCACAAACTTACGTTATATAGTACTTACGTTACAGAATACAAAAAACAAACTTACGTTACAGAATACAAAAAACTCATTTGGAACTGGCTACAATCCTTTTAATTTTGTTATATTTTACATTTATTCTTGTTAAAACTATGTAAAAATCGATATTATATTTTAATTTTTATTCTCTGTCTAATTAATCTCCACTGTATTATTTACTATTATATAATTTTACAATTGAAAAAGTCCTCCACAACACAGGTGAACTCCTAGCGTGGAGGACAATATACTATACCTTTGTCAAACAAATATATTTAAGAATAAATAAAAAAAAAAGTTCTTCCTTTCAACGTTCCACAAAATTGGAGATTCATAATCCTATTAACTCTGGGGAGTCTAGGGCCTTTTTATTTAATTATATAGAAAAGTAGGTCAGAAAATGGAAATTAAGTTACTTTGATAAAATGTTGAGTGTATAAATCCTACTTAAATGTAAGTTGTAAACAAGGAATTTGGCAAAAGCCTGGGGATATTAAATTACATAAAACAGAGGTATTAGCTTTAGATGGAAAACCAATTTATTTATTTACCAAGAAGGAAATAACAATTACTATTACTCTGTAAGAGTTAACGTTCCTACCATTAAATTTCAAACAAAGAAGATGAATGGTGTAATGTAAATTACATGTTGCGCCCTTCTGATATTGATCGCCTCATGCTACTAGTCCGGGAGGTAGCGTTGCATTTTAGGTAGTGTTTTTACGCCGATCGATTGTTATCTTTTTCGATAGATCTAGTATGACTAATGAGTGAACCAAGCGTCATTACCTTGAATTGTTATGTTTATTTTTTAATGTTCCATATAATTCCTCGTATATTATAGAAAAGTGCACGTAAATCGGTTAACAATTGACTTCTGAACTAAGGGAGAGTTGAGAGCAAGCATATGCTGACTTACAGATAAACAAAACATGTTTAGAACGTTCATATAATTACTTGGTGTTTTTGGCCAAAGTTTTTTTTAAGTGCTAGATAGATGGGTAATTTAATATACAACCATTGATAAGCAATATTATCTCTCATTAATGCGATATAATCAATTCACAGAACAGGCCGACTGATTGCTTAGGCTTCGGCGTAAGCACAATTATGTCGATCCTTAATACTCATAACATGATGATAACAAATCAATAAAGGATCATTTTTAAGGGATCAAAACACCTCTCCAAGATGAGAGGATCGGGAGTTATCATACTAAGGAAGTTGCATTAATTTAAAGTTTAAAAACTTTACATAATATAGATTACAAAGTAGCACAATAATTTATCAAAGGTTACATTTTCTATTTAATTTACAAAAGCTGCTATATTTGTAAGGTTCGTCAACTTAATAATCTACGCCACAACAACACCCCGAACTGGAAAATGAGACACTTTATTAGCTATTTATTTATTTATTGGATCGTAACTTTTGGGTATACTATAATACTAATATAACAAAAAATGGCATTATTGATGTTGTTGTAGTATTGTTGAACCACAATACCACAGAGACCGTTACTACCTATTTAAGTTAAATAGAAAAGATTCTCAAAATGCTTCTGCGCCAATTCTGATGTACTAAAAAATATAAGCTTTTTTCACATAAATTTAACAGAAGGGTAGTAAAGCGTTGTGATTGTTTTAAGTTTAGGGTTGAAAATAAGTAAGTTAGTATGGTAAAAATTATAAATATAATAAATGTAATTTGGGGATACTAAACAAAGAGGAATATAAAACCTATATTTAAGTACGTTTAGATTGAGATAAACCGTGTTTTTTAAAATCAAACAGCTATTTGTGAACACGCAACAGAATTACTCTTTGACACGTTCCGTGAATGAACATAGTTAAAGTCATACGCTAATGACTAGAAGAATAATAAATAATTGTTCTTACAAGAGGTAAAATACAAATGATTTCTTCTTACATATACGTAAGTAATACTAATCCACCCCTCTTACATTCCGAGGTTTATCCAACGTGTGCCTCACACCAGCCAATTCCCTAGTATTATCGATCGGTATTGAAGACCAGCCGACAGCAGATAGGATTCTGCGAGACATCAGGGCGCCCGGGGCAAGAATGGTATCAGGCAAAAAACTATCCCATGAATGATAATAATTATTGATTTATCAAGAGAGTAAACAACAAAACAATGCCATTAAACAACAATTTTCAAGGCGTATCTGAAAAAAAAATTACGATTTTACGTAAAAATAAGTAAATAAGTAAGATCGAACCTAGATTGAAAAGCATACGGCTGTGTACATAAGGCGCTGTGAAAGTGGTAAATTTTCGTGTTTTATGGCTACTGCGAAAACCTTGACTTTTTGGTCTGTAAATAGATCCAACAACCTAGCAATGATCTTAGCACTCGAACATCAACCTACGTTCTACAATGAGAAGTTTTGAAGGGTTTCGTCATCGATATTAAGACGATACAATACCCTAAAATAAAGTCGGAATCTTAACGACGTAAGTGAAGAAGGCGTCTACAAAAGTATTAGGCGCGCGGCACGGCGTATTACAACGGACGGACATACGGTCGAATTTGCACTAGCAGGCAGAAAAATTGAACTTTCCAATTCATCAAATTTCAACGTTCATTTTCGGGTTCTGTGAAAGTTTTATTCAAGTTCTGTTATAATATCATGATAGGCTAGTTGCTTGACAGAAGTTACTGATTCATCGCCTAGCAAAATGAAATCTGGTACTAACTGCTAATTTTATAGTTAAAAAACATTTAAAAAATTCTTCAAAAGGTTTAACGTAAAATATTTTAAAGGTAGGGTATTGTTTTTATTTTAATCTTAAATTTAAACATACATCAGTAGGCATCGGTCTGAAAAAATCTTATAATACAGATGATGAAAAAGAGATTGTGTAGTTTTGAAGAGCCGGTAAATCCCATGTGGTGGGGGTAGGAAACAGGGAGGGTCATGCCGTTTTCAGTCGTTGCCATGGTTTGGTCCGGATAACACCGGGACTTCGGCGAACGCACGTTTCTTGGAAATGGCCGTTCTTACGTATGCACCCAACGGGCCTTCTTCCTGTGGGGCTACCTGAAGTAAAATGTTTTAAACATCGGCCTCACACCTTGGAAGGTGTTGAAGGGTGTCACTCAAGGATAGAATTCGGGAAGAAATCGCCGCTATACCCGTCGAGATGTGCCAAAAATGGCCAAAAACTTCATAAATCTCCTTCTTCAATGTGTCACTGCTGGGGGCCATCATCTTTCTGATGTCACCTTCGCGACTTGCATAAAACGGCATGATGTACTGAATAATATAAAATAAACCGCATTTCTGTAAATTGCACCGTTTTTTTAAATAGCCCTTCAACTACAACTGCACTGAATGTTTTTGCACTGTCTATTTTGCCGCATTCTGTAGTAACGAATTCGCCGGAATAAATTGAAATGTGAGCCTCGAGTAGACCGACGTTATTGGAGTTTTGTGTCACCTTAACATATCCACGTTTTCTACTAAATTAGGATTTATTGAAGAATATTATCAACTAGAAAGATTCTAAAGCCTATGAAAGTTATTACTATATAGGTCAAATCAGCATAGATGATTAAAACTAATAAAGGCGTAATCTCACTACGAACAATTACTAAACTTTTCTACATTTACTGACATTTTTCATGATTCTTTGCAAACATATAAAACTAATTTATTAAATTTCTTGGCGTGATAAATCATTTTAAAACGATTCCAATTTGTGAGCTTCGTGCACATCGCTTGTTATATTTTTTCTCTTCATCTCTCCACACACGTTCTTTCTATTTAGTGTTTTTGTCATTATTACTCACACCTACATCATTAGTAAGGATTAAGAATAATAATTTTCAACCCAGATGATATTACTAAGGCGTTTTAAGGACATACGTAATAGGTACATTTATATAATTTAATATTTAGTACATTATAACTTGTAGTAGAATGGACTGAATAAAATAAATAATGTAATAACAAAAATCAAAGAAAAAGAATTCAATGCACACCATTGAACTATAGTAGTAACATTAATTTTTGTTGTAAACGTTATTTTTACAAATTATCCGACATAAACCGGAATTTTTAGATTACGTAAGTAAACATACTGTTCCATAGCAGATAAAATCGTGGTAAGCAGAAACAATAGAAAAAAAAGTACTTTTCGATCAATGAAAGCTGATATTAGGAGCTTTTATCAATTTCACTCACGACAAATTCACTCTATGAATAAATTTAATGAAATTGTAGGTTTACAAAAACAACGCCGGTCCGGTTGCGCCGACAACATTTTGAGTAAACAGATCAACCGATCATATTATTGTCGACGTTGGAGATATTTATTTGAAATTCTGATCTTCCCCATTAAATTCGGAATACTTCGGCAAAGTAGGTAAATATAATTCTATCTCCTCCAAGTCGTGGAACCTTGCCAGGGTCGGGATTACTAAGCATGACTTTTAGACAATTTTTCATTAATCTTCCGGGTATATTATTTTATTTATGAAATGTTTCTACTCATACAACTGGCATATGGTGTATTGTAAAACAAATAAACAACACTACTCGAGGACAGGACAGTCTGTAGCTGTACGCTTCCGAATATCTGTCTGTTTATATGGCACTCTGAAAATACAACCCGCAATCAGCCATACAAAATACTACAAATTATTAAATTTATATAATTCAATTTTTTGATATAATTTAAAAATGATCTAATTTCATAAATGTTTTTACTAAAGTAAGCCATACACGCTACGGTCTACCGGAGAGGTTGCCTTTGAAGGTCTGCCTGCGCAGGTCGACCGTACGGCGATAGCGTGTATGGGGACGTTCCGGTGTACCGGAGCGGTCTTCAGTTCATTCTCTTTGCGATGGGATCGATTGCAGACGATGACGGGTTGGCGTTGATAGGCCTTGCGTTAATTTTGATGAAAAAAGATAAAATAGTGAAAAAGAAGCGAACAAAGTGGTGTAAGCATTGGTTATTGAAAAGGAAAACGTATTGAATGAATTAAAATTTGAACCTGAAGATTTTAAAAACTATATCAGAATGCACGAGAACACATACCTAAAATTACTTGCAATGGTTACACCAATGATCAAAAAAGATACAGTTATGAGAAATAATATATTATCAGTTACTTTAAGATTTGACGCGACCTGCGCAGGCGACCGGAGTACATGCACACACACGCAAGTACACCGTACGGTGTCGCCCGAAAGAATTGATTTTCGATTTTGCTCCGGTCGCCTGCGCAGGTTAAAAAAACTGCACAGGTCTATTCCCACACACGCTCCGGTCTGCCTGCATACCTGCACAGGTAGACCTGGGTAGACCTCTCCGGTGGACCGTAGTGTGTATGGCCGCCTTAAGGCGAAGCACTACGAAGTTCAAATCATGTGTTTTTGGTTTGAAAATTTGATCGCTTAGAAATACTTTAGATGCTTTAATTAAATACTGCGAAGAGAACATATCTTGGCTTATGAAATAATCTAGCTTTTTTAAAGTCTTTTTATAAGCTCAGAATAAATATAGTATTAGGCCTGTAAAAACTGCTTTAAAGTTCAAAATATTTCTACTTACGAACCCCTTTTCGGTTATGATTTTATTGTATAATATGGCAAATTAAGTTCTTTAGAAAACGATTGTAAAACATTTAAATATTTGCGCCTGAAATTCGCAAAATAAAATTAAATACTTTTTGGCGATTTTCATTTCTTGCATAAAACAAAACGGGCGGCTGGGGTTAAGTGGAACTTTAAACCTTATCGCACATCTACATAAGGAGTGTTATTGTTAGCGACCCGATTCCAAATATCACAAACGTGGTGCATCACCTCAAGTTCCGCTAGTTTGTTTAGTACTGTATCGCGGCAGCTATTTCGATTTCAGTCATTTTTTAACAATTGTTATCATATCAAAAATTGACATCGAATGAGAACACATAAAATAGTTTTCTCCATACAAAATAGTTGTCATAAAACATGAAAGAGTTCACGATAAAAAAACTTTTTCCATACAAAAAGTTTACATAAAACATTAATGAGATCTAACTGAAACAGTATTTCCATGCAAAAGTTGAAATAAAACTATATAAAACATACATAAATGATTGCCCGTGAGCTACTACCTACTATAACTATAACTAGACCGAGCAATATATTTGGATAAATGTTTTAAATTATAAATCTGTTTTCCGTGAACAAAATTTTATGTGTTAAAAGACATTAATTAGTGAAGATATTTTCCAATTAAATTCGTAAATCAGTTAAATTATAATGGTCCTTTGCTGTTTACAACACCTTCCAAAACTGAAAACTTTGCTTTGAAGAGCTTTACTTGGCAAGAAATCAATTTGGCCCGGACATCTTAATTTGTAAATAATAATTTCAAGTTCTGAAGAAAGATGCCTTCAATTGAAACGAAAAAACTTTTCCTTGTTTTTAAAAACAGCATTTTTTCGTAATCTGAGAAAGCGACAAAGAAAGTTTCGATTCATATTGGATTTGAACTGTACCTAATAATCCGAGCACAAACATCCGAAGAATGCTTTCTACTTGAGCTTTCAAGTACAAAGCTTCCAATGTCTGGAGTCATGTGACAAACCAGAGTTCGTAATAAAAACTGAATAAAACAGAACATCTTTGGTAGGAACATCATTTCAGACATAAGATGAAAGCGAGTCGGGGGCATTATCTGAGGAGAGGACAGGGATATTCATTGTTGTACTGTCAGCACAAAGGTGGCTTTGATATTGAATTAAATGGTTATCACTGGACAAAACTTTATGATGACTTTTAAGTGACGTCAATGGTTGAGAATCTGAGGACCATCGCGGTATAGCGGTAAGCTCTTGACTTTGAACCCAGGTACACAATCATTTATATATTTATGTAAGAGTATATGAACTTATCAAGAACTAAATTTATTGGAATAAACGTGATTCAATATAATATTTTATTTGTTTATTTATTATTAATACCCCAAACTAGGCAAATGCCCGTATTATGGTGGTAACATAAATAAGAAAATATAAAAAAAACAATAATACAATGTTGTACATATATCGTAATACGATTGGTAATAAAAAAAAACAACAATAATAAATATATATATATGATTTGGGACAAACTGCGACAGAATAATTTCATAATATTGCACTAAACTTGAAACATATATAGGGTACATTTTCTTTCTTATTCATATAATACGTCGCATATTGCGGAGATTTTGACATGTCCACTTTAATAAAATGCTCTAAAGGGCTTACTTCGTCTTAGCCCTGCTCGCTATCTCTGAGATCTAAATCCGTGGAGTAATTTTCATAACAGCGGGATACAGCCAACTCCCTAGCCGAGAAGCAAGCACCGCACAAGGGAGGAAACCAGAGGCTTTCGAGTATGGCCACATATTTGCATACTGAATCTATAAGGCCTAAACAGGCTTATCTTCGCAGCATCCGATAACACACCCTTCACTGGAGTGTTGGTCTTTCAAATCGATTTCTAACACAGTGCATAAATTATGTTACATTAGAGGACGTTCCGGCAATACCGGTCGGCAAGCAGTATCCGTTATAACTTGCTGTTTTATAGGGTGTTAATTTAAAATTCCATTATAGCCATATTCGTATTTCTTGGCGTTCCGCAGACAGTATTGCAAAGAATTTTTGATGACCCAGGCGCGCTGTAACGTTACTATGAAGAAGAGCGTTCAAATCTTTGATTTGGGTATATGTTCTTATTTGGAATGATTTTTTTCCGATTCTGGCAGTATTGGTCATCGATTGGCATACAGGGGAATGTTGCGAACAATGGACCAGGGTAACGAATGGACCGCTTCATTATTTCAGAATATAACCGTTTCTAAAATCAAAGGTTAGGCCAAAAGCAAGCAATACCCCGTACAGTCTTGCTTCTCTACTATCAGTGTCTTTGCGACTTCCATAGAGTGTGATTTATTTCGGTATGTCACCGGAGCTCCAGATAAAAATTTACGCTGTGAACTTTTACATGTAAATATGATGTTATTCATTATGTTGATTGCATTGTTTATTTATTACTGTTGTCATTTATTGTAAAATGTATTCGAAAAGTCGTTTAGATTTTAATACAACTTTTTTTTAAATTACAGGAATTTCCGATTATTTGACCGCCATAGTGGATCCAATATAGAACCAGTCCAAGGGTGGGAACGATTTTTTTTTGCGTTTTAAATATTTTGATTTTTTCTAGGATGGAAAATAGAGAGCGGAGTGGAATGAAAGCAACATTCTCGTGGTTTTGCAAGCCATGTATCAGACCCGAGTTGCTCTAAACGCAGCAAGTATGATGTATGGAGTATCTAAGGCGACACTAAAACGAAGACTTGACGGCGGAAACGAACAAATAGAAGTAGAAACTAATTGGATCTACAAAATTTTTCACCATTGTCCCATTGAAGATATTATAGAATGATATAGTGTTTAATATATGTGCAAAGCCTGGGTTCAAGAAGAGTCTGCCTGCGTTAAAAAAGAGCTCGAGAAACATATATATTTTTTAACATTTTTCAATGCACGAATCGAAAAAGGACCAAATCGATATATTCGCATTACACGTAAGACGTTAGAAAGTGATGAATATACAAAAAAAAAATAATTAAAAAAGGTACAGCCAAATTTGAATTATGTTACGATGCCCACAAATAAATGTGTATGGCTTCACTGTTGATTTTTATAGTGTTTCGGTTTTTGATGTTTATTATGTTCCTTTTAAAAATGTTTATTTTGTTTCTTGTGACTGTGCCAAAATAGGGATGATATAAAGGTATATTGTCACAACATAATTCATAAAAAGATAACAAATTATTAAATAAAAAATAAATTATTCTAATTGTCACGACTATGTTTGTTTATGAGTTTTAATTAATTTTAAAAATTCATTATTATTGTTATTGAATATTTAAGATTAATAAAAACAGGACCTTACCATTAAAATATTTTATGTAAAACGGTTAGAAAATTTTATAAAACGTTTTTCAACTATAAAAATAGCGGTAAGCACCAGACTATTTTTTTAGACGATGAATTAGTATATTGAATTAGTATATATATATAGTAATTAGTATCCCTCTAAAAACAATCGAGGTTTTAGTAATATGTTCATAAGAAATGATTTAAAAAAAACCTCATGGAAAGATCGATTTTTAGGCCTACTAGGGCAAAGTCGATCGTAGGTCCATCCATTACGTCGGGCCGCGCGCCGAATATTGTTTTTACACGTCTTATCACTTACTTCGTTAAGATTCCCAATTTATTTTAGATATTTGATAGGGCAAATTCAACCGCACATCTGTCCAATGCACAAAGGCTGCCGCGTCGTATATTTTTGTGCACGGCTGCTTCACTTACGTCGTTAAGATTCTGTCTTTATTTTAGGGGATTGTCTCGTCTTAAGCGAACAGCAATAAGAAATCGAGGAGCCAGCAAGAATTCACTAGCTACAGAATCACATGACGAAGACCGGATCCAGTGTAGAAAAAATTGGCATGGGTGCAACAAGCATTATTGATAAACATATCAGAACTATCAGAATGATCAAACTGGTAAATATGTGATATGTTGTCTTTAATATCCTACCACCGACTTTGCCAGACACTGCTTTCTAGGTTGATTTTTTCGATGTTCCGTATTTTTTATAATAAAACTTTTGTTTTCCAATTAAAGCGAATTAAATTTATTCATTTCATTGATTAGTTATAAGGCCACAAGTATTTATCAAACGTTAAAAGTATATTTTGGGAAGAAAAAGACGAAATTAAAGGGCGATACTAATATTGGGTACAGGATATTGGATAAGCTAAGCGAGCTGCTGTTATGAAATGGCTTTAATACTCACTCGTATACGTATATTCATAATTGGACACGACCGTGAACAAAATATGTCTGAACATATTAAATTCCGTTTGCATCCCGGAAAGTAGACTGTTGAATTTCTTATAATATTATAATAATATATGTTAGTAGTCTTTACTGCACGAGCAGAAACACAAAACATCTAAATAACTTCTAATATGACCCTTATAAAAAAAATATATTAAAAATCTTGTAGCACGTGAATATGTTAAAAAATAAGATTTAAGACTTTCACTAAATTTCGTATATTTTTCAACGCGGAAACTCAAGAAAATCATTTTAACAGGATATTACATGTGTAAAATATATTTTGGGAATAAATCTTAATGATCTCGTTAAAAATACTGAAACCAAAAAGCCTTTGAATCTATCAAAGGCTTTATTAAGCAAGGAGTTCCCAAGAAGACGCAGATAAACCTGGCGTCCCATTAATCGTTCCTAAGTCCTTTCCTTCCGTCACCCATCCCAGTTCTCAACACTCCTTCAGCATTATGTATCCCTGATACCTTCGTAAAATAGGTTACTCTTTTTATTCAGCTAATATTGACGAATATGATTATATTCCTTCTCCTGAGTAATCTATTAGAATTTTAAAAAGGCAATGAAAGTTGGGCTATCCAATTTTATTGACACAACTGGCGCTGGTATTAATTTTAAAAAATATAGCCTTAGTAACTCTTCGGAAATATACCAGTAGATATAATAATAATAATAATGGAATCATTTTCACGTAAATATGCCCGAAGCTCAGACAGTTTGACAAAATAATGTTATATGAGAATTTTCCTCAATTTTCCAAATAATAAAAATATTGCAAGTCACTGTTATACAATACATGAGAGTTTGAGTGTTTTTATCAATAAATTTGAGAGCTCAGAAAAAGGCAAAATAATTTTTCGAAGTCGCCAAATAGTAAGCTTATTATTTAAAAAAGAAACGATAACAACACAAACCTTCAAATAGCTTCAGATCTTTTGTCATTTAAACGGGATCAAGTTCGCTAGGAAATCTTATTTTTTTTTTTTTTAGAAAAAAGTAAATATTCACAAGAGATAAAAATATATTACATTTCATATCAGACATCACTTTTTTTTGTTTACCCAATTTGTAGAGAAATATTCTCGGGTCAAACTGGGGAGCTAGTCTATGTGTTAAATACTATATATAGATAATAATATGTTTAGTTACAAAAATGGAAAAAAGAATATTAATAATATATAAGAATATAAGAAAAAATAAAAGCAACAATATAAGCAACAGAAATAAGCAACAGAATAAGCAACAGAATATAGCAACAGAATATAGCAACAGAATAGCAACAGAATAGCAACAGAATAGCAACAGAATATATCTGAAAATCATCGATAAAAGTAAGTCAATCTTCTCTGTAAAAATACAAAGAAAGTTTTTTTTTATCTTCAGACATTTAACAAGAAAATTGATAAAATGATCATGTTCCTGAATTCAATTCTTCAAATCATAATTAATTCTCAATAATAATTATTATGGATTTAAGGTATGAGTGTACTACGTGGAAATAAAACCGTCACCTAAAAAAAGATATGTAAATGTTTGTATTCTGACGCCATTAGTAGTCCATTGGATTACCACATACCTTCTTCACTGTCATTACTTTCGTCATCACTGTCATCAGGCTTGCTTATCTTTCTCATCATTTCACAAATAATAAGTTCACAAACACAAGATGCATATCGCAATAAACAAAACAGGTAAGTAACGCGGTTCACAAAATATTTGATGAAAAACACGGAAAGTTGGTTTTAGCTTCCGACAGGCACCTGCGATGCCTTGAACATCGAATTTGATAAGAATTCGTACCGAGGGTCACGTGGACAATTTAGCCAATGGAGAGTGCGGATTCAGTGATTATCTCTAAACGTCTTATCATCTTTCGCAACTATTTAGTTATCAGAAAGAACTGTCACACCAGACGCCACGTTGATATTAAAAATATATCGTCTACTACGAGTACCCATATTCAAACAGTGACGTGATGCCCAAATTGAGAGAGAAATGAAAAAAAAAGAATTTTCAATCGTGATTGTTTCCCAGATAACGCAAAATAAATTGTTTATTTCTTATCGAAAGACGTTATCAAACTAATAGTTAATTGCATTTGTTTACGATTAAAACTAGCTTTTAAAAAATTCACAAATGTTTCTGATAGAAAATTATTTTTGTTCGGAAAAAATGTATGTACTACGTCAGGGTCTCGTATTTAAGTTATTTTAATTTTGTTTCAATATTTATCAATACGATTTTTGTAATCGACGAAATTATGATTCTCATTTTGTTCCTGATTTCATTTTGACCTAATTCTAATTCTAAAACATTTCTTTTGCTAATCTGTATTTTCATTCTCTGAACAAGTTATTAATTTATTTTATTGTAGGGAATACAACAGTAAATATGGTTGGTTTATACATGTGCACTCATATATGACCGGGCGTACAAATTTTATAAAAGTATTTTAATATTCTATCATGCGGAAATACGTATTTTTTGACGTTAGAAAGAGAAATAATAATGTTTTAAGGTTTGCCTCAAATATTTATACTGGATGCCATTAATAAAATCCCAAAAACAACCAAAATGAATTATTCATATTTCGCGCCGCTATCGTAACAATCGGTTTAACTTTTTTATTTTATTTATTTCTTGCTAGAGCAATCCCGATGAGTTACAAAACTCCTTGTAGGACGAGAGGAACTTACAATACATAGATGGGATTTAATAGGTACAATTTTACATTGGTATTTTGATGTCAAAATTATAAGTTTCACATACGAAACAGTACAAAAATATAAAAATATCATAATTATAAGTTTCAGTGACCGGATAAATCATCACAATGATAATACATCACATCTTTAAAAAGTTATATAAAGTCATGGAAAGTGATGAAACAAAAACTTTATTAACTGGGTTAAGTAGGTTAGGTTAGTTAGGTTAAAAAAAAAATTCATCGTTTCAAATGTATTTATATCACTTTTTAAAAGTGTGTTTAATTGTCACTGTGTTAAGTTATCATGGAACCACACATAGGCACAAAGCAAAGGTAGGAATTTAGAAAAAGCTACTTACCTACTTGGTAAAAATAGTTATGCTCAATTACAAATACAGGGGATAGAAAAGGAGAGAGAAAGAAATAAAATAAAGTACAACACGACCAGAATTACGTATTTTCGTTTTTATATGTTTAAAAATATATTCTTTTAAAGCCTTACTTTAAATTTTTGGATTATGTTTAATATAAAAAATTACTGTATAGTCCCCATAAAGATGTAGATTTCATTTAATACCCTACTTTTTTATGTCATTAACATTATTAAGATTGGGAACAGCAACGGTCCAAGAATTGATCCATGGGGCACTACACATGTTATTTTACCTAAGTCAATCGCAACTCCACCCAGTTCTATTGCCGAAAAGCTATTCGATACGTAAGATCGGAAAAGTTCCAGGAACAATGTCCAAATGTTTAAGTTTTTCGATCAATACGTTATGATCTTATTCTGTCAAAAGCCTTTTTTTAGATCAATAAATATTGCCGCCGTAAAATCACCACGATCAATTTTTCTGTAGATTCGATATAAAATCGAAAGCTGCACATTTAATGTTAGACCATCTTCTGAAACCGTATTGTTTTGACGTGATAATTATATTGTGTTGGAGACATTTCAATAGTCTTTCTTTAATGACACATTCAAAAATTGTAGATAGGTGGAAGTATAGAGATTGGACGATAATTTTGGACCTTTTTTTACATTCGTCTTTATGTATAGGTATAATTTTCGCAATTTTTAGTTTGTCTGGAAATATTTCTTTTGACAGAGAGAGAGAGATTTATTAAGAACACGAGGTCATTCAACAGTTCGTGCTTGCAATTTTTGATTAGGAGAGAGGTTACACCATCGAAACCAGCTGCCGCTTTAGTCTTAAGATTAGATATGACCCGTAAGATTTCCTTTCTATTTGTCCTGATCACGTTAAAAGATTGTATTGCTCGAGGTTCCGTGTAGATAGTATTTACATCCGTTTTAGACGTTTTTATGACTGATGCTAAGTTTTCCCTAACTGAAAGAAAAAATGCGTTAAATGCGGTTGCGATCTCCTTTGATTTCTTTACTTCTTCGTCATTTATAACTAGAGATTTACAAGCTATTGTTGGGTATTGCGAGCTATTTTTAAATGCTTTTAGAATACAAAAAAAAAATTATTATATGAACAAGAAAAAAGTTTTTACAGTTTTCTTACAAATTCCCCAAAAAAAAAACTAATATGTTTTCGAAATATCGAATTTTCTCAACTTTTCTACGATTGGAGTAAAAAATGAAGTAAAAATGTGGTTAGCGTTTTTGACAACATTTTTCAGGTTTGATATTAAAATTTTATTATTTAGAAATAGTAATGATTTTTTAAATGCGTATACCGGAAAGATAATTTTATCTAGTTTCCAAAACAGTTTTTTTACGGAAAAAAAGATATATATAGAGCATTTGAAATACACAGAAAACATTGCAAACTGAACAAAAGTGTTGAAAGTACTAAAGGGTTAACTGCGAAGCCAATTATGGATTTTCTCATTATATTAATAGATTGTATTTAACAAAACAGTATATTTAACAATTATTTATTTATTACACGACCTAGTGGGCTTTTCTTAAAAAAAAATTCAAGCATTTTGCATCAGAGTAAACACTTAAAAATTAATACAATAAAGAAGAATGTAAACATAATGGCAAAAATGAATCCTCACGCATATAATTGAGTTTAAAAGATTCAACAAAACAAAATAGTAGGAGCGGAGAAGTTATATGGGTACATAGGTCTATTTGTGTCTAGAAGAATAAAAGTGATAGAATATACAACATTTATACTGATTAGTTTTCAAATGAAATATATCACCCAGATCAGAATATTTGTTTCCGAGATTGTGAAGTCTCGGAATAAGAGAATTTTGGTAAGCTAGTGTCCTGGTGTTATTGAAGTAAAAAGGTAAGAAATGTCGGCATGATTTTTTGGGAACATGGATATTGATACATTGAAGTAATTCGGGACAGTCAATTTTAAAATGTAGTATTCTTTGTAACAGTATTAAATCTGTGCTTATTCTTCTTTCTGAAAGTTTCAATAGAATTATATATATGTAGACAAATTTCTACTACCGCAGTATGGGTAAGTAGTGTAGTAGTCGAAAGGCTTAAATAATAACGTACAAAAACATACATTTGGAAAAAAGAATCTAAGAAAACGATTATTGATTCTACGAATATTCGATTATATATTATATAATATTCCCCAGTTAGACCCGAGATTTCTCCACTAACTGGATAATTGAAATGTTCAATGAATATCATGTATAATATATGTATAATCGTGTATTTAATTTAAATATACAAATAAAAAAATATACAAATAAAAAAAATGCCACCTACTTCCTTGTACTAAATTTATGAATAAAACTTAGAATAATTCCGTAACAATTACCGTATTAAGAACTTTTCCCAAGCTTTCAAGAAGACGGAGAACTGCCCTACAGTTTTATAAGCCTGGTGTGAAGTGTTAATAAAAGTTGAGGCAAGCACGTGCTTATACTTGTACTCTTATAGCTAACCAAGTTGATGAAGAGCCATCAGCCGTGGTGTATGATGTGTGCCACATCACAAACTCTAGGTAATTATAATTTAGTATAAGATTCTGAGAGCCATGTTTGTTGCCCTGCGGAGAATTCGCTTTAATGAACACATTTTGTATTCATTTACGCGAAATTATTCTGTGTACAACAACATAGAGCTATGTATCATTACAACATATATAATGTACGTACCTACATTTGAGTGCGCTGTCAAAATAAATTTAGATACGTCAGGGGGTCTTAAAAGATCCACATTCTAAAACTGAATTATTATAAAATACTTCATACTAATTATTTTAGTCCTATAACAGAGACAAAAGTTTAATTGCCCCAAATTCAAAATTTAATTACGTACAAAACAAAATTTATATCACATTTATCTAACATCGTTTAAAACCTGGAAAACCATTTTTTAATTGTGTTACTTATATATTATTATTAGTTATTATTTTTTTTATCATCGAATCCCGCCAGACCTCAGGATCGAGCATCGAAAAACATTGGAGAAAAATATTGGCCCCCATAATTATCGCTCCGATATACCAATAAGCTTACAAGAAATGTAAATGTTTTATGATATCACTCTCCATTCTATATATTTCCTTTTACTTATGTTTTATTTGTTTTATCAAACTTACATTTCATATTTTATTTTATTTGTACCTACTTATCTCTGTATATAACATTGTAGTTATATTTTATGGAATGTGTGGGATTGCACTCACCTCCCCACATTCTGGAATAAACAATTATTATTATTATTATATCCTAATATGTCTTAAGTGACTCTTCATTAGAACGCTTTTTTAAGAGTGACGATTGATAGCAGTCGGTGATCAAAGATTTTTTGAGAAGAGACGTGAAAAATTCCTCTGATTGCTATATTCAGGCCTTAGTAGAGGATCTAAAGTACTATTGTATCTAAAAACTAAAAATGAGGATATTATGTATTTGACGACATGTCAACAACAAAAAACTCCATACACTGGCGACCAACCCTAAGGTATAATGTTCATATGTATTGTAAGTGTTAACACATCGTTCTGGTACATTATATGATTACATAGACATGCGATACTGCCATGTGTCAAGACGTACATAATTAGGGCTTAGGTGTCATTACGTCACCGGAGCAACTCTAGCAAAGAACAAACCCTCACGTCGTTATCCCTCGTTATGAAGTAACAAGACCTTACACACTTGCAGAATCAACATTATAATATTTAAATTGTCAATCCGAGGCAATCAATCGTAAGAAAATATACTATGTATCTATATAAAATAGAAATCTCATGTTTCAATATACCACTCCCGCAATTACACTGCCGTAACTCAAAATATGTAAAACTGGGCTATGGTTCTTTAAGGGCCAGTGGTTTCACAACTAAACAATTCATCAAAATTCTCAAGTTCGGTGAAACAACTGGCCCGTATTAGAATAATAGCAGAACTTTCATAGAACTTTAATGGTACGTATACATTTGCGAACCGAAACGTGAACCCAGCCTAAGGCCCTGAGGGAAATTGTTTCCTCAGTGCCTCCTGTGTGGTGTTAATGTAAAAAATAAAAATAATAATTCAAGCACCATTTCACCAATTTCAAAATCCTTCTCCATAAAACTGGGCCGCCTGGAAATGTAGCCAAAACCGTCACAGCATCTTAAAGATATTTATCGTCATCGAAGTGCTGGACCCCAAGTCACTTCTTCATGTTAGTGAACAAGTGACCATAATATGGAAATCATACCTCCTTCCAGCCACGAATTACGGGAAAGGAAGGAAGCAACTGTACACGACGTTTCGCGGTATTTGCGGTTGCTTAGTTCCTTTTCCATAAGTTGAGGTTTAGCTCGGCAGTTCGGCTCGCGTATACATAACTTTGAAATTTGATGAACTGTTCTAGTACTGTGAAACAAATGGCCCTTGTCTTTTTGGAAGTTGTTGTTTGAATTCAGCACTTTGCACAGGATACCATAATTATTTGTACTTTAAAATTGTAATACGCATACAAAAATATCGATTCATATTTATATATCAAAACGAGGCAAAGTCGATTTCACCGTATTAGCAGAATAGTCGGTATGCTATATCTTAGTAAGGAGATAGGTCGGAATAGGTGAGGAAACTGACATTACCGTCACAACCTCCACTCGAGTGGGACAATGCTTGACATGTAGTACTACTAATGACCGCTGGAATTAAAATATGTAGTAATTCCTCGAAAAGAATCGGTAAAACTGTATATATTTAAGGGACGCATCAAGACTGGACGCCAGAAAGCTTGTGAAGAAGAACGTTCAAGGTAACTTAACTAACCTTTCGCAAACCTGTTCGCTGTTATGGAAGTAACCACCGAGAACTATTTATTGGATAACCAACACCTCGGCCATAGGTCACCTCAAGTGATCCGCTACGTTTGGTGATTTAGCAGGGGTGTTCGGGTTCATCGGTTGATGTGTGTTCAGGATGCGCCTGCCCTAGCTGCGTGGCTTTCCAGATTTGGAAAGGTTGGTTTGGGGAGACCCTTTGATCTCTCAAACTGGTCTCTCGACCCATCGCCTTGCGCCGCAGTTAGAGAGATATATATCACATGTCCGTCACTCCTGGATACACGGATCCCTAGATTCCTGCCCAACCCTCATACCATTTACGTTCCCAGAATTTCCTCTCCTTCCTTTTCTTAAAAAAGGCCCTCCACACAGCATCCCAAAAGATGATATAGGCCCTGAGGGAAATTGTTTCCTCAGTGCCTCCTGTGTGGTGTTAATGTAAAAAATAAAAATAATAATTCAAGCACCATTTCACCAATTTCAAAATCCTTCTCCATAAAACTGGGCCGCCTGGAAATGTAGCCAAAACCGTCACAGCATCTTAAAGATATTTATCGTCATCGAAGTGCTGGACCCCAAGTCACTTCTTCATGTTAGTGAACAAGTGACCATAATATGGAAATCATACCTCCTTCCACATACGAGTATACCCTGGACTTAGCACCATCTGTTCACTCACACGAAGGAGTGGCTTGGGGGATCAAAATGCTTAACCTGATATGTAAACCTAACCTAACGTAACCAATTAAACCTAGTTTTTTTTCATGACTTTATATCACTTTTCAAAAGTGTGTTAAATTGCCACTGTCCTGAGCTGTTCGGTTATCAATATTATCCTATACCAAAAGATCAAAGTACTAGTAAAAGAAACACTCGAGAACTCGGCAAAAACGACAAAAAATTACGCATTTCTCATTGACTATTTCAATTACCTTCCAGTTACTTCACCCAAAACTTCCCATTGCGGAGCAAGAAATAATAACTAGACGACGGTCGTTCCAGAATGTCTACAAAATCGTACTTAGTACTAGAATTATTTATCCACCCGAATCATTGCAGCAAAAAGTCTCCTGTTTGAGACAGGACAACGCTTTTTCTTCGAGCTTCTATGCCAATAGGCTCTGCCACACGTACGAGCGCCACTCCAGGCTGCCGCGCAGAATAGTTAAGCCCGAAAGTAAGGTAACGGTTTACAGCGCAGTCCATTGTGAGACTTTTTTGCGCGGCGCGGCGGCCTGGAGCGGCGCGTGGTACCGCCGCTCCGAAGTGTACGTGTGGCAGAGCCTAATAAGTAAAACTATCTTTTGCTAATGAAAACTTTTTACTACGATACCACGATAATATAATTACAGAAAAAAGTGGCTGGGACAGGTACGACCAACAGAAATGACGAGATGTGATGTTATTAAATAGGTTATTAAAAAAGGGTTATTCGAATATTACCACCTATTTTAAAAATCATTAGGTTGGGCGCTTAAAATTCGTTTTACCTTTTTATGCTATTATAATAATTATTGTTGATATTATTCTAACATCGGCCTGCGTTTTCAAGGCTCTCGACTAAAAGTCCGGAGGTTACGAGTTCGAATCCCGACGTGAAGTAAGTTTTATTTAATTAATTTGTGTTATTTTACTTGCGGAACGTTCCAGAGTGGAAGATACTCTCAGTATCGACCTGGTGAAAGACTATCATTCAGAATTGAAATGTTGCTTTAAATGGCTTCAGCCGTATTTGGTGACCATATCTGAATAGCTAGGTACCCCCCTACCTACCTCTTTCCCATATTCTTCCCCTTCGCACTACCCAAGCAACATACCCCAATTGGGAATGACACTTGCTCCATACAGTTGTAAGCTGTTGGGACTCTTGTGCGGTATTCACATAAAAAACGTTATCACCTTTAAAGAACAATGATAATATATAAATTATTATTTTTATGAGAGGTACTTATAATTCAAACGTGTATGTCCCCATTTTTATAATACTATTTGTTTACTAGTGCCAAACTTACAAGAAAAACCATAAATATTATCAACTTATTTAGTGTTTTCGCAGGAGCTTTGGTGTATCTATATTTGTTTTACATTATTTCAGAAGAGACAAGACCACAGATAAAACATGAAACATCTTAAGATAACTCTTTCAGAGAAGATCCAAGTTCCTTTCTACTTCCTCTTCGAAAGCGCAGCTGCAAAATACATTCCGTAAATTAAACTCGCAGAAGTTTCAAAAAGAAAAATCTCCTCGTAAATCAAGGGTAAAAATTAATTAGTGTTCTTCTCGTCATTCGGGTTGTCAGAACCACTCCGGCCGTTCTTCCGTCTTCCATTACGGAGGGTGAATCAAATAAAGTTAGCCACAATGAGGGATTGATGAATGAATTAGCACAGATGGACCCTTTTATTCGGGGAATCATTGCTTTGTGAAAATGTGATTTCTCTGCATGATGATTTTCTTTCTTGGACTTAGAGATGATATGCACATAATGCAGATTTGTAAATCAGTTCCAAAGATGTCGTGTCACAGAGAATTTTTTCATGACCAACATTGCAGATATAATTGATTTACTGTAGCTTAATGCTTAGCATTCTCGAGAGCGGATCTCATGTATAGCGGGAAAATACCGTTATGTACTAATATGGTCGAGATAATATAAAATATTTTTTTACGATACCTCTATCTGAGAGAGTTCGGTTTTGGCCATGGATGTTTCCAACAGCGTTTATCTCGGTAATGCTGTATATTTGCAGCTTTAGTTCTAGGAGGGATGCCGCATTACTGTTAATGGCTTTTAAGCTTGTGAACGGTTTATTATCAATACCAGACATTCTGGCGAAAATAGGATTCTATGTCCCGGATAATTTCACGCGAGGCAACCAACATCGGCTACTGATTCTTCCCAGGTGCAGAACTAACTTACCAGTGGTGATGCCCCTGGGAAGACTCACTAGTTAATTAACTGGATATTTTCCACATGTCCTACAACGAATTTAAGAAAGAAGTATTATTTACGTTTTAACTGTGTGCACCTATGTGTAACATTTGTGTATTAAGTTAATATTGTCTGTTTATATGTGTATTAAGCCAAATAATTTATTTTGTAATTTTTTTTACCGTTTTTGCAATATATTGGTTTGTATACTGTTTTTGCAAATAAATAATGCACAATATTATTAAATTATTGGTGGTTTTTGCTGTGGAAAAGTTAGTGTGTTGTTGTAAAAAGGATTTGTAGTGTATACCGGAAAATTATACAGTTTGTGTAATCTTCGCTCAAAGTCAAAAAAAAATCAAACGGTCAGCTCCTTAAATCAGAGGATTTCTCTCTCTAATATTTCTAGATCGACGCAACTATTTTTATACTTATTTCATACCAAGGTAACTTATCTTTAAAAAAAAATATCTCCAATGTAGACTCTCTGATGATATCAATAGTTCAATACAAGTTTTCTATTTTTTTTCATATTCAAATTAAAATAATTTACCCCATATTGGAAGATGAAAAGTGTATTCATTTCTACAACATTTCAAATATAAAAATTAAACTTTAAAAAACATTCATTAGACCGAAGACGACCTATTTAATTTATTCCTTAATATCTAGGGAATTTAGTCCCTTTGGAGTTCATGAGTTACGTATAGCGTAAAATTTAATAAAAAAATTATGCTAATGAAATAATTCACTTACCGAAAAATTTATCCATGTCTCTGGGCTAATTTATTTTGCGAATCCACTCTATTTTAAACGGAATACATCAGAACATCAATTAAAAGTATTCATACAGGTAAATGAGGCATAAACCAATTTACACTGAACTATGAAATAAATTAAAATTCATAAAACACATTAAATTTACAACCATATTTTTGATGAGTACAGCACAAATTCACAGCACAAATTCACAGCGACAAAATGTTTTACAGCTTTTCGGAAAATTTTACTTTCATATTATTGTAAGTAGGGAATTTATTTACCAAGCGAGCATTATTTCTAAAAAGGTAAACTTCTTCTAAGAGACTTACGATTGAATCAAAACAATGAATAAAGAGAATGGTAAAACGAACAGCTGATATTGGTGATACATAGGTAAGATTTATTTTAGTTGAAAACTTGCTAGGTAATTTCTGAAAGCTTGGAAATATAAAATATACCTTGAACCTACCAGTCTATTACTAGATACATCCATTCGCACACAATTAGGAATACAAGTTAATCTTGTTGTAAGAAGTAAGTAGGGTTCTATAATTTATAAAAAATCAGTATGTAACATATTGAATCGCGCCGCTAACAATAACACCCCTTATGTAGATGGCGATAAGATTTAAATTCCCGCTTAACATCATCCGCCTGTTTTGATTTATGCAAGAAAAAAAGCAGTTTTTATAGGGCTGATACATTATTTTTTTCTGGGCTTATAAAAGAAAAAACACTATTATTTTAAAGACCAAGATTGTTCTACTCGCAGTATTGAATTAAAGCATCTAAAAAATTTCTATCCATAAAATGTTCAAAGCAAAAACATATGATTTTGCATTACTACGTAGTGCATCGCCTTGAACCTGCTTATTTAAGTTAAATAAGCGATTAAAGCATATTAATAATAATTAAATTGGCGAATATTTCAAAACTGTTTTATTGATTTTATTAACCTAAAAGTCAATAGTTTTAACAGATTATTTTGAGGTACAATATAAATGGGTGAATTTTGCACTTAATTTATTAGGCTAAAAAAATGTGGTCAATCGCCTTTGGGTGGATTCTGTATATTTAGAGTCCGATGGTGGAGGAAACTGGAATTCCTACAACGGGAATCTATCGCATGTGATCATTGGCGCACTGAGGGCGTGCTAAGTATAAGTAATAAGTCTAAGAAAACGCAATTCCTACAACGGGAATCTATCGCATCTGACCATTGGCCCACTGAGGGCGTGCTAAGTATAAGTAATAAGTCTAAGAAACCGCAATTCCTACAAAGGGAATCTATCGTATCTGACCATTGGCCCACTGAGGGCGTGTTAAGTATAAGTAATAAGTCTAAGAAACCGCAATTCCTACAACGGGAATCTATCGCATCTGACCATTGGCCCACTGAGGGACTAAGTATAAGTCTAAGCTAAGATATCGCTGTTGACACGGTACTGACTAATGCATACAAAGAAACACAATACTGCCTTTTAAGCAAACTGACTTATCTGAAAGAGCTATGATTACCATATTGCCGCGTTTTATTTATTTATTCATATTTTCGTAGCGCACTAAACAGACATTTAGTTTGCGCTTTTACGCTATCAGCATTAGCAAACATGTTTTAATAAAAGAACTTCAAAAAAAAAATAAAAGCATTTAAACAATATGTGAAATGAATACATGAATTCCATCAAGTATTGATAGTTATTGAATATTAGCTGTGCCCAGTCTGTCCGTGCAGAAAGAGAAACAATAGCGCGTTTTGCTTTTACATCCAACAGATGGCGCTGTTTTTCAAATAAAAACATTTTTTTACCTATCTTAGGTGACATCAAAATATATATAAAAACACGCGCATAATCGAATGCAACGCTGTGTCAAAATATCAAACCGATCGGTGAAGAACTTTCAGAAATTTAAGATTTTGAACAAAAGAACATTTACATTTTTTTGATATATATATTTATTTATTATTTATTTATAAGTACATGTTACATGATCAATAAATTTATTTAGAGAAGATACATTAGAACACCATACTAGGCAGCTGCCTGTTTCATGGTGCCCAATGGAGGAATGGTTAGTTTGAATTTAAGTCTAGTGTAAACATATTTTGGTAGAAATATAAAAAAAAAAAATTGAAAATTGGTAAAAAAATGTTTTCAGTAACTCACAAAGTTTTCTATAAAATATACACAAATATATATATATATATATATATATATATTATCCCGCTACATTTGTTACGTCCGACCCCTAAAAACTCCATAGCATTGTAGCCTCCACCGACTTACAGCGTCCGATATACGGACGCTACAATGTTTTGACGTCAAAATTGGCCAGAACGATGCTTACCCCATGTAGAATCGTATGGCAAAAATTTTTGTGGTAGCAAAAAATCTCTCAGAATGTCTGGAAACGAATATTGAACGTTTGACATTTTGCCGACAGGTTCGCTACATGATGTATATATTGAGCAGTGTATGTTTTTATTCATTTCTACGATCTTGCCGCGTCCACGAAGTAATATAATTTTCGATACATAACGAAGATCGTGCTGCGTCTATGCATTACGTCGATATTATTGCGTCCTCGAGACCGATTACGAGTAGATATTATTTTATATACATAACGACGGTCGTGCTGCATCCACGCATTACGTCGATAGTACTGCGTCCCCATGGCCGCTCATGAGAATATACTATTTTTAACACATAATGACAATCGTGTGCTTCCATGCATCACGTCGATAGTATTGCGTTCCAGTGAACGATCACGAGTAGATATTATTTTGAATATACAACGACGGTCATGCTGCATCCACGCATTACTTTGATAGTATTGCGTCCCCCTAGCCGATCATGCTAAAATATTATTATGAACACATAACGACGGTCTTGCTGCGTCCACGCATTACGTCGATAGTACTGCGTCCCCGTGGCCATTCACGAGTACATTGTTATATATTATTTGAGCGTTTGGTTGAGTAAATCAACAGATTTAGCAACATTGGGTTAATTTACAACGATGCCGAACTAAGAAGCGTCCTGCGTGGTTTTTAATGCATAACGACGATCGTGCTGCGTCCACGCATTACTTCGATAGTACTGCGTCCCCGTGGCCATTCACGAGCACATTGTTATAAATTATTTGAGCATTTGGTTGAGTAAATCATCAGATTTGGCAACGTCGGGTTAATTTACAACGATGCCGCTTGACACTTAGAACTAAGAAGCATCCTGCGTGGTTTTTAATGCATAACGACGATAGTGCTGCGTTTACGCATTACGTTGGTAGTATTGCGTCCGTTCACGAATAGATATTATTTTTAATGCATATCGATGGTAGTGCTGTATCCACGCATTACATCGATAGTATCGCGTACCCGTGGCCGATTTAGAGTAGATATTATTTTTAATTAATGAAAACAATATTAGCGAAACTCAATTGAAAATTGAAAATTTTGAAACAGAAATATCTGAAAAAGGCACTATCACATTTAGGACTCAAACCCAGGACCTTTGGTTTTCCGGTCCGTGACGCTACCAACTGAGATAGTGTGTCCCTATCCGATTCGGTCATATTTACTGTAATAGGCTTCGACTGAGAATTATCAACAGAGTGGAAGATACTCCCAGTATCACCCTGGTGTAAGACCACCATTCAGAATTGAAACGTTGCTCCAAGTGGCTTTAGCCGTGTTTAGTGACTAGATCTGAATAGCCAGGTACTTCCCCACCTTTCTCTTCCCCATCTCTTCCCCTTCTCTTTCCCTTCCCCACTTACCTATAGCCTCACAATATACCCCAATTGAGGATGCCATAGTCTCACTGGCTCCAAACGGGAGCAGTTGGGACTCTTGTGAGATATTCACTTTAAAAATAAAACTTAATCTTAATTTTCTTAACGCATATTTTTATTGGCTGCTATCTTTATGCTATATATTGCAGGATTCAACTCGAACTAAATGCTATCTAGATAGTGTCTTGAATAAATTTATCAATTTTTATTTAATATGCGACACCTATTGACTTTTCTTCAAGTCTAGGATGATTATTATTTTATATTATATCTCTAAACTATGTTTTCAAAACTCGTATGAGCGGAGTTTACACAAGCACACTATTTATTTTACATTGAAATCATTATCGAACGAAGAACGAAACCATATTGTTTTTTTAAAAAGAACATTCGGTGGTAGCGAAACCCGGTCGGCACAAAGTATAAAAAATAAAAGTGGTGCTTACAAAGTTATTGTTTAATTATTACAAAGTTATTATTTAATTGCAAATAAAATCGATTTAAAATTCTCTAATACCACCTCATAACTTTTCTTATTGTTTGATGTTATTTATTTATTTATTTTATTTCAGGGAAATCAACAGTTTACAATGTGGTTAATTTATACATGTGTAATTTACCTAACTGAGAAACCAATTACAGATTTCCTCAATATACTATTCTATTATGTATCTAAAAATTTAAACACTATACTTACAACAACTAAAAAATATTAAATTTATCGAAGAAAGCAAACACTTTGTGGCTTGACACTATACAAAATGAAACAAATACTTTGTTTTAAACCACTTTATTTTAATTTATATTTCGTTGACCGGTTTGGATTGAACCCAAATATTGTGTTAAATAAATATAAAGTGGTTTAAAACAAAGTACGGTTTTATTTTGTAAAAAATATAACGTTATTCAAGAGGCAGATTATTATAACATGAGATTATTATAATAGGAGATTATTATAACAGGAGATTATTAAAACAGAAGTTTATTATAACATAATACTACGTAATATATTATGTCATTAGTCATTACATAATATAATTACATTTTATGCAGTTTGGTACACGTTTAATACATTTTAAAATGAGTTTTTATTTTTTTTTTTGTTACATTGAAGATAGAATCAGAGATAATGTTATTATACATATGTTGAACATATTCTTCTAAGACAAGCATTTTGATTTGAATTGGTTTTACAGTGTTTTTCTTTAAATAGATTACATGAGCGTGTGTGCCGTGTAGGTACTTTCAAATCAATTCTGCTTAATAAACTCCACATATTACGTTTCTGCTTATCATTTCTTGGTATTATTTATAACTAACCTGTTTTTATTACTTTTATTGTATTTTCTTGTAAGGTTATTAATAGTTTTTGTACTAATATTTGCAATATAAATATATGTAAAATTATAGTTGTCCTCTCCTAAGCACAAGCATCTGATTTATCAGAAAAGTGATTGAAATATTACATAATATTATGTTGTAAATATTGTAACACTAAAAATGTTAAGAAATAAAAATAAATAAATATTTTTATTTTTAAGTTAATGATAGTAATAAGTTTAACTCATTAATTAAAATATTACAATTTGAGGTTGAACTAATTAAGTTAGATATAAAAACAGATATTATTATATTGAATACGTAACGACGGAAGTGCTTCGTCGATGGTATTGTATCCTCGTGACCGATCACGAGTAGATATTATTTTGTATACATAACGACGGCCGTGCTGCGTCTACGCATTACGTCGATAGTATTGCGTCCCCGTGTTAGTTTGCGAATATTTACATTGTTATGTATTGTTTGAGCCCTTGGTGAAGCAAAACGCTAGATTTGGCAACATTTAGTTCATTTACAACGATGCCACGTAGCACTCAGAACTAAAAATCACATTTTTGTAAGATGGTTTACAGTAGACGGTAAATTGATGTCCCGACCTAAAAAGGTCCGACCGCCCTCTGCAATGGAGCGAACTGGCGCGTTATGAAATGATACATTTTTACTAAGGATATCGTTGTAAAAATGATTGTCGCACGCCTGCGCCCAGTAGGTACTTTTGTATACAAGATGCAACAAGATATTCATTCAAACTTCTCACTATCAATAGACAGTTTGTTGTCAGGTCTGGTGTGTTTCTGGATGTCAAAAAAATAAAACATATATATATATATGCATATATTTTTTATACACCGCACAAGAGTCTCAACCGCTCCCGTCTGGAACAGCGAGACTGTGGCATCCCCAATCTGAGTACTAGGGTGAAGGTATTGGGGAGGGGAAGAAGATGGGGAAGAGAAATGTAGAAAAGTACCTGGCTATTTATATCTGGTCACCAAACACGGCAAAAGCTTAGAAATAACGTTTCCATTCGGAATGGTGGTCTCACACCAGGGCGATACTGAGAGTATATTTCACTCTGGAACGTGCTGCAAACACACTTTATATTATGTTTAATGTATCAATTGTGAAATAACACAAACAAATAAAAATTTAATTAAATTACGAGCTTAGAGAGTCTTACATCTCAACCACAGATGCTGTAATTAATTAATTCACTATGAACGTGAAAACTTCACTAGAAAAGTAAGAAATATTTTGTGTTGTTTATTTATTTGTTAATTTATTTATTACACCTAATAGACGTTTACATTCTAGTTTAATAGTTGAGTATCGCAGTTATTATAAATTCTTCAAAATTAAAACAATAGAGAAAACAAAATACAATGAAAAAAAAAATGTTACAACAAAAGCGTATAATAAAATAAGATACATTGGTAAAAATGATAAGAAGTCTCACATAAGTAGATATTCAAAATAAACAAAAGATTGCAAAAATTATAGATGTCTATTTGTCTCGATATATATAAAAGAATTAAAATAAACAATATTTATATTGATTATTTTTAAGGTGAAATATATCTCCCATATCAGAATAAGTCATGTAATCCTAAGGGGTTTTATAATATAAGGGCCATAACAACGGCCTAAATGTACCTTTTGAAACTCTCAAAACAAATCCAAGAGTCTTAAGGGCCTTATATACGGAAGACGTAAAAATTAAATCGAACTTCAAAACGCCATGTAACAAACAAATAATATATACTCGGACGCCAGAATAAATTATTCAGTATGGACGTGAAACCTTTATTAGAATAGTCAGCAATATACGGAAGACGTAACAATTAAATTAGAGTGAACGGACGTGAAACCTATATTAAAAAGAACCTTCAATATACAAAAAATATACACCCGGACGTGAGTATGTACGTGACGCTAGAAATGAATGAAAGTGTAATAAACATCAAAACCTGCATTATTATGAATATTAAAAAAATATGATATTAGCGATTATTGTGAGTCAAACATAGTGCAATAATCACAAAAACAATCTAAAAAAAAGAACTAGAATTGCTGGACTCCTTAAATAAGTCCTTCGTGGGGTTAATGTAGTGTACTTTGTAGATTGTCCGCATAATCAATTTCTGAGCTTTAATTAATGTATCTAATATAGTTTTAGAGCATCCACCCCAGACTACTATACCGTAAGATATAATTGATTGACATAGGGAAAAGTATACCGTCTTTAGTGTGTTTTTATTTAGAATATTTCGTAATGATCTGAAGATATACGCCAATAGTAATAATAATAAAATAATAATAATGATAAAACTATACTAACAGACCGAACGATTAGTCATAATAGATCCGATATAGTTTTACATGACAAAATTTAAAAAAAAACTTATATCATTGATGTCGCTATTCCAAATTCCTGTAATATTCAAAAATCTGTTAATGAAAAAATAAGAAAATACACAGATTTAGGAAATGAAATAAAAAGAATTTGGCATCTCAGACTATAAAAATATTACCATTCGTTATTTCGGCTACTGGCATTATACCTAGCTCTCTCATTAAAAATTTAGGCGTATTAGATTTATCAAAAATTTATATATAAAGATGCAAAAGTCGGTCATTTTGAATACATGTAGGATAACGAAAGATTTTTTAAATATTTATGTTGAGGGATCAGTAGGATTTATAGGCCCTGTTAGAAGTTCTACCGAGCCGAACCCCCTGATATGAAAATATCTGGAGTCGGTGAATTATTTTCCCATTTGATCTCTGGTGAGTTGACGTGTTGCTCTTGTATTGTTTTGTATTTATTTTGCTTATATAATGCACTTGCATAATGTTGATTGACTAGATGATCATTTGTGGAAAAGTGTGTGGAAGGGTTTAGTTTTTTCTATGGGGAAGATTTAACCCGGACAATAAAATCGGAAGTAAAAATAATACTATATAGATAGATATATGATATAAAGAAAACTTAGAAACACGAGGGCACAATATTTACTAACATCTTGATGTCAGCAGATGTTAGTAAATATAGAGTTGGAACGAAGATATTGACAGAGATGTGACACGACTATTTATGTACTTTTTTCAAAATTTCCAAAAAAATATATAGTCCAATGCTATGAATAAATGGATGAATAAAATTATATGGAAAACGAAATCTTCGAATCGGAAAAGTATTTTTGGTACACTCGAATTGTCTAGTCCTATAAAAAATATCTCCTATCGAAAATAAAACATTCCATCTTTTAAATGTCAAATTTAGCCGAAAATAACTTTTATCTGTACCTTTCAAAGACAGTAACTTCATTGAATGAATTCAGACATAATAAAAAATACTTTCAATTTTCAATTTAACGGAAAACTTAATTGAAAAGCACTGAAACTTCGATGATTGCGTCATCATTTTGTAACTATATTTATTAGAATAATTATTATTGTTTATTTTTTTATACAAATCACTGAATATTATTAAATTACCGTAAACTCTGCAGACATATTTCGGATGTACGTGTTAAGTGAAGGGATATGTTTTTTTAAATGTTCAATTAACTAGAACAAAACAAATACATATTGTCATAATTTTAAACTGAATACATAGCCTATCAATAAACACGCCCTCGCGAGTTTGGCATCACAATAGCTACTGATCGCCTTCTTAGGTCCTAGGTCTAGTTACATCTGAATATATTCAGCAAATTATTGTTGTGTGAAGCAATGTTGAGTATCGTTAATTGAAAAAAAATAACAATGAAACATAATTTATATTAAATTAAAATATTTTTTTAGAAATGAATATAAATAATCGCAATGCATTTCTTGATAGTTTTTTCGGCTTAATATGCATAGTAAAGTTGCAAAATTTTAAATAATTACTTTTTGCACAGTGCCTTCGTACTGACGAGGAAAGTGAAGTACCAAATTCCAGGGATTCTTAAAACACAATTATTGCTAACAAATTAATGTAGGGCAATAAATACGCTATAAAGCTAGAAATGCGCGGCAGAGCCAACGAGCCAAATGGATCCGCACCGAGCCAAAACTCGTGTGTGGGGAACAGAGATGTGCTTTATTTCAAATAAATCCATTTCAAATGGAAATGCAAAATGGGTATTTTCCATTTTGCATTTTAAATGCTTTTCTAAAAACCATTTTGCATTTTAAATGCTTTTCTTAATGCATTTTCCATTTTAAATGATTTTTTTGCAACATTCTTCCTACTATCTCCACTCATCTTTTTTTCATAAGCCCCAAATATCAGTCGGTCCTCAACCTCGCTATGAGAGATAATTTACATTTGTCAAGTTGCTCCCTGGTAGGAGCCCTGGCAATTGAGTGATACCATTACAAAAAATACTGATTCAAATACTGAACATGGAGCCATGACGCTGTAATATTAAATGTTAGACAGCAGTTTCTATGTTTATACGTTGGCAACAGTAGTCCCGCGCAAATTTTTTGTGATTTCATAATCTGTAGTCGTGGCGTTTTTGGATTTACCATCATGTAATATGTTTGTTCTACATTGATGTCCATTATTAAATGACAAAATTGTTTAAAAATTCTATAATTATTTTGATTGTTTGACTTGAGAAACCATTTTGCATTTTCAATGCATTTTGAAAATAGGTATTTTGCATTTTGCATTTGAAATGCTTTTCTAAAAACAATTTTGCATTTTGCATGTTTAAATGGAAAAGTTTTGATCCATTTCCATTTTGCATTTCAAATGGTTTTGGGTACCCATTTTGCACATCTCTGGTGGGGAAACACTGATGGCTCGGCGTGGCTCGGTAGCCTCCGCTTGAAGTTAAAGGTTTATATATATTATTCATAAAATATACGTAAGTAGATCATTTGCTGGTGCTTTTTCAAATCCAAACTCACGACTTGAAACCCACGATAAGCTCATAACAAGATAAATGGAAGACGTTTGATCACGACTAATTAAAATTAATTAACTAGGAGAAGAATAATTATACTTACACAACCTTCACACTGTGTATGTAGGTGAGGTATGACGAGATAGTAATACATAAATGCAATAACAACTAACGTTATGCGAAAACTCAAGGTTGATCTCAACCGTACACAATAGAAACAAGGGAGATGGGCCATGAACCATTATTTATAAATTATTAAGAAATCTACTGAAACGCACAGTGTTACACTGCTATTGTTTTTAACCACCCACCAAATGCATTATTATAACCGCTTTGATAGTTCGTGCAGTTTGGTCGTAGCTCGGCCACAGACGGCAAGCTATCTTTTTTGATAGTCCGTGCAGTTTGGCCGTAGCTCAGCAATAGTCGGAAAGCTATCTTCTTTGAAAGTCCGTGCAATTTGGTCTTAGCTCGGCCACAGACGGCAAGCTTCCTTGCCATATCTCCCTCTGTTACTGTTATCTATGAACTCAACATTTGAAGTAGGTACTTGTTACACGTGTGACGGCAATTTATTATAACTCAAAGCTTTAAGAGACATGTTAGAGAAAGAAGGCAGAAGAAAATTAATTGTAGTGATCTAAAAATATCGGTACTTTGAAATGTCCCCCTAATAATATAATGTACCCTCGTCGATGAACTTTTGCTCGTGGGGTATTTTAATGTGTAGAAATTTAGTTACAGCCAGCATTTACGGTTCCATTGTAAAACCTCGGCAATAACGTCCAAATAAATGTGTCGGTTTACCTTGAGAATGATATCATTTATTCGGTCTCTGAAAATACCCTTATCAACATTTATGACTTCATCGAATTGCAAGTTTTCCAACCCATGGGGGTTTTCTTTGCTATTTTCAAGGAATGGAGAGATAACTTACAAAGATTGTGATGGACCCTATAGACTTTTATATTCTTAGAAATATATATACATATTTATTTATTCGTGAATAAAAAATGTTAAAAGCCTTCTATATTACCAATGAATGTATTTACCTACGTCATTACATACGAAATAAATTAAATTATACGGGCTGCGGGACGAATAATTTTAAAAATAAAACAGGTCAGTAATATACGAACATTTTCACCACCTTTTCCTAGTAGTCTCAATTTGAACAGAAAATTTCTAGAAGTGTGATATGTGACAATTTGGAAGAAACGTGATGTCACCAACCTTCCGACTTCACCAAGTTTCATTCAGACAGGCCAAAAAAATTGTTTAACATCTGTACTACTTTTGAATGTAGATGTAACTTTATGGTTATCCATTATATATAAATGAAACTATGTTACTTTATTTGAACCACTATATATTTTTTTATATACGCCGACCGGTTTCGGAAGAACCGTTCCTTCTTCAGGGCAAAAATTATATTATATAGGCATTATAAAACAATGGGTGAACATTATATATTAAGTGATGAACAATAGGTTAACGTAATATATTACTAAGTGTTGAAGTGGGAGTGGAGGCGTGACTAAGGATTAGTGAAGAGTGGGGGAAGGAGGTTTTTCCGAAACAAACCGGTCGGCGTATATAAAAAATATTGTGGTTCAAATATTTTTTATATTTCAGAAATTTTTATTCAATTTCACCAGACGTAGTACGAAAATTTTGCTTTTTGCTTAGGAACCTCTAGGACTTACTCAGTTTTTGTCACATATTCTATCTACCTACCATTTCAATTATTTAATTTTTTCTTTATAACTTGTCTGTATGATTGTACGTAGGTACTCACTTATAATATTAGTTGCGTATATCCGCATGGCATTTCAAAAATAAATATTTATGGTGAATGAATAATAAATTGTATAAAGGTTCTGGAACCATTGAAGTTGACTGAGCATTACGTCGCAAAGCTAAGACTCGACAGGCGGAAGCGGAAATGTTACGTGACACCGGATAATGAACCTTATACCAACAACAATACGACACAAAGCCGTATCCCCCGACAGAAGGAAACTCACTTGCCTCCCCGTGTGGGTAGGTACTACAAAAGTCCCTGTATGTGTTCGTAGGAAAACTGACTGCATTGTTGACAAATTAATTAACTCTTCAGAAGACCTTTCAAGGCACCCTCCAAAAACTTAAGAGGGGAGATGTAAAAATAATAATTTTTGGTGTGTATGTAAAATTCTTACAATACCATACATTTACTTTGCCAGTTATGTAAACAAAAAAAAATGATGAAAAAATATTCAAGCAGCGGAAAGTTTGTCTTGTGTGATTTTCAGGTAGTGTTTAACGCGGTGTTTGTTTAGTTTAGCCAGCAAAATAGAAAATTTAATTAGCTGTTATATAACGTAGCACGATGTATTATAATATATGATGACGTGTACATAAGAGGATTAGTGCATGGAGAGGGTTTCTCCTTAAGTACATTTATATAGTGACTGAAATGCAGTGTATGACTAGAAATTAATAAATATTTGCATCAATACGTTTTATTACGTGTTATGTCTTATTTTAGATAGTTATTACGTTTCAAAGCTCAATAGCTCACGGTGGAAGGGTTGAGCGTTGAAAATAACTGCGTTGACATAGAAAATATGGATCAAAAATCGTGCGTAAATTTCATGATGCCAGAACTCCACGCTCAAAAGTTTTACTGGTTAAGATGAAAAATATATTTATATTGAATCTAAACATATTTTTGGCCACAATTCTTCAATTTTCAACACAACACAAGACAATACACATGTCCATGATTTCAAAAGTAGTTTTGTTAAAACCTTTGATTAATTAAGGTTAAATCAATAATATAACATTTAGGTTGAACACTTTTAATGATAAGCTATTTCGCCCACGGAAGGCTAAATAGCTGTCAGGGTTAATAAATGTTAAGAGCCAAACAGAACAGAACAATTATTCGATTAAAAATAATTAAAGAAAACGAATAACGAAATGTAACAAATTGTAACCTTAGTCGAAAGACTTGTTTGTTTATTGGAAACTCCGGGAATTCTTACTTATTGGATAAGATATTTTATTAATTTGAAAAATAATATCATTCGAGGATGAGGTATTCGATGTTTAATTCAATAAGGGTTCGAGGAGACCTAAAACTGTGGAGGGCGAGAAATGTATCTAGTCCACTCACACAACAGATTTTTAAGGCCGTATTTTTTCTTGGCCTCCGTGATGGAGCGGTTGAGACCCTCTACTACGAATCCAGAGATGGCGGTCCCATCCACACTCTCGATCCTATTGTCGCCGCCACTGTAGTATTTTATAGTCTCGTAGGGTTTGAGATGCAAGGTTAAGTAACACACATTATAACAGTTAGTGCATTCGTACTTATTCCCAGAGAGTACAATAATAGACTGACAATCCTACCATAGACAGTCGCGACACGCGCCGCCCGTCCATAATAGGGAGGTGGGAGGTACCTCTACCACATTTCCATTTATGTATGTACTGTAATAAGCGGCGCGTTCCAGAGTGGAAAATACTCTGAGTATCGTCCTGGTGAAAGATCACTATTCAGTCATCAGATCATCCCAATTGGGGGATATGTTTAAGACGGTTAAGAGCAGTTGGGACTCTTGTGCGGTATCCATATAAAATAGAAACGATTTAAAAAATTTGTAAAAACATTCACAATCGAAACATTATAAATCCAAGGTTGTTTCAACGCTTTATGGAAATTAGGCGTAGAATATGAAACTACGTCGTTTGTTTGCAAATAAAGCTCGCTTACAGTTTTAATACATGGTTCAAATGCGACGGGGCAAACAACAAGCATGGCCTTTGTCCTATTTAAGTTAGGGCCGATCTATATTGCGTTTTGGCTGACCTATTTATGAAAATTTCATACTCATTATGGGTACAAACACAAAGTAAGCAGGAATTCTTTTTTTCTTGAAAATTATTGGTACCGAATCTTTTGGTAACGCCGCACGACTCTCTAATGTCAAGTTGGCATGTACTCCTTGGTTCATTCACAATCATACATAGCCTCACAAATAATACTCTTCTATTATTACTGCTCTTGACATGACCCGACTCTAGTTTTTGATATGTTTGATCGTGCCCAGTCTTCGTGGGATGTCCCTGACTTCAATGCACACTCATTTCTTCATCCATCTAACCTACTATCCAAACCACTCAATCATTCCTTTCTGTATCATTTTACAAAGGTTTACATCGGTGGTGTATTATATTCTATTTAAACATCTGTCTACCAAGCCCATATTGAAAGATTTTTTTTTAAACACATATTATAAACTAAACTTACATCTTCCAAATTTCACCGAATCCATTAAATTTCACAACTTCAACTCCCTTCAAACACGACGCTTATTTTTTATCAACTTTTCTTATTAAAAATTCTGAATAATGGCGGACTCGCCAGATCTTACCAATTTAATAAAAATTCATTACCAAAAATATAAAAATTCATATACCTATCCCTATCCATATTTCCTCCTCGTACCAAAAAATAGTTTTAAAGCCCAATAAAACACATATCTCTCGACTATAGCTCGTTTCATTTTATAAACTTTTTATTAGCGATTACAATCATGCATTCACATATATATCTGACATCCCGCCTCTCGCAAACATACTTCTTAAATACAAACTCATCCATTTTTCAGGATAAAAATATATTTATTTCTATTCTCGTCCGTACATTCCACTGATGATTGCAGTTTACATAGATAACAAGTTCCAGTAATAAATAAAATGTTAATAATTAGTGCTCTATGTAAATATGTAGTTTAGTAGTAGTGTTTTGTGAACACCTCATTATGAGAACCAGTGCTGTGGTGTTCGCATATATTTGATAAAATATTATTCTGTCGTCTTCGAGATTTTCAAGAAAGTCACTGTGGTTCCACCCAAGGCGGCAATATCGCATATTAGGTTAGTAGCAGTTAAGTTGAGTTAAACGTCATAATACTACATGGACACAATTTAGTGTAAAGAAAGGGATGAAAATGAAGTCTCAATGAAGCAGTTAAGACGAAAATAGAATAAAACATAACAAAAAGTAGACGATAATTAATGCCAGAATTTAAAACATCACCAAATAATTATGCTCAGTCTTATTACGCAGTGTGTTCGCATCTTTCATATGAAATACCATGGTTTTGGACTTATTAACATTTACCATCAATCTACGTGATGCATACTTCGTTCAGAGGAGAGAGCGCAGATTTTTTTATTTTTTTTTTATTTGGTACATTATTTTGTTACAATTTATGTTTTCCAGTAATGTAGGCCTCACTGGGTGGCTTGCCCGTGCTGAGGTCTTCATCTTATAATATGAAAATCTAGTCTACATATTACATTTAAAGAGAAGATAGTAAATTTGAAAAGAAAATATAAATTTAAAATTAAAAATAAAAATACATAATAATACATTTAAAATTAAAAAATAATACAATGAAAATAATCTTGTGTGTTTGTGAGTGATGTGTGTTTATGTTGGTTTTGTGTGTTACGTGTAGGTTTTATTTTTATTTTATGCTATGGCATTTTGGTAATATTGTCTTTTTTGTTGTTTAATCCATTTTGAAATTTTGTGTGTGAAATTATTTTTATTTTCCTCAATTTTAATTTCAATTTTTAGACTGTTGAATGTTTTTATAGCATGTTATTGGTAGTGTCTTTGTCCAAAGGTTGAATTTACTGTTGGAGTTTTAATGTTTTCTTTGTACGCTTCTCTAACTGGTCTGTTAGTGTTATTTTGTGTATGTTGAAATTTATTTTTTTTTGTTAAAAATGTAGTTTAGTAGTGTTTTAACGTATAATTGGCGTATATCTAGTACGTCACAGCTGTTGAATATTTGGTCTGTATCGGTCAGTCTATGTTTTTTTAGTATTACCTTTAAGATCGTTTTTTTTTTATTTATTTTAATTTTTTTTATTTGCATACATATAAGAAACAAACAGCAATTTTATACACGATGAGTTATACAAGAGGTTAAATTTGAGGTAAGCCAAAATAGTTTCTTATGCTAATGTTGGTTAATATGATATAATACAAAATTGTAATTGGTTATAACCATTAACTGAAAATGAAATTAACAAAAAAGAAAAAAAAATCATATAAATATATTAGAAGGAAGAAGGAATAGGAAAGGGCAAGAGGCAGAGGAAGATGGGATGGGGACAGGAGATGCTCATGTTGTACCTTTTCTATAACTGTGCGTTAACTTAATTAACATTTGTGGTCGTGCGCTTGACTTCGTTTCGGTATTTCACAAGAGTATTTAATACTAAGAATATCGATATTGTTAAATTGCGTGTTATATTGCGTGCATATACGGGGGATTGGAGAATTTTTTCTAAGATTGGTTCTGCACGCGGGCAAATGAAAAAAATGGTTTTGTCTGGTTGGCCTACTGAAATAAGCACTGCATCCTAACTCATCGGCATACAACAGGCACACATATTTTAAATAATTAATATGAGTAAGGTTCACAAACTAACTTCCAACCGTCTCGTTATATTCGTACATGCCGGTTCAGCGTTGGTTTAGTCGGTGACCGGATAAATCATCACACCTTTAAAAAGTTATATAAAGTCATGGAAAGTGATGAAACAAAAACATTATTAACTGGGTTAAGTAGGTTAGGTTTAAATTAATTTTTTTCATCGTTTTTAATGACTTTATATCACTTTTTAAAGGTGTGTTGAATAATCACTGTGTTGAGATATCAGGGAACCGCTTTAGTCCGTTAAACATAACTACGCCGCGGTTACAGGTCAAGTTTTTAGTATTGCGATCTTACACGCAGCATAATATTTACACCGCGATAAATAACGGTTTAGATCTATAAACTAACTAGAGTTCTATTTAATTGATGTTAAAATACAAAGTTGGCCAGGGTGCTAATCGCAGGTCCATGATTCACGTCTGTCAATACAACATACAATGTAGTTTTAATATCGGCCTGGGTGGTATTAGTTCAGGTGAGTGTAACACTGTAACACTAAGTTTTACAATGAACTGTTACTTTTGTCATGACGATAATGTATGGCTCCACAAATCACTGGTGAATTTATGTCTTCTGGGTAATATTGACAACAAAGCATATATATCTTCTGTGGAATATTGACAACTAAGCATTTATATGTTCTGTGGAATATTGACAACTAAGCATTTATATCTTCTGTGGAATATTGACAACTAAACCATTTATATCTTCTGTGGAATATTGACAACTAAGCATTTATATCTTCTGTGGAATATTGACAATTAAGCATTTATATGTTCTGTGGAATATTGACAACTAAGCATTTATATCTTCTGTGGAATATTGACAACTAAACCATTTATATCTTCTGTGGAATATTGACAAATAAGCTTGATGTATAACTTCTGTGTAATAGTGACAACTAAGCTTAATTTATCAGTGTCCGTCTCGGCTGGGAGTTTCTTATTCTCAACGACCCTTAATACTAGTTCACAATTCACATAAAAGTGCATAGAAATCTATGTATACCTTACATTGATGATAGATCTATATTATTCGATCGAAAATAATGCCAGCATAGATAATAGAAATCTATAATTAAATAGTAAATACGCTAACATAGATGGTAGAAATGTAGTAAATAACTTTAACATAGATAATAATCTCTACGATTCGGTCGAAAATAAGGATAGCGTAGATGTGGGGAAATCTATGATTCCATCGTAAATAACGCTAACATAGAAAACTATGATTCAGTTGTAAATAATTCTAACATGGATAGTAGAAACACAACCTTCATTGTTGCATAGGTATTATTGTCTTGGAAATTAAATGGTGAAATTTTCCCCTTCAAAATTAGTTAAAATACCATAAGACATAAGATAAGACCATAGAGGATAAAATTTGGCAACATAATTTAGCCACAAAATGTACAAGTAGGAACCTTTCGCACCGCATCCAGCCATAATAGTAGGAACCTTTCGCACCGCATTCAGCCATAATAGTAGGAACCTTTCGCATCGCATCCAGCCATAATAGTAGGAACCTTCCGCACCGCATCCAGCCATAATATTACGGAGAAAAAGGTTTCAATCGCCCCTGAAGGATGAAAGAAGAATCCGCTACACAAACTGGGTCAATTGTATTTTGTGCCTTTTGGCCTGAATTCTTTATCCACTCGAACGATTGTTTGCATATTATTCCATCCCTCCCACTGCGGTGTAAGGCGATGGGTCGAGAGAGTCCGGCTGGAGAGGTCAAAAGGTCTCCCTCAACCAGTATCTCCAGATCTTACCCGCCATGCAGTAGGTGGGCAAACGCATCCGCCGACAGACCTAGACAAACCTCACACCATGAACTCAGGCATCCCTGCTAATTCACCAAACGTAGCTAACCACTTGGGGTGACCTATGGCAGGGGTGTTGGTTATCCAATAAATGGTTCCCGGGGCGGCGGTAATCACACACGCCTGTCATATTGAAATGTTTTGCAGTTTGCAAAAACGTTTTGAGCGTTCGCTTGACATAATGTGCCAAATTTATAGAACCTAAAAATATGGGATAAACGGCGAAATCTAGGTAGATTAATTGGCTTTAAACCGCAGTACGCAGTTTCATATGTTTTCATATATTATATATATTTGAGAAATCGTATTAATTAAATAATGTGGTAAATGCATATATATGACACCAATTGATCGAGTGGTTGGAAGTCGGCAGGGATGGAAATGAAATGAGATAAGGTCACAGTATCGGGGGCAGTAATGTGGGAAATCAGAGTTCATGTATACATTCAAATCAAATCCATTTTGGCAACCAAGTTTTATTACAAAACCGCGCTCTGTGAAATCTATGCCCCGCGTCGGGTGGACTGGGTAATGTTTAAAGCGGAAGGAAATAGAAGGGGAATGTCGGAAAATGCTTGACTATGCAATTCTGCTTAGTACACGGAGAAAAATGAGTATTGCTGATTTATTAAAATCCTGTTAAAAACGTGACAGCATGCCATTTCCTGATTAACTATTAGTACTTTCACAATATATCGGAACTCGTGTACATGTAGCTGCTTTTATATTCTTATTACATTATGACGAAATGCGAAAATATTAGAATTTTTATAAACACGTGTTCCTACAACATCGTTCGTGTTTTACTGATATTTTGCTAGGAAATCTCTCAATTCATTAGTTAAAGGCCTGATTTTTAATAAATTATAAATATTTTATATGAGTAAGTTTTCTCCGTGTAAACAAGACGAAATCGAATCTATATTCATTGGATAACCATCACCTCTACCATATGGTACGCTTCGTTTGGTGACTTATCAAGGGTGCCCGTGTTCACAATGGGGTGAGTTTTGTCCAGGTCTTGGGGGCAGATGCGTCTGCCCACCAGATGCCTGGCGGGCCGGATTAGGAGAGGCCGATTGAGGGAGACCCTTTGATCTGCCAGCCGGACTGTCTAAATCCAACGACTTGCAAATCAGTCGTAGGGATGGATTCAGGTGGGGTTCGTGCAAAAAAATTTGGAATCTCACAAAGCGATGTTTAGGTACCATCTACTCTGATCTCCATACATCTACAATGAATAGGTATTTAATTCAATAACAGCTGATAAAAAAATATTCGTTTTCGTTCTATGTTATTTAAGAAAAGAACTCATAAATTTGTGAAGTTTTTATATGAGTCCCAACTACTTCCAACCGTCTGAAGCCAGTGAGACTATGGCATCCACAATTCGGATATGTTATGAGGCTGAAGATAGTGGGAAGGAAATGGGAAAGAGGTAGTTTGGGACGTACCTGGCTATTCAGATCTGATCACCAAGCACGGCTAAAGCCATTTCAAGCAACGTTTCGATTCTGAATAGTGGCCTTTCACCATGGCGATACTGAAAGTATCTACCACTCTGGAACATGCCGCAAATATACCCACTGTATATTATTTTAATGAATACATTGTTAAATAAAATAAATCAATCAAATAAAATTTACTTGTGCAAGCCGGAATTGGAACTCGCGACTCTCGATGGATCTCGGAGGATCGCCATCTCCCAACCACGGAAGCTGTCAAAATTGAATAGGTACAATTTTATTGTAATTTTTCCCCGTTTTTAAGAGCCTCGAACATTTTGCCCAGGACCAAAAATCTTATAACTCTGTATCTGATATCGATAATGGTACTTGTGTGTACATACGTATAAGTTTCTAATAAAAATTGCTCCATAAAATTCGCAGAAAGGCTCAAAACCTTTAAAAAGTCAGACCAAGACAATAATTCTCTAAATGTCTACAACTAGTGAAGAGAATTCTCTGGAGATGAAATTTATGAAGTCCCCGTACAAGGAAAATGACAATTCAGAGCGAAAGAAAGATAAAATTTGTGATTTTTTCGTGTGTTGTTTCGGCATAAAGAAAAAAGAACGCGGCGTTCATCATTTTTGTCAGCAACATTTATCAAAATGCTGGCTTCTGAGGCAGCAGGGGCAGGAAACATTGCGGCTTCTCAGGCAGCACGGACAAACAACATTGCGGCTGGAACTGTCACAAAGTTTTATGAAAATGTGAAGAACACAATGTTCATCAACGTCATATTGAAGAAGAAGAAATGGCAACTGGAACCTACTTAATCATATTCTTAAGTCTTAGAACTGGTTTACCTCGAGTGCCTATGTATGTCTTCGACCATTATTCGTTACAAATTCTTTAATTTGTAATTCACAACAATCATTGATAATTATCGATTAATATAAAGGTATTTCAGTGGTTGAAGTGGTTATTGGTATGAAGTGAAATGAGAATATGGATTTCTCAACTTTTATTTGTATTATCTTAACCTTCGACAAGTCGAGTTGGCAAATACAACACGCATTGCATTGGGGTCACTGAATAACCCCACGTATTTCTCTATTATGATATGGAAATTGAAATTATGTAAATTTTAAAGATACCTATATAAACTTTGTTTATTTAAACTGTCGATCGGTTTCGAATGATCCCTTCTTTCGTCCGGACCAAAAAGAAAGTAACAGAAAATACAGAAAGAATTTTTTTTTTCTTTTTTTAATTTTTCGAAGAAAACTTCTTCTAACTGCTTTTCACTTTGTGATGGCATTATTTTTTTTTTATTAAAACACAAATAACTTTGTTTACATCACTTTATTTCGATACAAAATCTCAACATATTTCATGAACCTAGTTCACTTCATCAGGATATATTATGTTGAGATTTTGTATCGAAATAAAGTGATGTAAACAAAGTTATTTATGTTTTAATAAAAAAAAAACAGAAAGAAGTCAATGAAGAAGAAGATAATACTAATAAATCTAAACAAAACATGAAATAGAACAAGACACAGAAAAATAAAAAAGATAGAGGAACAACTAGGAATAGTACCCAGGATCTCTTGTCTTACACGCGTCTTAAAGCAGACGCCTGTCCCGGTAAGAGAAGAGATCCTGGGTTTGATTTCTAGTTGTGACCGTTAACTTTTTATTTGTCTGTGTGTTGTTCTATTTCATGTTTCGTTTAGATTTATTAATATTATCTTCTTCTTCAATGATATATTACATTGACGAGTATAACCTAAAAAATAAGTTAAAGGAAAAGGCCCTTAAAAATAGAAGTAAAAAGTACAGTAATAAAGAAGATAGGTTTGGAAACTAGCACAATGTGGAGGGATTGCGAAGGGTGTGATGTGGGGGAAACAGAGCAAATTTATTATTAATTCAATCTGATTAAGTATAAGCCGCAATTTAAATGCTTTTCACTAGCATATTTATATTCTAATTGATACCAGGATAGTAATGCAGGGGTTTCTCAGTTACCACTCACGGTTACGAGAGAGTTAAATAATGAACGTCATGCTATCCATTTTGTACTGTGTATGTAAAAGCTAAAAACTACTTAAATTAGTACAATACAATGCAGACATTAACATAACTGATGGGTTTCCATAACCAGGAATGTGTGTGTGTACATAATCACTAGTCGCACACTTGTATAGAAAGGTTAATGGTTCTAATAAGAATGATGTTTAAAATAAGTGAGTTTAGGGGGAAAATTAGCCCCCAATTGTCTCGTTTTTTAAAAACCGGCAACAAAACGAAATTTCTTCTATCGATCATCTCTAAATAGTATAAAACAAAGTCGCTATCCGCGTCTGTCTGTTTGTGCGCTTAGTTCTTCTAAACTGCGCAACGGATTTTGATAGGGTTTTCACCATCTTATAGAGAATTTCTTCCGGAAGGTTTATATATATGTATATACATTCGTATTATATTTATAGAAAGTAGAAAAAAGTCGATCACCGCCGGGTACACGTCAGCTAGTTAATTATACGTACATATGCACCTACCTAGTACTTTTAAATTAGAATGCTACCCAAGCAACAGTTAATCATATGTTTAATTGGATATTTTATTTTATTGTATTTCTTCTCTTTGTTATTCATATTTATACAATATATGTTAATAGGCTTAGGCACCAGTTAAAAGTACATATACCTATTATTTCATTATTATTTTAATACTATACTTATCAAACAACTTATCAAAATGTTAATACTCATCCTAATTTGACTGTCCTAAAACGGGAATCCTCCTAGTTGGGCAGTCAAAACATTTCTTAAATAATGTGTATAAATGTATAATCTTTTACTAAATAAAAAAAAAAAAACGAAACAAAACGAAGATACGGATCCGCATAATGTTAGGACGACAAGCAGATGGACGATCAAAGTAGGTCGCTACTAAAAGGGAACGAAAAGGCCACTTTTTAATATATTGAACGAAAGAACGTTTGTGGTAAATAACATATCTCAACTAAATTGGGAACCCGTGTTTTCCTGTCAAATGCTTTTTACAAATAGGGTAAAACAATAACTACATACCTATAAGTATTGGATAGATGTTTGAATTAAATAAAAAAAATCTCTGAATTGTTCCCGAATGACTCTCAACCATTTTTTTTCAGACTTCAATTTCAAACTAAAGAAATTCGGTGGTTTAAAGGTAAAGACGTCGTCTAACCAAAGACAGGGATTATAAGTTATTCGTTTGAGATTTTGGAGAAAGAGCACGCAAGATGAAAATCTTAACTTCGACCTATGAAACAACAAAACTTAACATGTAGTTATTGTTTTAGTTTGAAATTCTTTGTAGGTCGTAATTTGGATGTATGTAAATTGTAACATCTTTTGATTTAATTTCTAATCGACCTTAAGATGATTTTTCGCAAATAATACGAAATAATACGCAAATAACCTATTATTATCATCTACATTCAATAATCCCACCATAAATGTCGTTTATCTCGATCTGTGGCCACCCTAAAGACAAAAGCGTCGATGCGAGAGAGAATGGTAGAAAACAAGGTTCACACGCCAGGGTTCGTACGTATGTAATGTTAAAACAAAACACGAGTAGGTGATAAAACAGGCATTGGAAAATAGTAATAACAAATCTAGTCAGATAACAGAGTTAAAAATAAAACAAGTAATCAAAAACACAAACACAACGAAAACAAAAATTCCATAGAAAGGGTGTCAAATTTTCCAATTTCGAACAAAGGGCGTTATCGTTTGGTATCCGCTGAAAGTTCTGCAAAAATACGTAAATATAGAACTGATTTCACAAGGCACGATCAGATTTCATTTTTTTATCCAAAATTGAAATTTTCGGCATGAAAACAAATGACAAAAATGTATTGGAATTTTTGTTGAAAAATATAAAATAACCCCCACTAAAAACAGGAAATCGAATAAATAATAATACCGACCGGTCAGTGGCTAAGTGGGCATCGCGTTTGGGTCGTGTGTTCTCGGTTTTTCAATTCCTCGGCTGGCTAAGTCGTCCATCACAACACAAGCAACATTTTCCGCTTAATGTGATGGTAGTAGGAGATTTTCAAATATTGTCAGGTTATTCGTAACCCGGGAATGTTTGTCTTTCTTTTATAAAAAAATGTCTACAACATTCTCAAATCTATTACCAAAATTATGACAATTTATTCGTTATTTGTCACAGAAAAGGGTAGCATTTTTTCTTGTATTTCTGGCCGCTACATATAATTTTATTTTGGTGAGAATATTAATAATGGCTTTCTTTCTTTTTTACAAAAAAAAAAAAATAATAATAAAATAAAAAGTACCTATGTAGTTACTTCGAATGGCGGCTCGTAGCTTCTGGGTGTACTAGAGTGATTATCTTTTATAAATATGGCATTATTGTTGTTGTTGTACCCGAAAACGTTTTTTTTTATAAAGGTTTTCAGGATGTTTCAATTTGATTCGCCGATTTCCCGAATATCTTCGTACACAAAAACGAATTTTGGAAAAAAATCAATAATGCCATTTTTTTAATATTAGCACTCAAGTACACCCAAAAGTCACGAGCCGCCACTGGTTACTACTCACATCCAAACAGAAGTAGATTCAACTTAAAGGCTGTATATTATTAACATTAACAACACATGTAAAGAAGACATTATTGCAGTTGAAATGTATAGAACACTACATTGTAAACCCTTACTGTGATTTCACAACGCACGATCGGATACCATTTTTAATCGAAAATGAAAAAATTGTCAGAACGACGACCAAAACAAAGAACGAAAATGTGTTGGTCTTTTTGAAAATTTATGTAAAAATTTACTCTCACCGTGTGTGTTGTCTATAGACAAACTAGATTATTTGACATCAACCAACGTTGTAAGATTAACTTTATAAAATGAATAGCGTACGTAAATACGCCATTACTGCAATAGAAATATAATGACCCTTACATTAGGTAACTCTTATTGTATGTCTTGCGATGAAGCTTTGGACGTTTACAAATAAGCCTCACTAAGGACGTGCTTGGAAACGAAGGCATAAACTATTCACTAGCTCATAATAAATGGGTGGTATCTGTTCAGAAAACTCTCATTTATCCCCACGGGCCTTCTGTGTGGAGATACAAAAATACATATTGGAAGGTTGTAACATTAATTACCTACTAACTCGAAAGCATGTTGGAAATGGGCACATTAAAATAGCAATTAACAGAAGGACTGGTAAATATGTGAGTGCGGATGAAAGTAACGAGGAACGTCAATAATGGCTGGATAACATGAATACTATTGTTACTGAACACGCATAAGACACGACGCAAATAAAACGAAAACATTACCTTGGGAATATATCGGAAACTCTCCATCGGAATGGCTGTGCGTGAGCATGGAGCCGTAGTAATGGTGGGGCCACTCCAGGCGCCCGCGGGGCTGCCCCGGGGGCTCCAGCGCTACCCGGGGGCCCTGGGCCCTACGGGGGCTCCAAGGGGCTGCACAGGGCTCGCGGGGCCCTACCGGCCGGCCTCTCCGCGCTCTCGGCGGAGCCACATCACCCGACACTATCTCCGGTAGTAACCAACTACCTCCCACCTCACAGCATTGCACGTGCACTGCAAGCGGTACTGAATGCGGAACTGGACTGTGTGTAGCAATATAACCTGCCCTTATTTACACTTTCCAACTTTCACGTACTACTCTTACTTACGTAGGATTGCTACTCACGCACAAAGAGCGTAGAACTTAGCACGTGTATCAGTATCAATTATCAACACGACTCGTCTGAAGCGCAACCGTCACTATTTTCCACTAGATCGGACAATCGCATGTCGACACGTAGAAACATCTAAAGTTGATGTGTTTTGCCGATTTTCCGAGTCTCTCGGCGTGCTCACTTCACACTGCTCACTAGTTACGAGTCGCGCGATTCTCTGTACGCTTCAGGTCATTGGGCAGATGGAAGACGAGACGAGGCGAGGAGGGTGGGATGATAGATATACTGGTTGTTATCAAACGTCTAGTGCGCTAGTGCGCTAGTGCGTATAGTCCCTCAGAAGATGACACATAACATGGGGAGATTGGAAATGCGCGGGAAGGTCAAGCTGCCTTGCGGGACTCGCTCGGAGCTGTCAGCTGTCACTGCTCCCAGGCTGGGTGGAGGGGCATGCTCCAGCAAAGTGGAGGAGAGGGCTCTCGGGAGAGGAATGCGTGCGTCACGTAGCGGGCGAGGAGGCGCGACTGGCTGGGAGGGCGATCAGATGTTAGGGGCTGGGCGGCGCGCGCACCCGGAGGCTGCGTCCCCCCCGCCCGGGGGGATCACGAGACTTATCCCAGCGACATCTGGGGTAGGTACTGCCTAACTACCAGTACCAGTCGAACACTAGTTCTCTGACTAAACATTCGTCAAATGCTTTCATTCTCTTCCCTTTACCTTGCGTGTTTACGTTTCTACGTAATATTTATTAATATCTCCCGGGGGTGGCATGAAGGCAGCCGTAGGTATCCTAAGAAGCTCATACCTAACATATGTAACTAGACTTTTATTAATATGCGTGCTTCGCTTCCAATCTATCAAAAACTAAACATTTTCATAGCTAGAATAAATGAACAAAAACATTACAATTTTTTTTTACAAAATAATACATATTATTGAAGAAGATAATACTAATAAATCAAAAACTAAACTTTTCACGATTCGTTTAGATTTATTAGTATTATCTTCTTCTTCAATAATATATTACATTGATGGCAATAATCTTTAAAGGTTATTAAAAAAACATTATTCCATTTAAAATTTAGTACATATTAGTATACAAAAGATTTCAAATAAAACAAAAAATAAACTTCATCTTACCTCAGCTTAGTGAATATCTTACAGAAAGCAAGAAAATATATTTATAATATTGTATTAAATAGTTTAGGAGGATAAAATAAGCAATTATGTTGAAATAATTACAGGTATGATGTGAGATTTTCACGGCCAAAAGTATTATCGTGATTTATTTTATGGGCTGATGATGGAAACTAGTGCTGTCCGAAAAGTTGGATAAATAAGGAGGTAGCGCAACACGACATAATACCCCAAAAATAAATCACTATAAAATTATGTTACAATTTACCTTAAGGCGCTTTACAAAATAATTTAAAAAGGGGAGTAATAGGCATATTATTAAAATGGTTAATTAAATACAGCAGGCCGCAAGCAATACCATTCCATATTGTGTGTATTATTAAAGTTGCATTTTAAACCTCACGAATAAGCAGAAGATTCAACCTTCACCTAATAAAGACGCCATTCGCTCAAACCCGCCACCCTGGCAATTCGTGCCTACTCAGTACTCACCTAATTTACCATTGGCAAGGACTGGCTCAGGAACGTCCTTCAGCCCGTGGCCCGCTGCTTTGTCATCGTCTTCTGATTTGCCTTCATTCTCTGCAAACCAACGAACACCGAATGTTGATTCTCTGCACAATCTTGACGACGTCATTCATATATACTATGAGAAGATTCTCCTCAGATTTTAATATTCTTTGAAAAAAATGTTGCGTACCACCCTTTTATAATAAAATATCTTTGGTAGATACTATAAAACATTGCATAACACTCTTTCGTAATGAAATATCATTGGTAGATACTATAAAACATTGCATAACACCCTTTCATAATAAAATATCATTGGTAGATACTATAAAACATTGCATAGCACCCTTTCGTAATAAAATATAATTGGTAGATGGGTACTATAAAACATTGCATAACACCCTTTCGTAATAAAATATCATTGGTAGATACTATAAAACATTGCATAACACCGTTTCATAATAAAATATCATTGGTAGATACCTACTATAAAACATTGCACAACACCGTTTCATAATAAAATATCATATGTAGATACTATAAAACATTGCATAACGCCGTTTCGTAATAAAATATCATTTGTAGATACTATAAAACATTGCAAAACACCCTTTCATAATAAAATATCATTGGTAGATACTAAAAAACATTGCAAAACACCCTTTAATAATAAAATATCATTGGTAGATACAATAAAACATTGCATAGCACCCTTTCGTAATAAAATATAATTGGTAGATAGGTACTATAAAACATTGCATAACGCCCTTTCGTAATAAAATATCATTGGTAGATACTATAAAACATTGCATAACACCGTTTCATAATAAAATATCATTGGTATCATCACCTACTATAAAACATTGCACAACACCGTTTCATAACAACATTTATGTACACTCCCCTTCCATACACAAGCAACATTGCATAACACCGTTTCATAATAAAATATCATTGGTATCATCACCTACTATAAAACATTGCACAACACCGTTTCAACAACAACATTTATGTACACTCCCCTTCCATACACAAGCAAATGCTTTCAATGGAAGAGTAGTAAAAAACCAATGATGTAAAATGAATTATGTCCCATGTAAAACATATCATTAAAAATAAAAAATAATTATTAAAAAAAAAAAAAAAAAAAATAATAAAATATCATATGTAGATACTATAAAACATTGCAAAACACCTTTCATAATAAAATATCATATGTAGATACTATAAAACATTGCATAACACCGTTTCGTAATAAAATATCATTTGTAGATACTATAAAACATTGCATAACACCCTTTCGTAATAAAATATCTTTGGTAGATACTATAAAACATTGCGCAACACACTTAAGAGAAACTGCGGCGCGTCCTCTTCATACAAAACTTAAAATTGGATTTGAGGTCTAAATACTTGATTAAACTGAATAATTATTTTTTTATTCAAAATTTATAGCAAATATCTAGTACGGGTATGTTATGTTTTATTTATTTGTGTTTAGAAATTAGAAAATATATGCCATTAAAAATTCAATTTTTACGATTTTAGAGGCAACTATGACAATTTGTAGTGAGTTAATGGTAATTATTAAAAAAACAATCTTTCCCTACTATGTAAATACAATGAAATATGGATTTAAAAATAAAAGTAAATCGTAAAAAAGGCGTTTTTTGTGTAGGAATTTAAAATTTATTTACGACAAAATTTGTGTTCAAGCGTAAATCAATCGTTTGAAAATTAAATTTAAAACCATCAAAATGTTTGTTTAAATATATATTTTTTTTTTTATTTGCATAGAAAAAGAGGCAAAATTATTTTGTTGTAGTAATTACCATTAAATCACAAATAATTGCCAAACTTGCCTCAAAAATCTATTTTTTTTTAACAGCCCATATTTTATAATTTGAAAGATAAATAAATAAATTAGCATTAATCCGTACTGGATTTTTGCTTCACCTGTATGGATAAAAAAAAATATTATTCAGTTTCGTTGGGTATTTTGGTCTCAAACCAAAATTTAAGTTTTGTGTGAAAAAGGCCGCGCAACCGTTCCCCTTAGAGTTAAAATATTGTGTTTCCAAGTTTGGTTGAAAATGGGTTAAAAAGTACCGAAATGTACGAAAGATAGCCTAAACCTACCGTCCCAAAGTTATTAAATAAGGTCATATTAACTCGTCACGATCAGCATCTAACTGTGCTACTTGCTTTTTCTCAATACGATCATTATCTAAAGCTTTCATTAATACGCATTCGGATTTAAGAGGTTTTATCGCAACATTTAACTGTGAAAGTAGTGGAAACAGGTTTTACAATATATCGACACGATTTAACCTTTAATAATGAAAAGTTAATACGAGAGAAAGTGGGATGGTGATTTTTTAAAAATATTTATTTATTATATTTGTTTACAGACTCTTATCCATTAATAACAGAGAACATAATAACAATGAACGAAGAGAATGGTAGGTACCTGGATAAAATTAGCAACACTTGATTAAAGCAATGACAGATTGCACAAAAACATCAGTGGTATTGAAAATTGTTCAGCATCCGTGTTTTATATAGTGCTTACCTTCTTATTTCACGAAATGCGCGTAACTTCTACCGTTTAGCCGGAATTTGCAATTATTATAGCATTTTAAACCGATTAAATTTTGAAAGTGAAGCTAGAACAAAGATTTCTCAATGCAGTCGAAGATTTTATACCTGACTGAAGTGTCAAGTGGTGTCGGGATTTACGGGACCTTTTCAACCGAGGATGTCTGCATGGAGGACAGATAAGCCATATTTTGTTTAAAGTTTTTGTTTTGTTTTTATTTTCTGTTTTTGTTTATGTATTTTGTTACAGATGACACACATAAACTTCACTTTGACTTTGGTTCAAGATTTTGCTTATGATAGCCTGCGATAAGCGAGCCCTAAGGGTCTGAGACAGAGGTGTGAAATCGTCGGATCACGACAATAGAAAGAATGTATTGGAGCCAGGAAGGAGTCTGAAAGGGTCGAGAGGATGCACTAGGTGGCATGAAAGGCTGGGAGGTGACTGGAGAGACTAAGGTAAACTAGGATGAGGTGATTTTGCACAGCGGTGCTGCCAAGGTCTGTTATCTATGTGAGGATGTTGTGTCGGCGCTCTTTATTGGCAGCAGACACATGTCAGCGCTATATTAGCGGCGGACACATGCCTGAACGGATGACGAGCCTCGTGCTGGCACAGTTGGTGGACGGGGTAGTCTCTCTCCCTGCAGCAGCTGGTACAGTTCCTTCGCTACCTAGGACTCTTGCAGCAGAGTCTCCATCTTCTGTCTTCGTCGAGCGTCACAGCGGTGCTGCCAAGGTTTGTTGTCTATGTGAGGATGTTGTGTCAGCGCTCTTTATTGGCAGCAGACACATGTCAGCGCTATATTGGCGGCAGACACATGCCTGAACGGATGACGAACCTCGTGCTGGCACAGTTGGTCTAAATAACAAATGTAGATCCTAGGAAATAAATTGTACAGCGCCCTTGAGGTGATTTTTCACAAAAACGGCGCTATACAAATTATCCAATTATTATTATTATTATTATTGTAAATCCTCGTGGCAATATCTTTATGAGCACATATATTGGATTGTATTGTATTATTTCCTTGACAGTAATATTTATTTTATGCTAATCGAAGGTCCATGCCAACATATTGCATCTTTTCATGAGATAGATGCTACAACATGGAATTAAAAATTATATTATACTTATTTTTATAAAATCTAACGTTCCAAGGTTTGCAAGCTTTCAATTTCAGTTTTACCAATATAACTATTGAAGACAAAATTGGGAAAACCGGCAGACAAGCATCCGTGTAACAGCTTTGCTGGACTATCTCTATTTTTAACTTAACCTGTATTAACACATGTTTTATTATTAAATAAATTAAAAAATGGAAAATAATATATTTTAACTCTAAGCCATCGATATCATTCTCAAAAACGGCAGATTAAAGATTGTGATGGATTTTACTTCCCAGGAACAGTTACTGTCGACAGATACAAATTATTAATTTATGATCATAATACAGTTACGAGATAATAACAAAAATCCGATAACATACGCAAACTTATCCGAAACAAGGTATTAGTAGGACTGAATCATTTTTATTAAAAACAACTAGCTGTACACCGCAACGCGTTGCTGTGGCTCAGTCTGTCTGTGCAGATCGAGAAACAAAAACGCGCGTGTTGCTTTTACGTCTAACTGATGACGCTGTTTTTAAAAAGCACGTTGTCCAACAGATGGCACTGTTTTCCAAAAAAGCATATTTTTACCTGACATGTTTTACAGGTGATAGATATATAATATAGGTATATAAAAAATACGCGTATTCGAATGCAATGTTGCGTCAAAATTTCAAAGCAATCGATCAAGAACTTTCGGAGATTTAAGATTTTGAACAAGCGAACATTTTCATTTTTATTTATATATAGAAGATATATAACATAAAATTATAACTTATAGTGAGTCACTACTTACTATACTGTAGTTTTAAAATTAACTTTGAAATGGTACTGTTGTGCACGAAACTACTGGGATTTAAATTGGGATAATTTTTATTTATTTACGGACAAATAGTCCATTAACCATATTATATTTTTTACACGAATAAGAAACAGAGATTGCAATGAAAGGAGACCATATATAAATGATGAGCAATGACTATATACATTTAATATAAAAAGTACAGATAGAAGACGATTACAAGTGTTACAAGACAATTACAATTACAATGCATGAAGAAGGTTTAAAGGGCTTTTAAAAATAACACATTACGTATCGACTGTTACGTATATTATGTGGCGTACCTACATTTCTTTTTAAATGTATGTAATTTTTTGGATTGCCTCTGATCTTGTAAATATTGACCAAATGTAGCGAGCGAATATTAAAAAAAACTGTTGCGAAAATATTATAAAAGGAAGACATATATAAAGTAACCGCAATAACTCTGTTTTATATTCATTTAGAATTTTTATGATAATGGTTATTATTAAAAAATATATAAATAAAACACCATATATTTTTTTTGTTATTTATTACTAAAGCTCTCTGCTGGAAAATACATTGAAAGCGAATCTGTTTGTATGGGTTATCAATATTCATTACAACACTAATAACACTGGTCAACACATTTTTTGTCCCTTTAACGAAAGTAGCCAAATCTGACAGGAAATTTCACGCTGATTTCAGATATGTGATTAGTTTTTTTCTATCACGTCAGATTTTTATGGGTTTTAAGTTTTACTAAAATATGTATTAATTCATATTTATTCGTGATTTATCATTGATTTTTTTATAATATGGCAACACTGGGCTCGAATGTCATTTGAATGTCACAAACATGAAAGAGAACTATGACAACATGGAGCTGCTGTTAACAAAAATTAAATATGTAAAATATGAATGGAAAATATGTGGTGATCTAAAAGTAATAGAGCTCCTACTAGGACTGCAAGCGGGATACACAAAATATTGTTGTTTTCTGTGCGAGTGGGACAGCAGAGACAGGAAAGACCAAGGACTGGCCTACTAGAAAGCACCTCAAACCTGGCACGAAGAATGTTCAACATGCTCCCTTAGTAAAATTTAAAGATATGATATCTTTCTTCCACCCTTACACATTAAATTGGGTTTGATGAATTTTTTTTAAAGGCTTGTCTAAGGATGGAAATGGCATGATTTACTTAAAGCAAAAGTTTCGTAAGATTAGCGACGCAAAAATTAAAGAAGGAAAATTCGTGGGACCAAAAATAAGGGAGATCTTGACTGATCCATAACAGTGTTGAGAACAGTCGAGCTAGCCGCTTGGAAAGCCTTCAAGAATGTTGTCAAGAACTTTCTTGGAAGTCATAAAAGTGAAGACTATATCAGCATTGTGTCTGAAATGCTCATGGCCTATAAAATATGGAATGTAACATGTCACTAAAAATACACTTCCTTCACTCTCATTTGAATTATTTCCCCGAAAATATGGGAGATGTCAGTGACGAGCACGGCGAACGATTTCACCAGGACATTGCGGCTATGGAAAAGCGAAACCAAGGAAAGTGGAGTCCATCTATGCTAGCAGACTATTGCTGGACCCCGCAGAGAGACTCTCAAGATACTCACAAGCCCAAATCAGGAGCAAAAAAAAATAAATTGAATTAGTTTTGAAATTTTGTTAAGTAAGTACCCGTCATACTATGGAAGAATTATGTAAAAAAAACATTGTTAAATAATAAAAAAAACCTGACCTATAAATTTTTTTTTTTTCATTTCGTGTTTATGGATACTAAATAAATATAAAAAAATTAGCTATGCTTAAGGGACTGCACTTAAAAAAATAAATGTCGACCAGTGTAATATAAGATAAATTTGTCTACGTGACCGTACATAGTAGTTTTAAATTTAAAAAAGGTATTCCAGCTTGTAACATAGATACCTAATTCTAATTGCTATTGGTCTACACTCTACAGTCTACAATCACATTGTATTAAAGTGAATTTTACTAGGTATTTTCCGGGTACCTACGAAGGGCTAAAGGGTAAGTATTACGGTGCACATAAATATATATTATAGAATAAATAAAACAGAAATCCCCAACTGGCACATTCCATCATTCTTCCTGAAATATAGTACAATTTCTAAAGAGAAAACAACCCTAATTTAAAAATTGGCTAATGCCATCGCATCAAATAACACACATAATAATTTAGATGGCGTAATAGTTTCATCAGCGTTTGAGAGTCAGTGCCTTAACTTTCTTCTTGGGACAGGGACCGGGATGAAGTTTGCAGTGAGTTACAGTTTTGCGAGGATCTATGTCAGTTGCGTGTTTATACATCTCAAACCACGATATGTCCACTGGATCGATTTCTGAAGGCAGGGAAAACGTATAATCTTGATTGAAAGTATATTGCCAAATGACTGGGTCGCGAGCAACTGCATACAGAAATCGGCATGTGCCCGACACGCGGCTCAAATCAGCCGGCTGCAAGTAGATGAAGATCCTGATCAACAGTTCCTTGGGCAGGCCGGTCAGGCTCGAGCTGGGGAAACCCCTGTTGGTCAGCGCCTCGCTTCGCGCCGGGGTGGCCACCGAGTCTTTGATCTTAAAAGATAATTCCCGGCAGTTCTTTATTTCCGGCGGCTTGGTGGCGTCACCGGGAGGCAGGTAGCGATCGATGGGGATACACGTGCTGTAAGTCGTCGCGGAGTCTGAAGAAATGCAATTCAGGATCAGAGAGTTTCCCAAGGGGTGGACGAGCAAGTGGCAGGAGTAGTCGGGGAAGTCCGGCAGGGTGAACCTGAAGCTGTAGGAGCCTGGCCGGTCGGTGTTCCAGTTATCTGGAAGTTTGCAGTACTCGACAAACAACTTAAAGTCAACGCCACCCTCTGGGTCGTCCAAGAGATATGGCCTGAATCCGCTCTCGGTCATGTAGAGGAAGGCGGCGGCGGCCAGCAGGTCGGCTGGGCGATGGATGGTGTGCGGCAGCAGCTGAGCGCACAACGAGAACACTCGAACTCCGTTTACTCCTATCAGATCGTCTAGTTCGTTCACTGGAAGTAAGGGACAAACATTTCAGATAAAGTGTTGCGAAGAAGAACGTTTCCAGACTGCAAAAAGAATAACAGATAAAGTAAAAAACATAATTAAAAATGCAGGAAACTCTCGCCAGCCGCATCTGTACCAACCGCATCTGTACCAACCGCGCAATGTTAATGTCCCTCTCCTGGGTGGAATTCGCCGCGTGTGCACTGTGCACAGTATTGCCTCACTAATCGTATTGGAAGAAATCACAATAAAACGACATCATTTTGAGGAATTCTTTTCGTGGTGGCAATGCTATATCCAATAAGGCAATTTATTTGTTTCCTAGTCGATTTGACGATAAAAACCGCGCTTAAAATCTCGTTAATTCAAAATTATAAAAGGTCAGCTACGTACACACGACTTGTCATATTTGAGAACTGTGCCAAACGAATGTTTTGGTGTGGTCTTTTAAAAATAATAATATTGTGAAATACATGAAAATTTAAATTCTTACCTACATTTTATAATGTGCTTCTTTTCCAATTACTCCAGGGGTTAAATATGGTCCAATAATAAATTTTACAGTAGATACTCCCGAACAAGCTAAACGAGGAGACAGGTGGCCAAAAATAACCTTACGTCAACAAACAACCAAATGGACATTTCTATCAGTAGTTATGATATAAAAACTATCTTATTTTTCATGTTTTTTTTTTCACTTTAAAAAAAAACAACAAAATTAGTTACATGAAAACTAACATGAATCTATTCGATTTTGTGGCTCGGGCAAATGAAATTTTGATTAAACTAAATATTGTAATAATTCTGGGAAATTTGAAAAACGCAGAACAAAATAGAGTAAAAACGGTGTGGTTCTTTATTATTTTTAGTATGAGTATACTGTAGTTCTTCATTTTAAAATATGTTGTTTTCATTGTTGCTTTCATGTAAAATGTTGTTTTTTGGGTATATATGTATATGTGAACACTATTTCATTGATTATTATGTATGTATGAATACAATGTTGTTTCTAATTTTAAAGTAGTTAATTCATGGTGGAATTCCATTAATATAATGTTATTTATTGTGTATGCATGAATAGATTGTGGCTTGTCATTATGTACGCATAAATAGAATGGCGTCCTTTGCTATGTACGTATGAATAGATTGTGGCTTGTCGTTATGTACGCATGAATAAAATGTTGTTCTTTACTAAGTACGTATGAATAGATTGTGGCTTGTCATTATGAACGCATGAACAGAATGGTGTTCTTTACTATGTACGTATGAATAAATTGTGGCTTGTCATTATGTACGCATGAATAAAATGGTGTTCTTTACTAAGTACGTATGAATAGATTGTGGCTTGTCATTATGTACGCATGAATAGAATGGCGTTCTTTGCTATGTACGTATGAATAGATTGTGGCTTGTCATTATGTACGCATGAATAAAATGTGGTTCTTTACTAAGTACGTATGAATAGATTGTGGCTTGTCATTATGAACGCATGAATAGAATGGTGTTCTTTACTATGTACGTATGAATAAATTGTGGCTTGTCATTATGTACGCATGAATAAAATGGTGTTCTTTACTAAGTACGTATGAATAGATTGTGGCTTGTCATTATGTACGCATGAATAGAATGGTGTTATTTACATACATAGTAAATGTATACATAGTATGAATATAATATTTTTGTATGTACGCATGAACACGATGTCGTTTTGTATTATGTATAGGCGGAAAAAAATAAGTACCCTAGAAGATAACCCCGCGGTTGGCGAGTGTTCCCAGAAAGAAAAGCTGCAGCATAAAACAATTTTTAGAAAAATCTTTTGAAACAGGAATAAAAACAAATAAATAGAAAATAAAGTAGATATTATTCAATAAATAGGTTTGTTACGCATTACGATTATCGTAATAATATCATTTGTAAAAAAATAATGTAAAGAATATTGTGAAAAATATGATGACAGTTATTCCACACAAAAAAAATGACAGAAACACCTATTTAAAAGTTATAGCCTAAATTTTAGGTCAAAATAAAAAATAAATGAGTTTGTAGAAAACATCTTTAAAGTATATATCAGAAAGGATAAAAAATGGATTAAGAGCCATACTGCTACAGACGGCAGTTTAGCAATTTATCCATTCCAGAGTCGATATACAAACTTAACGATGCACAATTTTGTTTTAAATTTGCTTGAATCAATCATTTTACTGGGATGTTGGTATACAATCATTACACAGTACGCCCTAGCAAAATATATTATTTATGTAGTACCTTATCCGCAGCAAAATATTTTAACCGAGGAAAATATTCCATATAAGACGGATTAAACAAGTCTTGGATGTAGACAGAAAGAAATCAATGTTTTCAATATTGCTTCTTGTAACACTGTCAAGTAAAATGAAATAATAAAATAACACACTATTTATTGAATGCTTGGTCATTATATGATTAAAAAAAAACAGATATAACAAATTAGTAATTAATAGCAAAATATGGCGGAAATATTATGTTGTATGGTATTTACTAATTATCTGACATAAAATCAAAATGAAATTAATCAATATGGTGGAATAGTGGCATAGGGGGCACAAAATCAAATAAGGTAGTTAAAGCGATATCAAAAAACTAATAAGACAAATGACATAAAACTAATTAAATTTTTTAGAATGCTGTCTTATCGAGCTACAAATTAATGCATTTACGAGTTACAAGTAGGAAGCTAGGTAAAAAATGTATATAAGATTTTGCTGAAAGCTTGTAAAAAATCATATTATATAAGACTTCCCAGAACAGTCTCTGTTAATGAATATAGGTCCAGTTATTTACAACTCGGATTATTATGGAATTAGATTTTCACTTACATTAATATTGTTTCTTGTTAAATTCGTTTGATTGTTTGATAATGACATATAGCTTTGATAATGTGATCACTGATAATTGTTTAAGGTCTCAACTTACTAGCTAACTTTAAAAAGTTTAATTTACCCACATTTATTTATTTTTAGAAACAAATGTTTCAAATATGTGAATTAATTTATACACACACAGAGCAATTAGCAAGATCTGTTTGAGAAGGTAGAGTGGAGGGCGCAAGGCATGATAGCCTTGACATATGCTTAAAATGAAACAATCTGCTTTCATGGAAATAAGATCGAAATTGATGAAAGATTGACCGAAGATCGAGATGAGATCATGTTCATAAGTGCATGGGTGTTGTATGAATGAGCATGCGGAAACGAATTGTCAAACATAATACATAACCAAAAAATACACGACATAAACAACAAATATAATGATAATTAATAGAAAAACAAACACGTCTAACCTTCCGAATCTTCTGATTCCTGTTTCGAATACCCAGACATCGTATTATTTGCACCTTCATCGCTTGGAATATTTGTATCGCTGTGCATTTCGGCCATTGTTTTCACTAATAGTATTCACTGCTAGTTCGTTAATTTATAATTTTATATAATTTAGTGACAGGTGAATAACAAAAACATATAATACAACACGTAAATTATTGTTATCATCTAAGAAATATTAACAAAATAAGGAAAATGACACATTATTTACACACAACACACTTGTTGACTTCCGAAATCGTCAACTGTCACTTTGAAAGATTTGGAGGTTGGTAGCTGTGTTGATAACATTTTGTAATATTATTTTTCGGAGGTAGGTACTTCCGTAAATTACATTCGACTTGAGCTTATTTGGAATAAAACAGTAGAGGGCGTTTATGTCTTTGGTGACATTTTTTTGCAAAATAAAAAAAAACAATCCGGGCGTATCGGACAGTAATGCTAGTCAGCTAGTCTCACACAAGGGCTGAACCATGGCTGAACTCTCGTGGTATAGGCAGGGCCGGCCCTATGCGGGCGCAATAAGCTCCTGCAGTAAAAAATATTATGGATTTTTAAAAATATATTCATATAGATCAACAAACTATTCTGATAATATATTTTATATATACATATATAAATATATAATAAACGTACGTAGAATTTATAAATCCTCATTTAAACGAATAAAACACCATGTCATTAAAACACGCCGTTTGGTTGGTAAAACTGTTCTTGCAGTTTCATCACAACCAATCTAAGTGGGTAATAAATCTATGGTTAAAATTACATTGGTTAATTTTTTTTCATTTTGGTGGTAAAGGCAGATAGTTGATTTATGGGTAAAGGAACTTGTGTGGAATTTGAAAATCTCTTCACCCATCTTCACCTATTGAGGGTATTTTACCTCAATAATGCAGCACATCATATACTGATGTTACTGAAGGCCATCTCTGTTTCATGTTAACAAACGGCTGCTTCCTCTTGATTATGGTTTTTTATGGTTTCCCTTAATACAACAGGCGAATGGGGAGGAATTCCTAAGAATATAAACCATAGCAGACTTCTTCCTACTCCCAACAGAACACATACAGACATGTATGTAATATATGTATGTTGCTGATGCTCGGGCAAACATGCAGGCTCAATGATGCAAAAACATGCAATTTAAATAGGGTTTTTTAGGAAACCATTTTTTCCCTACCGAGAAATTATAAGTCTAAAATAGCCAGGTAACATTTTAAATACCCATATGAGGTAAAAATTGTGATGCTCATATGACGCCATTCTATTTGTGTTTATTAACATTAAATTCAGTAAATTTCAATAACTCATCAATCCACCGAAAAATTAAAACTTTGACAATTATTTTAACTCTTAAAACTAACTACAACAATAAAAAATAACAGGTATCTAAGTTAGAAGGACATTATTGATATATTTTTTATAATGTATTGCAGTTCCTCATTGGAGCAGCCCGCTCCTGGCGTCGAATTGCTAAGGGGCCAAGGCGCTGGTAATTCTTAACACTTAACATTGCCCTTGAGATTATTTTTCATAAAAACGGGCTACGAAAAAAAATACAAATCAGTGGACAAGGCGTCCACTGGTTTTGACAAGGGACGCTAAAATTGTACTCACTTCGGCTCAGGGCCATCCCTGGATATAGGGCTTGGCCAGATTTACTATATCGATTGCTATACATTCCCGATGGCAAAGGCGTCAAGAAATAACGGTTCATACGTTTCGATTTTAGTTGATCAACTCGACACTTGAAAGCATATTGACAAGTGTGAACCTTCTTTCAACAAAGTTGATTTAAGTTTTTTGTTAGAAATCTTTTCGTTCAATGAAAGCTGATCAACTAAAATTCACATCATAACCTGAAAGAACATTTGGAATCATAACAAAAAAGGGGATCGGGACATTCAGAAATTTCAGAACATAGAAAAATTGAATTGAGTGTGGCAAACAGTTTTATTTTGACACTTGTCTTCTTCAATTAAAACTGTTAAATTTAAGAATGAAAAGCATTACGAATCTGACAAAAAGATCCTCTATGAAAGGTCAAAATTCATTCACCATAACGTCACACCTGACATGGTGGGCACTGGTGCCACTGCTTGGGCATGTGATAAATAATTTTGTGTTGTGCAGGAATCGAACCTGCAACTTCTGATTGACAGTCAAATGTCTTAAATTTGACATGATATTATATTGGAACAGAAATGACCTAAATTAGATTTGCTCTAGATGCGGCTCTACCTTCTTAATAAAGCATTCTGTGGTCAACTTTCTAGTAGATTGCGCTGTATGTAGGTTGAAACACAATGGAATTTTCACTTTTTAAAATGAATAGGTTTTATAAATATTAAATAGTATTAATAATAGTTTTTAAATAAAAGCCAATTATTTTGCACATATTTTTTTTATATAAATGAGCTTCTCATGATAATACAACTGTAAGTAATATCAAAACTTATTAAATCTATTTTACAGCTTAACAATCACGGTAATATCTGTTTAAAGGCAACACACATTGTGCTCATCAGTAGAAATAATAGAGAAATTTAATGATTAAATGGAAGCCTGAATGAAGCAGTCAAACCAACTTCCTGACAATGTGTTCAAACATTAGCGGCTCTGGCAAACTCACTCCATTTACCCATTGTACCCAAAAACATTACCAACAACGGACAAATTTATTTCCAAAAAACAAGGAAAACTATTATATGTATTACCTTTAATAAGTTACACATGTCTAAAAACCATTCCAAAGTATCAGGTTATAAGAGAATGCCTGGATCCAAATTTTCCATTCCACAAAGTCTACGGAGTAAATGTAATTGAATACATTCAGCAACTAAATTAATGGAACAGGGAGAATCCACTAGGCAAGCTAGCCCGCGAGATACCAGATGTAATATAAGTTTTCTTACAGGGAATCCTCAATTACAGACTTAAATCTGGACCATATGAAAACATAAACATGACAAATAAGTGTGCCGCTTTAATTATACATTCCAGATTTGTGATGTACCGTGTTTCAATATGATTCATTATATTACGCTACTGGCTACATGACCATCGCAGCATGTCGCATAAACTTATTTTTCACTCTGGATTTTTGGTCTTCGCAATACAATATTACAAACAGAATAATTTTTGAAACTCCATTTAAAGTTATACGGATTTATTTAATAACCCATCAGCATACCAGTCATATTTGCATTCGTTGGTTGTCTCGTCAGCTTTTTTAATGTATTAAAGAAACAATGCTCTGAATGCAAAGCAAACTTTTTATTTGTTTTTAGAACTGTATTTAAATAACAAAAACTGATTTGCCAACGGGTTATCTCTTTACAGAAAGATAACCTTTCTATTATCTATCTTCAACTTAATAAAGTCGGTGGTAACCAACAAGTACATTTATTATTTATGACTTATTACTTTAGAATATTATTAAGCATAATAAATGTTGGTTATTAGGAAGTAAAATAAAATAGATGTCTAAAATTTAACTAAATAAGTTAGGTCCTCCGATCTTCAAGAATAACATTACCAACTAAGATTACTGGTGACGTGCATCCAGTTTCCAGCGGAGGAGAGTTAAAACTAATCGCTAACTAAAGTAAACCGACAAGATCAACGTATCCTCTTCATGAACGTGTCAGTACCACATACATGTTAAAATAGGAAATCAAATTTATGGTTTCACTTAAACATTATTTCATCTGAAGGCCATCTGTGACCAAAATTACAACGAGAGGCTTCTCTTTTCATAAATGTTTCTGTGTGCTAGTTCACTGTATAAAGGGTCAAAAGTTGAAAGCACGTCACCGTATAATGAACCTGTTTAATTCTATAATAATCAATATTATTATTGTATAATGCAAAAAACTGAACAAAGAATAAGGTAAATATGATTCATAAGCAATTTAAAAAAAAATTAGACACCGTATATTGTAATCAAATTTAACAGCTATGGTAACGTGTTCTTGGTGAAAAAATAATTTAAGTAGTCAATAATACAAAATGAAATCCATCAAAGCATATTAAATGTTAAATAAATAAATATTGACTTATTATCTTCAAATTGATATTCAGCAAACATTTCCCGCTACTTTCTATCATGATATTTCAGGGGGAATACATTTAAGTCATCATCATAATTAATTATATTACTACAAAAACAAAACTTATAAACACAGGACATTGTTACATGATGGATTAATATTTATTTATTTAAAACAAAACAATGCAATGACATTTCAACATAGTAAGTGGGATATCATTCTAAAATAAAATATTTGTGGATTCAGAAGAAGGCGGAAAGTCAATCTCAATGACTTTTGAGATGATCACAACAAACTTGGCAATGAATGATACGTTTTAAAGTCAAATGATTACATCATCTGAGAAAAGTATGTGGAATCAAAACATGAAAATGATCAATTTAAATTTATGCTCCATTTCACAGCTGCTGGAAAACTGTTGAGGTACTTTGGTATTTTATATTTGCGCATTATAACATTTGAACAGGTATAGGCAGAAAAGATCCAACTCATTTCAAATCTTTTTTGAATTTATTAAAAATAGATTGAGAATAATTAAGAATTTATGTATTGGAAAAAAAATGCAGCCGGTATAAACATTCCCTTGATAGTAATCCTGTTATATTGGCATAATGACATATTGCAAAACATTAATTTTACATTTTGCAGAAAGAGTCCAATCAATGGCATTTGAGTCATCGCTAGCAAAAAGAGTACAATTGTAATAATTTTTTGTCTATAGAATTGTATGAGTTTATTTATTAACATCGGCAAGAGAAATACTAGTTCCATAATTCACATTAACTTTTGAAAGCTGGCAGCTTGCTGTGATTTTACATTTATCTAATCTTATAAACATCTCGAATTGCAGATTTGTTAGTTGAATGTTTTCTGCTTATATATGTCCATTTTACCTCCGCAATGCACACAATTATTCTACCACTTTCAACTAATATGATAACAGCTCAGTACAAAAGACATGACGAAATGAATTAGGCCGTACACAAATTTATGTACATTTACTTACTTGAAACTATCTGAAACATGTTTTCATAGGAATTATGACAATAATAAATATATATGTATTTATACAGCATGTGGAAGCAGACATTATTTTTTACCAAATATTTGGGTACACATATGTATTTTAGTTATACCAACAAAAATGTAATTGATAGAAGTATATTTTTCTAATCAATTGCTTAATAAGACTAATAATTATTGTAGTGGGTACACACAAGACAATATAATTAAAATTGGCTAACTAATCTAGAACATTAGATTGCGAATATAATAACACAATTCAAACTTTCCAAATCAAAAAATTAATCAGTTTACTTAACATATTTACTTATCGAGAACTAAACATAGATTTATGGATCCTTTTACAATTTTATTGATAAGGATAATAAAAAAATATCAGAAAAAGTTCAATTTTCATACTGCTCATTGAAGTGAGTCGGGTAAAATTTCAGTTGAACTATCCTTTCAAATTATGTATTACACATTTTATGCAAAACCAAAAATACATATCTATAAAATTCTCTATTTTTCTCTTACATATTCTTTTCTTTCTAATAGATCTTGAGTCATTATTTATTACAAAAACAAGATCAACTATCTCGTCTCAGATTGGCATTGTTCACAAATGATACTAAGCAGAGATACACATGAATGCGACTGTGTGAACCCTTCAAACTCAAATGTTAGATTCTATAGCATATTTTTCTCACGTGATCTTTTATAATGCCACATCATTATACCTACACTAGACCGTGTACCGTGTCCATGTACAGGTTACATCGGGTACACCCAAGCATCTCATGCAAATTAGAACATAAGAAACAATCGGACTCGCACAATAAAATAGCTTCTGACTTACATTGAAATATTCAAAAATAATATGTTATTTGAAAAGACAATACTCACAAATAATGTGATATGTATTTGAATCCCTATATTTAGGATGATGCCACTAAGATGGAGTCCACAAACTAAGATGGAGTCCACAAACTTCCCATGCAAAATGCTTCAGGACTTCTGATAGGAGCGCCAGTTTACCAAGACAGTTTGAGAAAACAAACAAACATTACTGCTTACAAAAGATGAAGAAAAATTACAATAAGTATTGAAAGTTAATATGTATTGTACATAAGTTGCCATCTACTACAATGTTGCGTATATTTGTAGACCGTCAAATAGTTATTTATCTTTCTACCATCTTGCCACTAATATTTTAATGGTAAATTTTTAATTATTGTAGAAAAATTTGCAGAATCTTTTGTGGAATGGTTTTTTTTGCGATACAGGCAGAAAATAAAGTGAATAGTGCCTATTATCAAATCATATCTTTACAAGGTATGAAATGTTAAAATCTAAAAATGTTGAATCGTTTAAAAATCCCATAAACCTTCAAACAAATAAAAAAAATTCCTTTGAATTAGTTAGTTTTACAAATATGTAACACAACATAGTTGAAATCATTAAAAAAGGGTTGAGTGATTCAAATGTTTTTACATTAACTTTACAATATTGCTCTTTACCATTCCACATAAAACTTCCCTATGCAGCTTGTTTATACATTTCAATAAAACTTTCACGATTGTTTTATGTTTAGCTTTAGGTTAACATGGATCAGTTTGCGCGAATTCCTCGCACACATCTCATTCTCATATTATACATCATCAATTAATTATTACGAACCATATAAACCTTCAAAATGCTAGGAAATAAGGATGATTATTTACAAGAGCGCAGTTATACTAGGAAATATATCAATTTAAATTTCAGTCTTCATTATTCAATAACAATTGCATAAAATGTCTTTCTACTTGGAAGTTAGAAAAAATAAAGAGAATGACCAAATACTTTTTTTATAATATTATTTGCACACAATTTGCAGTGCAAACATTCTGTTAAGATTATGCACTTTATTGAATGAAGAAAACATATTATTATACTTGAAATCAATTAAACATTTCTTAGGCCTAATAATATACAACATACATATTGCTATGAATCATTTGCCAACAACTGGAGTGTCGGTTTAGTGGTGATAAATGAATAACCTCAATTATTACAAAAACATAAGGACAAAATTTTATAAATTGATAATCTCAAACCTTGAATTTTAAACATTCGCATCAAACGTATTTGAATTCATTTTATTAGGCATCTAATCATTACAAAAACAGAGTGAACGTTAAATTACAAAACAACACAAAAATGTTTTAGCTTTATTTAATAATTTTTTCATAGAGAGCACATATTATCGAATGCTCCGAATTGAACTACAGAAGAATGTACATACATTCTTTGGTATGTCCAAAATATGGATCTTTTTCCATTTTAGTTATATTTTGTCGATTTTAAATGAAGATTGTAAAATAAGGAAGATTTGACAGCAAGAATGATTGTTTTTCATTCATCGTTAAGTTGGGCAACTTCAATCAGCTTTCCCAAAGCATTTGAGAACACTACTTATACAGTTATCAAAGTTCAATTGGAAGCAGACGTTATGACAACCGATTTCAATAGACAAATAGCCAAATCAATCTCAAGATACGCACAGAAGTTCATTGATCTTTGCATTGCACTTTAAATGTAATCCGTGACGGACATTCTTTGAATAAGGCCAGTTTTTTTGGCAATTTGTTGATAAAAATGACACATGTAAGCAGAAATGTAAAATACCATAAATTAAATTATGATTTTCAAATCATTACCTCATGTAATTTAAATATAATAATAGTAGTCGTAATAGTCATTGCAATAATCATAAATAGACACCAAGGCTGGCGATATATTTTAGTAAAATAATTACGATTACTTCTAAGAGACTAAGCTGTAACAATAGATTTTTCATTAATAATTTAAAAGTTCCAAACGTGTATTGAAAAATGATGATTTGAACTTGATATTAAAATGCTCGTTTGAGTAAACATTATAATGTTTACTGAAACGTAAGAGTTATGTATACCAGGTCATTAAATATTATGTACAAAATATCAATATACAACTTATCGTATAATATCTACCTGGTTTGTTATTGTTTTAACTCTCTTCATATAATTTAATTCGATTGTATAAATGACATTATGAATTATTTTTAATTGGTTTTAAGGAAATAATTCACAATATGATTTAACAATTAAATATCTATGTACATAATAAAATGCATGGGGTAAAGCACCCAGTGAGGCCCACATTATCAAGTAATGTTTAAATAAAAGTTATTGTATCAAATAAAAAAAACAGTACATACTAAACAAAAGAAAAATTTAAATAACATGATTTTTTTCTATGTAGGTTGAATATATTGTTTGGTTTGAACACATCTGGCAGTCTGGAACTATAATGGGTTAAATGAATCTGTTGATTATTCTGTGATGAAAAAGCAACGCTCTTTGATTCTCAGCAAATATTCTCCAAAGTATCCAAGGCGGAAGGAGCCATGATTGTACTCACTTCCGCACCGTATTTTGGACGCACCCTTGGCCTGCAAACAGACACATTCCTAAAATTAAAAAAAAAAATAAATAAAATATTTAACATAAGTTTTTTAAAAATCCAAGAAAATTGTCGCAGGATGGTGATTTCCATGAAATATAATTTTAAATTTACTGTTTCGTAATATCAACAAAGGAACGAGCCACAAACAAGGCAAGCAAACTCCCTCCAGAATACTCTGAAATCAATTTTACATTACTTTATATTATTACATATCTATGGGTAATTCAAATTTTTTTTTAATAATGAAAATCAACAAAATATATACTTATCTATACTATATAAATAAAAAAGTAAATGTTCATTTGTTAAAAATCTTAAAACTGCGAAAGTTCTTCACTGATTGCTTTGAAATTTGGACATTGCATTCGACTACATGTGTGTTTATATACCTATGTATATTATATGGATTGACACCTGTGGCAGGTAAAAACATGTTTTTTGAAAAACAGCTCCATCTGTGAGTTTCACAGGAAAGGGCAAAAGGAATATTAAAAGACATGATCGCTATGCGATATATGGGGGACCCCGGTGACCCCCTTAGGGTGATTTTTACACTCAGGTAAGTTAAAGTTTTCATAGATTGTTAGATATAATAAAGAAGGGGGCACTTGCAGTGGTGTCATCCAATTTTCGTAATGGTTTCGAAACAACACAATTGGTTACACAATGCTAATGATCTGAACAGACGGATAATTTCCCATCTTCTTCAGCCTAACATAACCCTATTGGGGATGTCAAAGTTTCACTGGCTCCGGACAGTTGGGACTCTTGTGCAATATTAACATGTTGCGAGAAAAGACGTTGCAACAGTAAGACAGAATAGAATACTCACTATAGAAGCTGTGCCCCTTGCACATCCATCATCTCCTCGGTGAGCTGCTGCTGCTGCAGGGGAAGGTGGGACTGGTGGGACTGCTGGTGCGACTGGTGCGACTGCTGAGTGTGGTGCGACTGCTGGGGATGGTGCAGCAGCGGGGGCGGGTGGATGTGGTGATGGTGCGGTAGGTGGTGATGCGAGTGTGGGGCGAGGTGCGCAGGGAATGCGGGTGCCAGGCGGGGCGAGGCGTACAGCGCGCTGCGGTTCAGCAGGTGCGCGGCGGTGAGGGGGCGGCGCGGCGACTTGGCGTTCACCACCCGCGGCTGGTGCATCTCTTCCAGCACGGAAGGGGCCACATATGTGAAGCCCTGGAAACATTGTCATACTATCATTAGCAGATGGGGGAATAAAACAGTAAGATGAAGGGGAGAAACCACTGGCAATAAAAGTAACAGTGGCATAGGGAAGATATATCGTACATTCTGTTGACCAAGGCCTGCTACTGACAAAATACTTTTCCTAGCTGGGAGAATCAATTTAATTGTGGGGAATATAAGAATTCAGAAACAAGATTCTGAAATAGAATACTTACAACATATTCTATGGATCACATTATTATACCTTAAAAATCATGTTGGCACTTTCGCTGAGGGTAGACTCATCGGGGGAATCAATCGGTGTCTGACGGGTAAATCTTGTGTCGAACTGCGAGACGTCATCTTCACCAATCTAAAAATATAAATAAAAAAAACACACATTAACCCTTCAAGCCTCGTAAGGACACTACTAGCCACAAACATCATACTCCATTAGATTAGATTCAGATATGTCGGGAGGGTCCGTACATTATAAAAGTATTTTTATCTTTTTTCCAAAATGCGGAGATATGTGATTTGATCGCACTTAGAAGGAGAAATAATTATTCTTCTAAGTTTGTCTAAAATATTTATACTCGATTCCAAGGAAAAATCCTAAAAAATGAAAAGAGCATGATTACAAATTGGCAGAATTATTCCGTTGACCGTTAAAGTGACAGAGCTTTGTGATTAAATTGTGTTTTTGGTCATTATTTCTACAAAATGTCAATGTGATCTATTGTTTTATTATAATTCAATATATTAACCCCTCCGACTTTTCGCGAACTTGAAGCTAAAATGTCTTTACCGAAATGTCAATTTCACGAAAACGTTGTGTTATTACCGCCTCACAATCAAAGCTCTATAAATGAAACATTACTGAACGGAGCCGAATAGTAAAAACTGTTTTAGAAAGGTTACAAAATAGGCTTTCAAATTGTTGTATCATAAATAAATATTAACATTTGTAAATATTTAAATTTAGAATGGAAACATGAAAAAATTGTAAAAATGACTCACCTGTAATGTTTTATGTAAAAACGATACTAAAATCACGGATAATGTAAAAAAAAACACTTATTTCATCGTACAAATGTACAATAAACAATTCTGTCACTTCACTTTTTGACCATTTCATACAAAATATATTTTTAAAAAAATAATTAAAACTGGGATATGTGGGAGGCGGGTTTTACGATTTGGCGGGTAAAATTTGCTTCCACTGAGTAGGTCTTTTTACGGGTTTCTATGGATAACTTTGAATAGAGATGTGAAGCTTCATTCAATACGAATATTCTACTTTTTGTTTTAGGGATGTCACTAGAAGAATAACGGAGTTATGACGATTTTTGTGGAAACACACGCGTTGACGTGTAAACACGCTTATTGTACTTGACTGCTATCGTTATTTTATCGTGTATATCTGCTTACGTTGCTGAAGGGTTAAGGACTTAAGTGTGTTCTTTTCGGTTGGTTTTAATAAAATAATCATACAATAATAGTATGTTAAAAGTGAATGTCTTTCAAATTCACCCGAGAGTGTTTTAAATGTGAGTTTTTTTCGCATTGAATTTGCAGTGTTTGATTTATATTTATGTGAATATCGGGAAAGTATTTATTATTAATCAATATTCAAGAAAAACAGGGGGTCCATCAACTTATTTAATTCATCATTTTTAATTTTTAAGAATGATGACAAAAAGTTTTCCATTTTTCTGTTAACTCTACTCAGCTGTTTAGTTAGTGATGGGGCAGATCATCTTCGAAATTCGAAACACGAAAATAGGTCATTGGTTTTTTTTTGGAACATTCTAAAATAATATTTATTTCTAAAGAAATTATATGATTGCCAAAAAAATAAATCTACTATTAAAATGAACAATCTTATGTTTTTATAACAACTTTTCAAGTAAAGACAATACCGTGTTTCAGTTTAAACAAAGCTATCTAATTTCAGTTAATTTGTAGTACAACTGCCTACCTAAGATTATTCTAATAGAATAGATTTTGAAAAAAAAATTTTTTTGTCAAAATATAATATTATGGGTATGTACCCATTACACGCTTATCTGAAATGTTCTTCACACAAGCGGTTCCAATTTTGAATATGACACTTAAATTCAAAGCAAATTTGAGTTCATGGATCATGAATAATTTCACTCTGGAGTATTTCACATTTCACTCATGTACCAAATATAAAATGGCCGTTGGAAACAATAGTTATACTGTTTCAACGTCCAACGCTGTTGATAATAATTAGCGCCAATAGTTGAAATATAATACCTACGAATATTATTCAACGCAGTCAACGATTCAACTGCCTAATAAATAAAAAGGTTAAGAGTTTGCACTTCGTGAACAACATTACTCGATATTTCAAATGGTCTTCTGGTTATGTAACTCCTGCTACACGTTTTTCTTTTATTTTTCCATCCAATACAGCCGAGACGCAGCGCCAAGGGACAATCAAATTTATCAACGACAAGCAAAAAATAACCTATTGATAATTATCAACGTCGGCCGCCTAGCTACGTTTTGTACCTATTGTTTTCAACAGAGTTGGCTTGTTAAATCAAAAGGGTCAAGAGATTACGCTTTGTGAACGATATTATGCCTAATTTGAAATGGTCTCTTGGTAACGTACGTACCATCTGCACGTTTTTTTTTTATTTAACATCCAATACGACCGATACGCAGCGCCAAGGGACAATCAAATTTATCAACGACAAGCAAAAACTAACGTATTCAAATGATCAATGTCGGCCGCCTAACAGCTACATTTTGTACCTATTGTTTTCAACAGTGTTGGCCTGTTAAATCAAAAGGGTCAAGAGACCACACTTCGTGAACGATATTATGCCTAATTTGAAATGGTATTTTGGTAATGTACCTACATACTACATGTTTTTTTGGATTTTCCCATCTGACACGGCCGATTCGTAGCGCCAAGCAACAAGCGTATTTATCGGTGACAAGCAAAATATATCTTCAATGTCTTTAATATTTCAACAGGGTAATGTTTTCAACACCGAAACCAACGTCTTCCAACAGTTTCAACTTTATTATAGGATTATTATTACGTGTGTGGGGCATAAAGATAATAATAATACATCAAAGATCCAGGGAACCACCCATTATAGGGATTCCCTTTTTGTTAGTATAGTGTCGATCTCCTATACGTTTAGTTTGATTGTACTGGCTTGTCGCGCGTCTATTAGCATCGAAATTCGAAATACTTAGACCGTAATTTTTTATAACGTTTAATGCTTTATGATAATTTGAATATGTGTAGATATTACTAAATTCTCTGAAAAAATATAATAACATATGTGATGAATGAGGTTTCATCGAGTATGGAAAATTAAGCACTAAAAACAGACCTGAGTTAATAAATCACTAGAAATAATCAATTATAGTTGCGTCAACGTCGGCGTTATTTTCAACAGTTAAAAATCGCCAACGATAACGACGTTGGTGTTGGATGGAATTATCGTCAACACCCAGTACTAATGTACAACCATTTATCGTTTACTATACTTTTGTGGTCTAAATTTTTGGTGAACAACTGTTTTGTAAAGACTATGAAAGATACATTTATTTGTCATATACCATTTTGTAGTTTTGATATGTACATTTTGTAATATAATATGCATGAATGTGCTTGAAGCGAACAGTGTATGCCAATACAAAGTTGTGTGTAGTTAAGTAACCGGCATTGTGAATGATTTGGAGTAAAGTTTATAATACACTAAATGACAAGTACCCGGCATTGTGAATGATTTGGAGTAATGTTTTTAAGTTTGTGAATTCCAGAATAACTTTTATCTACTTTCTATAACCCTTTGCAACCGATGGAAAAAAAATCGGAATAGCAATGCACCATACCAATAAAGCTTTTAGTTATGAACCCTTAGGTCAGGGAAAAATAATTTTAAAAATCTCCAGAAACCAGATACTTAGAAAAAGTACACGCACTATCGTGCGGTTCAGGAGTAATTTGACATGCGCACGATCGTGCGCATACCATTATTTCTCTAAAATAAACACAATTCAAATTTAAAACCAATATTTTTTCATGCATTTACACATTTCTACATTTTTGAATATTATATATTCTAGTGGTAAGTATAAAAACAATTCTTCCCTCGAGATAAACACAGAAACACGTTGCATTTTTCGCAGCATATTTTAGAATGGCTTCTGCAATTTTCATGGCGGCAGACTCTGGGAGCACTTATCTCGTCAAAAACTGGGAAATGATTATATCCATCATATCTCTTAGCTACAGATGGTGGGTTTGCTGGCCTGTATTTACTATTACTTGGCAATTCGTCTTCTTCCTCATCGGTTTCGACACTTCTTCTCGTTTTTTCAGGTTTATTTTCCAATCCGTCGGCAACATCCAGGCGAAATTCTAATAATGTCAATGTCTTGTTCCTGGGAACTCCATTTGTAAAGCAATCATTTTTATAGAGTCTCCAAGCATTTACCAGAGCCAAGTCCACGAAATGGATTTATAATAGATTTATTAATAGAATAGATTTGATGGATTAGAACTTTCAGTGTCCATTTTTTCGTTTTAATGAAGGTACGATAGTATTCCATTAGCTGGTCCAGAACATCCACTCCTCCCATGTCCATATTGTAATTCTGCACTATCTTTGAAGCTGAAATGTCAATGCAAGACCTTGAACTTTTATCCCATCTTTTGACTGATGTCTTATTTTCAATACCAGTGCAATTTGATACCATCAGAACTGATTTATTATCTATCCATTTAACAAGTACAGTTTCTCCACTGACAAACTGCTGGCTTTCTCCTCGAAGCATGACTCTGTTATTTTTCAATTTAATGTTGACTCTTTCAGCTTATCTATTTAGTATAATAGTCCCAGTGCCGTGTAGTTTCTGTGCGTGTAGTTGTTTGATCAATGGAACTGTCGTAAAATAGCGATCAAAGTAAAGACAGCTGCCGGGGGGTACACTTTTAGCCAAGTGTAGAATTACCGATGCACCAAGGCCAAGTGGTGTGTCTCCGAAAGTACTCTTGGCTCCCTGATATATGGCAAAATCAAGCATAAGGCCACCACTGTCGTGAGAACAAAATTCTTTAATCCTACAAGGCGAGGCTTGTTCTTCACCACCTGGCGAAGTTTACATCGTCCAGTAAACGGGATCATTTGCTCATCAATCAAATAATAACCTGGAACTATTTCAAGCTTGACACATGCGTTCTTAACCCTTGTTATTACTGGTTGAACTTTCCATAGCGGGTTTTGGGCTTCTTCCGGTGGAGCGGCATCAGTCTCAACCACATGAAAAGCGTTGCGTAAAGTCAGGAAACATATCGTCAGGTCATATTAGCACGCCAGTACATTGGCAGTTGTGGATAACGTATACACCCCATAATGATATGTATGCCAATCATTTTTGACATCTCCGGTGGGTTTGTGTTTAGTTCTCTGCCAGTTTTTCTTAGGTGGTACAAGTTAGAACATGTACTAGTGTTCTTCTGTAGCATGGGATTTATCTGTGAATGGTGTTTGCTTCCAAGTACGCTTTCGTCTCGACTTCTTCCTCGAAATTCTTTTCTGCCTTGGCTTCTTCGATCTTGATATAGTGGGAGGAGGAGGGGGATTATCGTCATTTTCCATGGGTTCCTCTAGATCCGTAAACAGGTCAACACACTCTGCCTCAAACCCTTCGTCATCATTGCCCAGATCTTCAATTTCCGACTCGTCTCCATCACCCAGAATCTCCAAAACATTAAACTCATTTATGGTGATTCCTTAAAATAAACAAAAATACAGATTAGGTGGTTGATAAATGAGCATCTTAAAATAACATATTTGTAGATAGATCACCTAAAAATGTGACCATAACCCTGAATGTTACGATCGTGCTGTTAGAGATTAAAATTATAATAACTATTAGTTAACGAAACACAACTAAACAAAAGTGCATTTAAACTGTTACTTAGGGGGTATTTCACTATCTCTGATTATGTTCTGACTAAGCACTAATCCGCGGAATAGTCATTTTTTCGTTTTCACTATATCTGAATAACGCTAACTCTCGGGTTAAAGTTCGATTTGACTAATCAGTGCTCGAACCTCACGTTAGGCGCTATTCCTCGAATCAAAGATGGCGTCAAAACATTCCGAGTTTGACAGCGGAGAAGTGAGTCGAATTTTGTTGCGAATTATTATGGATACCGAGGTTTTTGATTTACAGAAGCAGGTGAAAGGGCGGCGATGCGAAGGCCGCGAGTTTTAAGAGCTCGAATGAATGCTTGTATGATCCATCCTGAATTATTTGATTGTGTTCAAAATAAGAAACAATGTATTATAATTCGACAATGAATCTATCTAAAATGACCTGATAATCAACATAACATAACCAAAAAAATGCACACTTTGCGGTGTGCGGACTGTGGCGGGAAACTGGATGGCGGCGTTGACCACAGATCAATTGGCGTTGAGGCTAGCATTCCACAGACATTGCGGCAAAACATGACAGGCGTGGCAGTAGATGGGGTAACTGCAAACATTTTGCGATGTTGCCAGACTATTTCGAGTGTTATCTATCCGGAAGCTCGGCAACAATGGTGAAACGGTCGCCGTTGAATAACGAAGTTATTCTGATCTTTAAAGCCAGCCAACGGCTAGCTAGTCAGATATTTAGCCCGACATAGTGAAATACCCCCTTAACATCTTAGGCTCTAAAATAATACACAATATTACAAATTTATCAACAAATAAATACTAAAATATCTACATACCTTTGCCAACTGCTGTCAAAAACACGGCAATCTTCATGCGTATTTCTCGAGCTACTGACTAGTTCAAACACATTCATCTAACTTTACACGGCTAGAGCAGTTCCCGCACGATCGATCGACACCGGGTCCGCTCCCAAAAACAGATTCAATTTTCGTTAAAAAATTTTTAACGACTAACTCACGCTTGTATGAATCCGGTTGTAAAGGGATAAACATAATATGTATACATGTATTATATATATATAAACTTTCCGGAAGAAATTCTCTAGATGATAGTGAAAACCCTATCAAAATCCGTTGCGTAGTTTAGAAGAACTAATCGCACAAACTGTCAGACGCGGATAGGGACTTTATGTTATACTATTTAGAGATTTGTCTAGTAAAATGCGTGTTTTTCTTACCAATAATTTTAGTTCAGTGTTTAGACAAAAATAGGTAAGGTTAGCCAATTTTAAAACTTTTTTATGTTTGCATTAAAAATTTTGATATATCAAGCATTTACTTATTGTTATGCATATTTCATCACCCTTCAAAAACAGTTGTTAGTTACGGATACATTCAGAAATATTCCATTTATTTGGATTTTATTGCAAAGTGGAAATACAAACAAATTCTCTGACCATCTGACAGCGTCTTTAAGATATATATATAACGGTCAATAATATACCGAGGAACTAGCGTCATTGATCCCTTCGGCACCGGTGCGTAGTCGAGATACACGCCAAACGCGCGCCCAACATTTGTACACGGTTGACATTTGTCACATGAGAACGGGTAGCTTCTACGATTCGTTCTTAAGTTCAACAGCTCGGCTGTGGAACGAACTGCCGGCCTCTGTGTTTCCTCCCTCCTACAACATGGGACTCTTCAAGACCCATGTTCACTCCTTCCTCTGCACAAAAAGACCCTCCACACAGCATCCCCAAAGATGACATAGGCCCTGAGGGAAATTATTTTCTTCAGGGCCTCCTGTGTGGAGTTAATATAAAAAAAAAAAAAATACCAGAGGCCTGAGGGGTTAATAATAATTAATACAAACATTATGTAAACTCATGTGACATGAATTTAACCCTTCAATGTGACCATAACAATACAGTGCGACTCACATAATAAGTTTTGTTGTTTTTTGGGCCCTCGAAGGAAAGAGAGATTCACTGTATTATGTGAATACCTTTAAACAGAAAACCATGAAAATAGTGTTACACTGCAAAGTCAGAATATGAATAGTGTTAGTGTACAAACTCAAGGGAAGCGAGTTTGGACTTCCTGATTAGTGGGCGCGTAGGCGGCTGACTGGAGCACGCGCGACGACGAGAATGTTTGTATGTAAACGTGTTAGACCGCACATGGTGAAGGCAGGCTCAGATTTGAATATGCGCATAGCAGCGCCGATCTCAATAGTAAACTTAAAAATAAATATTTTACCGTAACAACTTTTGGCCCTTGCAGTGACAGTAAAACATTAAGTGTCAACTCACCAAGACCGGCTCGATCGGCGGCTTGAGTCTTCTGGCAAACACATCTTCCCAGCAGACGGTCTTGAAGAAGGGGTGGTTCCTGATGGGCTCAGCATCATCGAGTCCGCCGCCCAGTCGGTGTTTCACCTGCCGCTTCATCAGGCGCCGAATCAGCTCCTGGGCCTCCGGAGTCAGGTAGACCGGAAGGTTCAGTTTGGCAGTTAGGATCTTCTCTATTGTCTTCTTTCTATTGCTGCCCGTGAATGGAGGCTGCGGAAATCCCAATAATTTAATTAACAAAAATTCATGGTGGTACTTTATGTGTTTCTATGACAAAAGATTAATAAAATAAATATAATACACTAAGGGGGTTTTTCACTATCTCTGATTATGTTCTGACCAAGCACTAATCCGCGGATTAGTCATTTTTTCGTTTTCACTATATCTGAATAACGCTAACGCTCGGGTTAAAGTTAGATTTGACTAATCAGTGCTCTAACCAGACGTTAGGCGCTATTCCTCGAATCAAAGATGGCGTCAAAACATTCCGAGTTTAACAGCTGAGAAGTGAGTCGAATTTTGTAGAATGAATTTGAATGCTTGTATGATCCATCCTGAATTATTTGATTGTGTTCAAAAAAGGAAACAATGTATTAATTCGACACGAATCTATCTAAAATGACCTGATAATCAACATAACATAACCAAAAAAATGCACACTTCGCAGTGTGCGGACTGTGACGCATGACAGCCGTGGCAGTAGATGGAGAAACAGCAAACATTTTGCGATGTTGCCAGACTATTTCGAGTGTTATCTATCCGGCAGCTCGAAACAATGGTGAAACGGTCGCCATTGAATAACGAAGTTATTCTGAACTTTAAAGCAAGCCAACGGATAGCTATTCAGATATTTAGCCCGACATAGTGAAATACCCCCTAATAAAATTAAATTAAACTAAACTAAACTAACTTAACCAACCTAACCTATTATTTTTCATGTTCTATTTTATCTGGTTAACACTTCACACTAGTTCTATGAACAGTAAGCCTCGTGTACAAAATGGTATGTTTCTAATTTTCTCTTATTTAATAAATAAAAAACCAAAATTTCCTATGATATTAAAAGATTTGTAAGCAGGTACTTAAAACAACCTACCTACTTAAATTTAAACTATAAATATTTTACGTATCTTTTTTTAAAGTTTCAAATAAGAAATTATACAATTTGGCCAAAGAAATGCCACCATCGCAATGACAATTCTTTTTCAAACTTTCTTCAGGCCGGTGGGTATCATAATATTGATTATTCCGATTTGACATCTCGTGGTAGGAACCACGATCATACAAACTCTGGTGGTATAAAAGGTAGTATCCAGCATGACCACCATCTCGAACAGGAACCAGAATGTAACAAACAAATATATAGAAAGATGAAATACTAAATAGTAAAGTTAAAACAGGACTTGTAACGGTCAGTATTTAGGAATAATCCCTAAGTTAAAAAGGATATCTAACAGCAAAGTGCTACTGCTGTAGTCACCACTACATTCACATGTATTCGAATACAACATTGTATCAAAATTTTAAAGCATTCGGTGAAGAACTTTCAGAGATTTAAGATTTTGAACGAACATAAATATTTCCTATTTTTATAATGGTGCCATCTGTTGGACGTAATAGCAATACGCTCTATTTTTCTCAATCTGCACAGACAGACTGAGCCACAGCAATGCGTGGCCGGGTACAGCTAGTTACATTATATTTTGATGGTGCATTTCGATGGTGATAAAAAAAGGATTGTTTATTTTTCACTAGCTGACATGAATCCGGCATTGCTGGGGGTTATCCTTAGGAGATAGACATATGCCATTGGAGACTTTTTGTAGGCCTTTTGGAGACTTGATTACAAAACATCAACTTTTCTCTACTTTCTATAAATATAATGTACATGTATTATATATATCCCTTTACAACCGGATTCATACGAGCGTGAGTTAGTCGTTATTTATTAAACGAAAATTGAATCTGTTTTTGGGAGCGGACCCGGTGTCGATCGATCGTGCGGGAACTGCTCTAGCCGCGTGAAGTTAGATGAATGTGTTTGAACTAGTCAGTAGCTCGAGAAATACGCACGAAGATGACCGTGTTTTTGACCCAGCAGTTGGCAAAGGTATGTAGATATTTTAGTATTTAAGGTTGATAAATTTGTAATATTGTGTATTATTTTAGAGCCTAAGATGTTAAGTAACAGTTTAAATGCACTTTTGTGTAGTTGTGTTTTTAGTTAACTAAAAGTTATTATACTTTTAATCTCTAACAGCACGATCGTAACATTCAGGGTTATGGTCACATTTTTAGGTGATCTATCTACAAATATGTTATTTTAAGATGCTCATTTCAACCACCTAATCTATATTTTTGTTTATTTTAAGGAATCACCATAAATGAGTTTAACGTTTTGGAGATTCTGGGTGATGGAGACGAGTCGGAAATTGAAGATCTGGGCAATGATGACGAAGGGTTTGAGGCAGAGTGTGTTGACCTGTTTACGGATCTACAGGAACCCATGGAAAATAACGATAATCCCCATCCTCCTCCCACTATATCAAGATCGAAGAAGCCAAGGCAGAAAAGAAATTCGAGGAAGAAGTCAAGATGAAAGCGTACGTGGAAGCAAACACCATTCATGACTTCCCTGAGCTACCGAAGAACACTGTGCGGACTTCCATGGAATATTTTATGGACGATTTCGACGACAATTTTTTTGAAAACGCTAGTACATGTTCTAACTTGTACCACCTAAGAAAAACTGGCAGAGAACTAAACACAAACCCACCGGAGATGTCAAAAATGATTGGCATACATATCATTATGGGGTGTATATAGTGATGTAGACCCGGGAATATTCCCTGACCTGAAATAAATTCCCGAAAACGGGGAATTTATTTTATTTTTAATAAAATGGTTTCTACGCTTCTCTTGGATGCTTTATTGAGTGTTAGCATGTAAAGTAAGCCTGCAAACATTTGCAGTAAACGAAGCTGCCTCATCTTTGCCAGTTGGACAGCCTGCCAACATCGTCCAACAGCCTGTTGGACGATGATGTTTACTGGACAAGAGTGACATCATTAACCGATGTTCTGCGACCGATTGTTTCCTGGATCATACAGCTAGAGGGAGACGATCCACTAACACACAAAGCATTGTATGCTTTTGAGGATATTGAGAGCAGTCTAAGTAAAACTCTTCCAGCGTCTCTACTCTCACATGCCGAAGAGAAGCAAATACTGGAAAAGGCGGCGCAGCACAAAGAATTTGCTATTGCTCCAATACATCTGGCTGCTGCCCTACTAGATCCAGGTTCCCAAGGACATCTGCTAAGCCAAGCACAGCAACTTGAAGCACTTGAATTCATTGACCAAGTAGCAAGTCATATGGAGACTTTTGATAATGCAAATGTTCTTGTTGATTTAGCCAATTATAGGGCTAAATAAGAATCATGGAGCAAGGCATTCCTATGGAAGTGTGTCGATAAAATCACGCCAGTGACCTGGTGGAAGGGGATGTGCGGATGTTCTGATTTGTCACAGGTTGCCATAAGAATATTGACTGCTCCCATTACTTCAGCAGCCACTGAGAGATCTTTTAGCATGTTTAGTCGCATTCATACAACACGGAGGAATCGTCTTTTTTTTTTTTTACAGTAATACCGCACAAGGGTCCCAACTGCTCCCGTCTGGAGCCAGTGAGACTATGGCATCCCCAATTGGGGTATGTTGTGAGGCTGAGGGTATTGGGGAGGGGAGGGAGATGGGGAAGAGGAAGGTGGGGAAGTACCTGGCTATTCAGATCTGGTCACCAAACACGGCTAAAGCCATTTCAAGCAACGTTTCAATTCTGAATGGTGGTCTTACACCAGGGCGATACTGAGAGTATCTTCCACTCTGGAACGTGCCGCAAATATACTATATATTATTTTTAATTAATTAATTGTGAAATAACACAAATTAATCAAATAAAATTTATTTGCGCACGCCGGGTTCGAACCCGCGACCTTCGGATCTGTAGTCAAAAGCGTATACCACTAGACCACGCCGGCCGTGGTCTAGTGGTAACGTGGTCTAGTTTAACAACTCAAAGAGCAGGGAAAATAACATTTGTGGCACACAATTGGAAACTTCTTTCCTCTGAAAGAGGCTCTCAAGTTGCTCCCAAGAAAACCCTTTCTTCCACGGATGAGCAGATTGCTTCGCATCATAACGTTTCAAACCTATCTGGTACTCGCAAACGCAAACATCCAATTGACTGTGCTGAGGAAGAAGAAAACGTAGATAATCCTGAGTCGGCAACAACTTCGTCCGGGTCGGATGAAGAAGAAGAAGAAGAATATGAAGGTGAAAGCGAAGTTGATAGTGTCAGTGTCCAATCAGTATCATCAGACGAACAGTAACGATCTGTGAAGTTGTGTCATTTTTACAGTTTTACGATTGATTTTTTATATGTACCGTTTACTAGCATAAAGTGTATATAGGCTACTAATACTGTACAGTATACAATTATATAGAGATACTACTCACTTTAAAATAATTTTGATCGGTGTTTTTTTGTTATTTTTCTCCTGGATCCTATTCCTATAAATATGGAAATAGTTTTTATGGATCTATCCTGCTCTATATGTACCATATGTGTGTATATTTTATTTTTTAATTAATAAATATTATTCTTTTTGAGGTATTATGTTGTTAAAATCAAAATTCCCAAAATTCCCCGTCCAGGGGATTTATAATTCCCGGGAATTTATACATCATTAGGTGTATACCTTATCCACAACTGCCAATGTACTGGCGTGCTCCTGATGATTTCTGAAGTAATTCAATTAAATTCAATTAAATTCAGTTTATTCATTTCATAAGTCAACCTGGGCAGAGCCCTAGTGCGGTGGATATAACTCTTTGTTCCCCAAGTATATATCCACTAATTTCCTGGAGAACTTCATCAGACCCCTGCGGCAGTGACCACTATCCTATTATTCTAAATCTGGCTCAAGGGTTAAATACTAACCTCTTTAAAAGCAAGCCAAAATTTATCATAAAAAAAGCCGACTGGTGCCATTTTAGAGAATCTGTCCAGGGTCACACCCTTTCCCTGCCTACCCCTTCTTCAGATAACTGCACCTCCTCTTACAAATCTTGGTCTGATTCCATTCTAAAATCTGCAGACAAGTCTATTCCCAAATCATCCCCTGTAGGCACGAAGGCTCACCCTCCCCCCTGGTGGGATGAAGAATGCCTTCGAGTGCTGAAGGAGAGGAAAGCGGCCAATAAGACATACTGCCAACAGATGACAGTGGAAAATTTCTTGAAATCCAAGAATGCCCAAGCTGTTGCTAAACGTACATTCCGTTTTAAAAAAAAAAACAGCTGGCGTAATTTCTGCACTAATATATCCCCTGCTACTCCGGCGGGGGAGGTTTGGTCCATGATTCGCAGGTTTAGGTTTTCCTTTACCCTGCCTAAGTCATCTCACAATTCTGGTATTTGGATTTCTGACTTTCTTAACAAAATTGCTCCCTCTTATGTACCTAATCTTGACGAAGTGCCTGTTTTTTTATGTTACTCCCCAAATTCTTCTTCTTGGTTAGATGCTCCATTTTCCATAGACGAGTTAAAAAGAGCCACGGAAGACCTAAAAGACTCAGCTCCAGGCAATGACGAAATCTTGAACATATTCATCCGCCACACTGATGACGATTCCCTTTCCTACTTTCTCTCGCTCATAATATCTTTCTGGACTCTGGTAATATTCCCCCGGACTGGAAAATTCAAAAAATCATACCCATTTGCAAAAGTACCAAAGATCCAAGTCTAGGCTCAAGTTACAGACCGATTGCTCTATCTTCAACACTTTGCAAAGTAGCTGAAAGAATGATTAAGAATAGATTAGACTGGTTTGTAGAGAAAAATCATATTCTTCCCCCTTCTCAGTTTGGATTTAGAAAGGGTAAAAGTACCCTTGACAACCTTTCCTCTCTTGTTACAGATGTCAAATTAGCGTTATCTAAAAACGAATATTGTATTGCAGTATTTTTAGACATCTGTGGAGCATACGACAATGTAAATATACCCATTCTTAAAGAAAAGTTACTGGCGATTGGTATTCCTCCTAAATTGGTTCAATTCATTATCAATTTGCTCTCCGAAAGAACTGTTTTTGTAGATGGATCCGAATCCTCTCCCCACATAAGACAAATTTTCAAAGGGCTCCCTCAAGGGTCTGTCTTAAGCCCGATACTGTATAATATTTACACATACGATCTGGAAAAATCTATTCATTTCATGTGTAACATACTCCAATATGCTGACGACTTAACGTTTTACAAAATATCCGCCAATCTTTTCATCGCAGCATCAGCAATTAACAACGCTCTTAGAAAACTCTTGGCGTGGTTAAATAGTAATGGTCTTGAACTTTCCCCTGCCAAAAGCAAAGTTGTCATCTTCACTCGTCGACGAAAGCTTCCGGATATTCAGGTGAAATTTGGCGATGAAGTCATCCCTATCTCTAAGGAAGTTAAGTTCCTCCGAATGTTTTTGGACTCCAAGCTTACTTGGAACTCTCATATAAATCACGTTGTTACAAAATGTGAAAGCAACATCAATCCTCTTAGATTTCTAGCCGGAGTGTGGTGGGGATCCCACCCAGCTTCTTTAAAACTTCTATACAATGCCCTCATCCGAAGCCATCTCGATTACGGATCTTGTCTGTTTGAGCCAATGTCCACTTCAAATTCTCATAAATTAGATAAAATCCAGTCAAAATCTCTTCGCCTTGTTTTAGGAGCCATAAAATCTTCTCCAATCAACGCAATGCAAGCGGAATGTTGCGAACCTCCCTTACATATAAGAAGGCGATGCCTAGCAGAAAAATATGTTTTCAAAATATGTTCAATAACATCCCATCCCTTGATTCCTATACTTCAATCCTTAAAGTATGAGGTTAATTCAAATCCCTTTTGGAAAAATCATTCCCCTCCCCTTTTCTATGATTGCTACAACTCTTTCCTGGATTTATCTACAAACACCTATCTTAATGAATCTCTTCCCTTATACTCATGCCCCTATGAAAGCCTTACTTTCTATCCGAAGGTCCATCAATTTATAGGAATAAATAAAAAAAACATTAAAAACTTAACTCAATTAAATAATGCAGAATTTAACAATATTATTGAAAAAAACTGGCCAAATTACATAAAAATTTTCATAGATGGTTCCAAAATCAGTCAGGGCTCCCATTGCGGGGCCAGTGTCTATGTTCCTCACAGAAAATTGTGTTTCCCACACAAACTTCCCAAAGAATGCTCCATTTTCTCTGCTGAATGCATAGCTATCATAGAAGCTCTTCAACTCGTCAAATCATTAAATATTAAAAACGCACTCATCCTTTCAGATTCGCTTAGCTCACTACAAAAAATAAGCGCATCCCCACTCAATTCCAGTAGTGACTCTCTAATCTGCTCGAACAGGGACCTACTACATTCCATGTCACTGGTTCATGCATCAGTGGTCCTAGCCTGGATACCTGGACACCTCGGTATTACTGGAAATGACATGGCTGATTATATTGCTAAGGAAGCCACTGCCCATGGTCCGTTAAGTAATATCCCTATTCCGGTCAGAGACCATTTCCCTATTCTAAAAACTAAGTACCAACTCCAATGGTCTTCTGAATGGAAAAAATCTTCTCTGATAAAAGGTCACCAGTACTCATTAATTCAACCTTCTATTCCTGTTAAGCCCTGGTTTCACAAATACACTACCATGCCTAAAAAATATATTTCTTCCTTAACCCGAATGCGGCTGGGTCACACTTGTTGTCTTAGCCATCTTGCCAGGTTCCACATAGTCAGTTCGCCGTACTGTGATTGTGGGTCAGAGGATACTCTGGACCATAATTTTTTTGAGTGTCCTATCAATGACCAATTTCCAAACTTCATGCATGAATTGGTAAAACTTGATATTAAATTGCCTACCAGTATACCCTGCCTTCTTAGTCTAAACACTCCTGAAATTTACCATTTGTTGGCAAAATTTATTTATAAAAATGGCCTTAATATCTGACCATAATAATAAATATAAACCAAATTTCTTTCATTTGTTCAGGTTCCTATTTTCATCTATTTTTACTAATCCCAACTCTGCATATTTTGACTGAGTTAAAACACTATTATTTATGCATTTGTATATTTTTATTGATTCTTTTATTGTATTTGTTTATATTCATTTCATAGTACTGTTTTTTAAAAAAATAATGCTTCTAATTTTGGAAAAATCTGTTCTTAACAAAAATGCCCACTACTATTGTGCACAGGTTCCTATTTTTATAATTCTGTAATTAGCTATTATTACCAGCTCTGTATTGTTTTTGTTAAGCTATGTTTATGTTACACCCATGTTATGTTTATGGAAGGTTTATGTTTATGATATGTTATGTTCATGTTATGTTATGATATGTTTATGTTATGTTCATGGTATGTTTATGTTATGTTTATCTTTATGTTTTATAACCACATTTGTTTACTCCCATATGCTGTGTTTGTTTATAAGATTGCCAATTTCATAATTCTGTTTAAAAAAAAACGCTCCTAATTTTAGAAAAATCTTTGGTTAAATAACGAAAAGCGCCCACTTATATTGTACACAGGTTCCTATTTTTATAATTTTGTGATAATCTACTGTTACCAGCTCTGTACCGTTTATGTTAAGTATGTTATGTTATGTTATGTTTATGTTATGTTTATGTTATGTTATGTTTATGTTGTGTTATGTTTTTGTTATGTTTGGTTTATTTATGTTACGTTATGTTATGTTATGTAATCAATTTTATCCTGTAATTTGTTGTATTTATTAATAAGAATAATGTTGTAATGTATGGCCAAGATCACTCTTAATGGGTGAAAGCCCATATAAAGAATAAAAAAAAAATAAAAAAAAACATTACAAAATTGTTAATTTCAATGCATTTTTAAAATATTTTTATAATAAGAATTCTTAGATTAATATTAACAGTGTGTATATCAACCATACCAGTATTAATAGAGCTTGCCTTTTAAAGGAAGCGTCATTGATGCTAAAAATGTCGATATCCGAATTGATTCTGTTCAACAGCAAGATTGCTCTCCCCACAGGCATGACCATTGGCAAGTAAGTTCTGCAGGCCGGGAGATAAAATAGTCTATGTTGTCGGTGACGTAGATAACCATCGGGAACATAGAAATGAATGCTCTCCATGATGACCGAGTTTTCAAACCATCCACGAATCAGTCTAAAGAAATGTGTAGCAATGTGCACATCCCTCCTGACCCGTAGATAGTTCATTCCGTGCATACCCAAAAGAAAGTCAGTGGGATAGAGCCACGGGTAGTAGCCATACTCCCTCATGTAGAGAAATCTCAAGAATTTCTTCTGTACTCTCTCCAACATGAGAGAATACTTTACCTGGTGTGAACTCCAAATCACCGACCCACTTTCAAGTCTACTCCTTACTAAGGAATTAAATAAAACTATAAGCACCCGGTTATCTCTAAAATTCCTTGCAGTGCGTAGAACAAAGCCCAGAATTCTCAGTGAAGTGCTACACGCCGTCTCAATATGAGCATGAAATGTCAGCCTAATATCAAACATGATTCCAAGATCCTTCATTGTCGAGACACGTTTTAAACTTTGGGCGTCCATTTAAAAAACATTTAGAAACATTAAACTCAATCCGATTTATTTTACTCGAATCAACAATTCTATCAATGTCTGACTGGAGTTGATTGCAGTCTTCTAAAGTTAGTGTTTTTAAGAGAAGTTTTAAGTCATCAGCAAAGAGAAGAAACCTAGAATGCAGAATTACTTCTGAAATATCGTTTATAAATATGGAAAAGAGGAGTGGGCCTAAATTACTGCCTTGGGGTACCCCCGATTGTACGAAGAAATGTATAGATTGGAATAGTCCGTGAGACACAAACTGCTTCCTGTCAGCAAGATAGCTAGCAAAAAAGTAAGTAGTCTTATGGAGAAATGTGATAATAATAATATAATATCTTTATTGTGACAAATTTTCCAACTATAACTATAGAAATACATGAAAGACTGTTTTGTGTACATTGGTTTATAAATTAGATGAGTATATAATTTTATCAACGGAAAGGAATATATAAACAGTAGGTAAAATAAATGTAAATAATAGAAATGTGAATGTAGTTATATGTTAAGGTTTATCATAGCCCGCGTCACTAGGCTTAGCCTGTGTTGAGGCAGCTATCTACCAAGTTTATTTATAGTACTATAACATACCTACAATTATATAAAAATACGAACACTCAATAGTTAGGTAGCATCAATATCAATACATCATTTACCAAGTTCGTTTATAGTCCTAATAATATACCTACAATTATATGAAAATACATACAATAATTAGGTTGCATCAATAACTGCGAATTTGGATGAGTGCACCGGTAAAGGCCCTACCATGCGAAGCGATCGTTTCCTGACTTTACGCAAAGCTTTTCATGTGGTTGAGACTGATGCCGCTCCACCGGAAGAAGCCCAAAACCCGCTATGGAAAGTTCAACCAGTAATAACAAGGGTTAAAAACGCATGTGCTAAGCTTGAAAGAGTTCCAGGTTATTATTCGATTGATGAGCAAATAATCCCATTTACTGGACGATGTAAACTTCGCCAGGTGGTGAAGAACAAGCCTTGCCCTGTAGGATTAAAGAATTTTGTTCTCACGACAAGCCTCATGCTTAATTTTGCCATATATCAGGGAGCCAAGAGTACTTTTGGAGACACACCACTTGGCCTTGGTCCATCGGTAATTCTATACTTGGCAAAAAGTGTAACCCCCGGCAGCTGTCTTTACTTTGATCGCTATTTTACGATAGTTCAACTGATCAAACAACTACACGCTCAGTACATGGCACTGGGACTATTATGCTAAAAGGAGAAAGCCAGCAGCTTGTCAGTGGAGAAACTGTACTTGTTAAATGGATAGATAATAAATCAGTTCTGATGGTATCAAATTGCACTGGTACTAAAAATAAGACATCAGTCAAAAGATGGGACAAAAGTTCAAGGTCTTACATTGACATTTCAGCTCCAAAGATAGTGCAGAATTATAATATGCACATGGGAGGAGTGGACATTCTGGACCAGCTAATGGAATACTATCATACCTTCATTAAAATGAAAAAATGGACACTGAAAGTTTTAATCCATTTCGTAGACTTGGCTATGGTAAATGCTTGGAGACTCTATACAAATGATTGCCTTGCAAATGGAGTTCCTAGGAACAAGACTTCATTATGAGAGTTTCGCCTGGATGTTGCCGACGGATTGGTAAATAAACCTAAAAAGGGAGAAGAAGTGTCGAAACAGATGAGGAAGAAGACGAATCTCCAATAGTAACTAACAGGCCAGCAAATCCACCATCTGTAGCTAAGAGATATGATGGATATAATTAAAGTCCATGGACAACTTTAGTGTTACTATCAGTATTTTCCCGGGATCCTTATAATCTAACCGCAAAATAAATAATAGTGACTCAAAAAAACAAAAAACTTTTTAATTAAAGAATAAATGCACTAAGTTTTAAATATTTAAAAGCATTAGTTGAAAAGCTAAGTGATTACTGTACCATAAGTAAATTAATGAAAATAACATAACCTCAAATCTAGTGTATTTTGTCTATGCAATGAAGTGCCAACAATAAACATTACACAGTGTTTGCAAGTTTAAATTTTTGTGAGGGGCATCTCTAAATAAAATATTTTAGTGATGTTTAGCACTCGAAGCAAAAACCAAATTTCTGAAGAAAAAGTAAGCTTAGATAAAATAATTGAATATATTGATAAAAAATTTTAAACTTTGAAGAAGGACATATTTATCAAAATTGAATCTCCGATTTCAGAAACTACAAAAGCATTGAGTTTATTAGTGCTCAATATGATGAACTTTTAAAAAAATGGATGTTGCAAATAAATTAAACCAAGTGATACAAACTGATTTCGAAAATATTAAAAAAGATCTGTCCGAAAAAAACAATATCATAAAAAAACTTAAAATAAGACTCGCCGACATTGAAACCATTTCAAAGGATAATAATCTAGAAATAGCTGGGATTCCCCAACAAAACAGAGAACAACCAGCTGAAATTATAAGAAAAGTTACTGCAGCAGCTGGGATCACTATTAAACACATGGATATAACTAACGTCATCTGAGTCCCAGATAGACGAAATGGGGCTCCACCTAAACTACTTGTCACTTTCTCAAGACAGTGAGATTCCCTCCTTGAAAAAAGAAAGACATAAATTACGAAGAAATCAAGGATCTAACAACAACTCCAATTTTCATCGGCGAAGAACTAAGCCCCTATCACAAAGAGATCCTAAGGAAAGCTAAACAAATAGCCAAAGAAAAAAATTACCAATTTGTATGGTATAAACAAGGAAAAGTTATGCTAAGGAAACAGCAACATGAAAAAATCATTTACATTCGGCATTTAGATGACTTGGTGAGAATAATTTAATTTAAAATAATTTTTTTTTAAAAAAAGCTTTCCATCCACTAAGAATTTAGTTTGCTAAAATGAATACTACAATTATTACCTCTGAACCAAAGGTTTTAACGAATTTAAATAATTAATTCAAAATTTTACATACAAATATAAGAAGCATAAATAAAAAATTTGATGATTTGCAAATTCTATTAAAATATATTGGACTCCACTTTGACATCATAATCCTCACTGAATGTTGGATAAACGATAAATATTCATCGTTGGAAATTGCTGGATATACTACTTACTCAACCTAAACTAGTAATAAACAAAATGATGGCGTAATTGCATATGTAAAAAATGAAATAAAAGCTGAAGTGGAAGAAACTACAATAATAAATGCCAATTGTCTTAAAATTAAAATTGGAAAGGAGTCAACTATATTAGCAATATATCGATCACCTTCATCTTACAATCTAGATACTTTTATTAAATCCTTGGATGAGGAACTCTCTTTACAAAAAGCAACTAAAAACTTTTTCTTTCTTCTTCTTATTGGAGATCTAAACATCAACATTCTACATTACGGTCATCCTCAAAAAAATGAATATTTACAGACATAAGCCTCACATGGTGGGTTCATTTATTAGGCTTTTAAGATAAAAGCCTAATAAATGAACCCACTCGAATAGTTGACGATTCCAAAACCTGTATTGACCATATTATGAGTAAAACTAAAAAACATAGGCAATCTGTCATTTACGAATAAACAATAAGTGATCATTTTACAACAATCCTAGCTATAAACCAAAAAAAAGAAAGAAAAACTCGAAATAGACCGACGACAATAGAAAAATCTGAAACAAACTGGAATGCCGTTAAACAAAACTTGCAATGTACTGATTGGAATAACTTACATAATATTGACAACACAAATGATGCTTGGGATAGCTTCATTGATATTATCAAACATAACATAGTGTCCAATACCAAAAAAACTGAAAGAAAATTTCACATAAGAATATACACATCAAGATATACGAAAAAGAGACGAATTACATAAAAAACTTAAGCAAAATCCTTATAATATACACAAACTACGATACTACAAAAGATATAGAAACATTTGCAAAAACATCATTAACACAAACACTTCAAACTGTCTGTCATTAAAATTGTACCACCTACATGTAAAAGCCCTCTGGGCGTTAAATAAATATAAATAAAATAAATATAAATAATATAAATATAAATAAAATAAATATAAATAAAAAAAAAATAAACACCACAAAAGAATCCTACTATAAAAATAAAATAAGAAACATGTAACGATAATCCCAGAAAAATGTGGCAAATTTTAAATGAAGCGACCAATTCTATATCCACCAGTAATACATCAAAAATCGATGAACTGAACATAAACCAGGTTCCCACTCTACTTGCTGAAAACCCTGACGAAATTCTTGATCACGTTAATAATTTTTTCACAAACATTGGATCAAAATTAGCAGAACAAATTACACCTTGTGATAATGATGCACTTGAACCAAATGAAGCTAGCAATCTGGAAAGGGAACTAAATTTCAAAGAAATAACCGTTGACGAAATCAACAACATAATTACTTCCTTAAAACCATATGTATCATCGGGGGATGAAGTAATCTCAACAAATGCAATAAAACATCTCAGTGAAGAAATTGCCTTCCCACTGACACATCTAATCAATTTGTCTATAACTAAAAGCATATTTCCCACGTCCCTTAAAGTTGCAACTGTCATACCTATATATAAACAAGGATGTAAAAATGATATCAATAACTTTCGACCGATGAGCCTTCTAAGTACCTTTTCTAAAATATTGGAAAAAGTGCTAAAAATACAACTTATGAAGTACCTAGAAGTTAAAAACCTATCATCGAAAACTCAGTATAGTTTTAGACAAAACCTGAGTACTACCGATGCCATAGACGATATCATAAATACGATCACGAAAAGTTTAGACGGGGGAAATAAATCTTTGGCGATATTTATAGACCTATAAAAGGCCTTTGATACAATAGACCATAAAAACCTTTTCAAGAAGCTAAAAAAAATCGGGATGTCAAACATAACTTTAAACCTGTTAATAAGTTACATGTCAGAACGTACACAGTGTGTGAAAATTGAAAAGCATAAAAGTAAACCTCTCCCAATAAAATATGATGTGCGCATGTTAAATCAATCCTGAACCGCACGATAGAGCGTGTACTTTTTGTAAGTATCTGGTTTCTGGAGATTTTAAAAATTAATTTTCCCTGACCTAAGGGATAATAACTAAAAGCTTTATTGATATGGTGCATTGCTATTCCGAAATTTTTCCACCGGTTGCAAAGGGTTATATATAAATCTTCCGGAATAAATTCTATAAATTATAGTGGAGACCCTATCACAACCCGTTGCTTAGTTTAGAAGAACTAAGCGCACAAACAGACGCGGATAGCGACTTTATTTTATACTATTTAGAGATAATAAAACGTGCTAAACAAAAGATTAACAAAAAATTAACTAAACTATTAGATTAACAACTTAAGTTGTATGATTGATAGAAACATCGCACACGCATTATCTATCCTCAGGCCTATTCTGTCTGAAGATCCCGCTTTGCAATAAAATCCAAATAAATGGAATATTTCTGAAGGTATCAGAAAACTGAAAACCGTTTTTGAAAGTGATGAAATAAACTTTCAAATTTTATTATCAGAGAAATAATTACTGATAATGACAAAATATACAATAACATACTTATTTCATTAGACAAATGTATTATGAACGTTTTTGTTATCTCACTTTTTTGTCGTTTCATATAAAAATTATTAATAAAAAATTTACAAAAATTCATAAGTTTTTTTTCAAATTGCAGTCGGAACCTTTGGTTTCATAAAGGTGCACTTTTTAATTTTATTGTGTTTAATTTCTATATTTGAAAGTAATGTGTGGTGTTTTCTCTTTCTAACACCATATATCTCAGCACAACAAATAAGTAAGGGAGGGAGACACAACAAGAGATCATATGAGTTGTTCCCAAAAGCTAACAAACTAGCTAGAAAGGTTAGGTTAAGTTTCAAAACATTTAATATAAAAAATCAACCCGTAATTAATTTTTTATAATTCATCTATTATTATTAATAGCGTTTATTGATTAATACATTGGTATTAATCAATAAACGCTGATTCTGAATACATAAGTTTTATTACATATCGTTTGGTTGGTACGACTGAATCTACTGATTCAGACATCACAACCAGTCTACATTAGTAATATATCTATGTTGTACAATGTCTTTTTCTTTTGTAGTAATGCAGGTTTTTAAACACTGGTAAATTGTTAATCAGGTGCAGTCATGGATGTATAAAATAGTGTTTTGAACCAAAGTGCTTTTGCACTTTGATTCAAAACAATAATTAGTTACGAGATATTAACTTTTCACCTAGTGTTCTTCATGTTTAAATTGGATAATCTTAAGAATAAAAAACATCTCGACTCCCATACAAAATACAGCGTCGGTTATAAAAAAGTAGGCTCAAGTCGCGTCTCAAGATTTCGAAGCCACACGTCCATAGATTTAGTGCCTTAAAACTTTGAAAATTTTTTTAACTTTTAAAACTAACTATAACAATAAAAAATACAGTATTTAAGTTAGAAGGTAATTGATAAAAAAAGAGACTTGACTAAAATGAGTGAACCGCGCTATCACTTAAGTAAAATCCTATTTGGATGGTGCTGAGATTTATTTTGTATATTAACTGCGGTAAATTTGTATAATGTCATTGTGAGTGCCATTAAAAGTTGATAGAATATACTGTCATCGACAAAGAGTCTACCTGCCGAGTTTCAGCTCGATCAGATGTCATGAAGTGGGTTAATTTCCACTTCCAAGATTTGCATTCATTCACGGATGTATTCAAATAAAACATGGATTTTGGCCATGTTTTCTTCGTATAAATCAAAACAAGTGGACGGTGTTTAGCGGGAATTTCAACCTTGTTGCATTCATCCACGAAAACAAATGTGACATTAATTTTTAAATTTTTATTACAGCGACTAATAAAACATTGTACATGTATATGTATAGTAAATTGTATTTCTTAGATGTATTTAACAAAGGGACCTATTATGTAAGTCCCTATTGCAATAAAACAAATTTCTTTTAAGAATTCATAATCTGAGATAAGATAAAACACAAAAATGTTTATTACCACTCTTATGTAACTATATTATCATATATTAAATAAATTATGTACCAAGCTTCAGTTACAAAAGTAAACAAAAGATAGTAAATTTTAATAATATTATAGAGAAATGAAAAAAATGTACAAAATTAAATTGTAAAGTTACCTGTCCTGTGAGCATATCGTACATCAGGGCTCCAAGGCTCCACCAGTCCACAGCCTTCCCGTGGCCACTGCGGGTTAGGATTTCAGGGGCCCTGTTACAATAAAAATTAAACACTTATAAAATATGATTTATCATTTTTTACATTTTCAAAATAAAATAATATACATTATCCTAATAAACAAAGCATTACTTTTACAGTCACTGTAAATAAATAATAATTAAGTATGGACAGATCGTTCCACAGAATTTGATAAATTCATCAAAAGTTTACATGATTAAAGTTCTGTTTTGTCAACTGCTCCCGTCTGGAAACAATGGCATCCCCAATTGGGGTATGTTGGCCGAGGGTTGTGGGGAGAAGGAGATGGGGAGTGCCTGGCTATTCAGATCTGGTCACCAAACACGGCTAAAGCCATTCCATGAAACATTTCAATTCTGAATGGCCTTACACCAGGGCGATACTGTGAGTATCTTCTACTCTGAAACGTGTTGCAAATATGCTATATATTATTTTTAATTAATAAATTGAATGTTATTTCTTTCTTAGCTCACACGGACGGCAAAATGCTTTGTGCCTACCCGTCGCTAGTTACCTCATCCCTCTCACCCCCGAACTATTGTTCCAATATTCGTTAAAATCCCATAATAAAAAAAATAAATGTTTCCATAAAAAATGGTGGTCTCTCCTAATTATGAGTAGCTTAGAATCTCTCAGTAAGTTTAAATTCTTAATATTTACTAACATGGGGATGTTCACTACTCAATATTTTTGTCAAGCAGAATTATGAGGTAATAATGAGTTTGTGTATCTATAATATGATACAAAACCAAGAGAAATCATCAAAGATACCTGATGAAATTTTAATGGAATTCCAAGTAAATATGTTTTCTCACGGCACAAACAGACATAGCTTTATGGCTTTTGGTTTACGCCGAGTGACAATAAAACTAGATAATGGATCTTTTGTGCAGTAATTGTATGATTAATAACATCATATTGTACTGGAATTATTAACAGTGCACCGAGATGATTGCAGAACACACAAATAATATAAATCAATATATTACCAATCAGTCGAGCTGGGAATTAATGGAATAAAATAAATGCTGGGGAAATAATTGCAAAAAATTGGTTCCGAGATATTGACGGCTGAACTATTGTATCCTGTCGATCAATAGCTGGTCAAATAAAAATAAGAATTGCACAAACTGTGACTTGTGTAATGATAGATTGAAACTTCTGTCTCCTAACATTAACCACTTAATAATCGGTTTTTTTAACAAAAATGAAACTAAAAACATCAGGTTATTTTATTTTTTATAAAATAAAGTTAACATAATTTAAAATTGACCAGTTCAAAAAAAAAGTAAAACAGAAGCAATAAAAAAAGTAAAAAAAACTTAACCATATTCAAAAAAATAAAACAAGACGAACTATAACAAAAAATAAAAACAATAAAAAAATCTGGCGAGCGCAGTTTGTTTGTTTATACAAGTCAAAAGACGCGAGCAGTGTTCGGGTTGTGGCGGTACGATACACGCGCCGTCCGCGAACACCGCTCATTCAAAAGCATTAAGTGGTTAAACATGGTCTACAAGAAGTGCAACATAGAAAAAAATTTGCAACTACCAGTGGCGTGAATTGGTCTATGACGAAAGGTAGTGTAATTTTCAAGTCCGAGTATGATTTATTATGAATTCAATATTTCAATATGAGCCATTTTATTATTTTCTTATAATAATAATAATATTTGGCTAATTTATATAGCACTGTTTTCGTGAGAAATCACCTCGAGGGCGCTGTACAAATATATTTCTTAACCTCTCAGACAAACACTTTAATCTACTATGTGTCCCTTTGCGAACTGTCAAAACGTGATAATTTTTGTGTTATTTACGAGTTTTGCTAAAAGCTTCATAACTCACGTTTTGGGAAACGTAGCCTCATTCTAAAAAATGTTTTGGAAAGATTATAAAATTCACTATCGTATTGTGTTGTAATACGTAAATATTTGCGTTTCTAAATATACATTTTATGGAAACGTCAAAAATATGTCAAAATCGCGTACAATTATTTCAAAGCCTTGAAAAATGTACTTTTTTCTGAGTATCATAAAGAAATAACACTTTATATATTGAAGAAATATAATTAAAAACTATTAGTCACCTCAAAATAATAGTTAATTCATATTATTCACATTGGCAAGTGAATAAAGGAGCGAACAAGTTCTTTACCAAATTCAAGGGAAATGTCGCGGTTCGTTTTTCCTACAGCACGCCACTGGCAGCTACCCCTTAATGGAATATCTAGGTCTTCAAAAATGTTGGTTAACCGCTGCAAGATAATTAGTATTCTTAACCATTTGAGCGATAGGTGTTCGGTTTTCGATTTGGCCATTCGATTTGATTTATATAATCCTCAGAATTGATTTATATAATCACAAAATTTTATTGAACTGCGATGACATTTTCAGGTGGAGCGGTTAACCTTACATTTACAGAAAACAAATTTTTTGTATGTTACTAGAGCTATATGAGGACATAGCGCAATTCATGTAACTTTTATTATTATTATTTATGGTGGCACGTGTTCAACTATTGTTTCTCGCTCTTGCAACATAGGGATTTTAAAATTCTAAAAATAAATAAATTCACTCCGGCCTACTGCAGTTTAAAGCCAACGAATCCACCTAGACTTTACCGTTTACCCCACATTTTTGGTTTTATATAGACACATCATTGCAAGCGATCGCGTATTTGCAAACTTGCCATTATACGCCAAAAATCATAAAGAATAAGATAAAGGAAAAACACCGGTTAAAAAAATATATATCGTCGTTCGGCATCCAATATCGCAAATGTGACATTTTAACCTTCTCTTTGTGGCTGTTGCATATGTGATCCATCAGCGGCTATCCCCGTACGCGGATGTGGCATATATGTGAAAAACACATACATTTTGTCAAAACGTGCCGTGTGGTGAGATAGATTGAGCTGAAACGGCCAGAGCTGTAAGATTAATCCCATTCCGTTCGTTATCATTTTTGAACAAAATGTTATACTGCTTCCAAGAATAAGACTGGATTTTATATATCGAGGTTTTTACACTCTCCTGAGTAATATGTTAGATGTCATATTTGTGGTATTGCATGCCGAATAATGATATTTTGATTAGTATCAAGTGAATCAGACTCCCGACTCAAGTCCTTGCAAGAGTCAAAATAATAGGTTAGTATATATGAATGTGAATGGAGTGTGTGCCAGGACATAGGAGTGTGGAATTCAAATTATCTGTCAAAAGAGTCACTTAATTTTTTTGGAATCCACGTTTATAGCGGTAGAGCTCACACCAGGTTACACAATATTCAAAAATTATGTTTAGATACAATTTTAAAGATAATTTACCTTCAATGGAAATAACACAAAATCAAAAGTTTAGATGTATTTTTTGAAAGAGAAAATATAAAACATTAATATATTTTTTTACCTCACTCCAGAAACAGATGTTTTTACCTTCTTCTGATTTATGAGATTTGATTTACAGCAGCCAGAACAGCTGACAATAAATTGATAGAAAACAATGGACTGTTATTATCATATATTATATATATTGTCTATATCTATTCAATATTGAATAATATATGTATAAATAATTCAATATTGCACATGAGCCACTCATTTCAAAATACATTTTTTTGGCACTTTCAGTTTAACACAAGCCACATTGATTGGTGCTTTCAAATATTGAAATTGACCAATAGACTGCTTGTATTCGGTTAAAGTCGATACATTATGTAATTTATGCAATGACCAACTCTACCTAGAAGGGCGTAACTCTAGGTAGAGTTATGAGTTATTCATATGGCGATATGAATCTGAAAATGAACCCAAATAGAAAATTTTGGTATTCGAAAACATTTTATCGAATAGTGTTTTTTTATCGCAGTCAATAGATTGGTTTAAGCATTGCTTTTTACCTATACACATTTAGCAAATTTGTTTCCAGGCATAAGTCCCATCAACAGAATTTAAACAATAATTTTTCACAATTTACACATTTAGAAATATTTTAGACCGGGACTACCGGGGAGTATTTCATTCACAATTTAATTACAAATCATAGATCGTTTTGAGTTAGTGTTTAAAAAAACAAATACTCGACAAATTTCTTCGAAGCAAACAGAAGTCGTTAATTGTATGGCGAATATTGCAGATATATTGGTTTGTGATGCGTGAATATATCAAGTTACAACAGTAGTTTTATCGCAAACTTCATGCTCAATGCTGTGACGCGTGCCTTTCTGGCCAATAGGAAGGCGAACCAAATGAACATCCATGACCAAATCATGCGATTTGGAGTTGGAGCAAAGCGTGCTAGCCTTTCGAAGCGAGACAACGGAATTCGATAGTGAGCTGAGTTATGAAATTACTCATAGGAGGGACACATTTGTATTCCAAATTTATATGACACGCCACATCTAGCAGTTGATATATCGATATATCTATGAATTAATGCTAGTGAACATTGCAATTAAAAATATAAAGGGGACACATTATAAGCAAGAAGAAAAATTACTATTAGATATAATTTGATAAATTACATTCAAGGGTAGGGAGAGTAATACAAATATGTGAAACTGCTTTAATTTGTTATGGGCACCGGGACATAGGCAGTGAACGCAACGAGCAAGCAGAGAGCCTAGCAAGGAATATGATGGATATCCGTTTAGCATGACTGGAGCCAGCTATAGAGGTAACGTTTGCAGCCAATAATGAAATTAAGAAGAGGCTAAAATCCCAACACTGTAAGGAATGAAATGAATCACCTGGAATGCGACAATGCACTTGCTCACAACTAGATAACCAGCATGCCTTTTCTCTACAGGGGTAAGAGGAGGATATAATTGTTTGCAACTATGTCCTGGCACAACACCCTTGCTTCATCCACTCACATAAGTACCTGTATTATTCTGACTCAAATGTTTGACAAAGCAGGTCAGTATGTCAATATGGATAGGAACCCACTGAGGGAGATAGTAGAATTACTTGCAGGACACTGCCACTTTAGGAGAAAGCAGCTGTTGGGATTGGAATGCATGAATAAGTACAAGATTATCTTGATGCATATAAATGTTATCAAATGTTTTACCTTGATGGGAAGAAGGCCGAGATGTCCGGGAGGCCATGATACATTGTCACACCCAATAATAACCCCTTAATGTAAAATCTGGTTGCCGAGATGTAACAATAATAAAAATATTTTCTTACATGTATTCTATAGTTCCACAGAAGGTGTGTGTAACTATCCCGGCTTGGATGTGTTCCTTGCACAGACCGAAGTCTGTAAGTTTGACGTGTCCTTGAGCATCGAGTAGGACGTTCTCCGGCTTCAGGTCTCGGTATATAATGCCCAGACTGTGTAAATGCTCTAGAGCAAGGATTATTTCTGATAAATAAAAGCTGAAAACAAATAATGAATAAATATAAATAATGTTAAAATATAAATATAATAAGGGTCAATCCGCACCAAATCATCCAGAAAATTTTGGATTTGTCACCCACCATCTCAGATTTTGATGAAACTTTAAATTTTTAATCCTTCCATATAGATAAGAAAATATACCAAATTTTACCTTCCTACCTCAACTCGTTTTTTTTTATGGGCAGTTGAAGTTTGGGCAAAATAAGCGTTTTTACATATTCCGAGCACTCCGGAAGAGCTTGTACCTTCAATGAAAAAAAATTGTATCTTTGTCATTTATAGTGCAAATGCAATGAAAATTTTCAATATTATCAAGAAAACTATGCTGATTGCAGAAAAAAATAAATAAACCCTTTACATTTATCTACTTGACTTTAAAAAATTACCAAAAGTAATTTTTTAAGTAATTTTTGGGACGGAAAAGGTACTTTACAAAAAAGCAATATCTCGGGAAGGTACAGTGTTAATGAAGTAATTTTTTTTTTTATTCATATCTACAAATAGCATAGAATCACATACAAAAATAAAATTCATGGCATTTTACTTGCTTCAATAAATAAAATCCATTTTAAACTTTTTTCAAACTTTTTGTAATTTTTTTTTTATTCTTATCTACAATAAACATAGTACAACCTAAAAAAATAAAACTCCTGGTATTTTGTGTGCTTCACAGTGTAGAAACGTTTTTAAAATAAGAAATCTTAATCATACAGAATTGTTCCAAGTTTTTTAAAATCTAGATACTGTATTTGCAAATAAAAAAAGTCAAGTTTCATCAAAATCTGAGATGGTGGGTGACATGGCCTGGATGATTTGGTGCGGATTGACCCATAAAATAAATAGTGTGTTGAAAAAATGTCAAAATAAACAGCCAAAACTTTGCATTGAAGTATTTCTTGACTATAACTTGATGGCTTTTGTAGGTAAATAGTATACGCATTTGACTTTGAGTTAGGAGATGATAGGAGATTTGACGAACTTTGTTTACAGATGGTTTCCAATAAATTGTTCTAAAAAACACTGTTTAATAATTATTTAACATACCAAGTAGTATCTTCCAAGAATATTCCTTCTCGTTCTAAATGCATAAATAGTTCCCCGCCGCTTAAATACTCTAATATAAGGTAAAGCTTTCCACCTGTTTGAAAAGCGTAAACCAGTTCCACTATAAAGGGGTGCTGAAATTACAATTACAAAAAAATCAGTGAATCATCAAATAATATAGGAAATAATTAAAATAAAATATTAAAAATGACAACACATTATGAATCTATTATTAAAAGAAATGTATTAAGGCACCAGCTTATTTTATCACTATCAGATAATATCTTTAAAATTGTCGTAATTTATCTCACCATTATTGATAAGAATTACACAGTGAAGTATACATTATTGAATTCAGCAACAAATGCCTACTAAATAACAATCAGCACGAACCTTGACAGCTTCTAAGATATTTCTTTCTGCTCTGGTGTGAGCTGTATCCTTTTGGTTCCTTACAATGGAAGCCTTCCGTAAAACTTTCATGGCAAAGTGAGCTCCAGCATCTGCCCCTGTAGTTTTTTTTACTTGGAAAACTTTTCCATAACCTCCCTTTCCAAGAACTTTTCTCAGTTCAAAATCTGAGGGCCCCAAACAGTTCCTCCCAGGGTTCACATTATCTTCACATAGCTGAATAGTCTCCGAACCCTCAACCCTAGACGGGAAAATTACCACGATTATACACGAAACATTTATAATGAAATGCGCCCGATATGACAACATATAAAAAAATCATAACTACTTACTCAAGAATAGAATTTACGTGTAACTCTGGTTCGTAGTCGACCTAGAAAAATACAATCAGGTTAAATATATTAGATCGCAAAAATAGAAACTTGTAAAATCACACACAGCATTTTAAAATAGATTATCAATTCCATATGACATGACCAAAACAATATCAAGGTGATCTTTGCAAAAACTACAAATACGAATATTTTTGATGTTTTCATTGACCCGCCGTTAAATTTGGTTTATTTTTGAGGCTTTATATTTATATTGCAAATTATATATGTTTTAGTACCTCATCAACTTCGATCACATCATCGTCTTCTGAATCATCTAGGGTCACTGTGTCGACATCGTGAAGTTCCAAATCGAAAACACCTGCCATAGCTGCTGATGACATGTAGGGATAAATCCTTACATTTGACTATTTGTATTTTGTTAAACACTTGTTATTGTCTCTTTAAATGTTGTAACCGAAACGAAACTTTCAAAATATCTAAATATCTACCACAAGACAGAAGACAGGTGGGCTTGTGATGGTTATGAATTGAGCTTGCAATAAAATCTGAGAAGCATGGATCTAAAGTTTTGCCAACATAGAGAAATAAAACTTTATTTTTAAGCCCAAAATTAAGGCTGTTCTATAGCTGATGTTTCCTGCCTACCAATAAAGGTGTATGGGTAGGGTAAGCGCGCTAGTAGACTGAAACTACATGTTCCGGGCCGGTTATTTCAACGAGATCCAACACACCGTACCGACTGCCGGACGGTTTTCATCATAGCTTATCATGTTTTGTGCGTTAGCGCCTAAATTCGAACACATGCGATGGAAAATTGAGTGTTATTATTAACAGAATTTAAGAAAAAACTAAGTGCTTTAGAATGTTGATCCCTCCAGATGAGAGGCAAGCTGCCAAATAAATTTATGTGACGAAGGAGATGTCTTAGGATATGTAGGAGATAATTAAATTATACAGGAGATAATTATAAATTCGCGTTGATAAAATTAATTGTTTATCTTTGAATAGAAAATTGATTCTTATGTTACCTATAAGATTTAAATAAATTATTTTAATGTGTGTTTTAACAAGCTTATTAAAGAAATGCCAAAATTTTTGCAATATTTAACTTCAGTGAAAAATTATTACTACTTAAAAAAAAACATCAATATATGTCATCAGTCGCTGATTCTGAAAACATAAGTTTTATAATACATTATATTAGCTGTGGTTGTGCTCCCGGCTTGCTTTTCGCCGGGACGGTCTAGGTGCTAACCGGGTGTCATCGCAGGTGTGCTACCCTGCATATATTGCCATACAAAACTTATACGGTCAGAGCCGGCCGGAGAAAGTCCATTCAAACAATATTTTTATTCAATAATCTGTCCGCTGCGGACTCCGCTATACTCTAAACTAAACCATCCGCCATAAATAAACCACTCAATCCGATGTCCATCTCTAAACTCACTAAACTGTACCATAGATAGCGTGATTGAGAGTGGTTTGTTTATGGCATGATTCGTAGAAGCGGCGTGATCCGTGATTATGAAAAATGATGGTGGAAAATAATATTATTAGCGGGAAATCGTAGCTGTCAATTTTATTACACATTCGAAATTTTTGCTGAGATTTGTAATTTAAGTTTTGTTACTAACGTATAAATAGTTTGCTGTTTATTTTTCACAAAATAGAGAATAATGCAACTACAAAATCATTGACAGTTAAATTTAGCAATTTTTCCTGCCATAGTGCGCCATATGTGAATACATTTTTCGGTGAAAATAATTACCAAAATATCAATATCAATAATCATGACTGACGTTGCCTGTAAATTATTGAGAACCAAAGAATCAGTATTGCGATTCAAAAACGGGTCACCAAAGTTAAAAGATGTTTTAAGAAAGGTAAAGTTTATGTTTATCCCAATATTATAAATATCCTTGAAACCGCAACAATAAACCGAATTTCTTATCGCCGCCATTAGTTTTTGTGTCTGATAATAATTCAACATTGAATTGCATTATGATTGTAATCGATATTACAGGAATCCGAGACTGAATAATTGGAAGATTTTTTCAATTTATATTTGTGTTTCAGGCTAATAATTATTGCTTATAATATATTTTAAAATTTCATATTTTGATTTTATTCCATTGACCCCCTTTCGTCTTATGTCGACCCTGGAATCTAAGTTCAACAATTATTTCTTCACAGAAATGCAAGGAAAGGCTGCAAAAAAACAGGGAGGATTTCGTAGACAAACTTAGAAACATTTCAGAAGATGTGGATGTTTTCAATACCCTAACTAATATGATAAAAGAAGATTTAAAATCTATCTACTCGCCGGATGTCACAAAAGAACTAAAACATATTCCTGTTATCCCGGAAAATATAACTGACACAGAAGAGGAATCAGTAGATGAAGAATTAGAATGGTAAGGAACAGTTTAAAAATATATTGATTGATAGACGGGATTAGGTTAGTACTGTACAGGTCAGTTCCAATTCAGAGGCCAATGGTAGATTGGTTCTGCATCTTTAACATCTGCAACAATGATAAGGATCTGTGCCTCACGCTTTTCTATAATTAATTAGAACATTTTTCTTGTAGACAGAGAGTACGGACCGCAAAACAACTCTGTCTTGGCACATACTCCTTGCTTCATTCACATTCATACACAGTCTTATATATACGCCCTTCTGTTATTAAAACTCTAGTATTTTATTTATTTACTTAGTGCAGGATATAAATTTCTAAATAAAAACAAATACTATGTATTTGGTTCACTTGATCGTGCCGTATCTTTCTCGGGTGTTCCCGACTTCTTCTACCATTCACATTTGCGTCATATATTCTCCTTTCACTCATTTCTTCATTAATTTGCTCTACACGCCCAGATTATCTAAGCTTCCCTTTCTTAATTTCACTTATTACACTTACATCAGCCTTGCATTCTTTGCAAATCTCCTCATTTCTCACACAATCATGCATGGTTTTACCATACATATGCCTCTGAGATCTCATTTCTACAGCATTCAACATCAGTCTTTCCGTCTCTTATATACATACTTAATTAGCCATTATTTATAAAGCAATTTTTCCATCTGATGCCATTATGCTATTATTTCCCAGAATTCCTGAAAAAAGCTTGCGGATTTATTATTTATTTTTAGAACCTGTTGACCGGTCGGTGGCCGAGTTGACATCGCGCTTGGGTCCCACTCAGGCGTAGTGTGTTCAATTCCTCGGCTGGCTAAGTCCTCCATCACAACACAAGCAACATTTTCAGCTTACTGTGGGTGGTAGTAGGAGATTTTCAAATATTGTCAGGTTATTCGTAACCCGGGAATGTTTGTCTTTCTTTTTAAGAAAGAATAAGAAAGAAAGAACCTATTTCATTTGCACCTTCTCCACCATTCAATTCAATTCAAGATACAACGGTAAGTAGCTGATTCTGGGTCAAACTTTCAAGTTATTGGAAATTGAAAGGATATTTTATTTGTAACCTAAAGTCGAATAATTGGAATTCCAGGCCTATGAATGTATGAATAATAGGTTCTACATAATGACCCAACCTTTCTGAGGTCAGGTATGTAAATTGGACCCTTTTTAATTAGTTCTGGGAATATCAAACATTACCACCGTATGGAAAGTGCCAGTCATAAACTATGGGTTAGTGATTTTTGGAATATCAATAAGGCAAAATATAACTGGTGAGTAATGTAATGGTCGAATGGGTAGGCAACATAATCTATAAGACGAGTGTCACTATTGGTAGATTATTGGTTCATTCTACATTCAACTGGTGGTAATGGTAGAATGGGTAGATATTCATAAAAAAATGTTTCTATTGGTACAGTACCAATGGTAAATTATCAGCTTAATATTAACTGCATTGATCCCCGGTGCACCGGTGCGCCGGTGCGCGTGCGTGAAACTCGATAGACACGATTGGAACACCTGTTCACAGTTGATTTTGTCTTCATGAGAATGGGTCGTTACTTCGACTCGTTTTTGTGTAAGGTGGCTCGTACGTGGAATGAGCTACCGGTATTTGTTTTCCTCCTTCATATAATCCGGGACTCTTCAAGACCCGCATTAATAAAACCCTTCCTACAGCCCCTACCTTAACCCGCCTCTCAATATACAGTACACTGTACAGACAGAGGTGTTCTTGTGAGGTGTCGCATAAAAAAAAAAAAAATTGTCTTCACCTACTACGAAATTTAACGTGAATATCTAATTATATCTAATACTTTACGTTCACAGAAACTAAGGATAATTTTATAATAGAGCATGGATGTAAAAAAAACTTTATATAACCTCTATCACCTTTTTTTTAAAATAACTCCACACAGGAGGCCTTTAGGAAAATAATTTCCCTCGGGGTCTATGTCATCTTTGGGAATGCTGTGCGGCGGGGAGTATTAAGGATGGGGAAGAGGGAAGTCCTGGGAAGGAAAAAGGTTTGAGGGGTGGGTAGAAATCTGGAGGTCAGTATATCCAGGAGTGACAGACGTATGACTCCATTCCTCCCACTGCATTGTAAGGTGACGTGTTGAGAGAGACCGGCTGGAGAGATCAAAGGGTCTCCCTCAACCGGCTTCTCCCGATATGGCCCGCCATGCAGTTGGTGGGCAAACACATCCGCTGCCAAGACCTTTACACTTCTGCTACGTCACCAAACCAAGCGAACCAGTCGGGGTGACCTATGGCAGAGGTGTTGGTTATCCAATGAATGGTTCCCGGGGCAGCAGTACCCATACCCAAATCGAATATGTCATTATATATATATATGATGAAAACGAGAAAACGGGGTTGGTAAAGAGTGACCGTTGCTGTCGAATCTGCTGTCATAACATGGAGACGTTTGTGAGTAATGCGTTTAATATCTGTTAATGGGTATTATATATTTTTAGGTTGATGAACAAATACAACGACATATTTGATGACGATGACCGCCTTGCCGGAATGCTCGATGATTTGAATGAGGTGATTTGTCCTATTTGCCAGAAGAGCACTTTGGAATTGAAAATAGCTGTCATTCAAACAGTTGCCATCTGCAAATGTGGCCTTTTGGTTCCCACAGCAATGGACCTTTATCAAATCAAAGAAAACATCATGTCTTGTCTTGATGAACATAACAATGCTTGTAATGTTAATCCACAATTTGGTGTTGTTAATGAAGTTGGTGAAAACCATGTATATTTAATGTGCTGCTCATGCTCCAGCTTTCATATGCTGTTGTAGTTCTAATTTGTTTTTAATTTAGTGATATCAAAGGTTAATTCCATATAATAATTTGTTTGTTCATCACTCTTGTTAACAAAGCTGTTTGCGTGATTGTTACTAAAAATTATTTGTTTCTTAGGAGTTCGTTTCTCTGATAATACCATTGAAATCATTGATGGATAACTATTATTATTTCTGTTAATTATTATATTTCTCTTTGCCTGGACTGGGTCCAGATCACAGAATGTGTACATGTGTTGATATAACATTGGCACTCTTGTATTGATTGCATTCAGTATTTAAATTTACTTAAATCTTGCTGACGGGTGTCGCCGACAATTATTATTCAAATTTGAATACACACAGTACCTATTACTTTATTTTGTTTTTCTCCATTGAAACTATCTGTGAATCTCTTTTATTTTATGTTAAATGTCTCATGACTTCCTATTATAATAACAATTAGGATAGGCAATCAAACTTATGTGTGATTAAAAAAAAAATTAATCTGTTGTGTACCTTATAATGTGATAACTTGTTTATGTTGATGATTATGAAAATAAAGATACCATAAGAATATATTTATTACTGAGAATTATTATTGAAAAGACCAGGACATGAGGTCCACAGTACCAAATTAAATTATTTGTCATTTTGAACCCAAGTGATATTAGGGTCTATTTCTTGGTAAGTTAGTTTTAACATTGTTTTGTACCGAAAGCTCCTTTTTTCTCTCTAATTCTCATATAACAGTTAGTTCATTTCCAAAATCCTTCTTACGCATTGCTGTTTTGCTTCCAAAATTCGATATTGCCTAATTATATCCTAAATTCGTCTTATTTCATATAAAATATGCTATGAGCTACAGAACCAGTTCCAGAATTATAGTACATTTCATTTTATCTCAAAATAATTACATTTTACCAAAAAGTCTTAAAAATCGTTTTTCGTAATTTTCTTGAAAACATGAATTTGCCATAACATTAGTATTTTGAGATGTCGGTCTGGTAATGTTAAAATTATTTTTATTTTATTTGCTTTTCCTTTTTGTAAATCGAGATGTAGAATGCTCTTCATACTTTTGCTCATCGTCTACAACAGTCCTCTGTACTTTACACACTGTGATGAGAGCATCAGCCTTCCAAGATGATTCAAATGGGCTTCATGTTTATCTGTTTCATTTTCGTCATCATTCAGGACAATTATATATGAATTGCATATATAATTGTCTTCTCCTTATGTATATTTGTATACCTATATTCGTACACATATATGTAACAGTAGGCGCCAAATATAAAAAAATAAGTATTTCTTAAAAGAACTTTCATACGCTTGCGCCTAGATAAGTGGCTAAATCCAACCGTGTAGAAATCTGAAAATGTAAGTTTGTAGGAGTGCACAATGTACATTGTGCATAGCGTCTAAAAAATTGGACGCTCAACTTTAACCTGTTGAAGGTAAGAGCATAAAACAGAAAAATATTTTTTCAGCCTTCAGAGAGAAATTTTCATAAAAATCAAAAGTAGAATCAAATTGTATAGGCTAGTATTCTAAAGTATTACTAGCCCATACAATGCTGATTTTGTTTTTCATACATTTTTCGAAGCATTAACCCCTCCGACTTTTCGCGAACTTGAAGCTAAGATGTCTTTACCGAAATGTCGATTTCACGAAAACGTTGTGTTATTACCGCCTCACAATCAAAGCTCTATAAATGAAACATTACTGAACGGAGCCGAATAGTAAAAACTGTTTTAGAAAGGTTACAAAATAGGCTTTCAAATTGTTGTATCATAAATAAATATTAACATTTGTAAATATTTAAATTTAGAATGGAAACATGAAAAAATTGTAAAAATGACTCACCTGTAATGTTTTATGTAAAAACGATACTAAAATCACGGATAATGTAAAAAAAAACACTTATTTCATCGTACAAATGTACAATAAACAATTCTGTCACTTCACTTTTTGACCATTTCATACAAAATATATTTTTAAATTAAACTTGCTAAAATCTTGGCGCATTTCAATACATGACGAATCATATCGAATTAGAAAATCTTTGTTTTTTATTGAAATATCAGGCAATTACTGTGCCAATTGCTAAAAATAGATGTATTATGGTTTTATATACTAAAAGCACTTCATTTCTGTAATTTCTAAGAACAGAAAAGCATTATTTTTGTAAAAAACGGAATATAACCTCAAAATTCACCACACTTATTTTTATAACATTACACCACAAAAGTAATAGATACATATGCCTCATTCACGGCTAACTATAATGCACACTTCAAATTATATGTATTTGATGAAATCCGGACATTATCTGCATAATTACATCTAAAAACAATAAATAAAATAAGGCGGGTCGGCACGTCAAACGGCTTTCTTGGCGTCGTTTTACGATTTGGCGGGTAAAATTTGCTTCCACTGAGTAGGTCTTTTTACGGGTTTCTATGGATAACTTTGAATAGAGATGTGAAGCTTCATTCAATACGAATATTCTACTTTTTGTTTTAGGGATGTGACTAGAAGAATAACGGAGTTATGACGATTTTTGTGGAAACACACGCGTTGACGTGTAAACACGCTTATTGTACTTGACTGCTATCGTTATTTTATCGTGTATATCTGCTTACGTTGCTGACCGGTTAAGGTCAAAATCGCATTGCAAATTATTCTAATAAGGATAATATTAGAATGTTCGCATGTTCTCTCTAGAACACAGAGACTACCGGCAATCCACTGGTTAAATCGAAATATTTATATAGAATCACATGTTGCAACTAACACGCGATGATAGGGACGCTATGCATGGGTTAATATTTCAGGATGATAAAAAAACATTTTGTGGTTTCACCATGGTAGTATGGAAAAAAATTCTCAGTGCTTCTTTTTGGGTTCTACTTTTCACACATTTTGAAGGTTCTCATTAAATTTTTTTTTTAATAATCTTTGGAAACTAAATCTGAATAGACTTTCAAAATGATAAAAATCGACATCATGAAAAAATGTACGACCAAAACATTTTTGTGGCCTCGAATGTTGTAACTCTTATCCTGCTCCCTTCAGCCTCTTAACATACCTCAATGATTGGGGATGCCATATTCCCATTGACTCCGGGAAATTGAGGCTAATGTGCTGTCTTAATTTATTTTAACTCTTTGCACGCGGCCGTATCAATTGTTGTTACGGCAAAAAATCCATACTCACGCGGCTGTATCAACAGTTGATACGGAAACTTTGACGGCCGATATTCCAGCGCTCTTTCATCATAAATGTTTTTCTTGCTCACTTGGACATTCGTAGAACTATCACGATGCTGACATCTACAAGAATTTCTCAAAAATAAAATTGTATTTCATAAAAAAAGATCCATAATCAAGTGCGCCTCTTCGCGCCTTTGAGTGCTTTAGTTTACAATTTTGTCAACGGATGGCGTTAGTACTAGTATGTTATCTGCGCTTGCGCGCGCCGAGTTGATTTGTGGAGTCTGCGCCGATAACATTCTGTGTTCTGCTGTAAGATTGAATTATTACGAAAAATTCAAATTAATTTGTTCACTTCAAAAATCAATAATTTTTTTTTTGATTTCTGGTGTTTCGTCTAACAAATTTAATTTTACTGTATCCACGAGTGACCATATTGTGCCGATTGCGCGTATTTTTTAACGTTTTATTGTGTTACAAAACTGAGTTATTGACTTTACCATATACTTTATTAATTTTAATATATTTTGTTATATATATATATTAGTTATATATTACTAAAGTGCGTGTTATTTTCGTGTTTTATACAGGGTGTACCGGCAAGTACCCGACAAACTTTAACCAGCTATTCCTCAGCACATTTGGAGTAAAAAATGTTATGGGCGCTTTGCTGTCCGGTAACATTTTTTTTCCATTAAAAACAAAAAATAAATAAAAAATCCACACTCCGTCACTGTCATTTGCCTTGTTTCTCGCGTTCAACAGCTGTTATTAGCAAGTGCATCAAAAAGTGTCCTCGCTCTTTCGTACACACTAAATAATAATAGTTAAAAATAAGACGAATGGTGCTGTGCCATTTCGTTGTGATTGTAAAAGCGCACCAACGTAGGTACGTACGTACATTATTCAACGAAACTCGAACAAAATATTGCCAGACGGGTTTTCAAACTTTGACAAAGGATAAAACATTGGTGACATGTGGTGAAAATATGAATAATATATTTTTTATTAAAAAAAAATGTTACCGGACAGCAAAGTGCCCATAACATTTTTTACTCCAAATGTGCTAAGGAATAGCTGGTTAGAGTTTGTCGGGTACGTGCCGATACACCCTGTATACTATTTCAAAATTTATTAGGAAACGTTCACAAAAAGTTTTTAGTTTTTTAATTCATTTGATTTTTCGGATAAAAAATGGCCCATAGTTTGGAAGATGATGAAATTGAAAATATATTAAACGTTTTGGATTCTGATTATGAAATGTCCGAAGATGAATTTGAACCTTCGGAACTTTCAGATACAGAAACTCAAGCGAATGAGTCTGTAAGTGAAGAAGTGCTACACTCCTGGGTGTCTGGACCTCATATTCCAATAGTACACGAATTTGATGATTTTCAATCCGGCGTTTCTGTACAATTTAACAAAAATTCAACAGAAAGTGATTTTTTTGAACATTTTTTGAATCGCTCGATTATGAATGAAATTATTCGAGAAACAAACGACTACCATACTTTTCTTCTCATTTCAAAGGAATTTGGTGCGAAGTCACGAATTCATAAGTGGAAGGACACAAGTATTGAAGAAATGTATCTATTTTTTGCAATAACCATGCTTATGACAAGAAGCGAACACTTGACTATTGAAGAGTATTGGAGTACAAATATATTTCTAAGTTCCCCTATTTTTGGCCAGATCATGAGTAGAGACCGATATCAATTGTTGTTGCAAAATTTACATTTCTGTGACTCAAATTCGCTTCCTATAGATCGTCTTTATAAAATAAGGTTAATTTTAAATCACACCCGAACACTATTTAAGGAGTCTGTGATACCTTATGAAGACCTATGTATAGATGAAAGTATCATTGTTTTCAAGGGTAGGCTTATTTTTAAGCAATATATTCCATCAAAACGACATCGCTTTGGAATCAAAATGTTTGCTTTGTGTGATGTGAAAACTGGATACATTCTAGATTTCATAATTTACTGCGGAGAAGGCATGGAAATTACAGATGAACAAAACTTGGGAATAACCGGCGCTGTTGTTACTACACTCCTAACTGATTATTTTGGCAAAGGGCACAATTTGTGGTATGACAATCGGTACTCAAGTCCAAAGTTATTCAATTTTTTGCATTCGTTAAAAACAAATGCCTGTGGGACGGTAAAAAAGAACCGAAAGGAAATGCCAAAATTTATTAAACTGAAAATAGGCGAATTTGAGTCAAAAAGCCGCGGTCCCCTTTTAGCATTAAAATGGTGTGATAAAAGGGATGTACATATGCTAACTACCTTGCACGATAACTCATTTAAGGAAACCAGTAAAATAAATCACCAAACTAAACAACCCATTCGCAAGCCCGCCTGTGTCATTGATTACAATAAATCTATGGGAGCTGTTGACAAAAGCGACATGGTGCTGAGCAGTTTATCCTGTATGAGGAAGACCATAAAATGGTATAGAAAAGTATTTTTTCACATACTTGACCTGTATTTATTGAATTCATTTATTTTGTACACCCAAGTGACAGGTATAAAAAAATCTCTAGCAGATTTTCAATTGGCGGTTATTATGCAACTAGTTGAGAAATATAAACCAGAGATTTCTCAAATACCAGAGTCTAATACATCAGCCCACCTCAACCCGTTTCGCGTTTTGCCTCAATATGCCACTAAGCATATGGCCGAATTGATTCCATCAACTGACAAAATAAAAAAACCGCGTAGACGATGTCGTGTATGCCGATTGAAAAATAAAAAAATGCAGTTAAAGAGATACGTATGTAAAGAATGTGGTGTGTCTTTATGTATCGAACCCTGTTTTAAAGTTTACCATAGTTCCAAAAAAATGTGACTGACAGAGATTCCTCTGAAGTGCTTAAAAAACAATATTTATTAAGGACGGGTTGTTTCGGAGAATTTGAACAATTCATCAAATTTCAACGTTCATTTTCGGGTTTTGTGAAAGACTTATTCAAGTTCTGTTTTTATATCATTGTAGGCTAGTTGCTTGAAAAAACTGAAATAAAAACAGAACTTGAAAAAATCTTTCACAGAACTTGAAAATGAACGTTGAAATTTGATGAATTGTTCAGATTCTCCGAAACAACCCGTCCTAAGTGATATAAAATTTATGTGTTATTTTTAAGTGTTGAGTTTTAGAAAAAGTTTTCATAACTAAAAATGATAAGTGATCATGGTGTCCCACTTGTGTCTATCAACGCAGTGGCCTAAGTACACACACGCCGAGTGAATGGCGGGACCACATTCAAAAGATACGGTACGTCTTTGTATGAAATTTTATGTTTTTTTTTTTATAAACATCTAAGAGTGTTGACACACGAGGATTTGTTTTCATATTGAGGAGAATAATCTGTTCTGTCTATATAGTCCAATAAATCATGCCAGAATGCTATAATTTGACATTTAATTGCGTGCATAGGTATTTGAAAATATGTACCGCGTACGGGTATAGATAAAACGGAGCAAAAAAATGCGTTCAAAAGGTTAATAATAACTTCAAAAATCTAACAAACCTCGGCAGTTTTAAAGGAATGTATTAGGATAGGGCACCAAAAAGGTTAATTGTTTGGAATGGAAGGTGGGTTGGTTCCGCCAACATCCAAGCATCTGTGAGGGTGCCATGTTACGAACCACTGGTCTAAAGGTCTAATGTTTTCTGCCAGGGGCCTCCAATCCACTTCTGTGTGCGCAATACAGTGGTCTCAAATAATAATAATAATAATAATAATACTTGGATGACTTGTATAGCGCCGTTTTTGTGCAAAAACACCTCAAGGGCGCTGTAATATTGGAATATGTATTACTTTTAATAAAACGAATTCTTGTAATGAATATTTATTTCAACAATTTTGTATAAAATCCAAGCCACAATTAAATATTAAAAATAAAAACCAATAATAAAAATTTACCCTTTCAATTTCGAAAACAAAAATAACTTAAATTTTGCAATGATCAAAAAAAAAAACCTTATAGAATTTGTTTTAAAAATAACTTGAAACCTAAATAACGAAGTTATAATAAATAAATTGACAAACAGTATGCACTTCTTTAGTGCTATTTTTCATAATAGACACCCAAAATTTAATTTCCTGAACTCTTATCCATAAAATATGTTGATTTCTATAATACTATTTTTTTATTGTTTAAATGTGGATATAAATTGCAGTTACCAATGGCCATAATCATTTGGATATCATATAATATTATCTATAATTTTAATTAAGACAACAATGATTGTACGTATGAGATTGCACTTAAACAAAATGTGGCCTTTGTGCTAAAAGAAATACATATTGTTTAACAACTAATGATTACAGAATTAACAAATCCTACTCATAACTAAAAATACATACGTCTGTACGCATAAAAAATATATTAATATTTGTAGTGATCATTATATTATCATGACTTCTTTTTCATCTTTCAAATCGCATTACTTAAAACTAATTATATGGCACAAGTAAAGATAAACAATTAACTATTAAGTTTTTCAGTGATCAAACCTCGAACTAATTTAAATCAGTTATTGATGAACCTATCAATTCTGTGGAACAAATAATAACATAAAATTATATAATAGATTCGGCTAAGAATTGCAATAGTGATATTGTTATAGTTAAAATGAAATTATTTACATAAACTAGCAATAAAGTATAATTTCTTAAAAAAATGGTACATTAAAAATTATATTCTGAGATCTAATTGGCTTTGAATGTGCCGTGAAAAGAAATAAAAAGTAAGCAGTTAGAGGGGCTCTACAAACAAATAAGGCAGTGCTGAGGGTTCACAAACTCAAATATTAGGAAATTAGGAAAAATTGTTACTTTTCTTTTATAATCATTTTTTGGACACATTTGTAGAGAAACACATTTACTAACCTAAACTACCACAAAGTGGTTCATACACAGAAACAATTTAAAGAAAAAGTACATCTGTAATGCATTCACGCAATAATCATATATGAGCACTTTGATTGTCACAATTATTAATTTGAAGTGTAATTTAATTATTTCTTTCGTGTGGCAGTAATATTATGCATGTGTATACAAAAAACAAAATTATAATTTATAGCTGAAGATTTTTTCAACTAAGGAGTTTTCATGCCGGTGAATGAATAATAGCTGCCGGTTTAAAGAAAATTTGTACCACCACGAATTAACTGCTTTAAAATTAGAAATTTGTATTCATTATAAAAATAACTCTTGGACTTCTAAGAAGTCACATTACACATTATTTACATTTATCTTATTTTTAGGGATTGTACACATATGTAAACGTAATTATGTATGTAGATTAATTTATACATTCGTCGTAATAATTAAATAATAATTTTAATTTAGTACAGTACTTCAACTTTAATATACCATTTCTTTAATTTTTTATTAGAATATAAATTGTTGCCAATAATGCTACATGAGGCACATTAGTAATAATAATAATTGGTAGCTCCCAATTTCTAATTTGAACTTTTTTGAGCTAATAATTTTCAGAGATATGGTCGATTGGACAAAAGTATGCGAAGTATAGTGACACAAGCAATATTATAGTTTCACTAGCCTTCAGTCTGAAGCAAGCTCGCGTGGGAAACTCTTAACGGGTTAATGGCAGCCATCACATTTACTCATCTACTTATCTTAAAGGGCACAAGGGAAAATCTTGCATTGTCACTCGTCACAGACCTGATGACCTGTCTTAGGTTAACTTATGATAAATTGCAAAAATGGTAATTAATGTATCACAATACATTCTTTTTTTTTACCATGTTTTATATAACTATGATTCTTATAGGCATGTATAGAATAAAAAGGGATGTTTCCTTAATGTTTATTAACTAATTGCCCTTATCATATTTTGACCAAAGACCACCAGAGATACTTTAAAATTTTATCCTTGTATTAGTATGAAATAGTGAAATTTATTCATAGCTCTCATAAATATCACTGTATCTCCCCTCTCTGTCATGGTGAGAAATATGATTAAACAGTTTTAGAAAGAAAAAACACCACACTTTATATTCAAATCTAGAAGTTAACCACAGAAGAAATAAAATGTGCACCTCTATGAAACCAAAGTTTCCGACTGCAATATTAGAAAAATTTATGATTTTTTTATTAATTACTTTTATATGAAACGACAAAAAAATGAGATGAAACTAACGTTTATGATTTGTCTAATAAAATGTGAGTTTTTCTTTTTTTCCATTATCAGTAACTTTAGTTCGAAAAAACGTAAGGTGAGCCATTTTTAAAACTTCTTTATATTTATAATTTGAATATGTCAAAAATTATATATTTATTTCGAATAATAAAATTTGAAAGCTTACCTTTCAAAAGCAGTTTTAAGTTTTCAGATACATTCAGAAATACTCCATTTATTTGGATTTTAATGCAAAGCTGAAATATTCTGACTTTCTGCCAGAGACCTGAGGGGTTAAGAAGGTAGTTGTAGTAAGTTTAGACATTCAGTAACAATGCACATAATTAGTCCCTTGCAACAAAATATAGTAGGTATGTTACAAACCACAATATGTTCTTAGGCACATGGATGTCTATAAGGTACTCGCATACTCCTATACATAATGGTACACAATCCCACATAGCACACATCTATATTTAAATCAGGTCACTTAAACATTAAGATTTACATTCTGATCAACAAACAACACCTAGTAATATTCCTATTTGAAAATTGAAATTATAGTAATACACAATATTATGTTCCGGCGGTCCGAAGATCAGTAAACACTATTTTTTATAACTAGAACTTGGTTCTTTTTTTCTCTTGTTAACTGCGGCACAGGCTTCCTCGGGCAGCTTATCAGGGTCAGAGAGGATGTCAGTGGAGGTGCACAATGACCTCAGGGAATTCAAAACGGCTACAAAAATAAATAAACAATCATATAATATTTTCATCAAATTAAAAATATTTTTTAGTTCATTATATCAATTATTGATGAAAAGCGATACTGCTGACACTACGGCAAAGTGTCGATCTTTGTTTGAAATTCACAATTTATTTTTGGAAGATAAGTTTTTGGAGTTTTTTGTACATAGAGTGAAAAGTAAAGTTACCTGGTCGCATTTCAACTAACGAGCAGTGTTGCTCCGCCCAGAGGAAAGTGGAACGTTTGAGTTCATCTGTGCTGGCCGGGGACACACTGTTGTTAAAGGATGTCAAGAGGGGCTCCACCAGAAGGCTGAACTGTAATGCAGGAGTCAAGGAAGCAACTGTTTCTTGTCAAAGTTTAACAATTATAATAGAAACAAAGGTAGATATGGCTTGTATGTATATGGCAACTAAAATGCAGCGGTTATCAAAGCGGCGCAGCCAATAAAAGTTATTTGGTTTGTAGACAAAACAAAGGCGGGGAACCGCTATGCACAGATGCGATTCGCAGTAGTATGGGATAGTAAGATTTTGGCGACACGCGTTGTGTTCGTGCTTTCATACTAATAATCTACCTTATTTCTAAATCTATAGCGGATGTTGTAGAACCTTAGAAATTATTATGTGATACCACAAAAGAGTCTCAATTGCTGGAATGCATTGCAGAAAGCCAATGAGCTTAACCTTTCACCAGGTCATTCTTTCTGTCACATTACTCAAACGGCTAAGGATTTGAAGTGATGAAAAGACAAGATATAAAATAATGAGTCTCCAATGCACATACAATATAAAAAAAACAATGTTTTTGATTTAGAAAAGGATACGATCCAAAATTTCCAGTTTTCGTTGGTGCGTTGGCAGACATAGTCGTCAAACATCTCCTTCAGGCGCCCCGAGCGCTGGCGGGACACGGGGGCTCCGGTGGCGGGGAGTAGGGACTGACAATTGCTGCAAATAATAAATACAGATTGTGATAATCCTCACCATCTTCGTCAATCGACTATATATAAATTTTAAATTCAATTTATCTCTAAATAGTATAAAATAAAGTCGCTTTCGTGTCTGTCTGTTTGTGCGCTTAGTTCTTCTAAACTACACAACGGATTTTGATAGGGTTTACAATATCATTTAGAGAATTTTTTTGATTTATATATATAAGACATGCATATTATATTTATAGAAAATTGAGAAAAGTCAATGTTTTGTAATCTATTCGTAAAAAGGATATTTTGGGGCGCTTACATTGCTATAAAGCTGGCTAAACCTTGTGATATACATCAAAATAATGTACTATGGAATTGCATATCTTAAATAGGCCTACAGAAAAGTTGGCAGCGTTATATGTCTTTCTTCTAAGGATAACTCCCAGCAATGCCAGGTACACGTCAGCTAGTTAGGAATAACTTATTGAAGTTTATAAACCTCATTCCCAAAATTATTTTGACTATGAAAACGAAATTTATAAAAATTAATATATTCATTTAATTTTTTTTTTATTGACTGGAGTTCCTTATTACCAATAATACCCAGTTGCGACCTTTACCTTTTTATTTTTCTGTGTATTTTCTATTGCATGTTTTATTGTGTAATATTTATTATATTATATTATTCTTCATTGATTAAATAAAATTTAAATACTATTGATTAGGAAGCCATACCTAATGGAGTTATTGAGAACTTCGATCTGTTGTTTCAACGTTTCCATTTCTTCCTTCATTTTAGTACGTTCTCCTTGTAGCTGCCTTATGTATTCAGCACCCTTTTGCAACATTGCTGCCTTGCTAACCTAAAAAAAGACAAAACATTTAATATTATTTACTGATACAAATCATTTGAAAACATACTTTAAATAATGTTTATAACCTATGGGGAGAGTTGTGAATGAGGAATACTTGGAGCAGGTGGATGAGTTTGTGTATTTAGGAAGTATGTTTACGAGAGATGGGAAGGCTGACAGATATATTGAAAGAAGGGTAAATGCAGGTAACTCCATTAATGAACGACTGAACGCAGTTGGCGCTAACAAAAAATTGTCCAAAGAGGGGAAGCCAGCAGTCCACAATGGAGTGAGGCATGGAACTGGCAGAGAAAGGTTGACTGTAGTGTTAAAAGTAGACTGAATGCTGTTGAAATGAGATCCCTGAGGCATATGTGTGCTAAAACCATGTATGATTGTGTTAGAAAAAAGAGTGCGAGGCTGATATAAGCGTAATAAGTAAGATTAAGAAAGGGATGCTTAGATGGTTTGGGCATGTAGATCGAATGAGCGAAGAAAGGAGTGTAAGGAGAATATATGATGCGAATGCGAATGGTAGCAGAAGTTGGGGACGCCTGAGGAAGACATGATACGATCAAATGAATCAGATACTCGAGTCGGGCCTTGTCAAGAGTCAGAATAATAGAAGAGTATGTATGAATGTGAATGAGGCAAGAAGTGTGTGCCAAGACCGAGTTGTTGGACGGTCCGTCCTCTCTGCCTACACCTGCGGTGTAACGGCATGATGGTTAGTTAGTTAACCTACGGATAGCCGGAGTAGAAAATCCTAGGTATACACTCGATTGCCGGACAAAAAATATGCAGAGCTATGTGAAAATTACCATTTGCGATTGTTTTCTTGTTTACCAGGGTTAATGTATATTATTATTCACATATATTTCATATTTATACAGTAAGAGGTTTCCCCAGAATAGCCAATTTCATATTAAAAAAAACTCCAATATGGGAGATAAACTATTTTTTTTTTAAACTTAAATATAAGCTTTAATTTTTTTTTTTTTAATTTCTACATTAACCTGAATACATACTCTCTATATTAAAAATAACAATCAAAAGCCATTCACAAATAAATAATGACCTTTATATTTGAAAACTCAAATATTTTCATTTTTGCTACGCCATTTTATGAAATAGAATTTTGACATTCATAGATAATTTATTTCGCAAGCTGTTATAAAGGCAACATTCATGAAATAAAAAAGTAGAATCTAGTGACATTAGCGCAAGCGATTCTGATTTTGTCCTGTATACAGTTTTCAAAGCAATAAAGGTTAAAACCACATCACAAAAAATTCTAGCGACGATGATATTCAAGCAGTTTCCGGAGACCTATCGGCGAGTTCAGTCGTAAAAAGAAAATGTCTCCGGAGCACGATGGGCACTCGATTCATTAAACTTTCAATCAGTCAAAACTCAGCAAACGCTAAGCTAATTATGTACTTACTGTCAATATATATTTATTTTGCGTGCAATAAGATGCAGAGGTTGATCCATACAAATAGATGTATTTTAAGACTTTTAACAATTTTTAGATAGCTGTTGCTAATTGCGATTGGGAAAAGCAACCATTAGAGCTTATATGTAAATATATTTTTGTTTACCTTTGCATTAGGATTAGCAGATAGTTGAGGTATTAGTGACTGAAGCAAGTCGAATCCGTTCTTGATATTGTAGCGTCTCTTCTGCTCAGAGTGAATGTGTCCTGCTCTTCTGTTCTCCCCTCCGCTGCCCGGGGAAGCGGGGTGGGGGGACTGGGGGGAGGGGACCCCGCCACCAGTTGGGGAGTGACTCCCCACTGTTATCAACTAAAAACAAAAATAATGAGTTAGTAGGAGTAACAAATATCGATTTTGATGACCTCTATTGTCTTGTTAGGCTTGTCGAACAACATAACTTTAAATTTTACCAAATCTAATAAAATTGATGGCCAACGGGAACAGTTAATTGAAGGGCAAAATGTAAAAAATAAATAAAATGGCACTGACTGACAATTTGATGATGATTTCACTGTAATTTGGATATTGGCCATCAAGTATGTAACTATTTCAAGATAATACTTATTTTTTTATTAGGTACAGTGTGAAAGTATAAGTGTGTAACAAGTTGGTATAAAAGGAAACATATAGTAGAAGGTAAACATAGCATAAAGTCATGCCATTTAGGTACCTATAGTAAAACTAATACAAATTAACAAAATACTAATACTGTTTCGGGATATTGATTATAAATAATAATAATAATTTTAATAATAACCTTAACCTTTAATATATTGCTTAGCAATGCTAGTTTAGGCATATACTTTGCATTTGCTCTCTGATTATTTTTTGTAATATCAGATAGAAACGAATTAGCTTTGATCCCAAAAAATATAAATATTTAAAGAAGAGTATATCAGATAACGCATTAAACAAACTGCCAGTAAGCCATAGGATATTTAGGTAAATAAATAGGATTTAAAAAAAAAAAATATTTGAGGACCCCAGTAACCAAGGTAAACAACAATATTTGACATTCATTTGAAAAAAATAAAAATATATTTTAATAGTATATTTTTATGTTGATAACGTTTTTCTGGAATATAATATATCATAGATTCGTAATGTTGAAAGGTAGTTGAATTGGAAATTATAGATTTGTTATGTCGAAAGGTAGTTTGATTAGAATATTTAATTTGGTCACATTGAAAATTATTTATTGATTTGGTTACTGGAATGTAGTAGTAAAGATACAATCATCTCCAAGTTGTTTTGTAAAATGACAACAATGTCATTTGCAACCAACGTAGATGAACAGGGGATTATTATGTCATCTGTACAGATGAACATGGATAGTCTAAGACCCCAAAAAACAAAAGCAGGTATTCCTAGACAGCGTATGAAATGGACGAACGATGTCAATATGTTCATTGTTCGTTCATATTTTTATGTAACCAAAGTAGAAACAGATATGTTGTTATACAGGAAAAAATTACATTTACTTTTCTCACAAAATTATCCGATTGCCCAAGTAAGCGAACAAAGATTAGCAGATCAAAAGCGAGCTATTTTCAAAAATAATTTAATTTCTGTAGTCACATTAGAACAGATTAAAAGGGAAGTAGCAGATAGATTGCAAAGGGGAAATAATTTAGAACAAATTAACACAAGTAATAATGTCATATCAGATGCATTGAATGTAGATAGTTTGGATAATATTCTAGTCGAAATGTCCAATGATATTACAGTAGATTCAAATAACTTAGCCGTTATTTATAATCTTAGGGAAATCAACATTGCAAATTTAAACTTTGTTGATGAAAATGTAGTAGAATTAGCTAACTTACTTCATAATAATATAAACAGATATATAGATGTAGAGCCAACAGTTAGACCAAAATTACCGAAATTGCATACGTCAAAGAAATTATCTAAATTAATTTTTGAATTAAATAACATAATTTTACCAAAAATCATATTTGACGAAATTAGTTTTTTAGATCTTCATACAATAGTATACGCTAGTGCGATTACTGTTTGTAATAAGTTAGGAATTAAATTATCATCCTCTGACGATAGATCATATAGTTATAGTAAACCAGAATGGCAGATCAGATTAGAAAATGATGTAGTATTTTTAAGAAGTAACATAGCTAGAGTAATAGAATATAAAAATGGAAATAGAAGTAGGAAAATTTTGAGACATGTAGATGAAATTGGTAGAAAATTTGGTTATAACATTGATAGTCATAATAATGAAAATATAATCAATGATTTATTGGATTTATTAAAACAAAAATTAGGCGTAAAAGCTAGTAGATTAAAAAGATATAATTATACGTATAGTAAAAAAAAAAAATAATAGATTATTCCAGAAAAATGAAAAAATATTTTATTCCAAACTTGACGATAAACAAAATATTATTTCGAATAATAATATTCCGTTGCCATCTGAATCAGATATGCGCGATTTTTGGACTAAAATTTGGAGTAAAGATATAAAACATAACGATTCAACTCCATGGATAGAAAATGAAGAACTCAATTTTTCAGGTATTGAACAAATGAGTTTTTCTAATATATCGGTTGAATTGTTAACCAAAATTATTAAAAATACTCATAATTGGAAAGCCACGGGTTGCGATTGGATACATAATTTTTGGTACAAACGTCTGACTACTTTACATCCTCTTTTGGCAAAAAATCTTTCAAAATTTGTCAGTCAACCTCAAAATTTTCCAAATTTTCTAACTAAGGGCATTACTTATATGTTACCCAAAAGCGAAAATATTAATAATCCTTCTCAGTACAGACCCATTACATGTTTACCGACAATATACAAAATTTTAACCTCTTGTTTAACAGATTTAATATATACTCATTTAGATGAAAAAAATATTTTATCTGAACAACAAAGGTTGTCGCAGAAAACATATGGGATGTAAAGAACAATTAGTTATCGATTCTGTAATTCTAAAACAGATTCAAACTTGAAAACGTAATTTACATACTTGCTATATAGACTACCAAAAGGCTTTCGATAATGTCCCGCACTCTTGGCTGATCAAAGTATTAAATATATATAAAATTAACCCCATTATTATTAGCTTTTTGGAAAATATTATGTCCTTTTGGAATACCAATTTACTTATCAATTTAAAAGGTAAGAAAATAGTAATACCGGGCATTTCAATTAAAAGAGGAATTTTTCAAGGAGACTCATTGAGTCCTCTTTGGTTTTGCTTAGCATTGAATCCTCTATCTAAAATGTTAATTAAAAGCAAGTTTGGAATAAAAGTTAAGGGTAATACAAGGGAGAGTAGTACAATTTCGCATTTATTATATATGGATGACATAAAATTATTTTCGAATTCTGAACAAAATTTAGAGAAAATGATCGAGGTTGTTAAAAACTTTTCAGATGATATCAAAATGACTTTTGGTTTAGATAAATGTAGAACGATCCATATAGAGAAAGGCAAAATTGTAGATGGGGACGAGAGTATATTTAGAAATTTCCAAATTACTAGTATGAAAAGGGATGAGGTTTATAAGTATTTAGGATACCCACAATCAAATAGATTAGACCATACTAGTATTAAAAATGATATTAGGATTAAATTTCAAACTAGGATCAGGAAAATTTTAAATATATATCTGCTAAAAATTTAGTAAAAGCAATAAATACTTGGGCAATACCTCTATTAACGTACTCATTTGGCATAATTGAATGGTCTAATACAGATTTAGATAACTTAGAAAGATTAATTAGAACTACACTAACAAAATTTAATTGCCATCATCCAAATTCAGCTATAGAACGAGTTAATTTACCTAGAAATTTAGGAGGTAGAGGCATAGTCAAAATAACTTCTTTGAAACATAATCAGGTAGAAATGCTAAGAACTTTTTTCCATAGGAAAGCTCATAGCTCAGAAATGCACAAAATAATTTGCAAGGCAGATAGAAATATTACACCTTTAAATTTATACGATGAGAATGCCAACATTTTTATAAATCCCAACCAGGAACTATTAGATTCCTGGTCAAATAAAATTTTACACGCAAAACACTTCAATTATCTCAACCAAACGTATGTTGACAAATTTTCGTCAAACAAATGGTTGAGTATTGGAGAGTTGAGCGCAGAAATAGAAGGATTTATGCTTGCCATTCAGGATAGAGTCATTAATACTAAAAATTATAGAAAGCATATAATCAAAGATACAAATCAAATTGATGATTTGTGTAGAAAATGTTTGGCTTTTCCGGAAACTATAGAACATATTATATCGGGATGTTCTATATTAGCACCGTCCGAGTATACATTTAGGCACAATCAAGTTTTAAAAATAATTCACCAAAATTTGGTAATTAAACATAACTTGATTGACTGCCGTAATATAGTACCATATTATGAATACGAACCAAATTCATTTTTAGAAAACGAATTTTATAAAATATATTATGATAAAACTATACTGACAGATCGAACGATTAGTCATAATAGACCCGATATAGTTTTACATGACAAAATTAAAAAAATAACTTATATCATTGATGTCGCTATTCCAAATTCCTGTAACATTCAAAAATCTGTTAATGAAAAAATAAGAAAATACACAGATTTAGGAAAAGAAATAAAAAGAATTTGGCATTCTCAGACTATAAAAATATTACCATTCGTTATTTCGGCTACTGGCATTATACCTAGCTCTCTCATTAAAAATTTAGGCGTATTAGATCTATCAAAAAATTTATATATAAAGATGCAAAAGTCGGTCATTTTGAATACATGTAGGATAACGAAAGATTTTTTAAATATTTATGTTGAGGGATCAGTAGGATTTATAGGCCCTGTTAGAAGTTCTACCGAGCCGAACCCTCTGATATGAAAATATCTGGAGTCGGTGAATTTTTTTTTCCCATTTGATCTCTGGTGAGTTGACGTGTTGTTGTTCTTGTATTGTTTTGTATTTATTTTACTTATGTAATGCACTTGCATAGTGTTGATTGACTAGCTGATCATTTGTGGAAAAGTGAGTGGAAGGGTTTAGTTTTTCCTATGGGGAAGATTTAACCCGGACAACAAAATCGGAAGCATAACTAATAAAACACATAAAAGCAGTGTATCCAGTCAAGCGATGGGGTATGTATATACAAAATAAATGCCTCGAGCGATGGATATTTCAGGGCATTTTGTTTTGGATTCAGCCGTACTCATTCAAAAAATCATACCTGCGAATATTAATATGTAAACTGCTTACTGAAAGCTAATGAATCCAACTACATTGAGCTGTTTGTGGGAATTTAAAAAAAAAATCTATCTAAATTTAGGCAGCCATCGCTCAAGGCCTAGAGCGATGAGACGATGAGCGATGGATTTCGTTCAACTGGATATATGTATGTATATGCATACAATAATTATTCATGAGTAGTACAAACATGTAAAACAGACAAAAAATAAGAATATACCAACATGTAAGATATAGAATTTTAAATCATTTATTTTTTAAAAGTTAAAATAATGATGTTAATTATTATGAAATAAGATTTAAAATAACACAATTTTATGGATTATTACAGTATTGTAGTGTTGAGAAGAAGACATATTCTGTACTGCGTATTTAGGATCATCAGGATGTATATGGGGAGCAGCAAAGTACAGAGATAAACATCTACCCACCTGTGAGGAGCTGGAGCCACTGGGAAGGGCCTGAATGATGGCCACAGGGTGGGGCTGGGGCTCCTGGCTGAGGGACTGGGCGCTTGTCGGCTTGTACAGACCTTGGCCTACAAATAAATAAAACAAAATTAATTTACCTTGTTATTGTAAAAAATCTTAAGAAAAAACTTGTTAATAATTAAAACCTATTTATTGCATCTCTATAAACTTTCATAATTCACTAACACCCCTGTTCACACAAACCAGTTTCGTTCTTTTTCTACTTGCAATAGTGACAATAATGACAACTGAACAAACATTTCTCTGAATATTAGTAGCTACCCCAGGGTAGTAGTTTCCCCAGGGACACTACATAGAATACACATATACATTTTTTATAAATATACACACATTATCTGGTGATATAGAACAATTTACAAAAATTTCATTCATCAAGTTATTACGAAAATAGTGTCAGCTGGTTAACAGCGGGTCGCTCGGCATCTTAGCTTGGCGTTCCAAAGGTTAAATAATTTTCAGATCATTCATCCATTTGTTTCATAAATATATATAGAAGTATTCTAGTCAGAAATGTTTCAAAAGCATTTGATGGTTGTTCAATGTAAGTTAGAATATTTATGTTACCTTTCGTATTGAGCAAGTGCGCCAACAGCACGCTAGACTGACTGAGCAGGGGCTCGCTAGCGGCGGCAAGCAGGGGCGGAGGCGGTTGTTGACCCCGGCGTTGGGGCGAGGCGGGCGAGGAAGAGCCACTGCGGGGGCGCCGGGACACACTGCTGCCCCGGCTGCTGCTGCCGCCACCGCTGCTGCCCGCCAGCACGGAGCCCAGGGTGGCCCCCAGCGGCAGACTGTTGCTGCGGAAGCTCTCGCCCTTGGGCATGCTGGACTGCTTCGGCTGGGTGCCAGTTGATGCCTGTAAATGTAAACAGTTTAGTTTTGTGAACCTAGAAGAGGAACAGTTGCGCGTCCTTTTTCATACAAAACTTAAATTTGGATTTGAGGCCAAAATACCCAACCAAATTGAATAATTATTTTTTTAATCAAAAGGTATAGCAAATCCAGAATGTACATGAACTATTTTATTTATTTGTGTTTTAAATTATAAAAAAAGAAGATAAAATAATAAAATTTTTCATGTGTTTAGAGGAAACTTTGGCAATAATTTTTTTTATTTATTAAATTATTATCTTTATCAGTTAATAATAAAATTTAAAAAAAAAGCCCAACCATTAAATAAGACGAAACAAAAAAAAGTTTTTAAACAGAATTTTGATAGGTTTTAATTTAAATTTCACAAGAACAGAAATATGTCATTTTAATATAACTTTAAATTTCGACACTAATTTTATTTTGTACTAGCTGTACCCCGCCACGCATTGCTGTGGCTCAGTATTCAAAAGCAACGTTTGTCAAAATTTCAAAGCAATCGGTGAAGAACTTTCGGACATTTTTATTTTATATAGATGTCATTAAAGATATATCTTTTTTTATTTATTACTATTAACAAACAAAAAAATGCCAAAGTTGTCTCGAAAATCATGAAAAACCGCATTCTTTAATGGCTGACATTTTATGAAAATTTACAAAACAATAAACAAAATAGCTCACATCTGTACTAGATATTTGCAGTTTGGATGAGTATTTTGGCCTCAAATTCTAATTGAAGTTTTGTATGAAAAATGTTGCGCATTCATTCTTTTAAACACATATGGCTATTAAAAGGCTAATCATTCTTTTTAGAGGCACAACAGAGAAACTTTCCGAACCTTTCTGAGAGAGAATTCAGAATCTACCTACCTTATTTAGTAAATAAACCATAGTTTCTGATTTCAACATGGATAATCTACTAACGGCTGGAGAATACTATAGGAGTTCGTTGGGCTAAAATTGCGACAGTCTTTTAGCTCATAGATTCAATTAATATTATCTTTATTCCTCTTTCTCAATTTATTATTCTTACCAAGTTTCCATTGAATTTTTGTTTGATTTTCTTCATAAGAGAGAGCACCTCGCTTATCACTTAATTTTATCAGCGAAGTAACCTCCAATCATGGTATGTTCATTTTACGTTTTCGCTCTTACTCATTATTTAATAAAAAATATTGTACCTAACTTTTATTATGTGCAATTAATTTCAATAAAGAAAAATTTCATATCAAATACAATGGTTACATGTTAACAAATACCTACATTTTTAAAAAGCATTTAATAAATTTGGTTGTATTATTTGACACATTCAATAAATTTTGTCACAATTAAAGCAGAGATATTATTATTGTTGTTAGATAAACAAAGATTCTAATTGCACCAAGTAGAAGAACAACAGTTATTACTCAGACAACAACAGGTCACCTACTGTCAAAAGAAAATCAATAATGCTTAGTTTCCTACATTGCCAACATTGAGGCAAACTGTGAGAGAAAATGTTATATTTTCAACAGATGGCAGAAGTGAATACATTAGTAAAATTAAGGAGAGTCCTTACACCAGTTTACACTGTACAAGTATAATAACAAAATATTGCTCCCATGTTTAACAATACATAGTAATAATGTTTTTTATCACTGAAAGCAAGCATGGAATAATTTGTAAAATTTTATAATAACTTTATGAAACCATTAAAAATAATATTGAATAAGTAGCAATTAGCAGTAAATTGACAGAACATATAATATTATAACAGAACTAGCAGAGTACACAATTTCAGAATATCTTAATATATAAAAATCACATGTCACTGTGTTCGAAACCGCCCAACCGATTCAATGAAATTTTGTGAATGTGTATGGTTGGTTGAAGCTTGAAATATAAAATAGTTTAGGACTCAAAAAAAATTTGGAATTTTTTTTTTCTATGAGTTTTTTTTTTAAATTTTCTTATTCAAAAATACATAAAACCACACATTTTGACTTCCCTGCCTATAAGGCGGTCTGTGGCAGGATAAAGTCTTAAATGCATTCCAAATGGTTAAGTTAAATTCTAACTGTTTTCTAATCTTAATATATAAAATTTCATTCTGCGTATGTTTGTGCTCGCAAAACTCGAAAAGTAGTAGACTGATATTGCTGAAAATTTCAGAGTTTATTGTTATTAGTGTTTAGAATGGTAGAAGATGTCAGGGACGCCCGAGAAATACTTAACGCAATATCTCTGGATCGTAACGAGATACGAAGTCGAATTAAAGTCGATATAATGTAGTTAGTAAAAGTAACATTGAGTTATACAGGAGTGAATGGTGGAAGAAGTCGGAGGCACCTGAGAAAGACTTTAGCAATAGCGAAGCATTGCAGGGGATCTACTAGTATTATATAAATCTGTGTATTAAACTCTACTTCGCCAGCGCATCCTTAAGGACACTATTAAAAAATTATTTCTCCGAATTTAGTTACCTATTCTGGGGAAACTGCTTATGGTAGATTATATATGAGGGTAATTTGAAAAGTTTCCGGCCTCATCGACATAAAGAAACTGTTGAAAAATTTTTTATAGCCGTCCGATAGATGGCCTTGACATATGTAAACCGTAAAAATTTCAAGTTATTCTGATTATTACTTTGTCTATGGCATCCTTCCAAAGTTATCAGCTGACATCGTTTGTCAACAATGGAGGAAATTAAATATAAAAATTCCTTCATCCGAAATGGAAGAAGACTCGGGAAATAAAGAATGAGTTAGACTATATATAAGGTGAAGCCTCTCCTTCATTTACAACAGTCAAACATTAGGTGGCCGAGTACAAACGTGGTCGTAAAAGCATTTTAGACGAGGAACGTTCAGGGCACCCGAGAACCGCTACAACTGATGAAATGGTCGATTTGGCTCATCAAACTGTGATGGAAGATCGTCGATTGACTGTTAAAGATATTGATGAGGCTTGGGGATATCATCTGAACGGGTGCACAAGATTTTAAATCAAGATTTAGATATGAGAAAATTATCTGCGCGCTGGGTGCTGCGCTTTTTGACGATCGACCAAAAGTGCATTCGGACGGACATGTCGCGCGAGCGTCTTAGCCTGTATAAAAAAAATCCAACCGAATTTTTGGAACGTTGGACCAAATGAAAAGAGTTTCAGAGAGATTATGTCGAGAAATAAATTTTGATTTTTTCAAAATATGTGTTTTTCTTAAAATGTCATGCTCGACGAAATAAAGACCTCACTGGATTTCCTATCTACAGAATATGATCGCTTATGCAAAGAAGCCAAAGAAAATTCCTCAACAATAAATAAATTATGTGTCGATAACCAACGTCTCCAAACAAACAATGATATTCTTACGAAGAAAATTGATTCTCTTGAACAATTTAATCGGAAAAATAATATAGAAATACAAATGGTTCCTGAGAAATCTAATGAAAATCCAGTGAACCTGTTTAAAAAACTTTGTTCAGCAGTTTCATTCCCAATTCGGACAGAAGAGATATTAGCTTGTCATCGTGTCCCTCAATCAAACAAAAGCTCCATTCGACCTAAAAATATTGTAGTGGAACTACCTAGCAGCTATACCCGAGATGCTTTACTGTCTGCAGTAAAAAACTACAATAAAAAATACCCAAATTGCAAACTCAACAGTGAACATCTGGAGATTACTGGAAAAACCCCTGTATATGTATCGGAACAACTTACTCCCAACAATAAAGAACTTCACGCCGCAGTACGTCACGCAGCCAAGGAAAAAAACATTAAATTCATTTGGGTACGGAATGGGAAAATATTTATTCGAAAAAATGAGAATTCCCCGGCAATATGGGCAAGTAGCAAAGACGTGTTAGAGAAAATCTAATTTCTGCATACATATACACATTTCTACATCCCTCTGATAATCAAAATGGAAGTGTCTTTATATTATCAGAATATAAGAGGGATGAGAAGCAAATTAGATCAAATCTCTTTAAACACTCTCTCCTCAAACTATGATGTTATATGTTTAACAGAGACATGGCTAAATTCCTCAATTCAAGATGCAGAGATACTGGATAAACGATACACTATTTTCAGACAAGACCGAGAAAAACTAACATCCAGAAAGAAAGACGGAGGGGGAGTTTTAATAGCTATCAAGAAAAACATTGTAGCCTATCAAATATATGATGAACCCTCTAATATTGAACATATTTGGGTAAGAATTAAATCAAACGGATCAAATAAAAAATTTATAAATATTTGTATAGCTTATCTTCCACCAGATATTGCAACTGACGCATTTACTAATTTCATCAACAAGTGCCAAGATATCTGTATTAAATCACACATCAATTCTCATACATTAATACTGGGAGACTTTAATATCCCTTCCATTGAATGGTCAGTTAACGCCAACAATGATAGTAATTATGTTGAATCATTTGCTAATCAAAAATCTTCATTGTTATTAGAATTTCTACATTTCTCTAACTTACATCAGTATAACTATACAAAAAATGTTAACGGTAGAATACTTGATCTAGCTCTCTCTGATTTTACGCTTAATGTTCAACCTGCCCTCGCTCTTTCTAAAATTGACGTGCACCATCCACCAATTGAAATGGATCTAACTATTAATACAATGCACAATCTTAATGATAACCTTGAACGTCCTTTATTCAATTTCAAGAAAACTGATTATCTTAATTGTACCAATGAATTATCCCTAATCGACTGGACCCCAATGGTAACACTAAATTGCAATGAGTCTCTTCAATTCCTATATAATAGCATCTGGCCAATTATAGAGAAACACACACCAAAAAAAGTGAATAAAAACAAATATCCTATCTGGTATTCCAGTGTTGTTATCCATCAAATCAAAGAAAAAGACAAACTTAGAAAAAAATTCAAAAAGTTTGGGAATCCTAGAGACTATGATAGTTTCACAATCCTACGATCAAGGGTCAAAACTGGAATTCACAAATGCTTCCAATCTTATATTAATTCTATCGAAGACACTTTACATCATAGTACAAAACCACTATGGACTTATGCAAAATCAAAAGGTATGACTCACTTAATTCCTAAAATAATGCACTTCAATGAAACTGTAGCAAACAATGGTCATGAAATTAGTGAACTTTTCTCAAATTACTTCTGCTCTGTTTTTAATACAAATGATGTATCAAATCAACATGTAAATTATGATTCTCAAGAAAGTACCTATGAGCTCAGTCATGTCGAAATTTCAAAGACTGAAATATTCAACGCTATGAAATCACTAAACTCAAACAAAGGTCCAGGTCCAGATGCCATTCCACCATTATTTATATCAAACTGTGCTAAATCTCTTGTTTATCCTCTTCATGTTATATTTCGTAAATCTCTTAAAGAAGGTGTTTTTCCTGATCTTTGGAAAACAGCACGTATCACTCCTATCTTCAAATCTGGGAATAAAAGTGACATCTCTAATTATCGCCCAATAAGTATACTCTCATGTTTTGGGAAAATTTTCGAATCCTTAATCTATAAAAGCATTTTTACACATTTTAAACATATTTTAAGTTCTGTTCAGCATGGATTCGTATGCAAAAGATCCACTACCACAAATTTAATCGAATATGTAGATTTTTTATGTACCAATTTTGACAAAAGAACACAAGTAGATGCAGTCTATACTGATTTCCGAAAGGCTTTCGATAAAGTCAGTCATCCTCTTCTGATCCAAAAACTAAAAAGAACAGGTTTCCATGGCAACCTCCTGAGATGGATCATATCTTATATCTCTAACAGGAGTCAATATGTACAAGTTAATAGTTATGAGTCCTCTCCCAAACTTGTCACATCTGGTGTCCCTCAAGGATCCCATTTAGGACCACTACTCTTTATTATATTCATAAATGATCTAACGGCAAAACTTTTTTGTAAATGTTTACTATATGCGGATGACTTAAAAATTTTTCAACCCGTGAATTCACAAGAAGACTGCAAAACTTTGCAAAAAGACCTCCTCACATTGTCTCAATGGTGTATAGATAATAACATGGAATTAAATATTGGCAAATGTAATGTCATCTCGTTCACGAGAAATGTCCGTAAAATTGATTTCGCTTACACGATCTGTGATGAAATCCTAAAACGAGTAGACTCCATTAGAGATCTGGGAATCTTACTTGACTCGAAGCTAACCTTCAGAAACCATTACCAAAACATTGTCAATCAGGCTAATAAAATGCTCGGTTTCATCACCAGAGTCACTAAATCATTTAAGAACACCAGTAGCTTCAGAATCTTGTACTACTCATATGTAAGAAGCATCTTAGAGTACGGCTCTGTGATTTGGTCACCACATTATGCAATTCATAGCAGGAAAGTGGAGTCCGTTCAAAAAAAATACTTAAGAATACTAGCTTACAAATCTGGAGTACATCGGAATCTCAGTAACTATGCTGAAAGACTTACTCACTTTAAAGAAATCTCACTCGCCAAAAGAAGAAACGTATCAGATATAATCTCTCTGTTTAAAATCATTAACAATGTATATGATTCATCTTTAATTAATCAAATTAACCTTAATATAAGACCGAAATCCACAAGAAACCCTGAAACCTTTTGGATAGATACTTGTCGTAGTAATACAAGTTTTTTCAAACCAACATCGAGAATGACTCGATTGTATAATAGATACTGCAATCTTCTAGATTTAGATATATTTTCAAACTCAATTAATACCTTCAGAAAGAACTTACACATACTTATACCTGATGATTTCATTTTCTTTACCAATCACCTACTTATGCATTAGCTCCACTATATATGATTCGTGCGTGCATATGTGTATATATGTTTGCATACAATATGCGTACAGTGTACACACTTATGAGTGTGTTTGTATTTAAATGTGTATGTACGCATCTATGTATGTGTGTATATATGTATGTATGTGTATTTATATGTGTATTTAGATGTATGCATGTATGCGTATACATATATATGTATAATATATTAATAAGTATGTAAGTTTCTTCCTAATAATTGATTTCGATCCTCATTGTTTTTATATACACTCTTTTAATTAAATTTATTATTACTGTAACTAACCAATTATTATTACACAAATAATATTGAGATGAATGTTGTGCTCACCTATAATTAGAAACATCATTATAACCATGTATAAATGTAAATTACTGTTAAAATTATGTGATGTATTCTGTTGGCGAGCCAATAAATAAATAAATAAATAAATAAAAAGGCTGGAAACGTTTCAAATTACTATTGTACTATTTTTATTAAGTACAATTAACTAAAAACCATTTTTGAAGTAAGTTATTACGAAAATAGACTCAGCTGGCGCATGGCAAGAAGTTAAGGAAAAAAGGGATCAGTCTCTAATGAAATGAGTACACCCAACCTTTCCTCCCAATCGTATTCTTCAAATGTTGAATAATATTATGTTTCTATTCTTCTACTAATTAAAGTTCTGTATTTTTTTTAAAACCTTATTTTTAGAAAATAAGAAATTTGGAAGTGCTTAATACGAAAACGTAAAACATATTTTGTAAATCTAGCTGATCACGACTAACCTGGTCGAAGAAAGATAACAGGGTTATAATATAGTATCTTTTTAAGAGTAACGGGATAAAACAGAACAGTGACAAAACAGAATGTGATAAAATAATAGATTAGGTTGAGTTAGGTAAGAAATTATTGTTCTCTCCTTCACCTTTCCTTTTTTTCGTTTTTTTTTTTTTTTACTATTATTCTCCTATGTCATGGAACTCTTCTAAGCGTTGTGGAATTGAAAAATTGAATCTTACCCTGTGCGTTGAAGTATTGGCAACCTGCGGAGGCGGTGAGGGCATCTTAAACCGAGCCCCTGCCAGCGATAGGTTTGCAGCCGTGTTCTCCGCCGTGCTTAAATAGCCTCCCGCCTTGATGCCCACGTGCTGTTGGGTGCTGAGGCCCCGCTCCATGCACTGCTCGTTGTAGGAGGACTTGTCCGCCACGGGCTGTGGGGCGCCCGCGAACTGGGAGTACCCGTGCTGGGGCTGTGGGGTGAAGGGGCCGGGACGTGGCCGGGGACCCCCGCGCTCTTGCAGATAGCCTGGCCGGCCTGAGCCCCCACGGGGAGTTAAAGTGTACGATGTGCTGTCTACCCGACTTTGGTGCATACCTAGAACATCAAATGAAAAATAACCTTTTGGTGAATGATTGTATATTTTGAAACCTGGAAGAAATACTTAATTGTGTACTAAAAAACATAGCAATATATCTTTGTTCAAAGTATGTTTGCACTTCAATTTTTCCAACAAGTTCTTAAGTCTGAAAAGGTACTTGAAAACTTTTGTTACATATTATGCCTTTAGAATCATAAACTTTTAAATAAGGCTCTTAAATAACACAGGTGAATTCCTAACGTAGAGGAAATTGTACATTCTCTTGTACAATACAAACATGTTTAGTTAGAATAAAAATCTATTAACCTCTCGAATTATTGGTATGTTTTTTTGTAGATAATATTGTTTGACATTAATCCCTAGAATTAATAGCAAGTCCTCAACATACCTTGAGGCATATTATAATTTCTCTCCTGGAAAGCCCCTACAGGAATGTGAGGGTACATCTTCTGCCCCTGCATGTACTGCTGAGAGTTCTTCTGCATTTGCAACTGGGCATTGGACAGCGCATTCTGTTGCTGCTGCTGCACCATGATGGATCCCGACCCCACATTCTGCGAGGAGATCATTCCTGACTGGTGAACGCCGTACGGCTGTTGCATCATCATGGATTGAGGTTGTCCAGCCATACTGGAGATATTCAGATTAATCTGCGTGGTGTTTTGATTGGTCTGAGCGTAGCTTTGATTCTGCCCGCCGTTACTAGATAGGATGTTGGCGTGTTGGGCAGACTGCTGACTGTCCAGCGTGGCAGTGTTCTGGCTAATGGATTGGATACCCCTGGCCAAAGCTCCCTGCGTCATGATTTGTTCAGTGTGTCCCGCCTGTAAGTGGGGGGGAAGGTGCGGGACGTGCTGTGCCTGCATCGAAGAGTGAGTGTGGTGGTACTGCGAAGTTTGCTCTAGAGCCTGCTGGAGATTGGGATCCATAAGAGCCTGGGAAAAGTTGTTCCTGTAGACATGGTCATCAGGAGTTATGCTTTCTTCAGGCACCGGAGGAAGTTTCACCGAAAGTAAATCTGAAAGAACAACAAGTCTTGTAGAGTTATTATTTCAATACTATAAAAAGACCAACTAATTTAGCAAAGCCCTTTTGGCCAATAACAGAGTTTAAAAATTTAAATTATTGTCACAAATTGTTGCCATCGCATCATTACAGAAAATATCCCCACTGGCGTAGAACTTTAGATTTAACTGCGGCTTCACAACGTTAAAAACCTTTAAAGCATTTTACTAAAGTTAAGTTAATTAAAATAATGTTGAATTAAGTACCTAGCATACCTTGTAGAGGTTCAAACGTGTCCATAAAATCTTCCAGATTGGGTTGCAATGGACCTAAGCTCGGCTGTATAAAGTCGGCTAGACTGGCTCCACGAGCTATCTCCCTCGTGTCGGGAAAGGCAAAGGGCTGATTGGAAGTAATTGTAGAGAATAGAGTGTCACTCATAAATGCTATATAGTCCTCATCAACCAGCATGTGTGAATTGTCACCCTGGGAATGCCAGTCCAGCACATCCATATCAGATATCTAAGGAAAACAATAAGCAATTGTAACAGGAGAAAAGAGATAATTTAATGACATTTTAACAAATAAGTACTCTGAATGGCATCTATTATTCATATACAAAATGTATTACAGAAGTGAAAAAAGTGAATATAAGACCCCAGAGAGGTTACATTTCTCCTTATAGTCCTGGTGAAAACCTCTTAAAATAACTCCACAGTCATCTTTGGAAATGCTTTGTGGAGGGTCAATTTAAGGAAATGAAGGAATGAGCCTGGGTTTTAAGGAGACTGATTTGCTAAAAGTATTTTTGCTATTTGTTTTTGGGGTGTTATGCCGTGTTACGCTAACTCCTTATTTAGCCAACGTTTCGGACAGCATTACAGTGTCCATCATCAGGGCAGATGTGTTATAATGCTGTAATGCTGTCCGAAACGTTGGCTAAAGAAGGAGTTAGCGTAACACGGCATAACACCCCAAAAACAAATAGCAAAAATACTTTTGGCCGTGAAAATCTTAAATCATATTAGACTGATAGCTGACAAGCCATTCTACAGTCATGTTGTTGAATACATAATATTATGTTGAGTTTGAGTCTTATTAAGTGAAGGATAAGTAGGAGGTACTGTCCTGTCAAGTACTGTCGTAGTAGCGATCAGATTGTTGACATCTCTACTTGACATCTGGATGTGGCAACACTGAGTCAACTTGAATTCTGACAGCCCATATCTCCCTGCATTTATCTCACACAAGCGTTCTTGACTGCATGACCCTTGCCTTCACACAGAAGCTTCATTAATTTAATAAGTACTGATTTAGTTTTCGTAAATAAATCTTCCGTAAATTTAAAGTGAACATTGTTTTATTTTCACGCACCATTCCATATCAGGTAACTGGATTGCAGATTACCACAGAAGGAAAGAATTGATCTAGTGTATACAATTCGACTGTGGTTTGGTATATATAGTCGAACTTGGTTATAACGATCACGGCAATAGCGAGTTCACGGCTATAATGAGCAATTACAAAACGATATTTGTAATTGCTCATTGATGTAGAGGGTAGGCTTTGCCTATTTTTGCGACCTACAAGCGGATTTTTTTCGTTTACGTTGAGGGGGAGGGGGTTGACAGCGAAATTCAAGAGTTATCATCAAAATGACAATTAAACACTCCTTTAAAAAGTGATATAAAGTCATTAAAAGTGATGAAACAAAAACTTGGTTAAATAGTTACCTATGTAAACTATTTAACCTACTTTTTGTTTCATCACTTTTCATGACTTTATATCACTTTTTGTAGGTGTGTTGAACTGTCATTTTTATGAAATACACGGTCACCGATAAAAAGATAGACAATTTAGTGATATTTTTCATGGAAGCCTTGAACCAGGTGATGATAGTTATAATGCGTTGATTATTGTGTAGAGGAAATTGAGAAGCATGAAAGCGAAATCTTTAAATCAATCATGATAATAAATTTGAGTAGTATAAGTGTATTTTTATTTCGTATTTTGAAAATATACCGTACTTTTGCGAATATATTGATAGTAGAAGCAGGTAGGTAGGTACATACAACTTCTAAATAATTTTGGATATAATGAATAACGGCTATAAGGAGCAAATTTAGTCGGTCCCCCCGTGCTCGTTATAACCAAGTTTGACTGTATTATATAATAGTGTAATACTTACGACATCAGGGACATCTTTGTTGCCCCAGCCCAGAGCCCTGTTCCTATAGTACATGCGCCATTTCTTGTATTCGGCTGTCACCGCTTCCGCTCGTCTCTTCCAGTACTTTCCCTCGAGAATAGTCGCCTAAAAAAAACCGACACCTACATTGAAACAATATACAATTCTTAAATTTTTTTTTTTCTGTTGACAAACTGCTTAATTGTAGTTTAACGGGATAATACGAGTACTTTAAAGAACAATAAAAAAATTCATCTCATATTCAAATGTAATAAATAAGATGAAAATTCTTAATTGTAATTAATTCTTGAAAGTAGACTGAATGCTGTAGAAATGAGATCCCTGGGGCGAAAGTGTGGTAAAACCATGTATGATCGTGTGAGAAATGTGGAGATCCGCAAAGAGTGTAAGGTTGATGTAAGTGTAATGAGTAAGATCAAGAAAGGGACGCTGAGATGGTTTGGGCATGTAGAGCGAATGAGCGAAGAAAGGAGTGTAAGGAGAATATACGATGCAAATGTGAATGGTAGCATAAGTCGGGAATGCCCGAGGAAGACATGGCACGACCAAGTGAAAGTATGAGTCGGGCCATGTCAAGAGTCAGAATAATAGAAGAGTATGTATGAGACGATGTATGAATGTGAATGAGGCAAGGAGTGTGTGCCAAGACCGAGTTGTTTGGCGGTCCGTTCCCTTTGCCTACCCCTGCAGAGAAACGGTATGATGGTTAGTTAGTTACTTAAAATTCTTAATTGATAATGGATAAAAATGAAATGTTATATAAGAGGTAAATAAAGATTGATTCTTAAGTCTAAACAATTTTTTTATTAGACTATGTTTATACACCCACCCATTATATTTTTTGACAACCTGCATTGCTTTTCATACAATCCTAGAAAACAATGTTCAGTGGTACCTCGACATACGAGTGCCCCAACATACGAGTTTTTCGAGATATGAGCCGGCGAGCGAGTGATTTTTTGCTTTGAGTTACGAGCGAAATTCGAGATACGAGTTCGGTTTAGCAGGTCGGCCAGTAGCGCGCGTGCGCGACCACGCCCACCACGGCCAGTGAATCAGTTAGCAGCGTGCTCTCGCTGTGATAAGTTGGAGATACCTTGACGCAGATACCTTGCGAGAAGGCAAGAGCGATCTACGGAGATTTGCTGAAGCAAACCCCGCAGACTTCCATCGACGAGGCATCGGAAGAGTCATTTAAAGCCAGCCGGGGCTGGTTTGAGAATTTCAAAAAGAGGACCGGTATTCACTCCGTTGTCAGGCATGGTGAAGCAGCAAGCTCAGATATGAAGGCAGCTGAGGATTACATTAAAACGTTTTCCGATCGAATAAAAGCCCAAGGATATATCTCTCAGCAAGTCTTCAACTGTGATGAGACAGGACTGTTCTGGAAAAAGATGCCGAATAGAACATATATAACGGCAAAGCCACGTAACAAAAATAACTGGGGTCACATTTTGGGGGTTGGAACGGTTTAATGGTAGTCTAATTGTTTTGTATGGGGGAAATCTGCATCGATATATGAGTAATTCAAGATACGAGCAAAGTATCTTGAATGACTCATATATGTTTAAATGATCACTTAATGCAATAATTATAGACCGGTCGGTGGCCGAGTTGACATCGCGTTTGGGTCCCACCCAGGCGTAGTGTGTTCAATTCCTCGGCTGGCTAAGTCCTCCATCACAACACAAGCAACATTTTCAGCTTACTGTGGTGGTAGTAGGAGATTTTCAAATATTGTCAGGTTATTCGTAACCCGGGAATGTTTGACTTTCTTTAAAAAAAAAAAAAAAAACAAAATTGTCGAAAAAATACATGGAACAAAATTACTAATGCAGCCAATCAAAAGTCGGGGACGCCCGAGGAAGACATGGCACGACCAAGTGAATCAGATACTTGAGTCGGGCCATGTCAAGAGTCAGAACAATAGAAGAGTATGTATGAGACGATGTATGAATGTGAATGAGGCAAGGAGTGTGTGCCAAGACCGAGTTGTTTGGCGGTCCGTCCTCTCTGCCTACCCCTGCGGAGAAACGGCGTGATGGTTAGTTAGTTAGTTAGCAAATCAAGATATGAAGGTTATAAAAAATTGGTTCGATGGCAATTTATTATCACTCAACACAGAAAAAACATATTATATTCCTTTCACTCTACAAGAAGATGTGCCAAATAACCTAATTAACATAACAATTCATTCTGTTTTCTATAATATACGAAACATTTTAAATAAGAAAACTATCAAAATTGTCTGTTATGCATTAATTCAGTCCATATTGCAGTATGGGATTATTGGGTGGGGAGGGGCTTTTAAGGCTTCCTTACATTCACTACTTTAGAGATATTTTGGGAATTTAATTTACCATCTATCACAGAATTGTATAAGAGAATCGCTTTATATCAAATTTATAAAGAATATTTTATACATAAAATTCACCCGAAGACAGCATAAGCAATATATTCAAAACTAATGGCTTAATAGCCATCCCTTTGCTTAGAACGACCACGGCTCAGCACCACTATTTGTATTTAGGTGTGACATGGTACAATATATTGTTATCCAAAAATAAAATTAGTGTAACCAAAACATTGAATTATTAACAATTCAAAAAGTTAATTATGTCCCTAAAATTGGATAATGATATATTGTACCCTTAATTTTCTTACGCTTACTTAATCTGTAAAAAGATTATTTTAATTGGCTTTAAAAAACAATTTTTCTAATTTGTGTACCTATGTTAATATTATGTTTGTATTTATTTCATTATTATACAGTTTTTGATTATTGTTTAAAATAAAATCATTAGAACATTATGTTATTCTAAAGGCAAATACTCCTCCCATAAACACGAGTTCCTGGAGCTCAACTTAGGGAGTAGTAGAATAATAATAATGAAAAAAATATATAAGTCTGCATAATGTTATCATTTGTATTGTTAAATAATTTACTATTATATTTTTGGAGTATTATGTAGTGTTACGCTACCTCCTTCTATAGCCAACGTTTCGGACAGCATTACAGTGTCCATCATCAGGACAGATGTAGCACAAGGAGGAGGTAGAGTAACACGGCATAATACCGCAAAAATAAATCAATATAATACTTTGTGGATCATTTCCCCGAGTTGAAACAGAATTAAGTCTACTGAAATTTCATTAAATATTTTTTTTACTTTATTTGATTACGTAATACGATTTTTCATCCAAATTTTCAGATTAGGCATAATATTTAGTTGATAAAAGCCTGGTAAAATACAAATATTACGACAAAATAATAAAAATGACATGAAAATGGAAGCTTGAATTATGAATGAGTCTCTTGCATGAATTTTTAATTTTGGTTAGAAAAATTCAGTTGAATAGATTTTGTTTTTCTGGGAACTCGGAAATGTAAAAAAAATCATTCTAATACTTCTCTTAACGATCAAATCTTATGATAGTTGATTTGAGTATTTCTTTCAATATTAAGTCCATATTTTGACAGTTTAATAACAGCTGGTACGGTAAGAAAGATCTCACATGGCTTATTATAGTAGGCAATGTGGGCTCTATTTTAAAAATGAGTGGCTGTACAGCGTAAAAAATGACTTACCTTGTTTATTCAAAACACTACTTGAATTTCAAAGATCATACAAAAAATAATTATATTATATGATTTAATAAAAACATGCTTCGGTTTCGAAAATACGATATATCTGAAGGGCTGGCTGCAAAAAATGCGTCGAGAAAATTAGATTTACTAATTTACATCAAATATCTGAATTTAAAGTGTCGGCCGCGAAATTTCGATTTATGTGGAAATGTATCGTATTTTACAAATTTATTTCGAATATCTGAATTTAGTCGGCCGGCCGCGACGAAAATCGGGCGGTAAAATTCGATTTACGCGGAAACATACCGTATTTTTACCAATTTACATCAAATATCTGAATTTAAAGGATTGACCGCGACGGAAATCGGCCGCGAAAATTTGATTTAAACTGAAGTAAATGGTAAATGTTTTTATAAAAATTTCCCGACCCGTTTTCCGAGCAATTTTTTCTGATTTCCTCGGAATTCAAAAAAAAAAAAAATTCGCAACGTGGGAAATTTACTTCACATAATATCAAAAAGATAAATGAGTTTATAAAAATTTTCAATAAGAAATTTTTCCAGAATATTAAATTTCCCATCCAAAAGAAAAATGTCTAACCAAACGTAACGTTTTCCAAAGTCCCCAAAGTTCCAAATATAAAAATTGAAATACAAAAAAATCCAACTTATGAACCCAACGACATTCCTGTCACGGTTTTTAGTCCCGGTGACTTTCCTGCTACTGGATCGCCCTATATTATTTTTCCAAGGAACCGGCTATTTTAAAATATATTATAAAATTTAAAAATTTGAGCTGTTCCTATGAACAAAAAATGTATCTAAAATAGGACACAATGTTTTTGACCAAAAATTAAAGAAAAAAAATTACAAACAGGAATATACAAACAATTTTTTTTTTACGCTAGGAATAGTCTTTCGACAATGTTTTGAATATTCACACTTTCTTTCGCGCGGTTTTGGCTTGTGACGTCACTGCGCCCATATTTACTTCTCGACAACCTCCTGCTCTACGTCAGCTTAACTTTTATCTACAACTACCGTCTTTAATACGCATTAAAAAAAACTTTTATTCAAGTTAATGACAATAATATATGGTTATTTACGTTTACGATTATAGAAAATAACGCTATTAAATATTATTTTCGTAATTAATATACCCCTAAAACCTTTATATTTGACTTAATTTTGTGGAAGCAGAATGTGAGGTTCCATAGGTAGGTGCTACCAACCTTAAAATCACCTAACCAGGGGCTATAAATAAGGCGGAGAGTCACCTTATTTCGAAATCAGGTACGAAAATGAAAAAAATAATTGATATTTATGGATTGAAAAAAAGTAAACGAACCTCTAATCAGAATCACTCTCAAATGTGTAAATAAAAGAACCGGATTATATAATAAATTAAACATATAATTATTATAAAATAACCCTGGGTTTTTCATACAAATAAGTTATGTTTGTTATAAAAAGCCTTGCCTTAAAAAAAACCAATGTAAATAAAAATAAAACCCAGCTACACACAGGAGGCCCGGAAGAAAATGACTTCCTTCAGGGCCCATGTCATCTTTGGGTATGATGTATGGAGGGTTGTTTTAAGGCGATGCACTACGTCGTGTAATATTTTAAATTGAGTCGCTATCAATAGAAACCCTTACGTAGATGGCGATAAGGTTTAAATTCCCGCTTAACACCATCCGCCAGTTTAGATTTATGCAAGAAAAAAACATGGCCAAACAGTGCCTTTTATTTTATTTTGTGGATGTCCAGGCATAAATATTTAATTTTTTTTCGATCATTTTATAAATAACTTAATTTGCCACATTATACAATAAAATCATAACCGAAAATGGGTTCGTAAGTAGGAGATTTTGAACTTTAAAGCAGTTTTCATAGGCCTAATACATTATTTTTTTCTGGGCTTATAAAAAGACTTATCTAAAAAATACTCGATTATTTCAAGGGCCACGATGTATTCTACTCGCAGTATTTAATTAAAGCATCTGAAACATTTCTAGGCGAGCAAACTTTCAAACCAAAAACACATGATTTTGCATTACTACGTATGGCATCGCCTTAAGGATAGGAAGGAGAGGAAGATCTGTGAAGGAAAAATGTATGAGGGGTGGGTAGGAATCTGGGAGTCAGGAGGAGACTAGATCTGAATAGCCAGGTACTTCCCCACCTCCTTCCTCTCCTTACTACCTTCAGCCTCACAACATGCCCCTTATTGGGAATGCCATAGTCTCTCTGGCTCCAGATGGTTGGGAGCAGTTGGGACTCTTGTGCGGTTTCACATTAAAAAAAAAAAAAAAAAAATACCAAAAAATCAATTTGTGAGAAGAATGATGCTATTATGATCGCGTTGATTTTTGGAAAATTATCGGACTCTCCTTGTAGAAAACCACTGTCTATCATGATGGTAGATATTAAGATATATTATGTTTTGTAAAAACAAATGGGCTCGGAATGCTTAACTAAATGTTTATAACAATCAAACCAGCAACGGGAACAAAAACACCAAATAAGCAACTTGAAGTGAGGACGTTGTGACGTCACTACTTTGCCAGCAAATCGTTTCTCGTTTATTGATGTTTGAATTTTGAAAAAAAAAGGGTTTTAAATGCGATATTCGCGTTTAGTTAAATGCTTTACGTATATTAAATGCATTGAAAATACTATATTACATACACTGCATGTACCCTGTTATATATAGTAATCTGGAAAATTTAATTTTCTAAACCGATTAGGTTAAAAATGCTATAGGGGAGATTAGGGGGAAGAAATTCGAATTTTATCTCAAAATACACAATTTCGGAGGAGTTCTGACTGGCAGTAAATTTCCTAGTTATTGGAAGTTCATTAGTAGAAATTAAATCTTAGTAGAAATTCTTTTTCATTCCAGTGAATTTAAAATCAACATTGAACTTATATCTTATATGCATATATTACGTGGGCATTCATAAATGGTTTTTATTTTGTTGTTTGCTTCAGTTGCTTATTTGTTGGACAATCTTACTATTTATTGGGATTATATAATACATACTACAGTAGCATCTTAATATGTAGTAATCATTTTTTTTTATTTCTAAAAATAATATGCATCGATGTTTGAACAGGAAATAAATTCATGGAACGCAACAGGACATTAAACACCAATTAACCCCTATGAATGAAAATGTATAATAATACGAAGTTAATATTTAATTTGTAGATGTTACACCAGTAGTTATGTATGTATATTTAAGATAATGCCAATTATATATAGTAAATTTAATGTAACTCAATATCTCCGACATAATGAATAAATAATAATACCAGATAATGAATAAAAAACAAGCAGTGAGCAAAGTCCACGAGACGTTTGTGAATTAACTCTAATAATTATTTCAAGATAAAATAATTCGAAATGGTGCAGTCGTAATTATTAGGTTTTTTGTTAAAAATAATCACTGATGTTAATAAAAGATAATGTACAAATTTAGGGAATTTAAGAGGATTTATGGGTTCACTCGAAATCTCCACGAAAGAATTACACAAAGAAATGACGGAAAATTCAATACCATACATGCATGACACATAATATTTGTTCAAAAGGTATTGGTTTTTTATTAAAATCACTTAACATGGTCATCGTTGACACGTACATGATTGACTTCTTGTACACGAAAATTTAAAAGTATAGTAATTCAAATGATGCGTTTTATTTACACAAACCGCAACGTATGTAGGTATTTCTTGAAATCAATCACACAATTTTAGTTTAGTTTATTTGAATTTCAAAATAATTAACACTGACAATTCATTTATCGGGAGAGTCGAACGGTTATTTAGATCGCATGGAAGTGGATCGAAATTATAAATGTTTATTGTACCTTTTTGTGTATTTTATAAAGAACCCTTCCAAGCACTTTTACGCACAAACTAGATATCTGGTAGGATACCAATACTAAAGTGGGTATAGGTCGATAGTACACGAGGAAAGGACTAAAGGAAGTACAATCAGATGGGCCTTGATTAGCGCGTTCCAATAATTCGTAATAGCCCTCATTACGATGTCCTGATACAATACTTTAATTATTCCCCGAAATGCTGTCGCAGAGAAATGAGAAACGACTGCATGTTATTTAGGGTTGCCAGTCGTTCCGGATTGAATAGTAGACTTGTGAAATCGAATCCACTGTGCCGGATTGCGAACGGATCTTTAGACGCAACATTTCCTGTAATCAAACAATTTTTCTTTTTGGACCCGAAATCAGGATAAAAAGTATAGATCCCGCCGCCTCTCTTCTGCTCGAGAAAACGAGGTCATTGAAATTTTGTCTGCGGCACACGCTTATAACAGAATTCAGACTTGTACCATACTTTTTGAAGTCTTCCAACTCTAAACACTCTTTCGTCATACAGACTTATTTTATTATTGTAATAATATATTGATGATTTGTATAGCGCCGTTATAGTGATAATCACGTCAAGGGCGCTGTACAAACAAAATATATTTCTACAATGATCTATCTTATTATTATCTTGTTATTTCTATCTTATTATAGATCAAACTATAAGCATTTTGAAGTGGACCATTTGCAGCCATCAGGACAAGTATTCCGAATTGTTTTGGCAACCCTCATGTTTTCTCCTCAAACAAAAAATACGAGTTACATGCAATAGAGTAATGGAATTATTACGTTACGCGTAAGGCCGTCAAAAGTGCGATGCCAACACGATAACATGATTTATTAGCTAAAACATAATATAATATAATGATTTCATCGCCCGGGGACCAGAATTATTAATTAGAGCAGATAGGCGAATCCTTAGGCCCGCCTGTAGAGGAGAGGGATCACCGTGATTTGACAGCTTGCTATAGTTATGGAAGTACTACGGGTACTTTAATAATAATACAAACTTCTGGGGGCAGTAAAGTATTTATCTAACATTTATTTATCTGAAATTTCAAGCCCGGTTGTTTCGTCCGTTGTATGAAAGCTAGTTAGTTTGATCGAGAGTTGTCGATATAATCGCCTGTCTCTCAAAATTTGTAACATAGGTCAAACAGAAGTTAAAAAAATGGCTGAATTTCCATTAACTGCTCTATATCCTACCAACGAAAAAACCGGACCTTGGGTCTAAGAATAAAATATATCTGTCTAATAATAAATAAAAAAAAAAAACGGGACTTAGGTCTAAGAATGAAATATATATTATGTGTAATTATAAATAAACCGTTTTTTGCAAGCTATATGAACAGCCTAAAGCCCAAAGGATATACAGAAAAAATATTTATTTGATTAAAGAGTACGGGATTTTCTCCCTGATGGATGTTTTCAAAAATCATGCAGATCAGCATCGGTGTCGAAGTGATGCGAGTTACTAGGAGTAGGAAAAACCGATATCATAAAGACAGCAATATTCCGTCTGTCATCTTTCTATCTGCTAACGAGTACATTAACGTCAGTTAAATATGTGATATCTATCATACGAAATGTACGTTTCAGGACAATTTTTTTTTTCAGAAATTTGGGGGTTCCGATATGGATGCCAAACTCAATGGTAGGGTGTAATTGCGAATTTTATAGATTCAATTGCGTGCTAATATCGTTTCTGCGGGATCTACAGTATACAATAAGTACAGCTTCCGAGATGCTGGTCAATTAGAGCGCATTTAAATCCCTGGAGTGGAGCTAACTCATGTTGCACCGCAACGTGCGGTGCTAAGATTTAGACAGTTTAAAAAGTAAATATAAAAAGTATGTATCATAGAAGCTTTATTAGAGTTCTTTCATGAAAAAAACTACTGGCTGAAAACACCTCCCCGTATATTATGTAAAAAAATCAATTGATGTAGGTAATATTAAATTAGTATTATAGGTTAATACTTTAACATGACATAACATTAATACCTTAACATAACTTAACGTTAACAAATTCATAAAAAAACATAATAATTTCGGTTGGCGTCTGTCTTGCGTAAATTTGGTTAAATGAACTCTAGAACTCGGACTTGCTTTGAATTTAAGCGTCATTTTCAAAATTGGAACAGTTCATTTGAAGGTAGAGTCCCTATGTAGGTACGTATAATACAGGGTTTTCCAATAAGAGGTGTTATTTTGATATTCAATCGTAAAAGATCAATGGTTTCGTTGCTTGTGTGGCACGTAGCGCAGTCTTGTTGAAAGTAAACGTTGTCCAGATCAATACCATCCAATTCCGGCCAGAAAAAAATCATTAATCATCTCTCGATAGCGCAATCCATTCACCGTAACTGTTGTTCCAGCCTCATTTTCGAAAAGTAAGGTCTAATGACGCCGGACAATAAACCGCACCAAACAGTCACACGTTGAGGATAGAGAGGCTTTTCAACAATAACTCTTGGGTTTTCCGAGCCCCAGATGCGACAATTTTGCTTGTTGACGAAGCCACCGAGGTGGAAATGGGCCTCATCATTCAAGATGATTTGCATTTGATTCACTCAAGTGAATTTTAATAATTTCAATGCGTTGTTGAAGCGTGTATCGTTCCATTTTTATTAATGGCGTAGTTTCTATTAGTCAAATTTCAAAAAATGACAGCTTAAAAGTAACATCTACTGAAATAGCGGGCTATTCAAAATAACACCTCTTATTGGAAAACCTGTACAATATTTTTCAGAATAGAAACGGATTTGAAAAAAAAAAAAAATTAAATAGGTTTACTTAAAAAGAGAGGCGAATAATGAACGTATACTCTTAGACCGCATAGGAATATAATAAAATTGTCATATTATGTATTATTAGATCTCCATATAAAGGCATATTGTCATTTATTATCAGGCAGGTATCTAAATTTTATCGACAGTCTATTCAATCAATCCTAGATCACAAGGCCGGGACAATCAATCATTCAAAGCAGCCTCAGAACTTGTATGGGATTTTAGAAAGAAAAGTTTTAATTTGCTTTTTTATTTATTTATTAAAACATCTTTTAGTTAATTTTTAAAAAAAAAAACATTATTTTGAGGTTCTCGTGTAAGTAAGGCGGCTGATTTGATTCAGTGTCCCAGCCTTGTGATCTAGAAGGATTTGATTCAATTCACCCCCTTCCCTTTACACCAACAATAATTCATACGCCACGCTTAGACGTAATTAATATTTTTGACAAAGTGTCATCAAAACGCGTTGATTTTGAAATAATAAGACTTTCAATTGCGACAATCGATGTTAAGCAAATTAAATACCGATAAATCTTTCAAATCAATCATTGTGATGCCAAATATTATGTCCGATAAAGAACACTGTTGATAATAATCGAGATTCGAAAAATTGCGCAATGAACGCTTTGATTTTATTTCATATCGTATATAAACACGAAGTAAATACAAGGTAAAATATCTAGAAAATCCAGATGTATTTTTAAACGAATTATAACTTGCAAATCAATTAGTTGGGGTGAAAGTAGCTTTATCGTAAGTTAAATAAAAAATAAATACATAAAGTTGTAACTTCACATAACATAATTTTTGCACAAATCTCAGGTACTATTTACATTAACCTGTAGACAAGCAGCCATGTGGCACCACCTGTTTATTTGTTGTTGTCCCGTATTACATATGTCTTAAATATCAACCAAAACTAAAGTGTTCAAGGGAAGTAGAATGCAGTTTCGACTGATAATATAAAATATAGATGCCAGTTGAAAAAGGGATTATTTGAAATTCTAAAAACAAATCTGGTTCTGTTATTTAACATGGTATGTATATAAAATCACGTTTCTTTAAATGCTACTTAACTTAGATGTCGAGAGATTTTTGCTATTTTCTAAATAAGCCGTGTTTTATATTTATACAACAACCGCTTACGCCTACTAATAATTTATATATTTTTATTTATTTAAATAATATAGCACTCCCTCGATCATTCGTATTTACATAATTCCCTTTCGAACCGTCTTCAGTAATCTTCTTCTTCTTTTTGAACGCTTATGGCCCCAGCCTTGACTGAAATACTTGATTGTGTTACATCCTCCGGTGGCACTCTCGATTTTCATTTACTGCCGCGTCATATATTTGCCTGACACTCATCTCACATCCGCTCTACACAATTTTACATTTCTAAACCACCCCAGCGTCTTTATGAAATCTTTTCCATTACTGCCTATTCTGAATCATCGACCTCTATTACTGCCTATTCTGAATCATCGGTCTCTATTACTGCCTATTCTGAATCTTCGGCCTCTATTACTGCCTATTCTGAATCATCAGCCTCTATTACTGCCTATTCTGAATCATCGGCCTCTATTACTGCCTATTCTGAATCATCAGCCTCTATTACTGCCTATTACGGCCTCTAATTCATTATACTCGTAAATACGAAATCAAAAACTATTGGGAAATTCATGACAAAGCTATGTAAAAAGGTTAATTTTTACCAGTTACTACGTTACGTAGTGTTGTTCCAATAGTTCCAATATTTTGTTAATCTTGTCTGGGGCCCTGCGTCATTCCACATATTCATATTTTTTCAATCTTCGTTATCTTCAAATGCTGAAGTCAGATTTGCTAATACGATATTACATTATAATATGAAGTAGGTAGCTCTTATTACTAGAGCCCTGAAAAAAAACGATAACGCGAATTTTTACGCGGAAAACACGAATTTTGACATTTTTATGAGAATAACCCGAAATTCACGATTTGCAGGTGAATAACTCGATTTTTCATGCAAGTTTCTGATATTTATTAAAATAAGAAAGTAATACCGTTATTTTCTAATATTTCAATAAGATTTTAATAAGCTTGAATAGCCATAGTAAAATGGAATAAATAATTCATAAACGATAATATCAGAAACGTTGCGTTCTATATTTATGTTTTGTTTTTGTAAAAAATATTTTTTTTATATAAATTACCACTTTTTGCTGCAGTACAAGAGAATTGACATAAGATCGCTTTTTCTGAAAAAATTCACAAAAACATAACGCGAATTTCACCGAAAAACAACGCGAAAGTCCTTACTTATTACATATCTAGTTACTTATTTTACCTAGATACTATATGGGGTCTACTTGAAATAACACAAATATTCCTGCAGGTGATGTACGAACGCTAGTACTTCGTGATTAACGAGGGTAACGTAAACGTTTGGAGAGGTATCATAGTTAAGCTTTTTATTTTCAAGGGGTTGAATATTTTTAACTCTAAAGTAAAATAAATTTGGTTAAAAAAGAATAACTGAGAACTTGAGAGATTAGCATGATTTGCTTTTGTCCGATTTTTTTTTGTTCAGATTTGCTTACAGACATGTACTGCAAGCTCATACCGCGAACAAAATTGAGGGACATGTATATTTTCGTTAGGTTTTTTTTTTATTTCATATAAACGTACCCCTATCTTTCAGAGGTTTGGTGAATACGAGCTAACACGATTTTGCATGAATACCTAAAAATTTAAGCCAAGCTCGAACTGCGTTATTTCGACAAATACAAAAAAAACAATAAATTTTAAATATAGTTAGAAAACTTTTCAGGATTTTTTAAGTAAAATAACTCGTTAAAGTATAGCGGCATGAATGTGAAATGAAAGGTGTATCCATAAATTAATTATCAGAGAAAAAATAAGGTTTTAATGATTTATTAGTATAAAATAACATTAATAATCATCCAACGATAAATCATTTATGATACCCTGGATTAAAACGGCTTCAAAATGTCAAGATAACATCACATTTATGAAGAAAGCGCTATTCGTCAAAATTAGACAGATTAAACGAGAATTAGTTTAATGTCAAACAAATTATAAAATATTTCAGGATTGAAACATTAACGATATAACGTTGTGGTGCTAATGTAAAAAAAAATCAGAAACTTACATAAGCACGCTCGGCAAGCACAAATGTATTCTGATTATATTTGGGGGTAAAAACCTCCCGGCGGATTTTTTCCTTTTCCTAAAAATGTCACTAACGATCACCGGTCATTGCGGCGGCAGTTGTTGCATTTTCACTCTGGGCTTTTTCGGGAGTTCTTACAATATTCAATATGAACAGGATATTATAACTTTAAACAGATTAATTATATACCTACTTAGTATATTTATAGACCTCTTTGTTTGAACGTTAGTCCCATTCTTAAAAATATATAAATTAAGCCACATGCACACAAACTGGAAAGAATATACATGAAATTGTATTTATTTAAATCGGTGGACCATAATGGTTGATGAAAATGTTAAGTATATTGTTTTAAATGTTATTTCTTATTTTACACGTCATTACTGGCGTGATTAAATATATCAAAAAATAACAGTGCATAATATATATAGAATAGATTTTTCATTTTACTAATTTAGACACTACGGCAACATTTTGTACAATATCGTAACACGATCGCCAGTCAAGGGAAAGCTCTCTCGGAGGGAATACAACTCTTCCTATATTCAAATATCAGAATTGATTTGAAATCGGAAAAGCATTGATAAGTAATTTGTAAATCAAATTATTGTAATAATATTACTAAGAATATATGTTTCCCGGAGAGGGATATGATATAATGTAAAGTGACACAGCAAAGTTTTAAAAAGGTATTAAGTTAGTTGATAAAAAGCCTATTTTTATAATTAGATAAAATATGGTGGGTGCTGGCCCAGACTCGACGGGCGAGGTTAAAGATTGATTAGGCAAGTGCCAGTGTTTGAACAGTTTGGTATCTAAAGAGACCAATAAAAAATGATAAAATTCGTATCTCTTCACGTGGTGAACATGCGGCGTCTGGATGTAAACGTAAACAAACGTGGTGCCGAACTAAATATTCTACTTTATTAACAAGTGTTTTTCTACTGTAAATTTGATTTTGACAAGAGCTTTATGTTTATTGACTGGATTGCTGATGTTGGCTCAAAATAAATATTATTAAAGTTGGTGGTGATTATTTTTAATCCATCCAAGTGAGCAGAATGATGTCACGCGTTTTAGGTGAAATACGAAGTAAACACTAAGCATGTAAAGATGACATTTAACGGTAAAAAAAGAAGGAAAAGAAAGCTCACCTCTGGTTTGATGTGCGTATCCACGTCCAAGGGTGAAGCAAACTGGCACACCAGGGTGTTCTGTTTCATGATAACTGAAACAAAAACAAACGATTGGGTCCAACTGGCAACGGCATTTCATGCACGTCGCTGCACTTCAGCGTTTCTTCACAACCGTAAGGATGGTTAACCATCGCTCCAGCCGTCATCCCCCCTTCCTCCTGTCCTCAGCACTTGACCTTAGACTTGCGGCCCCATGAGACCCTGGGCAACTGGAAACGCTTGTACATAATGCGGGCCGCCGTTTCCCACCGCCTCTGTCTGATACGTCGCCGGCTGCTGGGCGCTTCCCCTTCATGAACGCTCCTCCGCACGTCTCCTCGTCCTGTCGACCCTCGATTGTGTACTGTGAGGTGCTTTCAATGTACGGACTCGAAACACTTCTGAACGGCGGAAGGCAGATGGCTGTCCAAGTCCAACTCGGTCACATTCTTTGTTTGGGATCAACTATAAAAGTGTTTTCCCGCCCACGTGGACTCCTGGCTCCTGACTCCTGGCGGCCTTCTGGTGTGAGCGGTCAGTACGCGGGTTTCCTCGCGACAAGAATGATCCCTCTCAACTAGGCGGCGGAAAATGAGGAGCGAAACAGTACCGCGTTTATTTATAAGGCTCGAAAGGGAAGCGAGAATGACGGATAAAGCCTAGACAAATTTGTAGCGTGTAGACGGCACTGCAATAAAATGATTATTAGTACTCGTCGTTATGGACGCTATCTTGCCTTGTTTATGGTTTTATAGTCGGCGGGTCGAGCCTCTTGGAGGGGAGCCAGTTGCGGCGCTCATATTCTTAAAGCAAATCTATAAAAAGCTGCTCTATAAAAAAATTCCACTGCACGTAGCGGGTAGTTCGATTGCATATTTCCTAGGGTATTTGAACAGCTGGATGTCATTTACAAGTAATGTTATTTATATACAGCGGGGGATGCCAATTGAGCAGAATAATACGGGAAAATGTTAGGTTTTTATATTGTGCACGCTGATATTCATGCCGTTTTACTGGAATAATCGAAATAATTTTCAATACATCAGTAAGTGGAAATTCATTTAGAGGGTGGAAAATCTTACGACCATTATAATAAGTTTGCAGACTTCATCGATATAAAGAAAAATATATTGCCGGGAAATTTACGTGGGTGCATGAAAATAAATAAAGCATATTAGATGAAAAAATTAAAACATAGCGACGTCAATGAACTCCAACACGTCAGTTGCGGTGCCCACGTGAATACATCATGGCTTCACTTTGCTCTTTAGTACTTTTACTTTGTAAATTAATTAAATTGGAGTCTTTCTTTATCGCGCAGCTGATAAGAAAGACATCGTTAAATTATGGAAAGATGTTGCGATTAATATTCTTTGAAATAAACTAAACCATAAACATTCATCTTTGATGAACTTGAAATTTATGTAATATTATCATAAATATAATGCGGTGCATTAAACACCTCGACTTTATTAAACATTTGAAGTAGCTACGTATCCATTATTCATAATAATATTGTACGATCATAATATTCACATATCAGAGAGTGTGCGGAGGAATAAGCGGTAGGCACTCTCGTAAATTAATCGATACCTTTATTAGGCCTTTGAAAAACAAACTCCAAGTTTGGTACTTTCTCTAAGTATAAAGGGCAGGGAAGTCTCTTACGAAACTGATAATTCAAATTCTGGAAATAGAGATATATTATTATTAAGCTCATATAATTCATCACTAAAAAGCAGCCCTAAATATTATAATCCAAATCCTCACATTTTCCTAGCAAAAAAATAAAATGATACTAACCCCACACAAGAGGCCTTTAGGAAAATAATTTCCTTTCAGAGCATCTTTCGGGATGCTGTGTGTAGGGTTTTTTTAAGGAAAGGAAGAAGAGGAAGTTCTGGGAAGGAAAAATGTATGAGGGATGGGTAAGAATCTAGAGATCAGAAGTGACGGACGTATGATCTATCCTTCCTGCTGCAGCGCAAGGAGATGGGTCAAGAGAGGATTGGAGAGGTCGAAGGGTCCCCCTAAACCAACCTTTCCCGATCCGGCACGCCACCTAGAGGGTGGGTAGGCTCATCCTGAACACACCTAACCCGATGAACCCGGGCACCCCTGCTAAGTCACCAAACGTACGAACACCTTGGGGTGACCTATGGCAGAGATGTTGGTTGTGCAATAAACGGTTCCCGGAGCGGCGGTACCTAAACCCGCCTCCCAAATTGAATAATGAAGTAGAATTATGTTCATACGATGATGACAGATCGTTGGCGTAATTTTAGGGGCAAATCCGTTTTATGGCAATAGCCGCCATAATATTTCAGGCTTGCTATATTTAATTCTATTTTTAAAACCCAAATGTCATGGTTTTAGAAGAGCGGAATATAGAGATAAAGCAGAAATGTTTTAAGTGCAAACACAAAAAACATTTGAGTGCAAATTAAAATGAATGACATCATATCTGAAATGGTGATGTACTTTTTTTGTGAGAAGGATATCCAATTAATCATCATTAAGGACGGGTTGTTTCGGAGAATTTGAACAATTCATCAAATTTTAACGTTCATTTTCGGGTTCTGTGAAAGATTTATTCAAGTTTTGTTTTCATATCATTGTAGGCTAGTTGCTTGAAAAAACTGAAATAAAAACAGATCTTGAAAAAAACTTTCACAGAACTTGAAAATGAACGTTGAAATTTGATGAATTGTTCAGATTCTCCGAAACAACCAGTCCTAAGTCATCCTTACTGATTATCGGAGACAAAATGTTAAAGGCGGAAAATTAGTTGAAAAATAGTGAGGCTTTTCCCAGACCCTTCTGTTTTATTTTAAGTTTTTTTTTTAATATATGATGTTATTAAAAATGAATGGGCTAAGGCGATGTAATGTGCAGTAAAGCAGAAAAAAGTTTTTGGTTTTAAAATTTGCTCGCTTAGAAATATTATAGATGCTCTAATTATATTGCAAGTAGAACACATCTTGGCCTATACAATAATCAAGTATTTTTATAAGCCAAGGAATAAATAAAGAGTATCAGGATTCTTTTAATGTTATTTAGAATATGATCGGAGAAAGTTTTATTATTTGTGCCTTTCACAAAATAAAATAAAATGAGATTTTGTCTCTTGACTTTGTGTGTCCGTCACTCCTGGACACACAGATTCCTTCCCAACCCTTATACCTTCCCAGAACCTCAAAACCTTCCTTTCCTTAAAAACGACCCTCCACACAGCTTCCCCAAAGATGACATAGACCCTGAGGGAAACTATTTTTCTCAGGAACTATTTACTGTGTGGGGTTACTGTATAAGAAAAGACTGCGATGGCCTGGTCATGTAGACGGAATGCCAGGTGATAGGAGATCAAACATCATCAAGTGGGTACCCATCGAGGAGCAGACTGAAGAAGGCCATCTGTATGTATATAAGATTGGATTGGCTTGAGAAGAAAAAAAAGAACCAAAGAAGGCGGAGAACTTTATTTGAGGAAGAGGCCAAATTCCGCAATATCAAATGATAATGCAACTTTGAGTTTATAGAGATTATGAGATAAGTGTAATTCGATAATAAACGGAAGAGGAAGAGAATTTGAGGAATTATATTTATCAAAAGAACCATATACTTTTCAACAAGCACAAAATGCGCAATGTGCTAAAAGAAAAGGCATCATAAATTTTAAAACTTGACTGCTCTGCTAATCTTCTACAACTGCGTATTAATTTTATGACTAATTATTCAAACATGTACAAACTCAGTACACCAATTATCAAAACATTTTTATTTTTATTTAAATGATTTATAATCTAAAATAGAAGACTAGTCTCGTTTGGATGTGAATACAATAAAAAAATACTATTTATTTATTTATTTTCTACTTATAAAGTTTATTTCTTGACAACAAACATACAGGTGGAATGACATATCAGGCGGTCAAAGGTAAACATTGCAAAAGATAACATCTATAAGTAAGTATTTGCTCTATTTAATGTTGATCGATAAATAGGTCATACATACAATTTAATAAACTTGGTAACTTGGAGGGCGAAAACACGGTTCGTGACATATCAGTGATTAGATAATAACTCGAGACAGTGATATATTTAGTTGGTGGCTAAAATTACAACACAAGTCTTATCTGGACGGAAAGAGCAAAAGCTATCAATATTATGTTACAATAAATTGTATCGTGATGGGGATATTGCCAGTCTTGTCTGGAACCATGCCGGACATAAGGTAGGTAGTATTTTGCCCCGAGTGGAGCAAAATGTCATAGGCCTGGTATATCAGTAAGTCCGTATCCGCGCCATGTGCGACATCCCTAGCGGAAATTTAAGCGGGCTAAATCGGCCGCTTAAGCCTTGGTAAGCCGTAGAATATTTCCCTCTTTAGACACCGAACACCGTAACAAATGACAAATATGACGTTTACGCAAGTAATTACGATCTCCAATATCACCGAAATAATTATACGTAATTTGCCTAATTTTGTCAGATGGACTGTTACATTCATTGAGCGATGTGGGATGTTGATGTTGATGACCATGATGATTTGTGAGTGGGGAACTTTGTCAAAAATTCAACTCATAAATTAGCTCGCCTAAAACGTTTGACCTTTTGAAAGCCCTCGATCTCCGATGACGTAGGAGCATAGATATACCACTCAAGCCGCATAGAAAATCAAGTACTTTCCTCAAATAAAATCATAGACGATACGTGTAATATTGCTGATATCTAGGCTTCCGACCTATATAAGGATTATGATCCAAGCCGCGCTAAGCTCCACATTCCAACCAAGCCGAGCATTAAATCTACCGATATACCGGGCCTTAATCACTGAAGTTGTTCGTCGGCATTCTAGAGCCAGAGAGGAGGATATGTGTACAATTAAGTATCAATATCTTCCTATATAAGGCTATTCGGAAAACAACCAGGGTTTGGGGATAAATACAAAAGAACCCGCGTAGGTACAAATATTTTAGGTAAATATACAGAAAGCAGGAACAAGCTTAATACCCACTTTTAAGTAAAATTAAAAAAGTAGTTAGTTAATGAGAAGTAAGTATTTCTGTTTCCGGAAATGGAAAATAGTGCATTTTAATAGTTATTTCGTTCAAATAAAAATCGATTGTTCACTTGGCTTCTTAGTTTTTTTTAATACCCAATAAAAATCTATTTGAATTTTTAATAATCTGTTTTCGGTAATGAATGAGTGCAAATTAACCCACTTGTCGATATCCGATCGAGCTGAAACTCGACACATGAACTCGTTGTCGATGACAATGCATTATATCATATTTTAGAGTCAGTCACGTAAACACACGTGCTCATATATACATTTCACTATAAATGAGCGCGTTATGCGTTATGACACTACAGCAGTTAATATACGAAATAAATGTCGGTCCAAAACGTGGTCTTAAGTTCTTTATGGAAACTTCAGTAAGATCGGCGATACTTGTTATGGTGATAATGAAGATATCAGTGTTCTCGTATCTTTCAATTTATTGGGTGTAAATACTTTAACCACGATCAATACGATCACTTTGGGTTTAATCTAAAAATTTCTTTTAGTAATTACATCTAATTGGTTAAAACTAAATTTCATTTAGTAATTGCATCTAATTGGTTAAAACTAAATTTCATTTAGTAATTGCATCTAATTGGTTAAAAGTAAATTTCATTTAGTAATTGGATTTAATTGGTTAAAACTAAATTTCATTTAGTAATTGCATCTAATTGGTTAAAACTAAATTTCATTTAGTAATTGCATCTAATTGGTTAAAACTAAATTTCATTTAGTAATTGCATCTAATTGGTTAAAACTAGATTTCAAAGAAGCAGAAACAGAAAAAAAAATTCTCACCCTCGATCGATAATTCGATCGAAATATTTTCTCAAAATGTTCTCACACGACTTGAATGAAATCTGATTTGCGATAGGTACATATTATAAAGCTTCACTAAGTTGAATTTTTTTGTGAATTCGATACCATTATTTAGATATTTATACTGTGGATATATTTATATGGTTGTCATAGCTAAATTAGCGGCACTTTACTATTAGAGACCAAATTATTATGTAGCATTTATATTCCTGCAATATATAATAATGAATGGGTCATTTCTGAGACTCGTTCTTGAGCTCGGCTCTTGAACAATTTACCGTCCTCGGGTCTCTTCGTGTTCACTCCTTCCTCTCCTTAAAAAGATTCTCCATATAGCATCCCACAAAGATGACATAGTAGTAAGGAAAACATTTTTCCTCCTGGGTGGAGTTGTAAAAAAATATTAATCACGTAATATATATTCATATTTCATTTAATCGATTAATATATCATATCAATTAATATTACGTACTCGAAATCTAAGTCCAAATTAAGACATAAGGTATTAATCGAAAATGTCTACCCTCCCACAAATACGATTTATTCGATTTCCGCTTTTATTAAGAAGAATATTCGCTATATAGCTTTAATTTATTTATGGTTAAATATAATTTATCGAAGAAAGCAAACACTTTGTGGCTCGACATTATACAAAATGAAAAAGATTTTTTGTTTTAAACCACTTTATTTTATTATATACGTCGACCGGTTTCGGTTGTTCCCAACCTTCTTGAGGACAATAAATATATAAACTAAATATAGTACAGTGAAATTTTATGAGGTAAACAAAAAAGAAAGAGAAAGCATTTTAGAGAAGGGGTGGGGGGCGTCAAGAGACAGGTAGGTAGAGGGGTAAGGGAAGGGTGGGGGTTAGATAGGATAAAAGATTGATAAAATCCTCTCAAAAAAACTTCGACAAATAAATAATAATATACTTCGCTATAAATAAATACGTATATAATGACTCACCAATAATAATAATAATTTAACTTCCCAATGGCGCAGCATTTTGTATATAAGTAAATTCTCTTCCCTTTGCACAACTAAACTTCCTTCAGAAATAAGGCCGGCCTTCTATACCAATAAAAACTTTAAATTAATTGTAAAGATAAAGAAGATATATTAAGCCACTCTGGCAACTACAAACTTCATTGCAACGATTGCCCGGCAATATTTATTGGGAAAACTGCGCGTAACATAAATATTAGATTAAAAGAACACGTCAGGTGTTTAACAAGTACTGGTTTTTCAGAATTTGCTGAACATTTAACTAATACTAACCATACTTTTGATAAAAATACAGGAGTCAAAATTATACATAAAAATAAAATAGGAATACGCCTTAATAATTTAGAAGCATTGGAATTAGTAAAATCAAATACAAATAAAAATAATTCCCCAATTTTAAATAAACAGTTAGAACTAACCACCAGTCCAATTTTAAAGTTGTTACCTTTCTCCCTATCTAACCCCCACCATTTCCTTACCCCTCTACCTACCTGTCTCTGACGTCCCCCACCCCCTCTCTAAAATGCTTTCTCTTTCTTTTTTGTTTACCTCATAAGATTTCACTGTACTATATTTAGTTTATATATTTATTGTTCTGAAGAAGGTTGGGAACAACCGAAACCGGTCGACGTATATTATAAAATAAAGTGGTTTAAAATAATTTTTTTTTTCAAATATAATTTACCTAATATAATCGGTTCTCCGAGGTAGCCGGGAAATGTTAGGTTTCTTATAGTATGGTGTTGAAAAACAGACGTAAACTAAAATATATTGACATTTTAGCCTAATCGATTAAAAGGGGATTTTCGAAACACCGAGATATCGTTCAACAATGTGAATTGCCGAATTGAAAAGATAACAAAAATATTGCGATTTGAAATATTCACATCACCTGATACACGGTACATTTTATTGATGAACGGCGGGAAATGTTACCAAATATCAAACAATTGGGTCGGTGGTACCAATATACATAAACCTTAAAATTAAACTATACAAGTCGCCGAAAAGCCTCTATCCAAAACCTAGTTCGCCTCAGCACAGGATCTCCTAGTGAGGAGGATTAAGAAAATATTCTAATCCATTTTTACATTTGTATTATACATATATCTCTTCAACGTTAAAATTATACCAAAAATATACAAATGTAATAAAAAGGGCTGTTTATAATTAATATAAATGCACTCGAATGTAGCGAGAAAGTATTAATTTAATTTTTAATTTCGAAAAACCATCTGGATAGAAGCAGAGCGGCTCCTCTCGTTAGCTCTCACTCCAAACTTGAGTGGCAATCGTCTGACGTGAGAAATGTCCATCTCATGCACGACTCCACCGAGACAGCCTGGGTTCATAATGACTCGTAAACTCTGGTCCTAGATCAATAGGATAAGGTGCTATCAAAACCGTTGTTCCGTCATGATGAATAGGTGGGGTCTTAAAGAGTTGGCAAGGTGTGAAAGCGGTGTCAGTGTGTCTACACCATTATATTATACTGCATATAATGTATAATTGTGGTGAACGCTCCATTCATTCTCCGGCGGGATTGATGAGGTCCACAGGGTTATTGGTGAGGCCTTACCCCACCGTACACTGGTTCGCAGACCTAGAAACCCCACCGGCGCCCCATCCCCCCAATAAGAAAGAAGACAAATAATTTAATTTGATGAATAATGATTGTTTCCATGAACATTTAGAGAATTCATTTTTAATTTACTATCTGGTTAAAAATATTACAAAATGATAGGTCTTAGAAATACTAAACCCTGCACCAGAAATTAAATTAAAACAGGGCTTATAATATATTGTTGTAGTTCATAATTAACAAAATAAAATCATTAAGGGTACAAAAAAAGGTAATCAATGAGATGAATTTAAAAGTTTTGTGTAATATTTAAATTGCATACATGATTGACGAAAAAATTTAAAAAGACAACTTAAAAATTTCTTTTCCTGATGCATTTTAAACATAAATACGATGACGTAAAGAAAACACGACACGATACATGAGGCTAATCCTAATTTATCGACGGAAGATTGGACATGTTTTTCATTGGGTTAATTTATTTACCCATCGGGGTGAACGAAATTAATGTATGTATCGCGGTAAAAATTGCGTAGATAAGATAGGACTTCCTTCAGATATCTAGATTAAAATTGACGTAATTGCCATCGAAAATATATATAGTGACGAATTATTTTTGATATCCGACAAAATCTATAAATAATCAACAGTGTGGAAGTGAGAAATGAAGGGAGGTGGGGGAAATGAATGGCGATTAATTGTTATATTGATTAAAATAAATTTTGTTATGTTTATATAATTTAAATACCTTTGTACCTGACGACCAAATTTTGAAATCAATAATTAATGTTGGTCAGGCCGAATCTATCCAGTAAGTATCGCTAAAAACAGCAAATTTATTTTTAAAAAAAAATTTATTTCTTCGACAAGAACAGTCAACAGAGGTGGTATTCATATTTCTTAACACTATATTTCTCCGATAGAACACTCACACAACAGAGGACGAATTACATAGATTTTAGAGAAAATTATAGTAGATTCAAATGTGAAGTTGTGTTTGACTTCCGAATCTTACAGATTGACAATGGACAGGCAAAATGGCTCAATTTCAACCTGATGGAAATTGTTTTCCTCTGAGCCTGTGTGGAGCTAATGTAGAAATTTCCTCATTTTTCTTAACATTTTCAATATCTTTTTTAAATTTTTATTTGGTACAACATTTTTTACATTTCAAAGTTTTCCAGTAATGTTGGCCTCACTGGGTGGCTTGCCCGTGCTGAGGCCTTCATTTTATAATATGAAAATATAATCTAAATACCATCTACAATATAAGATAAAATAATACATTTAATATATAATCTTGTGTGTTTGTGAGTGATGTTTGATTATATTGGTTTTGTGTGTTACGTGTAGGTTTTATTTTTATTTTATGCTATGACATTTTGGTAATATTGTCTTTTTTGTTCTTTAATCCATTTTGTAATTCTGTGTGTGAATTTATTTTTATTTTCCTCAATTTTAATTTCAAGTTTTACACTGTTGAAAGCTTTTATAGCATGGTATTGGTAGTGTCTTTGACCAAATAGTGTCTTTGCTTAATACATAAAAAATATTTAATTGGTAATTGATAAAAATATCATATAAGTTCGAATATTAGAATTCCTTAGTATTATACTCCATTCAGGAAGTATGTACCACTGAAATTTCTGAACACCGAATCACATTTACGTGAAAAATAACATTCTCTTGTAAAATATTTTAATTTTTTTACGTTCATTTGTGTCTGGGCATAAACAAATTGCACAGATTTTCAATCTAATTGGACTAAACTCCACAAACAACTTGTTTATTATACACACCAAAAGAAAGTTCAGTCGATATTTGTATATGTAGGTAAAGGGGTAATAAGAATGTAAATACATTGTACGCAAGTGTTTTTTTATCAGAAAAATCGTCAATAGATACATTTAATCCACGACAGGATCATTATAAATTATGTGTTATTTATAGCGATAATAAAATTGCTCGGAAATAAAAAAAAATAATTTATGTGAGCGCTAAAATTGTCGAATCAGTGTTGATAAGAAAATGATATGTGCATTTGGACGAAAATACGGTAACACGGCTAAAAACAATGTTCAGATAAAGCTGGGGCAGTCGAGCTGTTCAAATATCCCCTAGTAAATATTACATACTGTACTGATGTCTCGCATACCCGGGATCAAAACACAGAAGAAATGTGTCAAACTAAATATTATAGTGTACAAAAGAGAGCAGACACCTCAAATTTATATAATGTCAACAATTTTATTGAGGGTATTCAGAGAACTTATTAACCCTTCAGTACACTTTTGTTCAGTTTTTCAAAGTTTTCAAATGCGCTATATAATCTTTTTTTTTGATTTTCCGTAAAAACAGATACTGTTTTAGAAACTAGATAAAATTATAACTCCGGTGTACACATTTAAAAACACTACTTTTTATTTAATAAAATTTTAATAACAAAAGTGATAAATGTTTTCAAAAACGCTAACCACATTTTTAATTATTTTTTACTCAAATCGTAGAAAAATTGAGAGAACTCGATATTTCGAAAACACATTCTTTTTGTTTGGGGAATCTGTAAGAAAACTATAACTTCACTATTATCTCGTGCATATAATAAAAAATAAGATTTTTTATATAGAAGTTAAAACGATTGTTTCGATAGCGAAATACGAATTATTCATTTTAGATTATTCAGCTACATTTAGGATTTTATTAATGGCATCCAGTATAAATATTTGAGGCAAACTGGAAAGAATTATTATTTATCTTTCTAAGCTGAAAAAAATACATATTTCTACTTGATAGAAAAATAATAAAAACACTTTTATAAAAAAATATGGACGACCGGTCATATATAACCTAAAAAGGCTGGAGGGGTTAAAAATAATTATTGAGGGGGAAGAATGAAGACCTGTTTAATGTTAGGTTAAGTGGTTTGTGGGTTGAAGAATAAATACAACTGAATAGCATCCTTGACAGTGGCGGCTCGTGACTTTTGAGTGTTGACAGAATGCTAAGTTTGAAAAATTCGATATTGTTGGTGTTGTTTAGTCCAAAACGATTTTTTTCCAAAATTCTGTTTTACGTATGAAGATTTTCAGGAAATTTCAGTTTCGCAGAATGGCACCTATTTCCTGAAAATATTAACTCAAAAAACCGAATGTTGAAAAAAAGGTTTTGTTTCGGCCACAACAACGTCAACAATGAAATTTTAAAAATATATTAGTACTTTGGCACAACCATAAGTCAGGAGCCTCCACTGGTTCTTGAGGTGAAAAACGGCGCTTTACAAATTATCCTATTATTATGTATAATATACATATTATTAGGCTGTTAACAGGTAAAACACTAAGTGACATTTTTGAGAACGTTATTTTTCAGACTCAGTGATTTAATGTAGAATAAATAGTCTTCAAAGTGCAACATGGTAGAGTAATCTTTGCTGATGAGGGCATTTTTAATACTAAATTTATGCGTACATTATTTAGGTTATTTCGAGAAATATTGGGATTAAATTACTCAACCCAAATCTCTCATAATATAGTATTTTAAATGTTTTTTTATAAAATTAATGAATAATGATGGTGAAGGTATTTTTTTTATGTTGAGGAATAAATTTTCTAATACGATTTAAAATGTGCCATTTTCAATATGCCGCTAAGATATGTTTGTTTTTATTCGTGAATTCGGCGGCGTTGACGTCGCGTCGGGCGACCTTGGTGACAGCAGTCTTACCAGACATCGTTTTCATGTCATAATGACGTTGTAGCCAGTTGGAATCGTTTCATAATGTGCGGTTTTAGATCGTTTTTCACATCAATAATTATGAACGTAAACATTAAAATTACATATTTTTAGTACGATAATCACAATAAGAAAATAAACATTAAATCTTCCACACATTTCAAACGGTATTCATGATTTGTGAAAAAAAACCGTTATAAATACAACAAAAAATTTTGAAAAAGAAATTAAAACTTTCATGTAGTAAAATTCAAGATTTATATTTAGTTTCACGAATCCGCAAATAATCGTTTTCATCGTCTCTTATAAAGTTTTCATTTTGTGGCTTGAAAGGATTTTACCTATTTACACTCGTATGAACTGAAGTAGGAATGATTTTTTTTTTTTTTTTTTTTTTTTTTTTTACTTTATTTATTTTCATTTCTTTACATATATTATACATATTAATAGATAGTATATAATAACATAAGATTTAAATAAGCTCTAATGAAATTGAGTACAGTAAACCTATTGTTCTTGCTGTATTTACAAATTATGGCATCGTATCATAATAATAAGTTCTTTGCTTCAGTAAAATTTTATATATATAATAAATTTTATAACTCTATTATTTATGTTATTTTTTTTTCAAGGATAATATATGCGCAACTTTAAGGGCAAATAAAAAAAATTTGGACCATTCGGCTACGTGGTCACCTATATTTTCGATAATTGGTACTATCATGTAGAAAGATTTCGTCTCCATTTAGGCCAGTGCAATTAGCGCCAAAAAGGGGGTCGCGATCGTAATTATTCCAGTAGTCCCAATTTTTTTAATATGTTTTTTAAACTGATCCCCTGATGTAAAATCTGAGTTTCCGACCTTGGCGCACATGTGCTCGCGCCGCCATTTAGAAAAAACCGGCCGAAATCGCGCCAAAATCTAATTTTTCCCAAATATCTAATTTGCAATGCAAATTTCGGCCAAAGTAGATTAACAAGTATAATAAAACATAAAATTACCTACAACTTTTGTGAAAACAATTTTCTTCTATCTCTAATAGGTACCGAGGTAGAAAGTCGTAAAGGTGCGTATATTTTTGAAAAAAAAACAAGCTTTTTGAGCGACTAGGTTTGTTTTTTTGTGAATACCTCGTTTCCAGTACAATTTCATGAAAATTTTATTGATACTAATTATGTAGAACATAAAATTTCCAAAAAGATGTGCAATTTTTGTGTTTATCTAGTTTTTTTACCGATTTTATATCGTATAAACAAATCTAGGTAGGTAAATCTATCACGGTTTATTATCACGTTATTAGATTTTTGTTTGCATTTTTAAATACACACATCTACAAATTTACTAGAGGGCACATCGCTATGGTGGGGGACACCCCCCCCCTACCCTTCTACTCCGATTCGTTTATCTGCATAAAATTTGTGAGGGTATAGAGTCATTCTGTGGCCTTCAAGAATTAAGAGGTATGATCAAGACGTTCAAACTCTCATTGATTGGTTTGCTTGCCATGAACCATTTCCTAAAACAAACGTGATTATGTCTATTAGTAGTGGCACGATCGGGGATAACAAAGTCACTTGTCACATGGCTGAAAAGATGAGGAAATTTGCTATGTCTAAAGTTCCTACACTTAAAACCTAATGATGCAATAGTTTATCTTGCGGCGGTGACCAGCAGTGTCAAAACTCAGGGTGTGACTATGGCAATAGATCCATTAATGCTATTCCATCGTACGTATATTGTCAAAAAGTCTGAAAGTGAACTTAAAGAATATTTCCAATATAAACTCTCTCCTGTCCCATTGTCTCTTTTCTCAGAGGAAGGCATGCGCAAAAGAACGAAGTCTATATTTTACTCATCATTCAACCCTCTACCAAATAATACAGAACTGGGAAGCAGTAAAATACACGTAATTGATGGAGGATATTTACTGCACAAAGTTGTGTGGGGTCGTGCTCAACCTTTTTCAATGCAGTAGTGGTCTTCGATGGATACCCAGATTATATAGAAAAGAAAAGCACTAAAGGGGTGGAAAGAGCACGGCGTGCCAGAGTTACAACTTCTGCTGAAGTTTTGTTTTTTGAAAGCATGCACCTACAAGTGCCACAGGAAAAGTTTTTGGGAAATGAGAAGAACAAGTATCGTTTTTTCCCTACTCAGAACCTCATTTGCACGATCCCACATAACGACAGAACAAGCTGAAGGGGATGCTGACGTTCTTATAGTAACCACAGCAAACTCGTTGTCATCTCAACATGATGCAGTCATAATCGTTTACAACTCTCTCACCTCCCAACGTATATTACCAAAAAGTTGGTAAAGGTAAATCACCTAACGCGTTGTACTCGAACAAATGTTTTAAACACATTGAAATAGTTGAAAACATTTTATTCCTTCATGCCATTAGTGGTTGCGATACAACTGGAGCTCCGTTTGGTCAAGGCAAACACAAATGTTGTAATATTCTTCTCAAGAACCACTCAGTGAATGAACTTGTTCGTGTATTTCAAGATCCAAAAGCAAAGGCAGAAACAATCACTTTGGCTGCCAAACAATTATTTGCACTTTTGTATGGCGGCAATGAATAATCAAATTTTGGAAAATTTAAAGCACATCATTTTTGTCAAAGGAATAAAAAAGAACAAATTCAATTTATCCAGGCTACCACCCACCAAAGATGCAGTCCAGCAACATGCTTCAAGAACATACATGGCTTGGTCACGATAAAGATCCAACTGAATGGGGGTGGAAAAAGGATGCTGTTGGGTTACTAACTCCAGTATCAATGTTGAAGGAAGCTGCACCTCAGGCCTTGCTGAACTTTATATCATGTCAATGCAAAAAAGGTTGAGTTGGAAAGTGCACCTGCAGAAAGTCGGGTTTGAAATGCTCTGCATTCATTGCAATGGCAACTCCTGCGAGAATGCTGTAGAAGACTTCGTTGATGACGATGACGAGGAATATGATGACCCAGTCGCCACAAATTTGGGTGATGAGACAGATGAAGAAGCTATTCAGGGCCAGGAGTAAGAAACTATAGACAAGGGCTCGTACTTCTGTCTAAACTGATCTACCATTAATTTTAATTTTTGTTATGCTGATAACTTAAGTAAAAAAGAAAAAATGTCAATACATGTTAATTTTACGAAAATACCAATTTTTAACTTTTTTATGTACCTATCATCTTAATTATCTTAAATTTATGTTGTGATTACGTTGATAGGCATGTCAGACCTGAAATGAATCATCAACATTAAAAAGTGTTTTTTTCAACTTTGAGGATTTAAAAAAAAAATCGCAAGTTGCGCCACAATACGAAGTATGTCAAAAAAATAAAAATAAATAGTAGTATATCTGTGTGTAAGGATAGAATGGCCAAACTTATGATTCCAGAGATAACCTCATATTTAATGTCAGTGCCATACATTTTTCTTTAAAAAATGATGACTCCTTCATTTGTACACGCAATTACTTCATACGAAATTTTATAGCATAGTGATCAGCAGAATCCATTTCTAGCCAAAAAAATACCCTTGAAAATTCAAGTCTCTATGTCTATGAAAGGCGATTTTCAGCCCACTGTGCGTCACCGTGATGGCTTTAAAAAAATACCAAATAATTAATTGTCAAAACTTACATTGCATGTGCCAGCATCTCCAGATGACATTGTTTAACCGAATCTTGTCCTTCCATCTTAGTTTTATGCCCTTGAATCGGTTCCATTTTGGTGAGGTGAGTTTTTGTCTGAAAGAAGGGAGATAAACCTATATACAGATATCGTCATTTTTAACTCCTCAGGCCTCTGTCATATTTTGACAGAAGGTCGGAGTATTTAAGCTTTGCAATACAATCCAAATAAATGGAATATTTCCAAACGTATCCGAAAACCAAAAATTTGCTTTTAAAAGGTGATAAAATACGCTTTAAAATTATTTTTATAAATAAAAATATTATTTTTGATGTAATAATATTTTGAAATAATAATATTTACATTTTAAAAAATGGCTACCCTTACGTTTTTTGGAACTAAAATTACTGATATTGAAACGTTATTGCCGCCTCACTTTTTAGTTGTTTCATATAAAAAAAAAGAGAAAAAAAATCACGACGTTTGATAATTTTTATCAAATTGCGTTCGGAACCTTTGGTTTCATAAAAAAGGACATTTTAAATATATTGTGGTTAACTTCTAAATTTGAATATGAAGCGTGGTGTTGTGTCTTTCTAACACCGTTTAGATCATATTTCTCACCATGAATTTAACAATTACAATTAGGGCATTGAGTGATTAATTGTGTCAATACATTAAACCCCGTGTTATCTAGCTGATTGACAGTTATGACAATGATTTTCCTAATTGGAAAACGCCCTTAAGGTGATTTTTCACATATATACAGCCTATATAAATTATACATGTATTATTACTATTAAAGATAGGAAGCTAATCAAGTTATTGACTGATTAGGTAGTCACCGCGGTCGTTTTTTACAAGAATAAAGAGCTCTAGTCCATTTGCCATAATTATTTTTCTCAACTTGGCCTTCTAACTTAAATTTCATTAAACATATGTACGATTTTTGGAAACTCGTAGTACGAGCAGGAATCTGGTGAATCAAGAGTAAAAAATCGAATGAGCATTTTTTTATCAATATTTTCGGCAACTAAAAGGTTAAAAAAGTTTTCGATCCGGGTCTAAGCTTCGCAGCATATTAAAATACATTAAACAGCTGATATTGACCCCCTGGCAACCGATCTTTTTTTAAATTTGACCAAAAACTTTCAACTTCGGACTAGATTTACAATACGAAAACAAAAATCAAATGAAAAAATTATACCACATCTTCGACTCCATATGTGATGTACATTGACAAGTTTCTTATTGTACCGCGAGTTTCCGGACACAGTGTACATACATATAGCTATTTAAAAAAATATTAAGTCATAATTGTTCAAGCCCACCAAAATGCATCAAACGTATGAGGTAAAATAGAAGAATACATATTTTTCTAAAGTAAAACACAGCAAATGTTGTACCATTTTAAATGAACATTTTTTTAAATAACTTGCCAGGTTAAACTTCTTACATTTTTTACACTGTGAAAAGTCGTAGTTAGCAAGTGAAAAAAATTTACTCATGAATCGGACAAAAATGTTTTTCCAAAGGTATAGGCACTATTAGTTACATTTTGGACTGTGACAAATAGCAGGGCTATTGCCCTGTTGCATAATACAAATTAGAATCTGGTAAGTTTTTAGATTTTCACGGCCAAAAGCATTTTTGTTGTTTGTTTTTGGGGTGTTATGCCGTGTTGCGCTAACTCCTTCTTTGGCCGACGTTTCGGACAGCGTTGCAGTGTCCATCATCAGGGCAGATCCGGTAGATCCGAAGATGTGTAAATTTTGGTTGTCGAGTTTGTGCTTATTTATTTGTGGCCTGGGCCCGTCCAAGTGCGAAATGCCAACGGAAGTGGCGACATCTTGTGGCGAATTCTGAAAGCACAGTATTTATATTAGTCTGGGGCCAACATAAATACTGTGCTTACTCAAAAGGCTGTGCTTTCCTGCCTTTCGTTCACAATGTGACAGACAGAATTGCCAGGCTGTTGAGAAAAGAAAACATCAAAACTGTCTTCGGAACCACCACCAAAATCCAGGACCTACTGAGGTCTGCAAAGACTAAGTTTCCTCTAGAAGCAGATGGAGTGTACAAACTCAGCTGCTCTGGTTGTGACAAGGTTTATATAGGCCAGACAGAGCGGACGATTTCCAAAAGGATAGCAGAACATTTTCGTGCTTGTAAACTTGGCCACCCTGATAAATCGGCAATCGCCGAACACTTAATTGAAACCGGCCATTACTTTGGATTTGCTCCCGAGGTCCTGGGAAGACCCAAAACTTATAGATCACGCCTGATTATGGAGGCAATTGAAATCTACAAAAATCCATTTAATATCATTAGAGACGACGGAGCTAAGCTCAACAGCTCTTGGTATCCGGTAATTGACGGCTACACCAAAGCTAAACGCAAATAACATGTCTAAGTATACTCCAATACCATATAATAATACAATATAAAACCATTGCAGTTATACCTTGATACTGGGTACATCTACTCTAACCGCTGTCAATCGGTTTTCTAATTCTAGAATTCGCCACAAGATGGCGCCACGTTCGTTGGCATTTCGCACTTGGATGGGCCCAGGCCACAAATAAATAAGCACAAACTCGACAACCAAAATTTACACATCTTCGGATCTACCGGATCTGCCCTGATGATGGACACTGCAACGCTGTCCGAAACGTCGGCTAAAGAAGGAGTTAGCGCAACACGGCATAACACCCCAAAAACAAACAACACAAATTAGAATCTGTTGGGAAGTAAGAGCTTCACAGATGCACTCATAGAGGGCAGTGTATAGAGCTTGCTTGGAGGTCCGCAAGGTGGCAGTTAGTAGCCAGTAGTCACCAGGACCAGTTAGAATGCTCCCAGACAAACATGGTGTTAGATCTCATTTAGCCAGCTCTTAGTTAGGTCGACTATCGAGTCACCATTGTAATACGCGAAGTATTAATAAATCCCTGATTTAACACAAATAACCATTATTCAAAATCTCCTTCCACGAAGAGTTGGAGAACTGTTTGTGGGAACACTGTGGAATTTAATAGTTGTGGCACTCGAAAAACTGATTTGGGTTCCATGATAACTCAACATAATGACAATTCAACAAACCTTTAAAAAGTAATAAAAGTCATTCAAAGTGATGGAAAAAAAAACTATCATATAAACCTAGCATTCGTAACATATTTAACCTAGTTATGACTTTATATCACTTTTTAAAGGTGTGTTGAATTGACATTTTGATGTCTTCTCCCGTCACCAGAATATAGATACTACACAAACGCCCCACGCATCTCATTTCTATTGCGTTCAGTCTACATCCTTTGCCAGTTCCAGCCCTCACAATGACACTCGACTAATTGGTCACAAAGACACAACGGCGCGGGGTCAACAGCATCGCAGTACAAGGGCGCTTACGGCTTATTGCTTATTACAGCATATGTGTTAAGGACAAAAGAAAATACGTGCTGATAATATTATGAAGTTTGAAGCGCGCCGTTGCGACGTATGGGAAAACAAGGGATGATAAATCTTTACAAAAAATACGGGTCGACGAAAAGTGCCTTTGTATGTAATGTGGATAAGTGCGATGTAGATGAGCAAAAAGGATGTAAACAATTACTAAAATACGTAAGACGTAGGTACACAGTTTTAATTTTGTTTTGTATAACCTACGTGTATTTCAAAATTTTTTTTAATTAAAAATATCATCTTTAAACTAATGGTTTTTAAAAATGATCATATTCTAATTCGTCGCCTATATAAACACAAAAATTACACAGATCAGATCAGATTTTTTGGTTTGACTGAGGATTGATATTCCCTCCCCAGGGACTGGCTCCTAACTGATGTGAACTTTAATAATAATAAGAATTTATTCCAGAATGTATGCAGGGGTAGTGCAATGCAATACATTCTATATTTGAAATAATATACATAATTAGACTAAGAAAATTAATAACAATACAGGTGATTCCGACAGGCACAAAAAAGCGGAATTTAAGTGAAAAAAGATAAAAATGTCTTTTAAAATTTAAAACAAATGTTTAAATAAGGATTGAACCTTTCTCCCTACGCACAGTGGGCTGAAAATCGCCTTTCATAGACATAGATACTTGAATTTTCAAGGGTCTTTTTTTGGCTAGAAATGGATTCTGCTGATCATTACTATGCTATAAAATTTCATCGAATTAGTGTCTGCAAATCGGTTTAACCGGTAATAAATTCAATTTAGATACTATTGACATTTAAAATCCTATAATCGTCTGATTGTTGCCTAACCACAGTTTGAGAATGACCTTACAAGTCGAAACAGCTGTAAGTAAAATACAAAATAAAATACTCGCAGAACTTGAAAATAACTTATTATTATTAAATTTAATTTTAATAAAATTTTTCTAAAATAAATAGAGTTCTACGAATTAAACACAAAAACAATAAAAAAAAACTAACTTTTGTGATTTCTTTAACTGTTTTGGCTTGCAGTGTCAATAAAATATTATAAACTAGACAAAGAATACTCATATGTAAAGCATTTCAGCATTAAAATGAATCATCAACATAAAAAAGTTTTTTTCAACTGCCACAATACGAAGTTTGTCAAAAAAATACAAATAAATGGGTGTGTTTACTACACAATCGCCCCATGAAAGAAAAACCTATACAACAGACGAATAATTGCAATATTAAAAACATGAATTAAAAAACAATGGGTTGATAATTTAATTAAAGTAGACACCGACAAGTACATAATAGCGAACAACATAATTATTTTTGTGTAAGTGTATATATTTTAATGTGTAATCTAAACATATTTTGATGGATTGATTATTAATATGATATAAGTGTTTCGATAATTTATTTTAATCAATCAACCTGAAAAAATATTAATTTGAAACTTATTTATCATGTTAGCGACATCTATTAGCAACAATGTGTATTAAAAACGATTTCATGGTTCGTCGGTTTCCCGTATTGGAGACAATAATATAATCTTCTATAATAAAAGTAAGACGCGTCCACGCATATAGGCAAGAGAGAGACATCTACATTTGATAATAAAAAGTAAAAGTAAGAGGCGACTTACGTAAGTTTTGCGACGCTCGCTTTAGGAAAATCATTTACCAACAACAGATTTCTTATCGCGTGGCAATGAACCAAGTAAGATAAATTGGGTGAAATGAAACGCAGACATGGGTGTGTTTGACATAATTCATCGTTCATTATTATTTATACGATCATGTAGTGCAAAAAAACCGTGAGTGTGAAAAACAGATTTTTGGTTGGTTTAGTTTCGTTTTAATATTAACTCCACACAGGAGGCCCCGAGGAAAATATCTTCCCTTGGGGCCTATGTCATCTTAGGGTGTGTAAGGAGAGGCAGTTCTGGGAAGGAAAGAGTAAGACGGGTAGGTAGGAATCTGGGGGTCAGTGTGTCCAGGAATGGCGGACGACGCACGACTCTTCACGTCTTCCTACTGCGGTGCAAGGCGATGGGCTGAGAGTCCGGTTGGAGAGGTTAAAGGGTCTCCCGCAAACGGCCTATTCTGATCCGGACCGCCGCGCAGTTGGCGGGCAGACGCATCCGCCGCCAAGACAAACCTCACCCCATTAACCCGGACATCCCCACTAAGTTAGCAAATGCAGCAAAATAACTATGGCAGACGTGTTGGTTATCCAATGAATAATTTCCGGGGCGGCGGTAAAAATTACCACCTCCCAAATTGTTATGTAAAAACACCAAATCTGCTAAAAAAACAGTTGATTTTCTCAAAGCGTACAATGATTTTTGCACTTACGGTTGTTTTGCGCTTAATGATCGAATTATTATAATAATAAGTGGGGTGCGACAAAACATTAATATCACACGTTCTATAATCTATGAGTAATTCGTTTTATGTAATCGATCAAAAATAGAAAATTGATCTAAATAGGTAATCGGAACAATGACATGCCATTTATAGAAGTCTATATTCCATACCCGCACACATATACAGCTGTTCTAATAAAAATATGAAATAAATATTTTGGAGTTTAGTTTCAAACAAAGCGAAGCGATCAAACAATGTAAAGGAAACTAAAGACAAGTTAGCATATTTTAAGGGAGGGTAGCCATCTTTAATTGTAGTATACACTAATTGGCTAATTGTTGGTCGTTAACTAGTGCGCATCGCCGTAACTTGGTTTCTATACGGCATTGACAGTTCGCACTGTGAATTCATTCAGTATTATGCATAGACATATGAATATTAGTAGACCTGCCCTAAGTGATTAAAAGCGTATTATTCCCCACTCCCCATACCGGTTCCATTGGAGCCGGCTGGGCTCGCGTATGGCCTCCCGTGAGTCTAGAATATGTGACGTCATCATTCTTGTTCGAACTAGCGTCGAGCTATGGTCGAGGCATTTTACGAAATAACACGGCAAAATGGTGGCTTGTGCTATGAAAACTTGTAAAAATAGATGTGAAAAAGAGAATAAACCCAATTGTCGTATTACATTCCATATGTAAGCATTATTTTAAGCTTATTCACATCGTATAATATGGATCAGTTGTAGAAACCTACACTATCACATCGAGATACATCTGGACGAAAATACAAAGCCGTTTGCATAAGAATCAGGGATGTGCCTTCGCCTTTTGCGCTTTGATAAAATCCATAATCACTTGGAACTTCTATTTGTTCATTTGTTATATCTTGCTGGAACTCCGTCGTATTAATAAAGGATAATAGACCAATCATTTTTAAATTTATTCCATTTTAATGGCGTTATTACTAAACGAGTTTTGAATTTTACACAACTCATAAACAACACTTAATATAGGATAAATGGTTGGTTATAAATTGTGAAAAATTGGTATGTTTGGAAGTAAAATGTAGATACAGTGAGCATGTTTGGAATGAAAAATGTATGTGTCATTTTGCTGTCCGATGATATTTTTTTATCTATTAAAATTTAAAATATTATATTTTTCTATCGCACGTCGCCACCGATCACATATTAACTTTGGTCGCAACGGACCACGTGTTGGGTACGCGCTTGTTTCGTATGTACGGTACTGCTGGAACGAGAAGGAGTGCATATCACGTAATGCGCTAGGTTATACCGAGTGGCGATGTGTGATAGAAAATCATATTTTTTGTTTTTAATTGAAAAAGTGTCATCGGAAGGCAAAATGATGTCCAAATTTTTACTCCAAATACTCTTAGGAATCGCTGGTAAAAGCTGTGTGTATATAATTTCATTTGTTTTTTTAGTTGTTTTACTTTTCTATTATCTTCTTAAAAGTGAAATGTTATATATTTTCTTAAAGATTTCAATATTTTATTATTAATAGGTACAGAGCGGTTGTGACAACCCTCCAACATTGGTCGAATGTAGCGATTCTCAAGTGTGCGCATCGTTGTTACTGGGAAGTAAATTATGAACATTTATAGAAGTGTCTTAACTAAATACTTAAACAAAATATTTGACTCTGAAAATAGAAGAATTTTTTTTGCCGAATTTGGACTTCGCAAATTTGTTTATAACGTGGCGAGTAATTTGCGCTCCCATGTAAAAATGTTTATTCATTCAAAAGCAGATTTTACTTTTAAGAACTAAATGGTGATATTATAATGCGAGATGCCTATATACTGTCAGATTGATTTATTGACGAATCACAGTCAGCTTTACCCTCTTCGTTCTTCAACAGTTGATTTTACCCCTCACCCTTAATTTCTAGTCTATTAATATTCATATGTCTGTGAGTATTATGTCAAAATACGCGATATTTGGCAAAATGTGATTTTAAAAAATGTTCCGTTCATATTTCCGTCATTCTCTTTCCCAAAGTCTTGAAAATTGGACAGATTCTTTAAAAATACTTGTGAAACAAAATACAATCAATTAATCAAGGAAAATATCGATTTTAAAGTCGTTTAGTAGAGAAATAAAATAATTGTTAGACTTAATTTCACTAGTGCACCATTTATTGGGCACCAATGTATGCATTTTCTTAACATAAAAGTATTTAAAATCATAGTTACTGGAAAAACCATCAAAACTGTATTATAAATACAATACATTTTGCGGCAAAAATATTTTTTAATTTGTTAACTATTGTTACATGAAAATTTTAAAATGGGTACAATATAATACAAACATTAAAAAATAGTATTATTAGTGTTGTAATTGATTGTGCATTACCTTATTACACAAAAAATAAGGTCTCGTAAATGTTCTAGTAAAAGATTTAGGTATTAAAACTACTTCGGTTACAATTTCTGGAAAACTGAAAAAAAAATCATTCATTTTGCGACGTGTAAGAAATATTTTCATAAAAATAGTGAAAATGTTTGGTCCTTACACAGATCTAATAGTTCTTTTTCCTTTAAATATGTTATTTTTGGTGCATTTCTGTATACCTTTGTTAAGATTATCTCGTTATGATGCTGTTCGGTTGATGGCAGGTCATCACTATTTTTGTTTCTCTTTCATTAATTTCGAGGTAAATGGTCTTGTTCGTAATCAGCTTTATAAAAAAAGTGAGGGCTTTCTGCAGTTCACTATATACATGTTACGTTACATATACCTATCACCTTGGTATTCGTGGCGAAATTACTAACTAAGCTATTTGTTAAAGGAACTACGTCTACAAAATCAACTGTGTCCAATCCACAATCTCTGTGAAACTGGAAGGTTTTCCATTTTTTTCAGAGAATTGAACTAAAGTTACTCATTGAGAAGAATGTAAATTGGTCCTCTTCTCTTGTTTTTCGATCACATAGTGCCCATTCGTTTTGGGTACGATCTATGGTTAAAAACTTATTATTTTAAGAATTTCTAATGCAGTTAATATGAACAGCGAAAAAATATATGTGTTTTTTTTCTGCCCGCAATAATTATCAATATAACATACCATTTTGGTTTGGATGACATTTTTCAGTTGGCATTTGACAGTCGTAGAGATAGGTAGATAACGATTTATTACTGACCACATCTAACGCCGCAACCATTTTGTTGAAATTATTAAATACATTTAATTTCAATAATTGTTCATTTGTGAACGCCGAGAAAATTACGTGACCAATTGAATGATGCCAAAAAGTGATGATATCGTCTGGCCCTCACTATCCCCTGATCTGACTCCTCTCGATTTCTTCATATGGGGGTACGTGAAGGAAAAGGTGTACACCAATAAACCAGGCACAACCTCGATGTTTAAAGACAACATTCGAATCGAAATTGCTTAAATAATACCTGAAGTCTGCGAAAATGTTATAAAAAATATGCTTAAGGCGATGCCATACGTAGTAATGCAAAATCATGTGTTTTTGGTTTGAAAATTTGGTCGCCTAGAAATGTTTCAGATGCTTTAATTAAATACTGCGAGTAGAATACATCTTGGCCTTTGAAATAATCGAGTATTTTTAGATAAGTCTTTTATAAGCCCAGAAAAAAATAATGTAAAGGCCTATGAAAACTGCTTTAAAGTTCAAAATCTCCAACTTACGAACCCATTTTCGGTTATGATTTTATTGTATAATGTGGCAAATTAAGTTATTTATAAAATGATCGAAAATAAATTAAATATTTATGCCTGAACATCCATAAAATAAAATAAAAGGCACTTTTTGGCCATGTTTTTTTCTTGCATAAATCAAAACAGGCGGATGGTGTTAAGCGGGAATTTAAACCTTATCGCCATCTACGTAAGGGTTGTTATTGATAGCGGCTCAATTTAAAATATTACACGACGCGACGTAGGCGACCACTTGACCGACATCATATTCCATACATAATGTTAGGGCCGGAACAACGCCATCTAGTGAGAGAGTTAGCACTTACAATGCCTTTCTCATATAAAATAAAGTTGGTTCTTCTCAGGTGAAAAAAATGTAACAAGCAGTAATTGTTGAATGAAACACTAGCATATATTGAATAATTTCGCGGGTAAGAAATAAGCCTCCATAGCTCAGTGGTCAGAGCTTTCGACCGGAAATCGAATGGACACGGGTTCGAGTCCCGTTGGCGTCATGTATTTTTTATCAGGAGATTTTTTCAATGTGGATGAGTGTTTCAGGCGAACAATTATTGCTTATAAAAATAAGCATTTATGTAAATTCAGTTATGTACTTTCAATTGAACGTGTTATATTGTAAAATTGAAAGTACCCAATTTTCTTTCATAATAAAATGTTGATATTTTGACGCATGGAGTATTATTGAGGACTTGCAAATCGTTACAAAATACATCAAATGAACAGCTGCCTTTGGATTTTTCAATACCTCTCTATTTTCTTCTCTGGCTAATTTTTTTTTTTCAATTATGTATGTGTGTTCAATCTTAGATTTCTTTTCAGTAATTATTGTACTGTGCATAAACGGAACACTGATTTTATCATTGAAGAAAAAATCCTACGCTGAACTAATAATTTAAAATTTCCCGTAGACTGATACCCTGTAGAATGATATTTTGTGTGCATATATTTCAGAGAGAGTGTACGGAGAAAAATGAGTATTGCTAATTTATTAAGAATCTCTAAAATGTAATGGTAAACCGGTTAAAAACAGGTGCAGGCCTTTTGTTTTCGAGATTTAATGGGTTCCAACACTTAGTGTATAATATTCTATAACGGCAGCATTAGATGGCGAACACTCCTCCTTAATGCCAATAATTTGTCCAACACTATGTCCATACCAGAGAATTATCTCAAAATAATAGTCTAGGATTCTGAAATACCTGTATTCTCTAGCTTACTACAGTATTATTTAGAGTTGCTGTGGAAATGGATTGATAGATATTGTTGAAACATATCAACAGACTACCGTGTTAGTACAATTTAAAACTGACTAATTGTGTGATTTTGACTTACTGCGGTAGAGGCGGTGATATCTAAAAAAAAACTGTATCAACTGGCATATTAATCTCCATTGTGCATATTTTTGACTTACTATGCCTACTAGTGAACTCATGGTACGAGTTGTTCCTAAGGTACTAATGTGTAATACTAACTTTTGAATAATAAATAACGCACAACCATAGACATATGAATATTAGTAGACCTGCCCTAAGTGATTAAAAGCGTATTATCCCCACTCCCCATACCGGTTCCATTGGAGCCGGCTGTGCTCGCGTATGGCCTCAAGTGAAATTTGAAAACGTGACGTCATCATTCTTGTGCGAACTATGGTCGAGGCATCATCGGTTCATTTTACGAAATAACACGGCAAAATGTTGACTTGTACTAAGAAAACTTGTAAAAATAGATGTGAAAAAGAAAATAAACCCAATTGTCGTATTACATTCCATATATAAGCATTATTTTACTTTATTTTAAGCATATTCACATCGTATAATATGTATCAGTTTTAGAAACATATATTATCACATCGAGAAACGTCTGGACGCGAAACACAAAGCTGGTTGGTTGCTGGGAAGTAAATTATGAACATTTATAAAAGTGTCTTAACTAAATACTTAAACGAAATATTCGACTCTGAAAATGAAACCGAATTTTTTTGCCGAATTTGGACTTCGCAAATTTGTTCATAACGTGGCGAGTAATTTGCGCTCCCATGTAAAAATGTCTATTCATTCAAAAGCAGATTTTACTTTTAAGAAGTAAATGGTGATATTATAATGCGAGATGCCTATTTACTGTCAGATTGATTTATTGACGAATCACAGTCAGCCTTACCGCCTTCGTTCTTCAACAGTTGATTTTACCCCTCGCCATTATCTTCTCGTCTATTAATTCCTATGTCTGTGCGCACAACCAAAAGCTAAGCACGACCAAACCGCGAATATTTAACTCAAGTCAACAGAGCAAGCGAGCTGGGTAAATAGGCAAAGATAAACGCCTTTGTTTTTTAATAAAAAAATAGTTAGGAACTAACTAACATAGTTTAATATCTACATTTTTAAAAAAATTCGGAAAAGCACAAACACGCAAATATCATACATTTATATTAATAATTCGCAACACATTAACCCATAGAAGGCAAAGCATTTTTCTATCTTAATATGTCTTTAAAAAATGGTTCGACTGAGTATTGAACCTTCCTACACAGGAACTGGAGTTGACTACGCTAAAACCCTCGCCAAACGCCTATCGGATAGGACCGACATATACATTTCGTATATTAACCTACAGCCGTCCACATTTTCTTAAATTCCAATATTATATATTTCATTGCCGGTAACCCGGGAGTTTATTAAATTTGATACAAGTACATCTAATTTACCCGCATCCCTAGACGATGATTGTCTTGATTAATTATTTATATAATCAAATTGGTTAATTTACTCAATTATTTTACATTATTTGCTCATTCACTTTATCAAATATATTTATGAATAGTCAGTTTGATTAAATGACTACCCACTACCCAGGTGTTATTTTCATCAATAAAGTTTTGTAAACCTTAATTATACAGAAATAAAACTAATTCTTAAAGCGCCATTGACAATTTCCAGTCTATTGACAAGCACCCAAATACCTAACAAACACAATAAAAAAGACATAAAATCTAAAGTTAATCTATCTAATAGATATGTTATAATTACAGCTAATGACCAAAATCGCTATAAAACATTGTAACTACTAATTTATTAAATCAACTTAATTTTCATAAATAATTGGTTTTATACCTGATATACGCATCTAATAATAGTTGAACTAGACGCATATTACCCATTAATAATTAATGATACATTCATAACATATTTTGTATTTTTTATAATTCATTCTATAAAAATCCGACGGAATCTGGCTGAATTAAATAATAATAGTTTGTTTTACTTCTTTATAATAATTTTGTTAATAACAAAAGTGGGTATTCGCCACTTTGTTAGTTAGTTTTTCAATTAAGTACAACACTAATAATGGATTTCAATCTTTTCTTGATAGAATTAATTAATTAATCCGTAATTGGATCCTCAAAGTTTGTAAGGAAAACTGTATCGGACTATCCACTGTTCGTGCCTTGTTTGTGGCAATCAAGTTCTAACAAGTATTTGTCGAACTTGATTGATTTAATTATTTCATAAGCAATAATTATTAGCCTTAAACACTCATCCACATTGAAAAATCTCCTGATAAAAGATACATGACGCCAACGGGACTTGAACCCGTGTCCTTTCGATTTCCGGTCGACAGCTCTGACCACTGAGCTATGGCGGCTTATCTCTTATCCGCGAAATAATTCAATATATACTAGTGTTTCATTCAACAATTACTGCTTGTTACATTTTTTCACCTGAAACAACCAACTTTATTTTATATGAGAAAGGCATTGTGAGTGCTAACTCTCTCACTAGATGGCGTCGAGACAAATTGTCTACATTTCTTGGTGAAAATACTAGAACTTGATTATTATTTTTTTGGTAAACTAATGTTTAAGACAAGATTTTTTTATGCAATGTGTCCTTTCGGGTTCAAGTCACGGGTTCAAGTCCCGTTGGCGTCATGTATCTTTTATCAGGAGATTTTTCAATGTGGATGAGTGTTTCAGGCTAATAATTATTGCTTATAAAATAATTGTTACCCTTTGTGCTATGCATAAAAAAATCTTGTCTTAAACATTAGTTTACCAAAAAAATAATAATTGATTGATTTATGTACTTGTGACTACCTATATATTGTCTAAATAAATGTATTATGCCAAATGTGTTTTGTTAGAAATAAATGAAAAACGCAATTTTTACCCTGCGTGAAAATTGACATGATTATCTTACTTGTTCTAACTTGCTCAGGACAAATTCGGTTACTCACATGAGGTGGAAAAGTGGTTAAAAGTTTATGTTGTTCCTTTTTTAAATAACAAAAATAATGTTAATCAAATTTAATAATGTTATTGATTTACATAAAATTTTGATAAAAATTAAATGGAGTTCTACGAATCAAACACAAAAACAATGTTGTTCCAGTCACTGCGTGTTACATTTTCAATCTATATAAAGGCAGTGATTGTTTATTTTATTTTCATTAATATTTGAGCCTGCTACCCATGATATGGAGACATTGCGGACTATTTTAAATACGGATTTATCGAAAATCCCACAAATCCATTAACCCCAATGGGCCTTATTTGCCAAAAAAACATTTTCGAACGACCGACGTGATGAAGCCATCTAGGCTTCAATATCATTTAAATACAGAGAAAACGGTTAAGAAAGACAAAAATGTGACCTATTTTTAAGACCTGGAAATGTAAAAATATGGAGGGCACTAGATTTTTTTAAATCTCATACTGGGCGGTGGTCGAAATAAGTTTGAGAACCTGAGGTTTAAATAATAAATACATACTCATATTTTTAAGTAAGCAGCATTAAGTCATAAGGCCCCATCCTGTATTATGACCTTAACTAGACTTAGTAATTATTTATTCTGGTACTACACGGAGAAAAGTGGGTATAGCCGATTTATTAAAATCCTGTTAAAAGGCGACAGCAGGCCATTTCCTAACAAACTATTAGTACTTTTATAATATATAGGAACACCTCTTCATACAGCTGCGTTTGTCCTGTCATTATATAATGACGAAATGCTAAAATATTAGAATTTTTAATAAAACGTGCTCCGAGATCGCCACAACACATTCGTATTTTATTTATTTATTGGACAATTTGTATAGCGCCGCTTTTGTGAGATATCACCTCAGGGGCACTTTACAGTTGATGCAGGTATTACAAAAAAGTGAAGTTAAGTAAAATGAAGTACAGTAACAAGTGACACGAAGATAGAAGATGGAGACTCAGCAGCAATAATCCTAGATGGTGAAGAAACTGGACCAGCTGCTGTAATGAGAGAGTCCACCGCGTCCACCAACAGTGCAAGCACGAGGTTCGCCATCCGTCCAGGTATGTGTCTGCTGCTAATCCGGCAATCGAGTGTATACCGAGGATTTTCTACTCCGGCTCTCCGTAGGTTAACTAACTAACCATCATGCCATTTCTCCGCAGGGGTAGGCAGAGAGGACGGACCGCCAAACAACTCGGTCTTGGCACACACTCCTTGCCTCATTCAGATTCGTACATCGTCTCATACATACTCTTATATTATTTTTACTCTTGACATGGCCCGACTCAAGTATCTGATTCAATTGATTTTTTAATAAATTAGTAATATTTTATATCAGTAAGTTTTCTCCGTATAATGACTTATTTAGGTTAGCTTTTATAACTGCCACGGTTAAGGCAAGGCGACGGCAAAAAAACGTATGTTCTTTATCACAATAATGCTGCAGCTCTTTCTTACGAACTAAATAATAGTGAGAGAAGGGATGTAAGTATGTCTGTCTTCCCAAAGAAAAAATGCAATCATTGTCATAAAATATATTCAAATACTATATTATATTCAATGCTTTATTTAGGCGTAGCTAAGCACCTACCATTCTCTTCGTTCATTGCTACTGTTTTTCAGATCGTATTATATGCTGTGTACTGTTATTATTAGATAAGAGTCTGTAAACAAATGTAATAATAAATAAATAAATCATACATCTCCCTCACTCGTATTAAATAAACGAAGCACCGTTGCCGTGAAAATTTAAAAAGCACTCATGTCGTGTGTATAAAGAACATTTTCTTATACTCTACAAAAAGTTGGATGTCATACCTCCATAAACACGTGTTTATGGAGGTATGAAAACCATTTACCAATTTACAAAATTCTGATCATGAAGCAACCCTAAAAAAATGTTTTCTGAAAACTATGAAACAATTAGATTGCCCGACCGATTGATGTTTGTAAACAGAACGCTTGACCGAAAGAGAATTAGGTCGTGTTCGTGTTTGCCTGCGTAATCAATCTTCAATCAGTCCGATGATTGCCTACCGATGAATTAGTTCGGCGAACAGTCCCCGGTCAGAACCCATGGGACACATTCACAGCATTTAGATTTAAACCAAATACAATGGTCTCGGTGAATCTTATCAATAAAGCTGAAATTTTTAAAGACTCCACAATTAATCATTATTCTTTATTCAATTTATCAATCAAAAACCACTGAACAAATAATCCCCAGGAGTGTGATCTATAGCGATTTGAAAGAAAACCTCCTAGACATCAGACAATTAATTGAAATTCAAGGTTAATAAATTCATTACCTTTTCAAGAAAGAATTTGGGTTTGCTAAAATGTTTGATCAATTTATTGAGCTTACTTCGGGCACACGGACACACTTACAGCACTTTTCTATCGGTTTATTTCATTAGAAAAAATCAAAATATATGTTCTCGAAATTTTCATTTTATTTGAATAGAATAACTCAAAATTGAACCATTAAAGTGGGAAATCTGAGCGGTGAAGCAGCAAGGATCTAAGGATGAGTTCTGGCGAATGAAACTTGGACGGGGTTGTTCTATCGAGAATTCCTAGGTTAACGCATTTTTTAAGCGCGTAGCATTATTACCACCGTCTTCTAAGAAGCTTTGAAATAAACACTAATTGTAAAAAAAATTCTAACCCGTAAAAACATTTTTTTTTAATATTATCTAGTGCTCACTATATAAATGGAGTCGGGCCCAAATAATCATTCGTTTGATATCGGAAACACATCAGTTATTAGGTTTCATTGAGGAAATTGAGATGAAAAAGCAGGGAACATAATTGGAATTAATATAAGGAAAACGATTAAAATACTAAATGGCAGCAAAAACACAAATTTTTAATTATTCAAGAGATTTTAATTATTTTTAGCAAGAGTAACGTTAATTCTTAGAATCACATACCCACTCATATAAACTACATTGTATCATTATTTGGTTTCGCTTGCCAGTCATAAACATCATTATTATTTAGATAAGTACTTGAGCGTAAACATGCATTATAATTATATGTAGTTCTCCAGCATCTTATTTATTAGCAGACGTTATTTGAAAATGTACCTGAAAGCATATATTTGTTTTAGATAAAATGAGAGGTAATATTAATATTGGCAGAGGCGAAACAAAGGATTCAAAATATTTCATTATCAAAACAACATAAAACAAAAAGCTGACTTATTTATATTAAAAAAATGATTCTCACGCAAAGGCCTCACTAAGAAAAATAGTTTTTTTTTAGTACGACGCTTTTTTCGGTATATTAATTTTGTATGGAATCTGACGTAAAATTTGCCAAGGTGGCTACTAAAATCACCGATGCTGAAGTTAGCTGCAGATGGGGTATCCTGCTAATGCCTGTCACTGTTTAAATTTCGCATTCGAATATCAGTTGGAATTTTTAAATATTTACGTTTAAACGGAAATAAATATGGAATTCGATTATCTTGGCACTCCAAATCTTCGTTTGTTCGAAAATCCGTAATAAAAACGTTAGCCCGAGGTATACTCAAAATGAAAACCTCAAACTGAGAGGTTTGTAAGCAAACATCGCCTACAGTGTGAATTGGAGGTGGGCGTTTCGGTTTATTTTTCAGAAAATCGAAACCGCTCCGGTTTCCCAAAATAAACGGTTAATAGAAACCGTTTAAAAATAACGTTATACACTGCTTTAATCGTGTCCAATCCATATCCAACATGATCCATCTATTTGCACCGCAGTGGGAGGGATGGATTCATACGTCCGCCTCTCCTGGAAACACTGACCCCCAGATTCCTACCCACCCCTCATACCATTTTCCTTCCCAGAACTTCCTCTACTTACTTTCCCTAAAAAGACGAAAAAATGAAAAAATCTTCACAAACCACTGAAATATTATATTCCATCAATAATATTCTTTACGACTGCAAGTTAGGTAGGTACATATTAAAAACGAATCTTCCCAAATGATCCCATTTACTAATAATAACTCTAAAAGCAATTATTTTTCTTGTTTTTTTTTGTTTATTTTTATTTTTTATTATTATTTTAATATAATATGATTTAAGATTTTCACGGCCAAAAGTATTTTTGTTATTTGTTTTTGGGGTGTTATGCCGTGTTGCGCTAACTCCTTCTTTAGCCAACGTTTCGGACAGCATTGCAGTGTCCATCATCAGGGCAGATGTGTTATTTTGACAATAATAATAACACATCTGCCCTGATGATGGACACTGCAATGCTGTCCGAAACGTTGGCTAAAGAAGGAGTTAGCGCAACACGGCATAACACCCCAAAAACAAATAACAAAAATTATTTTAATATAGATCATATGGGTTACATTAATACATACATATTTTGCAAAATATAATATTTAGGTTCATAATTGGTCATGTATACCTTATCAGAAAAGAGGAGCTCTTGTGCCTGATAAGGGAGCCACGATTCTTACTTAGATTCTATGTTATAATATTATGTTATGTGTAAACTATATATAATAATATATATATTTTTTTACTATAATTTTTTTTGGAAAAAAGTTTGATTTTATTTATTTGTTCTTGTTGGTTCGTAATATAGCGCAATTCGGAAGGGAGATTATTGTAGTTTTTTATGGCTTGGTAAATATAATGGTTTTGCATTTGAGTTGTTTTAAAGATTGGCGTAATAAATTGATTTCCATTTCTCATCAGTTTGTAAAATTCTTGATATTCTGTGTTGTGTATTGATTATTCTCAAGGTGGCGCTGGACAACTAAAAGCTCTTTTGTTTTCATTGTTGATTTTTATAACTTAATTGATTGAACCGTTTTCGGAGCGATAATGATTATTGGTGACATTTTATTATTATTATCTTATTTGAGACGAGTCATAAAACAAATCTACCATCTTTATTGTGAACATTGTTTCGAATTACCAGCGTAAAGAGTAAAGACACAGTAGTAAAAATAAGAACTTTTTGATTCATGAGTTATAATTCACTACGGTAAAGGGTTCACCGTTGAGTTTTTCTGCGTTCCAAAATTTAGGTGCTTTCAGTTGTATTTCAGGGATGGATTGCACACGACCCGTGTTTGCTTTCATATTTTTTGTAATCGCTGGTGGGCCTACCGTTTGTATACATTAAACTAATTTTGTTTATTTTATACCAAAGCCTCTACATTCTTCTAGTAAGGATTTTCGGGCACATATAATATCGCTTGCAGTAAAAAAAATGCCGTGTATTTCGCGCGTCTCTGAATAAAACTCTACGCAGAACATCAGTCAAATTAGTTGATATTTCACAATATTTAATGTACCAGATACAAAACAAAGAGGAGTAAAAATGACTTTAAACAATACTATTTCAAATCTCTTCTGTTTTATGATTTTTGGGTTTTCGAGGAATTTTGATAACACTTCAAGATTAGGTACTCAATCAATGTCAATCTCAATAATTTACGGACAAATCGGTTTTGCTAGATTCGTGCTTATCTGATTGAATCGGTTTAGCGGTCAAAATCTGAAGAACTGAAAAAAACAATCGTAAACATTCTTATGAGATTCTTATTACAACTCGATCCCCGTGAAAATTAAGGTAAAATGTATCTCCCAAAGTCAAAAAAAGTTGGGAATCCTTCTATTGAATTATAATTCTTAAATCTATCGGTGAACGGTTGCGTCGAAAGCGTTAAGGCGAAATAGGTAGACTTGATCTGAAATTTGGCATTTTTGAGGCCACTTTTAGACGTATGGACACTTTTCTAGAAAAAAACACAAATTGATTTCGAAAGATCGTTATTTTATCTTGTAAAGTAAGATGTAAAATTTTGAAAAAAATTATTATTTTCATATCATAATAAAGTGTTACCGTTGGACGATGCGCAGATTTGTTGCATTTTCAAAGGTGAAGTTGTATTATACAACAAATATTTCAAATCATATAATAATACAGTATAAACAATCAATAAATTATCTATCATATGTATGTACAAGAATTTTGTTTTTATTTCAAATAAAATTACTAATAAATAAATCCGAGCACGCGTTTTGTGACGAAAATCCCTCAATTGGACTATTTATTTATGGTCTTACAAATTGGTATAGTTCAGATTTTTTTAGAAAAATAATTTACCAAGACATTATTGAAACATTAGAAATAATTTATGACCAAAAAATATATTCTTAAAGTACATAATAGTAATTAATTTCGATTCGCGTTTGTTGTTTGTGATTACCCCGGCGCAAGCCGAAATTTTATCATTCCCCGCTGCGACAGGGCGGCGAGCGGACGTCTATTCCACGCCAGTCTACTTGATAACATTTTAAAGAAATTCCTCGCTTAAAAATGAGGAGGAAAATACCCTCGGAAAAAAGTTTTATTAGATAGCACAAATTACGACATCAAAAACGTACGTGGGAGATACATTTTCAGAAAAAACAAAGGTTAGTGATATTTAATTATCCGTGTACATTGTACGTACTTATATGCTACAGAGTCGTTCGAAAGAATCAGTCAGAATAAGCACATATTTTTTATAACATTTGGCGATAATTTTGTGTTGTTTAATTTCCAGGGAAAAGAATCAACTATGGACAGGAGTTTATGTCTGTCATCGTTTTTTCATGTATAAATGTTAAAACTTATGCCAAAGTACGTGAAACTGTTTGTGATTGGTAGTCAAAAAGTGCCACTAACCAAATGAATTTCGATTCGTGATGTGCGATTCAAATCATTTTTTTGTTCATAATTTCTATTTTATTGTCCAATTCACTATTACATTGGTATAATTCAACATATTTAATATTTTTTGTGTTACTTTTTGTCAGTTTCATAATGTCATATTGTGAATTGAGAAAAAAAAACAAGGTTATTTTTGACATACTAACCTATGATTTTTCAATCGAAATTTACTCGTGAATTTAATAACATTTCGTAAATTAGACGAGTCAGGTCGCTCCGTTAATCATGAAAACAAATACATGAAAGCGATACAATATTATGCAATCGCATAACTACATATGTAGGTAGGTACCGTAGAAAATAGTTGGAAATAAAACCTAGTTTTAATATATATACTACTTCTGTTGTAAGGAATAAACCCTATTTTCAATGTCATACATATCAAATCAAGTAATACTTTAAAGATAAGTATTAGAAATAAAACTTACCGATAATACCTTTCGGACAAACGAATAAATAAGTAAAACAAAAGATTTTTACTCACCTTTGGAAAACTCGTGTAAAATATTTAAAAAAAACAAATTAAACAAATATTTGAATTTTTTTTAAATGTATATTCATATACCTACATATTTTATATCTACCATGTCAACAAACTTCATTTGTATTTATTTATGTTAACTCACTCCGACGTATAATTTACAAATATGTATGTAACTACTTATTAGGAAGAAAGCTACAACCAAGAATTTAACAACAATAATTGTTATTTCATCGGAACCATGCTGTAGTTTTCACAGCCGCGCGAGTGTACTGCTCGCAGCGGAATGAATTCGGTATTTCTGTCTCGGTCTAAAAAAACGTCCGATCGCGAGGCCGTCTTTTAACGAAATTTGAATTCTCGTCTGCTGGTTAAACCGCCATAACATCAAAACGTTTGACGAGAAAGCGTTTAAACAACCGTTTTTTGCATCGGTTTACAGTTGTACCATTCAACTTCAGATACTATTTACCACACGATTAAACCATTCGTCATTATATACTATTTACCACACAATTGTACCATTCAACATTTGATACTATTTACTACACACCTGTACCATTCAATAAAATAGATGCTATTTACCACACAACTGTACCATTCCATATTAGATTCTATTTACCACACAATTGTACCATTCAATAAAATAGATACTATTTACCACACAACTGTAGCATTCAACATTAGATACTATTTACCACACAATTGTACCATTCCACAACAAATCAATAATCACATATTATAAGGTACATTACTTAATTGTATGGTACAATGATAATAATCAGCTAATTATTTAAAAATGGACACTACCTCTTGTGTGGTAGAACTGGTATTGTAGTCAGGTCGTATAGATATTAATGTAATATTCTAAAAATACTGGCGTCTATTGTGAATCTTCGTTCTTGAAAATGAAGACAGGGTCAAACAACATAACGGCTCTGGCCATATTATTAATAATATTTTCGACCACTTTACTTACTACAAAATGAACATGGTCATAATTCAATAATAACTCGAATATTTATACGCATAAAAGTTGGTTTAAGGCGATGCCATACGTAGTAATTCAAAATCATGTGTTTTTGGTTTGAACATTTGGTCGCCTAGAAATGTTTCAGATGCTTTAATTAAATACTGCGAGTAGAATACATCTTGGCCTTTGAAATAATCGAGTATTTTTTAGATAAGTCTTTTTATAAGCCCAGAAAAAAATAATGTAAAGGCCTATGAAAAATGCTTTAAAGTTCAAAATTTCCTAAAAAAATTTAAATATTTATGCCTGAACATCCACAAAATAAAATAAAAGGCACTTTTTGGCCATGTTTTTTTTTTGCATAAATCAAAACAGGCGGATGGTGTTAAGTGGGAATTTAAACCTTATCGCCATCTACGTTAGGGTTGTTATTGATAGCGGCTCAATTTAAAATATTACACGACGTAGTCATCGCCTTAAAGGACAAGAATAATAATAATATTTTTGACGACATTTTACCAACTGATAAATTTGTTTTCGATCAGGACTAAATATTTTATTTTGAGAATAGACACATTATGAGACAGCTCACAAGAGCGCCCCTGCTCGTACAGTGTAAAGACAGGGGAACTATTCGCCACCCGGTTGGGCAACGGTGTGAGGCGGGTTAATTCTTTGTCATGAAGCCAACATGAACAGGTGTTCTGCTCGTGTCCGTCGAGTTTCACGCATGTGCACATGTTAGCTCCATGGAGAAGGCTCCATTGAAATAACAAACAATAGTAAGAATCTCTTTGGTTCTTATGGTTTTATGTGGGTTCTCATTACATTGCATTAATTTATTATACCGCATTTTTTGTAAATAATATGAACTACGGGTAAACATAAAAGAAATTAAAAACAAATCGATTCAACAATAAAGAAGTGCTAATTTGGAGGCGCAAAATTTGTTTTAAACTGTACGCAGACCACTGGTTGTAGATTCTTAGAGAGGTAGTGCTATTTCCAAAGTCTCGTGCAGAATCTGGCACCTGTTGATTCAGGTTCAAAAATAGAATACGCTTTGGGAATCGACGAATGCGGATCATTTCATAGCCGTGTATTATTATTGTAGAGCAAAGTAGTCTCTAAATATTTCATAGCCGTGGACCATTATGGTGGAGCAGAGTAAAGTGGTCTCTAGTCTCTGGTCTTTGCTCCATCGGGCTATTATCGGAGCCGAAGAGTCAACAAACAACACTATTCTTGTTGAAAAGAACGGTAGCCAGATTAAAATAGAAGTGTCAACAAATAGGCTTACGTCACTTGTTTTATACCGAATGACCCGATAATTGCGATAGCACGAGAAATGGAGGCGTCGTAATATAATAATTAGATGGACAGTTAGCACTGGGCATGGGCAGATTGGGAAGGGCAAATTTTGTGAAAGGTGAAGAAATGCGCGCTACTAGAAGCAGAAGGCATTTTATCCATCACCCCTGGTCACGGCTAAAACTTCTAAATACTCAGTATAAAATTCTTATAATTGTGGTAAAACTGTGATCCATCATGTTTAATAAAAAAAAACTATTTGGATGATAGTACTAACTGAATTTTTAGTACTAACTAACAATAGTACTAACAATTAAGGTAGTGTAATTTAAAAATGAAAATTACAGGAATGGCTGGGGGATGCTGATCCTTCCTGAGGGATTTACTTGAGGTTTTTAAATTGTATTGCCACTTTGGTCATACAGGACGAGGCTGTTTGTGGACAATAAAGGGTAGTATCATAGTTTGCTGGTAAACCTAAGCACAATGAAAATGGAAAAGATTTTACAACATTTTATAATTTATTTTTAAAATATGCATATGGTTAGGCTGCTCTAGACGCCATTTGACTCAGGATCAAGGTTTAAAATGATGAAAATTTGTTACGACAATATTCGGTCCATCGTGTATGTAAGATTGTAATATATACAGGGTAATAAATATAGTACCTACGCAGAATCTACGGTATGCATTGTCTATAAGGCGGAAATTATGCGAGTAAACATGATTATGCGCAAATAAGTGCGCTAATGGTAAGTATTTATGCAATCTTATCGTATGTTAATAAAACCCGATGTAAACAAACGATTATATTATTATTATTACATGTTTGTTGTGGGCGTCTAATAAATTATACATACGTACTATCCAAAGAGTTATTCCTTCCGAACGCATTACTAATCCGACTATTATTGCAAATTCGATAAACGTGCCTACATAATACTTTTATTATATTATAGGTAAAAACGTTTTCATGATATTAAGATATGATTATAAATATTTAGAGCACCGGCCTCAAAAATGAGCAGCCTCGGACCACAGACCTGAGAAAGGTTAGACATGAACTAAAATAAATTCTATGTAATTGTCTCATTTCCCAAGGCTGGTTGGCGTCACGTAAAAAGTAAAAAAAAATAATGACCGCCATTATTATTATTAATGGTAATTATCGTAATCAATCAACATACGAAAAAAAAGATAAATAGATATCTGAAAAATCTACCTAATACCACGGTGTTTAGTGTTATTTAATCCGATTTCAAACAATTTACAAAGATAAATAGATATCTGACAAATCTACCCAATACCACGGTATTTAGTTTTATTTAATCGGATTTCAAACAATTTACAAAGATAAATAGATATCTGACAAATCTACCCAATACCACGGTGTTTAGTTTTATTTCATCCGATTTCAAACAATTTACAAAGATAAATAGATATCTGACAAATCTACCCAATACCACGGTGTTTAGTTTTATTTCATCCGATTTCAAACAATTTACAAAGATAAATAGATATCTGACAAATCTACCCAATACCACGGTGTTTAGTTTTATTTCATCCGATTTCAAACAATTTACAAAGATTAATAGATATCTGACAAATCTACCCAATACCACGGTGTTTAGTTTTATTTCATCCGATTTCAAACAATTTACAAAGATAAATAGATATCTGACAAATCTACCCAATACCACGGTGTTTAGTTTTATTTCATCCGATTTCAAAACAATTTACAAAGATAAATAGATATCTGACAAATCTACCCAATACCACGGTGTTTAGTTTTATTTCATCCGATTTCAAACAATTTACAAAGATAAATAGATATCTGACAAATCTACCCAATACCACGGTGTTTAGTTTTATTTCATCCGATTTCAAACAATTTACAAAGATTAATAGATATCTGACAAATCTACCCAATACCACGGTGTTTAGTTTTATTTCATCCGATTTCAAACAATTTACAAAGATAAATAGATATCTGACAAATCTACCCAATACCACGGTGTTTAGTTTTATTTCATCCGATTTCAAACAATTTACAAAGATAAATAGATATCTGACAAATCTACCCAATACCACGGTGTTTAGTTTTATTTCATCCGATTTCAAACAATTTACAAAGATTAATAGATATCTGACAAATCTACCCAATACCACGGTGTTTAGTTTTATTTCATCCGATTTCAAACAATTTACAAAGATAAATAGATATCTGACAAATCTACCCAATACCACGGTGTTTAGTTTTATTTCATCCGATTTCAAAACAATTTACAAAGATAAATAGATATCTGACAAATCTACCCAATACCACGGTGTTTAGTTTTATTTAATCCGATTTCAAACAATTTACAAAGATTAATAGATATCTGACAAATCTACCCAATACCACGGTGTTTAGTTTTATTTCATCCGATTTCAAACAATTTACAAAGATAAATAGAAATCTGACAAATCTACCTAATACCACGGAGTTAAATTGTATTAAACAATTTAAAAAGGTAAATATATATCTGACAAAGCTACCTAACAGTGGCAGCTCGTGACTTTTTGGTATAGGTACTAGAGCGCTAATATTACAAAAATGGCATTATTGATGTTGCAACTGGGAACGTTTTTTTTTTCGAAAATTCGATTTTTTGTGTGAAAATATTCAGGAAATTTCAGTTTGGTCGTGCGCCGCACATATTTCCTGAAAATCCCCACACGCCACTACTACCTAATACAATGGAGTTTAATTTTATTTCAAACAATTTAAAAAGATAAATAGATATCTGACGTATATACCTAATACCACGGAGTTTAGTTTCATATCCGGTTTCTGGCAATTTAAAAAAGTTTAAAATAAATCAAACTTTATTCACAAACAAAATACGTAAACGAAACGTTAAATATTTTAATTTTTGGTACAAATAGGTGGTTCCCTATTTTTTTTATTATTTCATCTATTGATATGTTTCTCGACATCTCCAAAAATTATAATTATAGTTATGAGCTTTCAAAGTGAACTTGGGTAAATTATGATCGTACACGTTACTTCAGTTCGATATTTCTGAAGGTTGTTGGTAACATTGCCAACATTGTGAAATTTTGTGTTATATTTTCCTAATTAGCATGCACTATCTTAATAAAACGAAAAAATCGCTGTAGGAGACGACCCAGTTGATTAATACGGTTTACATGGAGATTGTACGTCCACCATACTAATGAACGTGTAAATATTTGGATGCATATTTCTACCGATAATCGCTTGGTTTTTTACCCTCGTCAATGTAATTTTGTCTCATTCCTCTGATCCTAAATTTACACGGGTTTGTTTATCTAGGGATATTATTTATTATGTGTTTGTAAAATTATAGATACAATTTTTCTTCTGATAATTTTTATCGTTGTTTTGATGGTTAACTGGTTTTTCGAGCTGGTTACTAAAATTTGCCAGTCATGCAAAACATGATTGCTACAATCTGCCATAATATTTTTACTAAATTAAAGAAAAATATGTGGCAGAAAACATCCCGAAAAACCTATTCCTTCCTTGCTACGGAGGACTTACAAACGTGGTACAATTTTATAATACGGTTCTTCAGTTGAGCGCCCTAGACTAAAAGCTAGGTAAGATAAAACGAGAAGCTATACAAAGAGAAACTGGGCCTGCAATGGACCGAGGCCAACGAAATAGTGCGATAGGGGCACCTTGTTGAAGACATGGATTCCCCGACTGTCTATAAAAAGGGGGGAGTTGATGAAAACAGAACAACAGAAAGTTTGTACAAAAAAAACCTAAATGAATATTACTAATACTTACTCTACACGTAATTGCGGAAATAAAAAAGAAATATCATTGTACAATACCTAAGATATCTTTGGGTACCTACTATCCCGGACTTTTCAACATTTCATTTTCTCATAGTCTTTCCGTTTTGTCGTATTATACAGGAAAATAGATATTTCAAAGCTATGATGGAAATTACGACTAAAACTTTGAAAAAGTAGTTCTCATCTTGATTTCAGTTCAGAAAATCAGTAATATTATTAAGTTAACACTTTCCTACGCATTCTAATTTAGGAAGAGTCACTTAGCCAAATGCTGATGTGATGTAAAATTGTACTGTATTAAATTATTAAAATTGTACTGTAACTGGAATGAATGTTCTGTTGTACAATTAAAAAAAATAAAAAGAATAACACAGAAAGAAAAGTAAGAAGATCAAAGCGGTGCAAGGTAACAAGAGAAATGGGCGATAAATTAGCAGGCCCGGACTTAGAGGCCCAGGGGCCTGATGATTTTTTTATGATTTCATTTACGAATTATATTATAAATCATTTTTACGCGCGTTGGTCGGCGACGCATTCCCAAGATATCTAACCATCGACCATAGATCACCGCAGCGAGAATGCGATTGCCAGCACCGCGTGTCGGGGTTAGGAATAAATTAATAATGACGTGCGATAGTTTTTTTTCGTTTTTAACTAATACATTTATTTTAATTAAGATAGTACGTACTATGTACCATTAATACATATATATTTGTATTATAATACAAACATGTCAAGAAATAATTATTAGTAATTGTGTGATATCCTAGAGAGTACTTTAAGAGATTACTCATATATGGCACTAGATAGTAGTTTAAGAGGTTACCCATAGATGGCACATAGCTGTCGATAATGCAGGAGGTGAAGCCATAACAAATCATATTGCAACCTTAAGGTAGAGGTTCAGGATAATTCCTACCGCCGCGCTGGCTAAACAATCCATCAGAACTCATTGTTATCTATCACAATAAAGTCTAGTGTTTTGTTGACCCCGGCGTTTTATTTAAAGAGTTGTAAGATAAACCCGGAGTTACAACAATTGTCTTTAAAACAGAAAATTATACTTAAAATATCTATTTCTTTCCCATTTTTACATTGGTCGGTAAATCTTGAAATATGGTCACCGTCCTATATAGGAATGATTTCTGAGATTTTGATTTCTTTCGGAAGTCTTATTTTATTTTTCCTCGAGTGGTTTTATTTCGGCACACAGCCGAGGCCTCCTCCGAGGTTGGGGTCCTTGGTAAAATTGAGATATCATTTTGCGAGTAATGTATCCTCAATTTGTACCATTTTAGCACCTAGCCGGGGGCCCCTCCAAAGTGGGGGCCCTAGGATGTGTTGAAATTGTAAAAAAAGGTCCCTGACTGCCTCCCCCCGGCGTTGGGGCCCTAGGGCCAGGCCTTTCGGGTCTGTAGCGGAGGTCCGGCTCTGAATATTAGGTGTGCTCTAATATTATAATAACAGAGCTCGCTAGGGTTTATCGTGTCGGACGTACGGCGTGACCTGATCGCCGGACCTTTGGAGACTCGGTTACCGATAACAGATATTCATAACAAATCCACTCAGACACATAGACACGTATTGCCCGAAAACCGAATCGTATGATTATAGTTCCGTTGAAACCTTTCGCTATTTCTCATCGTGTGATGAACGATTGGACCGCTCCATTCCTTCACCGGCGGGATTGAAGTTCACAGGGCGACTCCTGAGGCGCTAGAGAGGCTCGCAGACCTAGATGTTTCCCTCTGACCCCCTCACCATACGTGAAAAGAAGAAGACTATTTCTCATAAACACGCATGTCACAGAAAGAGAGGTTAAAATGGAGCATTCAATGGCAGTACCATATTATCTTCATCCATGTTAGAATCATTCCATCATTCAACAGTCTTGCCTCAGCTTGTCTCATCAGCCAAATTTCGATAATATTTTTCACTCGGGTCATATCATCTTTGGGGATCGTGTGTTGGGAATTTTTAATGAAAGAAAGGAGTCATCCTGGGTACTAAAGAGAAAGATGTTTTAGGGGGAGGCAACAAAGAAGCCGGCAAAGACAGATACGTTTTAAAAATATAAAGTTTAGACTAAAAAGTATTTAATATTTCAGCATTATATTAAATTTCAATTTGTGTAATGTTTATAAAAGGCGATGCGTTCAATGAATAAATAAAATATATCAAATAATTATAAGCAATAATTAGTCGCCTGAAATATCAATACAAATTTTAAATATCTCCCGAAAAATAAATGCCGCCAACAGGAATTGAACCCGTGCTTTCTGATATCCTATAATTATTTGTTATCTTTTATGCTATGCATAAAACCTTGTCTAATAAACATTAGTTTATCATTAAAAAATAATAAAATATATGTTTGGCTAAACCATGGTTTTAGGATGAAACAACCAGTTATATGAAAGACTTGGCGCCGGTAGCGAAGACATGCATTGAAACTTTTTTGCTAGTAGACTAGACAAATATGTGATTCTATCTACATTATGACTAGTAGACTCTATTATTATGACTAGAAATATTCAATTAAGTAATTACTTAAATAGGTGATAAGCAAATTGTTTGAACCTTAGAACCTTTTGTAGATAATGCCTACTTTTGAAATTGCCCTGGGAAAGTAAGCCATTTGGACGAACAATTATTGGAATTATGTCGTCAAGCCAAACATATTACACGTTTTACTTCACTGTATTTGAAAAGAGATAATTTGCTATGTATGTAGTCAAATTAAATAAATAAATAAAGCCAAGTGCACAAGGGTTGATTTAATAAATACTTATACACCCAAAGAATGTTGCCGGAATTCTAATTTTAAGATGAAACTAAAGGGAATTGAATTATATTAGAAGGTACAGAAATAATATACGAATTTTTCATTTCGTAATAGCAAGATTTTCGGTATTTTAAATGTCGAAGTTTATAGGGAGCAAAAATTTTAAAATTATATTGACAATTTCAATTTGAAAAGTTCGACGTTTCATTGGATCTTTTATTAATACCCTTAACTCATTTGTCAAATTAGCATAGAGAGGACCGGGCCAATTAGGCCCCTACTCTTCCATAACAGTTGTTCATTTTAGAAATTTTGTGATAATTCTCAGCACTACTTCGCATCTCCTAACAGGTAACCCTATACAGGAGTCCAAAGTGTTATTAGTAAGAAACAGTTATTACGTGATTTTCTAAATTTCATGAGACTGATTCTGTGATGAGAAAACAACAAAACACTGCGAAATGAGATAACACATTACACGCAATAGATAAGAAGTGCTGAGTTCGTACAGAGAGAATCATTTTGTTTTCGTTTTAGATCAGCGATCCAAACACACTTCAATTTATTTTTTTACGAATAAAAAAAGTTCTTTGCATAAAATGCATACTCGTCAACGTTCTTCAGGACAATATACATTTAAACTATTATGTTTTTATGCCAATGCCGCACAGGAGTTCCAGCTGCTACAAACCGTCTGGAGCCAGAGAGACTATGGCATCCCAAATTGGGGTTTGTTGTGAGGCTGAAGGTAGTGGGAAGGGGAGGGAACCGGGAAGTATCAGACGTTTCGATGCATCTAAATGTTTGCTGTCACTGCGGTTCAATTCAGATCTCAAGAAAGATCAAAAATGGCCTTGTACTTACAGGGTTTTTGTAAACCCTTTCTGGTGCACACTTACATACACTACGTCAATACTTGCCTTATTGCTGATTTATAACAATCCTGTTAAAAAGGTGAAAGTTGGCCATTTCCTAATAAACTATAACTACTCTCATAATATATCGGAACACGTGTTGATGCACCTGCATTTATCCTGTTATTATATAATAACGAAATGCGAAAATATTCGATTTTTATGTTTCTAATACACGTGTTTTACTGTTAGTTTATTAGAAAATCTGTCGGTTCATTTGTTAAAGGCCTACAGTCCCGCTTTTAACAGGAATACGAATAATTTGAAGAGATTTTCAATAAAATAGCAATATTTTATATCACTAAGTTTTCTCCGTGTATTTAAAAAAAAAAAATATTTTAAACGATCATCTCAAAAATACGGTAAAAAGGCATTAGAAAAATTCTTCAATACCTATGCCAACTTTGGTGTGCAATACATAGCGAAGCGACGACAACACTAACAACAAGGTGGCTTTAAGAGAAAACATTGCGTGGTAGTTGATTATATTTATAAACCTAATATTATGTATCCAGATATCAATATTTAGCAGATCAATTAGTATTTTATATATGCAGAGAAATTTTCTACTCAAAGGTTTTGAAACTTTTTGCGGTGAAGTTTTTTTGTAAATCATCTTTTTCGCATTACGTGGCCTAGTGTTACTTGTTTTACACATATTATAACAACGTGTTTATAATATGCACACTTAAAATATTGTAATATTGTACACTTTTAGCCTTTGCGGTCCGCAAACAATAAACAATACATAAACTATTGAAAAGGTTATGCATAACTGTCTTAGATAAGTTGGGGAATGTGACGTTTAGTTTATCTGCTGGTCATAAAGTGGAAAAAGTAAGATATTTTCTAGGGAACACAATTATTGCGATTGTGAAAGAATCATATCAGTATTTCTGAAAATATTTTTAGGAATACGGATATCAACGCAAGGTCATGTACGCCCAGCGCAGCGATTCTCAAAGTCGCTGTGCCGCCGTGTGGGGGCGGTCTCAGGGGCAGAGTCGGTTAATGAAGGGAAGAAGGGTAGGCGAGGGTACTAAGAAGGCGTTAAACAATTTGGACGGTTAAATAATATCTCCATTTGATAATAATAGTACAGTAAAGCTCTGTGGCAAGATCGTACTACACGGAGAAAAATGAGTAGTGCTAGTTTATTAAATATCTCTTCAAATTATTGGTAATCCGGTTAACCCCCCCCCCCCCTCCTTCGATTAAAAAAATGTTACTGAAAGTAAAATTCACAATCAGGGTCAGCCCTGAGCCAAACGGCACCTGGCGCGAGTAAAATTTTGACGCCCGCTGTAAAAACCATTAGACGCACACTGTAATCAATAATATCCGAATGATTTGTATTTTTGTGTAGCGCTGTTTTAGCGAAAAATAATTTAAGGGCGATGGGTTAGGACTGTTAGGTATTAACAGGGCCTTGACAATTTAGCGCCCGGAGCGGAATTACGCACCAAAACTTTTTTTTTTTTTTTTTTATGTGACACCTCACAAGAGTGTCCCTGCCTGTGGAGTGCACAGACAGGGGAACTATGTCACCACCCGGTTGGGCGGCGTTGTGAGGCGGAGTAAGGTAGGGGCTGTGGGAAGGGATTTGTTAATGCGGGCCTTGAAGAGGCTCGGATTATAGGAGGGAGGAAAAACAGATGCCGGTAGCTCGTTCCACATACGAGCCGACTTACACAAAAACGAGTCGTAAAAACGGCCCGTTCTCATGAAGCCAACGTCAACCGTGAACGGGTGTTCAGTTCGTGTCCGTCGAGTTTCGCGCACGTGCACCGGTGCATCAGGAATCAATGCTGCTAGCTCCTTGGAGCAGGCTCCATTGAAATACCTGTAGAACAGACACAGCATACCTACATTGCGTCTATGCATTAGAGAAGGCAATCGGTCTGTTAACAACGGATTGTCAATCAGACGGATCGCTCTCCTTTGCACAGATTCAAGCAGGTTTATCAAGTATTTTGGAGCACCAGCCCAAAGGTGGCTCCCAAATTCAATAGTTGGGCGGACTTGAGACTTGTACAGGGTCAGCAGCTGGTCACTGTTGAAGAATCTCCTAGCCCTGTACAAGACGCCCAACTTTTTGGAGGCCTGATTTACTCGGGCTTCTATGGATCCCCGATACTTGAGCTGGTCTGATATAGTAACTCCAAGCATTTCAATGGAGTCTTTATTGGGGAGAGTGCTCCCATCAAATTGCACCAGACAGTCATTGATCTCCCTCTTTGCCGAAATCAGACACGCTTGGGTTTTTGAAACGTTGAAACTGACCAAGTTGGCCTTACCCCAGGCACGAACCATCTCTAGGTGGTGGTCAATTTTTTGCTTCAAAACTTCCCGAGCTGTTCGGACATCATAGGTGGAAGGGGGCTTGTCAAAAAGATAACCCTCGTGAACGGTGCTGTCATCAGCGTAGCAGTGAATTGGTGCACATTCAACGAGATCATTGATGTGCAATAAAAACAGTGTCGGAGACAGCACAGATCCTTGTGGCACCCCCGCATTGATTTGGTGCGGTGAGGAAGAAGAGCCGTCAACCACGGTTTGAATTGTTCTTCCCCTCAAAAAGTCCGCAATCCAACTATGCAGGGTTGGGTGGATCCCATACGATGGTAACTTCCCGACAAGCGCCCGGTGCCAGACTCTGTCAAAGGCTTTGGAGATATCCAACCCAACGGTTTGGGTTTCACCAAAACGTTCCATGTACCGCCCCCAAATATGCGTTACATATCCGAGTAGATCACCACACGATCGGTTACGACGAAATCCATATTGCCGATCGCTTAGGATATTGTTATTCTCGAGATATGTGAGCAAATTGTTGTTAACCACCCTTTCTAATACCTTCGAGAGTATGGAAGTGATGGCTATGGGGCGGTAGTTAGAAGGGTCGGAGCGGTCCCCCTTTTTTGGGATTGGGTGAACGATTGCCTTTTTCTAAAGATCTGGCACCTTTCCACCTTTGAGAGAGAGCCTAAATAATTTCGCGAGCACTGGAGTCATTTCTGCAGAACACCTCTTGAGGACCAAGGCAGGTATTCCGTCCGGCCCACTGGCTTTGTCGACTTTCAGCTCGTTCAAGACTGGGAGAACCTCTCTGTTCCGGATCTTCGGTTCCTCCATTTGAAAACCGCAGTGCGGAATGGAAGGGGGAGTCTCTCCGTTATCTTGAAGAGTTGAGTTTTCCGCGAAAATTTTGCCTAATAATTCAGCTTTCTCACGGGCCGAGTTAGCCAGCCGACCATCAGGCTTGGTCAGAGGTGGGAAAGTGGTTCTGCAGAAATTTCTTCCGATCGAGCTAGCGAGTGACCAGAAAGCACGGCTACCAGTGGGGCAGTCAGCCAGCTTTTTCGCAATTCTCTGGTCGTGATCGCTCTTAGCTCTATTTAGAACTCTCTTACATTCCCTTGCGCGTTTTCGGTATTCCGAAAGGTTATTCATGGAGCTAATCTTCCGGAGTGCATTAAAAGCCGTATTTTTGAGTCTGACAGCTTCAGCACAGCGATGGTCAAACCACGGTTTTGTGCCCGCTCCAGAGGATTTGACGGAGAAGGGAATGTAGCAATCCATTGCTGATGTGATTACTTCTCCTACCTCACGTGCACAAATTGATGGGTCCTCGGAGCTAAAGAATACAGTACTCCAAGGAAAGGCGCCGAAGAAAGACCGCATGCCGTCCCATTTCGCTGCCCTGTAGTGCCATACCTTCCTCTTTACATGTTTGTCGGGTTGACGGTTCATGGAGGATGGGACAGAGGTGGTAATCAGGCAGTGGTCAGAGGATCCCAAGGGCGCTGTCACCTCCACTCTGTACCCGAGTGGTTCACTAGTGAGAAACAAATCGAGTAGGTTGGCTCGATGTGATGGGATGTCTGGTATTCTGGTCGGAGATTCTACGAGTTGGCTTAGTCCATGGATAAGAGCAAAGGATTCCGCTGATCTACCGGCAGAGTTTGTTGGGCCCGAGAACTTCAGCCATTGTTCATTATGAACATTGAAGTCCCCCAGGATTACAAACTCGGCCGATGGGTAACGGGGCAAGAGAATATCTACAGTGTCACTCAAGTATTTAAACAACTCAACAGTGTCTGATTCGGCAAGATTTGGTGAGTGATATAGGCACGCATAAATTCTCATCATACCGGTGAGATCCACGCGTACCCATAACACTTCGTGTTTTGCGCTCTCGATATTTGCGAGACGAGCGCAGCTGATGTCAGCGCGGCTGTAAAGGCAGACACCTCCTTTTGGCCTGAAAAGACTTTCCAGATGGTATCCTGGGCAGTTCAGATAGGAGGTATCTGGGGGCTCGGCAATCTGTGTTTCAGTAAGGAAGAGGAGATGGGGATTTTGTGAGAGAAGGTGGTGGTGGATGGGAGTTAGATTGGTGTGCAGACCGCGAATGTTAGCGAAATTCACCTTCATCCTCGGTCCACACTGAGGACTCCTACTGTTCGCTGTCGCTGAGTTTATATTGATTTGTTGTGAGTTCATAGTTTTTAAGTTTGTTTATATTTATTTGTTTGTGGGATTTAGGATGGGTTGGGAAGGATTAGGTTAAAAAGGTTGGGTGGGGAGTTGGAGAGTTGAGCAACTGGATACACCAAATGTAGGGTATGTTCTTCTGACTGCGGTTCCAGGCAATGGGCAGGAGAGTCCGGCTGTGGAGGTCGCCCAGTGCGCCCCAAACGCTGGATGCTGGGTCCTCACCGGTCACGAACCGGCACAACATCAGCGGCAGGGTTTTTTCGCTGGCTGATGGGGCAGCCCACCCTTGGTCGTGAGCCCAAGGGTCGGGCCCCTGTACTATCCAGCGGCCCGGACAGCGATAACCGGTTTACTGGATCTCCCTCAACCGGCCTCTCCCAGCCCGGCCCGCCCCGCAGTAAGTAGGCTGACCCATTCATCAGTGTGATCCAGAACGCACAACCCTCTATGAGCCCGGGCACCCCTGCTAAGTCACCAAACGTAGCGAACCACTTCAGGTGACCTGTGGCAGAGGTGTTGGTAACCCAGAGTATGGTTCCCGGGGCGGCGGTACCCATTGACCACCTCCCAAATTTAAAATTAAAATTAATTTAAAACTCCAATTGCGCCAGCGTAGGGCCGGCCCTGTTTACAATGAACGGCTGGGTTGCCAACAATGAAAAAGACTTTTTTTCATTTCAAATAAGCTCAGAAATCGTTGGTTAAAGTGTGTCGGGTTCATCACATTTGCATAGACTGCTCCGTCGTTTGGACGCTCAAAACCTGTCGCAGGTCATGTAGTTGATACCTGCTAAGCTTGATTTAATCCCTAAAATAATAATAGGAATATTAGGGAGTACATTTATGCGTAATTCCTTGCTCTCATTCGAGTCAGGTTAACTATGTTTTGACTAGCCGATTAGAGGCACTTGAAATAATTTTAGAACATTAATATGGGCATTCAGAATGTCATCTTATGAGGTAATTATATTTATTGATTACCTTACACAAAGATACGAGCCATATTACTAATTACTAGTGTATGGCGACGTTTTGACTGGTGACGTATGTTGTTTACTAGTCACGTATGATGTTTGCTTTTTGGTACACATCCTGACCTAAGAATATTTCTGTAAAATCAAAAAAGCCTTGCGATGTGCCACACGTGATTTTAAAGCCTTGCGATGTGCCACACGTGATTTTAACTGCTTATTCATATCAACAGTAGGTAAACAATAATTTATTAAAAATGTATCTACATAACTAGTGAAAAGTATAATAATTTTTACTTGCATAGATATGCTCTAGTGTTCTAAAGCGCCCTTAAGCGATTTTTCACTAAAACTGCGCAATACAAATTAAACTTTTTTTTTACTAGGCACAGTTCGATTATAGTATAAACCATATAAATTAATCTAATGAATAATAATAACTCAAATAAACAAATACAAAGGTATTTAAAAATTATTTTCGTAAAATGATTTTCGAGGCAAAATACATATAGTAAAGGTTCCTACTTACTTATATTTATAAACCAAACGTAAAACCTCTAAAAAATAATTCATTAAAAAAATGATATAAACAAGATAGGTGTCAGTTTTATTAAAATACGTAGTAGTCAAATAAAAGGTTTTTTTACGGATTGATTAATTTTTATTAATAGATGTATTTGAAAATATTTTTGGTTTGACTGAGGATTGAACGTTCCTCCCCAGGGACTGGCTCTAAACGGTTGTAAACTTTTAAAAGTAAAAAAAAATGGTTTGAGTTTTGATTTCCACGGGACTGACTGAAATGAGTGAACCGCACTACCAAAACCCTACTTGGGTTGTGCCGAGATTTATTTCGTATATTAACTGCTGTAATATTTTTTATAATTTTTCATTTACTAAATGTAATCTAATTTCAGAAAATGCGTATGCGCGCGCATGTGTGTGCACGAGTGCCACCAAGATTGAGTGATATAATGCATTATCATCGTTAACGAGTCTATCTGCCGAGTTTCAGCTCGATCGGATGTCGGGACGTGTTATAATTTCCACTAAACACTCCATTTCATTCGTTCATTAATTCATTTCTTCAAGAAAACCAAATCGAAATTCAAATGGAATTTAAATATTTTTATAATTTCAAATAGTATATAAAAAAATATATATTAATAATTTCAAATAATATATTTTTTAAATAGTTCTGACACATTTATGATTTAAAAACCAAAACATTACATTAACTCTTCGAGTGCCGGAAGATTCTATCGGCCACGAAAAGAATGTACCCGTTGAACGCCACGTGGCCGATAGGCACATTCAAAACATACTCTCTTTTCGTGGGATTTGCACTGTAAAAAATGTTAGTAGCTTACTAAAATAGATCTTATTCGATTGGCAACAAAATAAACAATGAGATAAGAGTTCTTCCTTTTTGTTTCGTAAAGAGCAGCCATTTAAAAATAATAACAATGTTACTACCGAGTCATTCTTCAACGCGCCCGCCTAACCGTAGTTCGTGTAATTTCTTGTACATTTTTTTGTTGTAAAAAACACTTATTATTATCATTATGGAAAATATAATAAAACATCAAGAATATTTTTTTTATTTTTTATAACACGAGAAAAAATATTTCTCTGAATATTCGTAGCTATTCTGGGGAAACTACATAGCATTGATGTATATCATTTTTATAAATATACTAGTGGATCCGCCGAAATGCTTCGCTATTGCTAATGTCTTTTTCGGGCGCCTACGCTTCTTCCACTATTCACTACTGTATACCACAATGTAACTGTTAAAAAACTACATTACATCAACTTTCATTCAACTGTGTATCTCGTTACGGTGCAGAGATATCGCGTTAAGTATTCTCCGGGCGTCCCCGACTTCCTCTACCATTTAAACATCTCTAAAAACTCCTGGCACTTGTAAAAAACGTTGAAATTTTCAGCGATATCAGTCGACTACTTTGCGAGAACAAACATACACAGGCTGAATTTTTATATATTAAGATTAGAAACCAGTTAGAATTTGACTCGACCATTTGGAATGCATTTTATAATATAAGACGTTGTCCTGCCAGAGACCGCCTTCTATGTAGGGAAGTTAAAATTTGTCTGAAAAATAAAGTAGTCGAAATTTTTTTTTAGATCTCGACAACAGCGCCACCTATTGGGTCCAAAACTATCCTACATCTCAAGCTGGAACCAAATTCACAAAATTTCAATGCAATTGGTTGGGCGGTTTTGGAGATTAGCGTGTACGAACACAGTGACACATGATTTTTATATATTAAGATAAACACATTATCTGGTGACGGTACAATTTACAAAAAACATCATTTTGCAAAAAAACAAGTAAATTATTACGAAAATAATGTCAGCCGGCGCACGGTGGGCCGCTAAGCATATTAGATGGCACTGTAAGGGTTAAGGGGTGTCAGTGTTCAGACACCTTTACAGGTGGAAAAATTCTAGCGACTCCCTTTGGCTACAGATACAGACAAAAAGTTGGTGATTTAAATACGATAATTATTTTCTCTATTTTGCTACCTATATTCATTATGACGGCCTACACTCTGCAAGGAAGCCGCAAGAGCTTTGAAATTAAGTACGAGGTAAGTTGGTAAGGCTACGCTTACTTTTGAAAAATAAACAAGACCATCCTTCTCACTGAAATAGTGTTTTTATTGTAGTTACTCGCCTTTTTCCTTTTGCCAGCGACCCCCCTAGGGCTCCCGACCTACAGATTGAAAAACACTGATCTAGATTGACGTAAGATTAAGTGTGTAAAACCCAACACTTTGAAAACCAACAAGTGTACATAGTATATTGAAAGAACTTAAGCGATAAACAAGTAACATTATTGTTCTGGGTGATTAATTTTATTAAGATACAGTTTCACAATAAGAAAGATTAACGTAAGTTTAATGGTTTACGATCTCGCAACTAGATCTTTTCAAGGGTGTACGAATTTTCGCTTAAAAATATGCATGGAAAAAATTGTTTTTTTTTTAAATATTTTCCCCCAGATGTAGGGAAATTTTCGTAGACATCAGAAAGTAAACTGTACTTAAACAGGGAATATTTTATTACACTCAACAGTTAACAGTTGTTGAAGTTGCTTGAAATATGAGTATATGTTGACCAAATTATTAATTATATATATATATATATATATGTGAATTATTCTACTCTTTCTCTCTCTACCTGCCCATTCCTGTCGCCTCAAACAATTTCATACTATGGGGATGACATAGCTCCACTGGCACCGAATATTTATGTATCTTATTATTTAATCATCACATAAAAAAAATTCTATTACATTATTGGATTTCAGCTTTGGGTAAAATGTAGGTATTTCATTATAATATTTCAGCTTTAGGAAGAATTTAGGTATTACATTATTATATTTCAGCTTTAGGCAGAATTTAGGTACTACATAATTAGATTTCAGCTTTAGGCTTCGTCCAATATTTGGATCAAAGCTGATGATGAATTTGGTGTAACAAACCGAAAAAACTATTGCATTGACATTTGCAATTCCAGATGGGAAAATCTGTACAAATTTAATTATACCAGAGCTCACTGTTAGAAAGTTTTCCTGATTCACATTAACATAAGTTTCCCAGAGTGTCGCCTTGGTAAAGGCCACAATTTAGAATTGAAAAGTTGCTTGTAATGGCAATAACTGTGTTTAGTGACCAGATCTGAATATCCAGGTACCTTCTAATATTCAACTTCTCCACTCCCTTCAGCCTCCTAACAAAGATTATAGAAAATAATTACATTATCTTGAATTATATTATCTTTGCTCCCAACATACCCTGGGATGCCAGGGACCCACTGACTCCCGGGACTTGGGACTCTTATTTACTATGATATCAATCAATAGATATACCGTCAGTTAAGAGGAACACAAAATTTGAATTGGAGGCCAAATTACTTCATCAAATTGAAAATTTATTTTTTAACCAAACGCTATAGCAAATGATATGTAGTAAAGGATATGTGCTACTTTATTGGTTTGGGTTTTAATATAGGCCATTAAAGAGTTCGATTTTTAATATAGGCCATTAAAGAGTTCGATTTTTAATATATGCCATTAAATAGTTCAATTTTTAATTTAGGCCATTAAAGAGTTCTATTTTTCTTGGTTTTAGAGGCAACTTCGACAATTTTTTATGGGTAATTAACCTTCTATGCAAATATGAAATATGATAAAAATTTAGTTTTTTTGATCCAATTTAAAATTATCATTATACGAGAAATTTGTGCTCCAATGTAAATCGTTCGCTTGTAATTTAAATTTAAGCCCATCGAAACGCATTTTTATTTTACAAATTTAATATGAAAAAACGACGCTCAGCCAAGTGGCCTGGAGTTTTTATCGAAGTGTTATTTTTCAATAAATAAAATGAATTCATGATAAAAGACATTCATGTAAAGAACTTGATTACTTAAAACACTATTTGGAAAAAAATGTTAGTATGTCATTTGTCGCTCTTAAGCGATGATACTTCCACTGTTAGCAGAGTCCATTAACTGTCCAGAAGGTTTAGTATAGGTAATTAATTAATGTACCTACATACAAATTTGATACTAACACATGTAGTACTACACCAGACCTTATCTTATTTTGATAAGTTTTCATAATCCCTTTTATTATGTGCTGAGTACCTAACGGTTGTTTTGTACCAGATATCATCATAGTAACTATTGGCTATGTACAGGAATACATATCTCCTTTATTACAAACATGCAACTGATAAACAGACCACTATATTTTTAGTCATTGGGTAATACACAATATATCGTTTGTCTGTGATTAAAACTAATATATCATGCGCTTTATTAACCTTCCTAGATCCGTGGCAATTTACAAAATACAATCATAAAATTACACCTAAAAATAGCATCCTTTTTAGGGTGACCGGATAAATCATCACAAAGATAATTTATCACATCTTTAAAAAGTCATGGAAAGTGATGAAACAAAAACTTTATTAACTGGGTTAAGTAGGTTAGATTAGGTTAGGTAAAAAAAAAATTTTCATCATTTCTAATGACTTTATATCACTTTTTAAAAGTGTGTTGAATTGTCACTGTGTTGAGTTATCATGGAACCCCTTTTTAGATGTTCCAAAATACCATTATTTTTGTATTATCTTAGGGTAAAGACATTTCCCACGCGGCAGGTCTCAAAGAATCATATAATTAGATGGAAAGTATATGATAAAAGGATGGCAATATCCAACATATAGCAATGAGCACTGCTATTGGATGTCTACGGTATAAACTGAAAGCACTCATCACAAACGGCAACTATTGTTACAATCGGTGTCGACCGGTCGGTGGCTGAGTTGACATCGCGCTTGGGTCCCACCCAGGCGTAGTGTCTTCAATTCCTCGGCTGGCTAAATACTCCATCACAACATAAGCAACATTTTCCGCTTACTGTGGTGGTAGTAGAAGATTTTCAAATATTGTCAGGTTACTCGTAGGGCCCGCATGTTTTTCTTTTAAAAAAAAAAAAAAATATCCATAAGCTCACTAAATTTCATTGAACAATCACATACCCAAGTGCCGACTTCTACGAACGTTGGTTTACTTTTGTGATCGATTGGCAAGTATTTTTGCGATGCACGTGAAAAAAAAATAATAGAAATATTCACTACGAAAATACTCTATTCTGAAAATTTACTCTCAATAATTTCAATTTGTTATTTATATACATACTAAGAAAAATAGAAACTATTATGCTTTCTGCAACTGGATGCCATATCCCCACCAAAGTCAAACTGGACTAAAATGGTCTTTCTGATGGTCAACTATAAACACAGGAGATTTAAAAATATATTCAGGTTATTCGTAAACTGGGGATGGTACATCTTACTTTAAAAAAAAGGCTGCCAAACCAGGAAAGTCCATAAAAATTATTATTTCTCCTAGATATAGTAAAAGAAGTGTTTCCATTTCTTAATTACAAAGTTTTCAAAGAATAATACACTGTTGTTGGGTGTTCTGCCAATAAAGCTTGCATTATTATAACGTAATTATGATCTAATAAAAAAACTTAAATCCAAAAATGCAGATAAAGTTTTTGGATTTAGATGATTTATTATAATGTAAATAAATCCTCGTCAAATTACATCACTGATCATTATATGTAAGTAAAGTTAAAAAGACACATCCTCTAAAAATTTTTATTCACTTTCATAATACAATTTATTGAAAAAGTGTTATTACCTGTGTGTATGTGTCTATATTTTATTTACAATAATTTATCACTTAATTGTTATCTATGTGCCCTATTATTTCTTTTATGTCGCATACATTTTATTATGCAATTGAATTACTCGTAATACTGTAATGGCACTGCTCCCCACCCCAAACACGAGAATGAATTTCTCAACTGAGATGGGTAGCACTATTGAAAAAATATATGTATAAATATATATATTTTTGTAAATTTTATATTTTATAAAAAAAAAAAAAATTCTAAAATTCAAGTTCCTAAATCAAAGGTGAAAAGAAATTGATAAGAAACTTTTAAAATTGAAATTTCAGGAGTAGTGTAAACAATAATAATACCTCAAAGTTAACTCTATTTGTGGGAAAGGATAACAAAGAAATGCTTAACTGTATTACTGCAAAAGGCATAACCTTTGGAACACCGAGCTTCCGCGACCGAATACCTCCGTCGTGGGCCGAAGCTAATTTCACACGCAGCTATGATTCTATTTTCGTAATAACTTATGTGTTTTTTTGCAAAATTATGTTTATGTAAATTGTACTGTATTGGCAGATAATGTATTTATATAATATTTATAAAAATAGTATAAAATCTAACATTAGTAGTTTCCCCAGAATAATGTTTTTTCTTTCTCTCATTTTATAAAAAAATATATAAAAAGAAATATTCATGAAGTTTTATTATGTTTTTCAAAAGTTAAATATGTGTTCTTTACAATAAAGTACCTAGTTTCGAAAATCGTATAAATTTTGTAGAATGACGCAATACAAATCTAGAACTCTCGTCCCATTTTTTAGTTGTTGCCAATCGAATGAGATTTATTTTAGTAAGCTAAGAACATTTTTTACGATGCCAAACCCCATGAAAAGAAATTAAGTTGCTTTTCGACCACGGCGGCATTCAACGGGTACAAATTTTTTGTTGCCGATAGGCACTTCCGGCCCACAAGCGGTTAAGAATTACTTACTTAAATAAAAATACAACTGAATCACATGTGGCAATCAAACTTGCTATAAATAATCCGTTATGTAAAAAAATAGCAGATCATTAGGATTTCTTTTTTTTCATTTCATTGCCTGCAACCCTGGAGTTTCTCTTTTAAGTTATTAAGTTATTTACGTGTAAAGTACGTTACCGTTTCTGTTCTGGGATGGGTATAGATAGCAACAAAGAGACAATGATGAAGAGGCTAAGCAAGTAAAAAGATTGGACAAAATATCATAAACAGAGTACAAGCAGATCACCGAGGACAGGTTTGTATGGAAGCCTTGATTTTTACAATGATGTATTGAAACAGGCTGATTATGATACTAATAATAATTTGATCTACTGACCTTCAGAACATTATTAAACACATATTTAACTAATGTTACTTTGCGCTGATAATCAAATTTGGTCACATCGACCCATAAATATTCATATTATTATTTAAACAAGTGGTACAAGCTTATAAATTGTTCGTAAAATTAAAATATTCTATCATATTATTTGGATAATTAGAAGTATCATAGAGAACGATTTGAAAAAATATGAGTTCACGCATTGAGAAGTGCCTTGCGAAAATATATTTATCAGTGTACTAATTAGATTCTTATATGCTGGTTCAACGTTAGTATGCTAAAGCTGGCCTTAAACCAGGTTTTAACCGTACAAATGCAGTGATAATATGTCAAGTTTGCACTGTTCCAACCTTACACGTCGCATTATATTTACAATGTGTTTTATAAGTAACAGTTTTATCATAATATAGAAATGACGAACCCACTAACAATATTAATATAGCGCAAGGTGTCATTGCGCTTCGTAAACAAGCCCTGGCATGTATAACCGAATGCTCAGAAACTGCATCTTTTATGTGATATTTATGAATTTTTTCAAGCAACGTTTCAATTCCGAGTGGTGGTCTCTTATCAGGGCGATGCTGTGAGTATCTTTCACTCTGGAATGAGATGCAAACATTCATTTTAATTTATTTATTCATAAATAACTATGATTTGATGACCATATTATACCCAATAATGATGCAAGCAGGTTACTACACGAAAACCACCTTGTTTTAATTAGGCTTGACCCCACTAGTACTGTTATCTGCTAAGAATATAATATATATATTTTTAATAATAATGAAGATAATAACAAGTATTGTTCTATTACATACGAGTAATAGTAACTAAAAAAAGTATTCAAATATTGATTATAAATCTCAGGCAGAGGTTGAACATGTCAATATTTGAAGGAATGTGCAATGCATGTTTTAGATATGAACACATTTATTAAGGATGCTAAGTAGGTACATTATATTATATCCAGCCTCAACCCTCGTATACCTGGAAGGAAAAGTTGTTGAATAGAATACATCAAGCAGCAATTCTCTAAGGCGACAGGAATTTGCAGAGGGAGTGTGACAGATTGAAGGTGACTCGATGTTTGCTGGAAGCAAACCCACATCGTCACTATAAGGTGTCAAGGCATTAAAACAACTCATACTCAGTGAGTCTTGGGTAGTACAAACGAAAAGGTATCTACTGCGCAGGCTGCCAATGATTTTATCTGCTATGTCTAGTTGGATCAAGGATGCGTTGATTCAATTAGGCACCTCCAACAACAGCAATTAAAAACATTTATGACAAGTAAACCGTTTGTACCTAATTGACGCTGTCATATTAATGCAAAGCAGATTATTTGTAATGAAACAACTTATTTATTGTTTTTGTGTTTAATTCGTAGAACTCCATTTAATTTTTTTATAAATTTAATTTAGATTAAATTTGATAATATTATTATTAAGTTCTGCAAGTGTTTTAGTTTTTTATTATTGTGACAGCTGTTTCGGCTTACAAGGCCATTTTCAAACTGTGGTTAGTCCACATTGAGACGACGTATTTATGCTATTTCAAATGTAAATTTTGAAGGTGATTTATTACTGGTTACACCGATGACAATATGATCTATTGTTGGTTAAACCAATCTATGTTTTCCCCTCAGTAAATTGTAATGAGTTCTTAATTATTTACTAATGACTTTATTGCTATGAATTATTTGGGTGCATTATACTGCTTGGGTTTTGTGAAAATACTGAGAAGTGGTGAGTAAATTATTTTCCGTACTTTATTAATTAGTGTTATAAACGTAAAGATTTAAAGTACAAATCTATTTATGCCTGTGACAGACCACGGTGTATTCTCGTGGCTTGGCCTATTTCAACATACCATTCGCTATACATTCCCATTGGGAATATATGGCGAGCGATATGATGAAATAGAAAGTATATCACAATTCTGTCTGCCCGTATACTCTCGTCATAAAAAGGTAATTGGTATCCGTTGTTAATTTTTAACTCAAGCCGCTCAACTTCAAGCCAAACTTTCTACAAACTGAGGTATTGAATAAATCTGTAGCCAGCGAAGGGTAGTCGGCAAAACAAATTAGACCGAGGGTCCGCACACTCTAGTCTTCGATATTGTAAAATTAAATTTGTTTAAATTTAAAAAATTTCCTCACACAAATTCAGTAGGACAATGTACTAATGTGGATAATTAAGAATCATTATAATTGTTTTCATACAAATAAACAACTCAAATTATTCAAGCCAAGCCGTTGAAGGTAGAAAGTTTAAGATGGTATCAGAGAAATATTATATTGTTTTTGTAAAACCAATTGGAATGTTGGTTATAAAAACAAGATGTCACAGAAGTCAAAAGAATCAACGAAAGATTCAGCTAGGAAATGTACTGAACCAACCAACCAATCCTGCCATAAATGAAACTGTAACAATATGTTAATGAATCTCTTCTTTTAAATGAAATGGATTTTTTTAAGTAATGGCATAATAATGGATAAGTTGTATAATTGATATTGTTTGATAATAATCATATTGTAATGAACAGCTCGAAACTTTTGACTTGAATTTTATGAAACACAGCAAGAAAACATATGGTTTTGTATATCTGTCAAAAATTAAAAAGAATTTTTAATGTCAAAATTTTCATCTTACAAATAACTAAATTACGAATAACATAATTAGGAAGTGGTCTTATAGGATATCAATTAAATTATACAAATATTAAATGTACATACGAAATAGGTCCGTTAGCTGTCAAAATAATGTCAACATTCACTTGACAGCCCATAAAATTTCTATGAAAAATATTGACACCTGGGAAACCAAAAAAGGGAAACTAGAAGATGACCCTATTTATTTATCAAGTAGTTTGGGTAACTTAATAAGCTCTAATGGAAAATTCAACAAAAAAAAAATGTACATGTTGACGTCACAAAACACCTGAGTAGTGGCACTAACTATAAATAGTGTTATGGTAGTTAATCCAAATAAGTTTGACAATACGATTAGTTTAACAGATTAATGAAAATAACCTTTCATAAAAAGGAAACATGTAAATTACCTGTAGGCCAGTGACATGCAGTGGAAAAGTTTGTTGAGAGAAGTTTCAATAGATATTTGTTGTTGTAATTGCTCATCTTTGTTTGACCTGACCAGGGCATTAACACTAATGCCTATGACGGGTACTTGTCCAAATTTAATATCAACTTCATCCTCTTCGGGCACAGGCACAGCCAGGTCATCTTCATCATCCTGAGCTTCAGCTTCAAAGTGAGAAACCATAAAGTGACCAGAGTGGATAGTTTCCTTCTCTGGTCGACTTTGACTCCTTGAACCTTTAGTCATCGTGGACACTTCGCGATATATCAGCTCTCCGCACTGCATTTGGATGAATTATTCATTGACTTTACACTGACACTGATATAAACACTCAAAAAATAAATATTAAAAAAGATCGCAGAAGCCCACATCTCACCGAAATCGCCATGTTCTGTTGATATAAATGAAATATTATTATTCTTATTATTCCTACCATGTGTACCGATGTGTACCTAATTTCATGATGTTGTCTATTAAATACCATAGAAAACATTTTTCACGCTTTCGTTTGAACGAATTTATCAGCCATATTAGTTTTAATAAGGGGTACTTTTGAACACGCTCATTGTAGCAGTCGCATGAAAATCAGTGGATAAAAACTGTGTAAAGGCCTTACACAATAGTTGACTATTGCCTTATTTATGTTTATGCCTTACAAACCTCCCTGCAATCGAAGGCAATATTGGGGCAGTGGTGGGGAGCACCCTAGATTGTTTCTTTGACCACCGCTGAGTAGACAAATCGGCTCTAACTCCGAAATCGGTACCGGCGCGGCAACCCCACAACCCCCACAATATCAGTTCGGAAAGAATGTGTCAGAGAAAGTGCCAGAGCCATTCCTATTTTCTCTGGTTTGGAAGTGTTGGCGCTGGTTGGCGCCATCTTGATATTCTTGATCGGCGAGCTCCAGCGAGCTCTTTGCTGCACGATTAGTTTCACAGAGTGGTTTATTTATGAGCATATGAGTTTCACACTGTGGCAGGACAGGGGCGGGTGTGTAGAGAAGACGCCAATATTACCCCCACCACTACTCTCCCTAAATCGCCCCCGATTGAAGGGAGGTGTGTAATGCATTTTAAGAATATTTTCGACTTCTAAAAAAATAAATAATTGACACTGTTTTGAGGTTTTAATTTTGTGACGTTCTAATAGAGGCGTATCTCCATTATAGTAATGTGATGGTTTTTGAACCCGTACCTCTAGAAAATTTTAACTAAATTGATAATTTTACTTTGTGAGCAATGTTCAAATACAATTAATATTATTTTTTTACTGACATTTTTTCTATTAAAAAGTGGGTGAAAAGGGTGGATAATATAATATGATTATCTCTAAATAGTATAAAAAAAGTAGTTATCCGCGTCTGTCTGTTCGTGCGCTTAGTTCTTCTAAATACCGCAACGTATTTTGATAGGGTTTTTACTATCATTTAGAAAATTTCTTCCATAAAAATGAAAACCATATCACAATCCGTTGCATGGCTTAGAAGAACTAAGCGTACAAACAGACACACGGATAACGACTTTTTTTAATACTATTTAGAGAAATAAATTAATTGGCTTTATATTTTTTTATGTTTATTCCTTTCTGATTCCGAAATCCCTTACTATTGTACTATGTATCAAAACATAGCTGGATAAACATTTGCATTTTTATAAGACTGGACCACAAAAAGGCATGAAAAATACGCAAAAAGAAAAACGCTTTATTAAAATAATTAATTTTATTATAATATTAAATTCAGTCACAACTCATAAGGAAAAGAATAAATAATTACTTTAAATAACTAAGTAATATTTAATATCACATTCATTGATAAAATGAACAGCGACACTAAGTGTATCATTTTTGATGTGGTATTTTTTTACCAAAGTTCTCGATCAAACTTATAATATTAAAACATATTTAACAAATATTATATTTATAATATGCTTTCATTATAATAAAATATATAACTTGATTTATAAAAAACAAATGTTATAATTTTTCAGAAATCTGCATCCCAGTTTGATGTTTCATCTGGAGGAATATGTACTTTAGGATATTTGGACATGTTTTTCAATGATGGCACGAAGGGTGCTTTCATTTTTCTGGACCTGAGTTTCTCCCACTTGAAATCCTTGAACCAGCTGGAAAGTTAAAATATTAATTGATGATGCAACCAGCCTAAAAATGAATAAGTATCCATAATATTATCGAACCTGTCCAGTTCAAATAAATTTAATTAGAATGCAAAAGTAATACCATTTGATTGCAACATTACTGTATCACATAGGTATGTATATTTATAACATTATTCGGCATGCAATATCGCGTAAGCAACATGAAGCAAATAGTTCAAGAGAGAGAAAAGTAACGACACATACGGAGTATTGCCCAGAATATTATCCACTTACCCTTGGAAAACTTGCATGCGGTGTTACATAATATTGTCCATAAAACAACTCTGTGGATATGTACAGCGAAAATGATTACAAAATCGAATCTAATTAAAATATCACCTTTGGAAAAATAATCACATTCACGGTATTGCATTCTGAATGACGATAATTATATAAGCAAAATAAAAAATATTTAAATTGCAAATAAGTTTCTGAACATTACTTACTCATGATTCTTTATATCTTTGAAGCCATTTTTAGCATAACCCAATCTTTCTACTGCAATAGGCCTGCACAGTTGCTTTATCAGTATTTGAGCCATTCGACCTATTTTTGGATCAAACTCGATGGAGTCTATTCCCTTCACAATGAGCTTCAACGTTCTGCTGGGGTTTTGGTGTCGGAATGGAGGTCTTCCCAGCAACAGCTCGTGGATGAATATGCCCAGGGCCCAATAGTCCACAGCTCTGTCGTGACCCATGTTCTTAATCAGCTCTGGTGCCAAATATTCTGGTGTACCAACAACGGTGTCGGTTTTCATACCGATGGACAAGAATTTGGAGCATCCAAAGTCAACCTGTAATAAATTTATGCAGTGTTAAACATACAATTAATTTTGCATCTAGGTATGCAATATATTCAACGATTATTACAAACAAAATAAAAGGGAACCATTTTATGAAAGTATACCTATTCTTATTAAACTTTTAATTTTTTAAAGGTACATGTGACAGAATTTAACAAATAATTTTTTTTTACAAGTGGGGGAATAGGTAGTACCCAAAATTACTATCCTCCTCTATTAGCTTAAATACTTGACATATCATTGTAGTATTTTACGTATTCCTGCGCAAATACATAAGTTGCCATTAATAATTGACTGAATAATTGGGATTTCTATAGTCATGGGGTCATCAGAAGACCGACAGACGGACGTTTCGTTTGGCATCTTGGCCTGTCAAGAGTTAAAAATACATCTTTATCTGCATCTCTACTGCTAGGTCCCTAACACCGAGGCTATAATTTGTTTTTACTTACACATGCACAACTAGTAACAACAAACTGATATCATTTCTATCCCAGTTCCTAAGCTATTTATTATCAAAGTTATTTTTGTAAGATCATATTGGACTTGTTTCACAGTGTTTGAAAACTGTAAACTTATGTTTCTGAGGAGTGGAATCTGCAGCATTTTAAAAATAAGGATATTCTTAATTTTCTAAATTCAAAACCATTATGATGGAGCTTAACACAATACTTACCTTCTAAATATTGTGTTACAAAGGAACGATAATTTAAAAGTTTTGGGGGTTCAGATTTTCAATGGTTGAGAAAGAGTTATGAATGTAAGGGAAGTATAAATAAGGGTAATAAGTATGTAACTAGTTTAGGTCAAGCGATTGAACAATATATGTATTTACCACTTTCACATAGCCTTTAGAGTCCAACATGAGGTTTTCTGGTTTAAGATCTCTGTAAATGATGTCCAGTCCATGAAGGTGTTCCAGGGCCTCCACAACACAGGCAGCCATGAAGCGAGCTGCCGGTTCCTCCAGGAACTTCTTCCTGCTCATCATAGAAAACACATCGCCACCCAGAACAGGCTCCAACAGGAAGTACACATACTTTCTATCTTTGTATGTATTATATAACCTGAAATAAGATAATATTTTTGATGGATTTAATAATTACTAGCATCTTATGTACATATATAAGGCACCATTGGGATGCTTGGAGTGAGTATCTCAAATTGGCTCAAGAATCGGGGTTCAGTTGAAGCCTTAATAAATATGTTTTCCAAAAGGTTAAGTGATCTTCTTTTTTTTTTAAAGATAAATAAACATTCCCGGGTTACGAATAACCAGTGGCGGTTCTTCAAAGGGAACGGTGGGGTTTGTCCCCACCAGATATTAGCGAAACCTACTTAAAGAGAAAAATAGTTGATGCTTTGCATGCACCAAAATTAAACAAAAAGCAATTGTTTGCAGAAATATAAAAATTTTTTTTTTAAGCTTTAAATTAGAATAGTTCATATGGAAGAACTGACGTCCGTTCCTCGCCTTCCTTGTAGTTTACTAAAGCTTATATACACAATAACACAATAATACACAACACACTACTTGAGTTAAAGGGGCTGAAACCGCTGAGCATTGGCCATGCGCAGTGCGCACAGTGCCCGTCAAGGGACTTCGAAGAAGTGCTCGATACGACACTGTGTATAACCTGACAATATTTGAAAATCTCTTACTACCACCACAGTAAGCGGAAAATGTTGCTTGTATCGTGATGGTTGACTTAGCCAGCAGATTACTTGAAGTCAAGATGCCTGGGTGGGTCCCAGACGCGATGCCAACTCAGTCACTGACCGGTTTTATACAGAGCTAGTAGATACTTCAATAATGACTATATATTTAAATATGTATGAAAGAGAATATTAACTTGAGATGGAGGTTCTTTAATAAGTAGCTTCGTTTATAGTAGTTTCGACGTGAAAATTGATAGTGGGACACAAAAAGTTTTGGCTTTGACTGACACAATATAGATCCCAAGGATTAAAAAATTTGAATTTAATTGCCATTACTGGTAATCAGAATATTTGATTAATCTGCTTGACACTGTGGAGAGGACAGTGGCTTAACATGTTGTTATTGTTCTATTTCCGTGCCTAATGCAAAAACAAAGCAGGTAAGAATTGATCTTTCATAGAGGAACTAGCGGCGTTATATCAGCAGAGAGAATTTGAGCTGATAGGAGATGAACACCTATTCATAGTTGGATCAGTTTGTTGACTCACCTTTCCAGAAATACAATTATGTCTATTATGTTTTGGGAAATTCCCATTCCAGTTATAAGAATATTTTTTCCTTACTTGCACACAAAGGGACTGTTGCATCTGATCATTATGTTTTTCTCATTGTAAGCTCGCTCCTGGTTGTGTTCATGTACTATGTCAGCCTTCTTGAGGCACTTTAGAGCAAAGACCTTACTCTTGTTGCCTGTGTACTGTACCATCTCCACGCGACCAAACGCCCCTTCTCCTAGAGTGCCAATAATTTCCAGTTCTTCCAATTTGATGTGATCATATTCTAAAAAGTTATACAAAACACTAATATAGTAGATGTTTATTACAAAATAGATACACATCCTGAAAAAAATTCATTTGATAGAACTAGAAATCCTAAGAGCAAATGTTTACATTTTAAAACAAGTCAACGGCACATGGAAGTTGATTACATGCATCGATGGACATAAAACTGTATTCTTCAAATTACTACAAATGGGTTATCCAAATAGGAGTTTCCAAGATCGATCCTAATTGTAAAATTTCCAGAAGATGAGCACCTAGAAGACTTATAGAAACTGAACAAATGACTTCAAGGAGTGGATCAGCAAGCCAATGGAGGGCGAAAGCAGGCTGCAGTTTATAGGGAGGACTTAAGCTGGTCGTCCAACTTTAATATGATGATATGATATAGTATTTCAATGATGGCTTTGTCAAACAAGCGCAATAATTGATTTTTGTTAAAAAAAAAACAACTTGCATCGACTGTACCTACATAATTTGTAATGTCAGAGCTGTAATTTATTTTTATTTTTATGTAAATACTAGTTTCCAAATGAATTCTCACCTGATGTAAAGACGAAAGGCTTCTCACTGTTAGGCTTTGAAGTAGTTAATGTTTTATCCCTGTGGTGAGTTTCCGTTAACTCTGTGATATTACCTAAGAACTTGTGGAATGGTCTGAAAAGATTTACTGCAGCATTAATATTACATAAAATTATCATCAAAATCAACACTCATTGGGTTTTGCCAGACATTATTTATTTTATTTGGCACTGGACAAGAGTAGGACAACTGCCTGGAGCGGGTGGAACAAAGGCATTCCAATCTAAGGAATGATGGATGTTCAAGAAGGGAAGAAGAACAGGAATTTTGGAAAGTTCCTGACTCTTCAGATATGGTCATTAAACGTAGTAATTTCAAACAAAGTTTCCATTCTGAATGGTGATCCCTCACCAGCGCAATTCTAATTGTGTCTTCCACTAAGTAATTAACCAATTAACAAACCACCACGGTATTTCCCGCAGGTATAGGCATAGAGGACGAATCACCAAACTCTGTCTCGGTTCACGCATCTTCTCATACATACCCTTCTGTTATTCTGACCTTGACATGGCCCGACTCAAATATTTGGTTCACATGACTTCCTCGAGCTTCCCCGACTTCCTCTACTATTCACATTTGGGTCATATGTTCTCCTTACACACCTTTCATCGTTCATTTACTGTACATGCCCTACCCATTGAAACGTCCCTTTCCTAATCTTATTCACTATGCTTACATCATTGGCTTACATTTTTTGCCAATCTACGCATATACATAACTACAGTACTTTTGTTTATTTTATGTAAATTGTTTTCGTGCTATAACTCATGTGTAATCAAATTATAAAAAAGATTTTCAAATTTTGTCCAGATCCAAAGATTTTTCTGTTCTGCGGGGTCGTAATTTAGTGATGTTGCTGTCCTAGCTATGCTAATTGGGATAAGATATGAACTCTCTTGGACGAGAATAACTAACATTCTTTCTAAGACCAGGCACTCTGTTCCCGGGGCCTTGGCGGTGACGGTTGCCAGGCGGTGGTCCTCATGCAGCAGTGCCTGTTCCCCGAAGTAGTCTCCCCTGACCAGGTCCCTTATGTGCACCTCCGGCCCTCCACCCGGTGGGCGCTTGGTAATGGACACAGTTCCTCCACGGATTATGAAGAAATCGTCTCCCTTCTCTCCTTGAGTCACTATCTTCATTCCAGCTAAGTAGAATTGCTAAAATGATCAAATTAAATATTATTATTGATAAATTGGCTGAAAAAGAAAGATTTTTACAATTTATACATTATTTTTGTTTGATTAGATAAATTGATTCTGTTATCAAAAGAGCCACTGCTCAGCTGTCCATTCTGGATTTGTCCCGGAATGCAGCTGGTTTTCAGCAGCGCCTATAATATAATTATACATTATAAATAAAATTAAATCAAATAACCAAAATACAAAATATTTAAAATAAAATAAATTAAATAAATCAAATTCAAATAAAAAAAATAAAATCACAAACACGGGAAAGTATCCCTTTCATTGGGCATTTATATATTCTATCAGTTGTGATGTTGTGCGGTTGAGTGTGTAGTCAGTACCTAACAATTCGCTGCAGGGCTTCTTGAAGCACTGCAACAATGTTGATATTCGAATAAATAGTGGTATTTCATTCCAAAATTTCGATGAGGAATGGCTGTAACTACCCTCAAATAGCAATTTTATATCTGGGGAGTACAAATAAATGGTCTCTTTGGCATGCACTCTGTGTATGTGAGTCACAGGGCCATTGCAGTCTGTTAAACAGATAGACAGGAACCTTCGAGTTCACCAAACTGTACATTTGATATGCCGATAGAGGTCTGACATAATTTTGATCAAGTTTTTATTAGTATTTAACTTACTCTTTTAAGGAGATCAGATATTTTCACTAGATCTGTTGGATGAACGTTTTTTAAGATTGGAACCCTTGAGAGGAATTTCAGGTTATTTTCTTGTTCTTGTTTTCTTGTAATCCACATTATATTTTTGAAGACACTTCGCTCCAAAACCCATACTTTTGCCTTACTAGTTACTAGAATTATAAATTTTTTCAAATTTATCAAATTGCTCAAAATATCATTGATGCCATGCAAAATATATCATAACGTAAAGTATAATAATAATATGGTTATATTAAAAAAAAACCTTTGACTGATGCAAATCTCTTCGATTTGTACAAGATTGCAAGTTCTCCAAAAACTTCTCCCGGCCCGATCAATTTCACCGAATTCCCATCTTTGAAGACTTCAAAATTTCCTTCTGCGGAGACATAGAGGTGAGACCCCTGAGTCCCTTCCTTGATGATGAAGCTACCAACTTCGTACTCTTCAGCATGCATGGCTTCCACGACAGAAGTTAGTCGCTCTTCATCCATCAAATTCTTGATAAAATCATTTTCCATCAGTGCGTTCTTGATGAGAGCCGTAGCACTGCAAAAAATAAGTGATAAATTAACTTAAAAAATCATAATAATATAAGAAACATTTATTTATAAGATAAAGCATGCTACCAACTCTGTCCTTGACGCACTATTAACCATTTATAATAAATTTGCAGTCCAGTGAAATTATGACTACCTTGAAGTGCTCTGCAGTATGCAGTACTAGCACGTAGAGCTAGGCGTTACATTGCTGTCAGTTAAAATTCCAAAGTAAAAAAGCTAATTTTGTAGAAGTGTGTCTATATAGCATGTATTATTTCAAAATTAAATTTGGTTTTGAGATATTTGCAGAATTTTATCAGTCTCATAGGAGTAAAGAACATACATAGACATTAATACAGGGTGCCGACACAGCTAGGATAAAGATGATTATTTAAGTACCTAGTTAGAGCATATTTGGAGCTAAGTGGTCCAAACTCTCGAAATATTCATAATTATAAAAGCTTTTAGTTTGGGAGCAGGAATTAAACATTATTATCTATCTTCTATGTACATACAGAATAATGTATATGCCGGCGGGCGGGCAGTGTGGATTCTATTAGAATACTAATTTACAGTTTTTATTTTTGACATTCTTAACATTTAAGAAAAGAAAATAATGCAATAAACGTTTATATGTTATTCAAATAGAAATTAAATATGTATGTACTGTTTCAGAAAGTTCATTCAATAGCACCATTCCTCTTATCGTGCCGCAGCATACTGCGAGTGACGACGAGTACGGCTGAAGTAAGTTTTTAGATTCTCACGGCCAAAAGCATTTTTGTTGTTTGTTTTTGGGGTGTTATGCCGTGTTGCGCTAACTCCTTCTTTAGCCGACGTTTCGGACAGCGTTGCAGTGTCCATCATCAGGGCAGATCCGGTAGATCCGAAGATGCGCAACACGGCATAACACCCCAAAAACAAACAACAAAAAAGTACGGCTGAAGTTTTCAGGCATGTATAAGACATAGCATTAAAAAAGGAATGAGCTATCAGTAGAGTTATGAATTATTTAACATTTATTTATTTATTTGTAAGAAAAAAACGGCTTATACACATTGATGTACAGTCTAACTTGATTATAACGAGCATGAGGGGACCGACTAAATTTGTTCCTTATAGCCGTTAATCGTTATATCCACATCGGTCGTATGTACCTACTTAAATGCTTCTACTATCATTCTATATATGTATATATAAGTTAATTGAAGTTAAGCAAAAATATTTTGAGGTTGATGAAATTTCGCACACTTGTCTCACAAAACAAGAGGAAAGTCACTGTCTAAATTAAATTTCGAAAAACTTGTGTAAAGCCCGGGCAACGCCGGGGACTTTTTTAATAAATTTAAAAAAAACTTACTTGGCATCCTTCTCATATTTTGTGTATTTCACCTCAGAGAGCTTTTGTGCAGCATAGTCTTTTGAAATCGCAACTCTTTTTTCTGGTTTATGTGAAACTCTTCCTTCATCACTTCCAATAGAGCCTTCTGGTTTAAGTGAAGCCCTTCCATTATCACCATTACCAGGGTCTTCTGGTTCAACTTCGGTGGGATCCACATCAATTGTCTCTTCCTCTTCGTGATAAGATCCAGATTGTCGGGCATTTTGTTTTTTCTAAAATTGACCACATAATATTTATATTACCAATATCAAAATATGAATTTCAAATTATGTATGTGTCGTACATGAAAACACTTTGAAATAGTGTAAACTTATTTGTATAAAGAATAGTGTATACGGTCGTCTCGGGGCAGACGGTGAGGATTTGATTTTCATACAAATCTACAGTTTTATTTCGAGGTTTATGAAATTTTGCACACTTGACCTTCAAATCAAGGGGAAGGTCACTATTTATATAAGATTTGGAAAACCACCCCCATCCCCTTTTCCCCTACTTAAAGCAGATTTTGATACTATTTGATGAAATTTTACAAACTTAAAATAAGAGGAAAATCCTTGTCTGCATCTGATTTGGAAAAACTCTGATAACGCCGGGAACTTCTGTTGGTATATAATTATTAATAATAATGCAGTGGGTTATGCCTAAATACGATAAATAATAGTGTCCTTAATGTAATACAAATAAGTTAATAGGTTTATACTAGATATAAAAATGTAAAAAAATAACTAAATAAAAACGCACAAAATGTAACTAAATAAAACATACAAAAGAAAATGATACAGGGTGATCGATTTATTGGCCCCCTTTCTAACCAACCCCAAGGGCTTACGTTAAATATCTTTCACGACGAAATTGGCGAATCTACACCGAATGGAGAACCGAAAAAAACATTTTTGTTCGATCTGAATAACATTTCGATTTTTAAAAAACTTAAATTATTTCGGCAACATTAAAGGGATAAAAAAACTTCTGTAGTCGGGTCTACGCTTCGACGAATTTACAAGATTTTTTTCAAATTTAACTTAAAAAATCCAACTTATAGAAAATCGAGACTCGATGTACTCGAAAAAGAAAATGTGATGTAGATTCACCAGTTTTCCGCCAGTACTACGAGTTTTTGCATGCTGTCTATCCAAATATGTGCAAAGTAGCAAAATCTTTTTTAAGTATTTTTATTCACAGAAAGCAAACAATTTGTGCTCAGACAATACAAATATATTTTGTGTAAAGCCACTATTTAGAGCTCAGTGATGCCTTTAATTTATAACAACTTTGAAAACCTGGGCAACTTTATTTGTTTTAGGGGAATTTTTATAAGTAGGTACCAATATTCGAAGTTTTAGACGGAACCGGTCGTTTTGCAGTGAAGTACTATAAATATATAATATTATTAACCTAATATTCAATATATTCTCTTTCAGACAAACTGTACAAATTTGGGAATTGAGTGGATGTTTATGAGAGTAAAACAGAACAAAAATTCAACATTTATAAAAACCAATTTTACGTTTTCTTTTGCTTTCTTCAGTTCAACCTTCAAGTCTTTCTTTTCCTTTCTTTCCTGTTTCTTTATCTCTTTCGAATTGTTTTCACCATTTTTTTTCGTTTTTTCATCAGAGGAAACGTTATCTGTGTCATTTGTAATGATTAGCACTGCATTATTTTCTTCCGTGTTTGTAGTTAGGTTTTCATCGTCTTGGTTAGATATCTGAATTGATAAAATCATTATGATTTATAAAAAGTATGTCATTGCAATGTTATCGTGTGAAATGAAATCGTACAGGCATCTTAAAAATACTCATAATGTGATAAGTACAAAATAATTAATTAAATCAAAATGGGTCAGCACAAATGAAATCTCTAACATAGAGAGCATGTATCATTTTAATTAATCATACGCAGTTTACACCATGAACTTCTGTATTTGTTAATGTAATGGACAAATAAATAAATTAACATATTTCACTTAGAACAAAATTTTGGGCTTGATAGGGTATGATGATATCTTTTGATTTTGAGATCTGTTCAATCAAATTTCTCCTGAACATTTTTGACGCTTGCAATCTCTAGATGAGGATGCGTTGATTTAGTGCAAACTTGAAGTAGGTTATGTATGTAAGTACCTACCTACATAATATATTACTATAAACTACCACTGTCTGAATCTATTGCTAAGGTAGGTATTTTTGTGAATAAACATGAGATAATCGCTAAAATATTGTAAACATTAAAAAAAACCTTGAAACACCTTTAACATTATTTTTACTGGACATATCTCTTTTTATGTCGTTAATGTGAAAGTGCTTTATTAGGCTTCTCTTGAACGTTTTTTATGCTCGATAATTCTTTTATGGAATGGACTAAACTTGATTCAATGCAAAAATGAAACATACTTCTGGCATAACTGTCGGCGTGTTGTCAAAACCGACACTCTTCTTTTGCTTTCTAACTGGTACTTCTGGTACTAGTGAATCGACATCGCTGTTCTGCTGCGGAGTCACTTTAGGAGCAGAATTATTACCAGTATTGCCATTTTGTTGAGCAGAAGTAGTGTCCGTATTGTTCTGTTGAGGTGTCACTTTAGGAGCAGAGATAGTATCGGTATTGCCATTTAGTTGAAAAGTCTTTTCAGGAGCAGATATATGGTCGGAATTGTTATTCTGTCGAGGAGTCACTGTAGGAGCATAAATGGTATCGGTATTGCCATTTCGAGTTTGAGACATACTCACTTTAGGTGCAGAAATAGTATCGTTATTTTTATTCTGATGAGGAGTCACTTTAGGATCAGAATTATTATCGGTATTGACATTCTGTCGAGGAGTCACTTTAGGACCAGAAGTACTATCGGTATTGCCTTTCTGTTGAGGAATCACTTTAGGTGCAGGTGTAGTATCGGTATTGCCTTTCTGTTGAGGAGTCACTTTTGGAACAAAATTATTATTGGAATTTTCAAATTTTGGCTCCACATTCGTATCTTCTTCGTTGATAACGGACGTGTTAGATTGATATTCATCTCGGTTTATCTGCAATTCAATATTATATAATGTTATTCAGATAATGATAATGATGTAAAATTAATTTTATGTTTTCCTGCATAAGAATCATGACAGCCAGGAGCCAGTGGGAACATGGTATCCCCATTTACAAATGTTGTGGGGCTAAAGGATAATGGGGAGGAGGAAGATTGGGAGTTCCTGGCTCCCCTGGCTTTTCTCAACAATATTTGTTAAACATTTGATTCAACCTTAACCAAAGCAACAAAGGTGGAAGATGCACAATATTGAACTGTATCAAATGACTCGCCGCAACGAAGGGACTTACGACTAAAGCAATGTTGTGACTTACGAAGAACATATTTATGATTATTTTTAAAAGATCTAAGTATTTAAAATGCATACAAATATTCCAACAAAAACATATATATGCTTTTATTGCACTTCTTCGGACGCCTACCCCGACCTTTAGATTACCATACCTAACTACTGTTTTAGCAAATCAGCCGTTGCGTTTTATCTTTCATAAGAAATAAGTATGCATAAATAGTATTTTCGTTGTTTTTTCATGTAAAATGATTGATAATGGAGAATGTGATTGCATTTTTATAAGATTGATAAGGTTAGCCATGTTCGAAAATTTTCTCATGTCCATTTAATCAACCATTTCAGCAAAAAAAAATACACATCAGATCTGATAATATTGTTCTGTATTCATACGAAAACCGATTGATATTGATATTAGTACTCGTAATTTTTATAAGATAAGTTAGGTTAGCCACTTTCCAAATATTCTCGTAATTATTATAAGATGAGTTAGTTAGCCACTTTCATAATATTCTCGTAATTATTATAAGATAAGTTAGTTAGTCACTTTCCAAATTCTCGTAATTATTATAAGATGAGTTAGTTAGCCACTTTCATAATATTCTCGTAATTATTATAAGATAAGTTAGTTAGTCACTTTCCAAATATTCTCGTAATTATTATAAGATAAGTTAGTTAGCCACTTTCCAATTATTCTCGTAATTATTATAAAATGAGTTAGTTAGCCACTTTCATAATATTCTCGTAATTATTATAAGATAAGTTAGTTAGTCACTTTCCAAATATTCTCGTAATTATTATAAGATAAGTTAGTTAGTCACTTTCCAATTATTCTCGTAATTATTATAAGATAAGTTAGTTAGCCACCTTCCAATTATTCTCGTAATTATTATAAGATGAGTTAGTTAGCCACTTTCATAATATTCTTGCGCAATTTAAACTTCTTTTGGAAAAATACCGAACATTTCGAGTGTTTTCGTAAAGAAGATACTCGTTTTCGTATGTAAGTAGGTTCTCGACGTAGTAAAAATCAACATTAAAATCTTTGGCTTACAAAAAATATTCCAACCGAATAGCGTAATATAACCTAATACTAGCGTTTCTTAGCTATTTAGTAACTAGATCTGAATAATTATGCGCTTCCCAACTTTGCTCTTCCTTATCATTTCCCCACCAGCCGCTTTAGTTTCCAGCAATCCTCAATCGGTGATTATATTAAGTTATCATTAGCTCATTTTTTTGTGGTGTCATATAAAAAAAAGATGACTTCAACAGAAACCGTTTATAATATACTAGCTTGCGTGTACCCGGCGTTGCTCGGGTTGTGAATGATTTGGAGTAAAGTTTTGAATTATATGATAAACGTCGATTTTGATCTACTTTCTTCAAATATAAAATGCTTATATTATATATATGTATAAAACCTTCCGGAAAAAAATCTGTAAATGATAGTGAAAACCCCACCAAAATCCATTGCACAGATTTGAAGAACTAAGCGCACAAACAGACATACGCGGAGAGCGACTTTATTTTATACTAATTAGAGAAGTACTTACATGTGTTCTATAGATAGGCACTCTAATAAATTTAATCACTTATCGGAGTAAAGCTGTCATAATTAATGTTACACAATTTACATTATATTTACAATAATATTCACAGAGGAGTAACTAAACCTCCCAACTCGACACAAGATGATCTAATGAATTTGATATTATGCAAGGTCGATTTAGTCTAAATATACACTAATTCATAAATATATATTATGATGAAATGCTGTGTTTGAACTAAAGAAAATAAAATAATTTATATATTTATTAAAGAACGAATGACAACGGGAACAGAATACTTGAAGTATGTTTGGAGTGGAACCTGTTTGTGTCGAATACTTTCTTCGGACATAAAGGTATCCACCAAAGATATTAGAAGAACGAGATGTGCTATGCGCAGTTCGTACTGAGTGGAATTGTTTTGCCGAGTGTCGCCGGTTTTGTTCACCAATACTAATGCACACCTTCGCTTACGCTAAGGCATCGCTAAGGTATCCGCACTAATACATAGAACAGATTTCTGTGCGTACACGTCCCGATACCGTTCAAAGTACCCTAATTAGGTAGTACTCCGGCTACGGTCCGGCAGCCAACATAGCATATCTCGTTCTTCTAATATCTTTGGTATCCACCAATATACGTGGGAAAGAGGAAATGAAAGGTCAATTATTGATTTTGTTGTAATTGACTCTAGGTTGAGAGCCGTTACCGAGGATACAAGAGTTTTTAGAGGGGCTGAGGTTGAAACTGACTACTTTCTGATAGTGTCGAGAGTAAACCTGTTTCGCGTTTGGCGCTCTAAAGTGAAAACGGTATCAACTCCGACAAGAGTCAAAATAGAAAAACTGCAAAACGATAATGTGAGAAGTAAGTATGTGAATTTTGCAGAGATGAGATTAAATGAAAAGGAAATAGACGATCTAAGCTTAGACGAAACATAGAACCACATAAAAGCGAGTCTTTGTGAATCTGTTAGAGAGGTGTGTGGAATAAGTACGCAAGGTAGGAAGTAAGGTGATGCATGGTGGGATGATAAGGTTAAATCACTGGTCTCAGAGAAGAAGAAAGCATGGTTATGTCTGATAGCAAAAAACAACACAAACACCATAAAAATACACGAATGTTTAAACACCAACATCTGCGATTGCCCTCCTCTAGAAAAAACAGAACAAATAAAGTATCTAGGAATCGTAATTGACCATAACCTTAGATGGACACCTCACATCAAACAAATCACAAATAAACTTCTCAAAACAATACACATTTTCCTAAACATAAGAAACATATATAAAATAAAACAGTTGAAAACAATATATTTTGCACTATGCCAATCAATAATAGAATATGGAATTATTGCTTGGGGAGGAGCAACAAACTCGGCTATCAATTACATAGAAACCGCACAGAAAACGATCTTAAAGGTAATACTAAAAAAACATAGACTGACTGATACAGACCAAATATTCAACAGCTGTGACGTACTAGATATACGCCAATTATACGTTAAAACACTACTAAACTACATTTTTGACAAAAAAAATAAATTTCAACATACACAAAATAACACTAACAGACCAGTTAGACAAGCGTACAAAGAAAACATAAAAACTCCGGCAGTAAATTCAAGCTTTGGACAAAGATACTACCAATACCATGCAATAAAAGCTTTCAACAGTTTAAAACTTGAAATTAAAATTGAGGAAAATAAAAATAAATTCACACACAAAATTACAAAATGGATTAAAGAACAAAAAAGACAATATTACCAAAATTTCATAGCATAAAATACAAATAAAACCTTCACGTAACACACAAAACCAATATAAACACACATCACTCACAAACACACAAGATTATTTTTCAATGTACTATTTTTTTTAATTTTAAATATATTATTATGTATTTTTAATTTTAAATGTATAATTTTTCTCAATAAATGTATTATATAGTTTATATTTCATATTATAAAATGAAGGCCTCAGCACGGGCAAGCCACCCAGTGAGGCCTACATTACTGGAAAACCTGAATTGTAAAAAATATTGTAGGTACCTAATAAAAAAAAATAAAAAAAAATAGCGGCTGGCAGTGCTTCTAGTGAAGAGAGGGATCGAGCGAAAGATGTGTATAAGGAATGCAAGAAAAGAGTTAGAGTTGGAGTGAAAGAACGAAAGAAACGCCTGGAAGAGGAAGAGGGAATCAAAATGACAGACCACGTCCAAGAAAAAATAAACTGTTTTAGAAGGAAGTCAAAAGGTCCCGGAGTGGTCCAGAAAACGGAGCATGAAAGTGGTAAAATCAAAAGATGGAAAAATGTTGACAAATGAGGAAGAAATAAAAGAGAGATGGATGAAGTATTTTGTATTTTGTTTAAGTCTTCGAAAGTAACGGAGGAGCGTAAGGAGCAGGTGGATGAGTTTGTGTATTTAGGGAGTATGTTTACGGAAGGCTGACAAAGATATCGAAAGAAGGGTAAATGCAGGTAATTCCATGGAGGACTGAACGCAGTTGGCGCTAACAAACAAATGTCCAAAGAAGCAAAGCCAGCAGTTCACAATGGAGTGCTGGTACCTACCCTGATGTACGGAAGTGAGGCATGGAACTGGTAGAGGAAGGATGAAAGTAGACTGAATGCTGTAAAAATGAGATCCCTGAGGCGGGTGTGTGGTAAAATCATGTATGATCGTGTAAGAAATGTGAATTCTTAGATCCAGAAAGAGTGCAAGGCTGATGTAAGCGTAATGAGTAAGATCAAGAAAGGGACGCTTAGATGGTTTGGGCATGTAGAGCAAATGAGCGAAGAAAGGAGTATAAGGAGAATATACGATGCAATTGTAAATGGTAGCAGAAGTCGGGGACGCCCGAGGAAGACATGGCACGACCAAGTGAATCAGATACTTGAGTCGGGCCATGTCAAGAGTCAGAATAATAGAACAGTATGTATGAATGTGAATGAGGCAAGGTGTGTGTGCCAAGACCGAGTTGTTTGGCGGTCCGTCCTCTCTGCCTACCCCTGCGGGGAAACGACGTGATGGTTGGTTGGTTAGTTTAGTTACTCTTTTTATACGCCCATGGAGCTTTTAGATTAGGCACATTAAAATGCTTACAATTAATTAAGGGCTTAAACAATGGAAAAAAAAATACTCACATTACAGAGATTATACATAATTGGATGAAATTAAAAAATGATAATAATAATAATGAACTAAAATTATCAATAGTAAAAAGAATAGGTATTCCAAATTTAAAAAAAATAATAATGTTAAATTTTATCCAAAACCAGACTGATAGATATTTTACCAAAACATTTCAGATATATTCTTTTGTCATTTCTTTTGCTTTTCTACGTTTTTTTTTCCTACGTATTTTCACTGATCTTATTATCCAATATTTATAATATTTTAGATATTTACTGACTATCGTATACCCACTATCTTTAAGCAATTATATTGTACAGGTAAATATTATTTATTTAGAAACAACCCATTAATGTAATGTGTATATCATTGAAGAAGAAACATGAAACCATAATAAAAATAAAATAAAAAGACATCGGTCGAAAATGGGAATCGAACCCAGTGTTATAATCCCAGCCTATGCTATAAATCTAAGTAATTAAAGTCAACCTTTATTTCTTTCTACATCTTAATATTACTGTTAATCTTAGCCGGTGCCCCAAAAGTAAGCTATAATGGCAAACATTCATTTCTTCGGCACTTTTAAAAGGAACCCTATTATTTTGGGAAACCAATCGATGATGCAATATTCAAATTAGTCACATGACCCTTTTTTGCATCTTAGGGATTAAAGTCCACAAAGCTCTCACGGTCCCAGAGACCCGGAATACTATATAAGCAGGAACAAGTTGTTCCCCTATGTTCACAATTAACATCACTTGTGCTGCTTACACGCTGCACCTCTACGCATTATTGTCATTGTCATTTAATTAATGTACTTATCATTTAATTAAGTAAATAAGTGTACTTCTATTTAAATAAAGTAATTCAACTAAATCTATAAAGTTGTTATTGTGTGGAATCCATATATTCACCTCAAGATACTTACACACTGGAACTTGTATCACCCCAAGATACTTACACACTTACACCTGCAGATCTTAAATACACATCCTCAGTGTCCAGATCTCCAAATTACCCATCAACTACGAAGAGAACTTCTCGACAACCGCTCGCCGTACAGAGTTAAGTTTTTATTTACTGCGCCTCAACCGAGGGTCGTAGCAAATTGGTGTCAGAAGCGGGATTGCAAAGACATTCCCAAAGGATCTTCTGTGACGACGGAAGACTCCTACCTCATCACTTCACCGGAACAACGACGACAAGTCTGGCAGATACTCTCCTCGGAGAAACCCTTTTTCGGAAGGCAGGGACGGCTCTCCCTGAAATCAACCTAACTCATCGACGTAACCCTGGAGAAGAGAAGAAAACGGCAACAACGTAGATCGCGGAGACAACATCTACGGTGAACTTCAGTTCTTCAAGCAGCCAAGAATCCAATCCTGTCAACTCTAAACCACGAGCATCGAGACCTTCACTTCTACAAGCAGTATGAACTGGCGACTCGTCCTTCTTCTACTGTAAGTCCATAAAAATTTTTGTCCTGTAGAAATTTTTACACTGTATTTTCCCAATTCCCTTATTGACAATTAATGCATTTCTTCTCGCTTATACACCGTGAACCGTGTATTAGTGAAACTCTTATATTTCTTTTTCTTTCTTCAACGCGTAATAATAAATTTCGTAAAATAATTAAAATTGAATAAAAACCTCTTAAATTAATTCGCGTTAAATTCGGTTAATTTCTTTAATAATAATAAATACTTCTCAAAATGAACGATAAACCTACTTCGTCCTCTCAGGAATCCCAGGAAATGACTTTACCATTACCTGTTTTATTTAAATTTATCAAATCTTACGATGGAAACAGAGATAAACTCTGTGCCTTCTTAACTAATTGCGACCGGGCTGTATTACTAGCTCAGCCTAATCAACAGAATACGCTCCTTTCATATATATTAACTTCATTAGAAGGCCAAGCAGAAGTCATCTGTGCCAATCACGTTCTCAATAATTGGTCAGAATTAAAAGATCTATTAAAAAGATCATTCGGTGAACGCAAACACTATGCACACCTATTATTGGAATTGCAAAATTGCAAACAATTTCATAATGAGAACGTATCCCAATATATTTTACGGATAGAAAATTGCATAAAAAACCTCTTAGTCTCGATTAATCAAAATAATAATAATCCCGCAGAAATAATAGGCAGAACAGCCAGCATCCAAGAACTCGGTATGCAAACATTTATGTATGGAACTAACCCTTCCATAGCTACAATATTGAGATCGCGCAATCCGAAAGACCTCAATGAAGCATTTACAATATCACTAGAGGAAGAGAGAATAAATAAATTACTGAATTCCTCTAAAACTAATAACATTAATAATAAATCATGTACGATTTGCGGTAAATCGGGACATAACAATTTCAATTGTTATAAAAATAAAAATCAAAGCAATAATTCGAACTTTAATACACGTAAAGTTATGTTCGTAAAAAATAATAATAATAATTTTAATAAATCTTATAACCCAAATTCGGGATCAAGTTATAATAATAACTATAATAAAAATTTTAGTCCAAATTCGGGACAAAATTATAATAATAAAATGTGCAGGTACTGTAAAAAACCTGGTCACATAATAGATGAGTGTAGAGTATTAAAATATAAAAATGAAAATCCAAATCCCAACAACTCTGCAACTCTTAATTCGTCTTCCCTACCAAGGAAAAATGATTCAAAGGTAAATCATTTAAACTCCAGATCTGCAGTAGAATCTCGAGCCGATCTACTGTAAGTCGCGAGCTAGGCTCAAGAGTATTCAAACGTTCCATGTTAACATCTAATAAAAATTTAATTAATAAAAATTATATAAATTATTCGCCATCTCATTCAGATACGTTGCGTCATGTGGTTCTTCAAATACCTACAAATGGTATTATTTTTAAAAGACATTTTCTTGTCGACACAGGAGCAGCCGTATCCCTCATCAAGACTCACTGTCTTGGCGAAGGTACTTCCGTAAATTCGGGCAAAATTATAGAGATTAATGGCATAAGTAGATCGAAAAAATCGATTGAATCTATTGGAATCGTTCAAATTAAATTAAGTTTCGGCAATGAAACTATTATTCATGATCTCTTACTTGAGCGATAGAAAACAAAGGGTTAAAATAAACAACTTTGAATCCTTTAACATTGACGTAACGTCCGGCGTTCCCCAAGGAGCTCATTTGGCCCCGCTTCTCTTCAACCTTTTTATTAACGATATCACCAAAGTTTTTTCTCATACACGCTTCTGGCTTTTTGCGGATGATAATAAGATTCTTCAGATAATTAAATCCTACCTTGACTGCTTACATTTTCAACGTGATATTGACTCGTTTAATAATTGGTGCAAAATAAACTGCATGGAACTTAATGTTGATAAATGTAAAATTTTGTCCTTTTATAGAACCAAAAAACCTATTCAGTTTGATTATAAATTAAACAATGTTTGTTTATCTACTGTAACATCTATCAAGGATCTTGGGGTCACTCTAGACTGCAAACTTTCTTTCCGTGAGCACATTAACAACATTGTTAACAAATCACTTAAACTACTCGGCTTCGTTCATAGAATAACCTCTGACTTTAAACATATAAGTACCCTTAAAACTCTTTACTGCTCGTTAGTTCGCCCTCACCTTGAATACGCTAGTGTTATTTGGTCTCCTTTCTATGCTGTCCACATTTGTCACATAGAATCCGTACAACATCGCTTCCTACGAGGAATCGCTTGGAGGTTGGGTCTTGAAAGAGGAGAGTACTCATATGATGAAGTTGAACAAACTTTAAACATTTCTTCTTTGGAGAAACGTAGAAGGGACACTGATCTGATTTGCATATTTAAGATTATCAATGGTATTACAGACTCACCTGCTTTGTTGCAACTTATCCAATTCAACATCCCTTCCCGTAGACTCCGAAATAATGAATTGCTGTTCGTCAATCAACATTCTACCAATTATGGATACCATTCTCCTTTGTCCAGAATGTCGAGACTTGTCAACTCACTGTCAAGTCAAAGCATTGAATTTTGTGGTATATGCCTAAATGACTTTCGACAGTCAATACGCAATGTCTAATTTCTAATGCCCTTTGAACCATCTTCATGCTTTGACTTATTATTATATCCCATTCTTACTTTTATATTATTATTGTCATTATTATTGTCTTCGCTCCTCATTTATATATGCTCTCCTTTCACTGTCATCTCTGTTTATAAAACTTATTCGTGTAATTAATATGTTGTTAATGGACTATTTGTCCGTAAATAAATAAATAAATAAATAAATAAATAAATCTCCACGCGGTGGATAGTGACTTTTTAAACCTTGGTTATGACGGAATTTTAGGGAACGACTTTTTTGAAAACAAAAATGCGAAAATTGATTATAAAAATAACGTAATACGTATTAACGATTACTCTTTAAAATTACATATTTCTGATCCTAATGAGCATTTGACTCCTATATTTACCTTATCCCCTAGATCAGAAACTCTTATTAAAATCGATATTTTAAACCCTGAAATTAAAGAAGGGATTATCGACGTAAAAATACCTATTGAAGGTGTATATTTAGCAAATGCTATAACTAAAGTAGATGCGAATAATAAATCGTATTGTACTATTTTGAATTCAACAGACGAATATGTTGACATTAATATCATGAAAATTTACTTAAAACCTATCCCAGAAAATGTTTACCATTTTAATCAAAATTCTAATAATGATGGTAAAAAACGTAAAAAATTAATTCGTGATCAAATTTGTATAGATCATTTAAATTCGGAAGAAATTAATTCCTTATTAGATATTTGCGACAATTATAATTCTATATTTTATCTCGAAGGCGACAAACTTACAGCAACCGATGCTATTAAACATCGAATTATAACAAATACTCAAAGTCCAATACATACGAAAAATTATAGATACCCTGAAGTACATAAAGAAGAAGTAAATAAACAAATAGATAAAATGTTAGAAGATGGTATTATTCAACCTAGTGTTTCACCATGGTCAGCTCCTATATGGGTTGTACCAAAGAAAAATGACTCCTCAGGAAAACCTAAATGGAGAATAGTCGTAGACTATAGGAAACTCAACGACGTGTCTGTCGGAGACGCCTTTCCATTACCTCACATTGTAGATATCTTAGATCAATTAGGTCATTGTAGATACTTCACAACACTAGATCTTGTTAGCGGATTTCATCAAATCCCTATGCACGAAGATGATATTCCAAAAACTGCTTTTTCTACTCCCAATGGACATTTTGAATATACACGTATGCCTTTCGGTCTTAAGACTGCTCCAGCAACGTTTCAACGGTTAATGAATAACGCATTAATCGGCTTACAAGGATTATATTGTTTCGTCTATTTAGATGACATTGTCATATACGCAAATTCTATAGAAGATCACTCTAAAAAACTCACAGCTATATTTCAAAGACTTGCCGATAATAATCTGAAGATTCAACCAGATAAGTGTCATTTCATGCGAAAAGAAGTAACTTATTTAGGTCATTTAATTTCAAACGACGGTGTTACTCCTAACCCCGATAAAATCAAAGCAGTCTCTGAATTTCCTATTCCCAGGAATCCTAAAGAAATTAAATCATTCTTAGGTCTAGCTGGTTATTACCGAAGATTTATTGAAAACTTCAGTAAAATTACGAAACCCTTAACTTGTCTTCTAAAGAAAGATATTAAATTTGACTGGAAAAACGAACAGCAAAATGCTTTCGATACATTGAAAGAAAAATTAACTTCTTATCCTATATTACAATATCCAGATTTCACTAGAGATTTTGTTTTAACTACTGACGCCTCAAATTATGCAATAGGTGCAATTTTGAGCCAAGGAAAAGTTGGAGAAGATTTACCAATATCTTATGCGTCCAGAACTTTAAATAAAGCAGAAGGTAATTATAGTACCTCTGAAAAAGAACTTTTAGCCATTGTTTGGGCTGTAGGACATTTCCGTCCTTACCTTTTCGGAAGAAAATTTAAAATTTACACTGATCACAGACCATTAAAATGGTTAATGAATGTTACCAATCCCAGTAGCAAATTGTTACGTTGGCGATTAAAACTCGAAGAATACGAATACGAAATAGAATACAAACCAGGCAGAATAAATTCTAATGCCGATTGTTTGTCTCGTATTCCAATAAACATTGTAACAGAAGATGAAAATTCACCTTCTCAAGATATTATTGATCTTTTAAACGAACCATGTCTCGACGAAATAAATGTCGATGATTTAGAAACTTATCTTAATAATTTACCTACAAATAATTTAGAAATAGATGATACTCTATCACCAATACCTTTAGAAAATAATATAAATAATGATACTTACGAAAATTACGTGAAATTTTATTCTAATAAAAATGAACCAACTATTTTTAGTTTTAATGAACATGATTCATTCTTTATAAATAATATGTCAAAATATATGGCATACCCAACTTCTATCGATCTAGATGATCAAAACCCTTTCTGTGCTGAAATATTATCCAATTGTTCAGACACTGACGAACTTTTAGAAATACCAAAAAATTTATATGGTATTCATGAATCAAAATCAACAGATAATAAGAAAACTTACTTTCATTGCTTTACCAAAACTCATTACTTCGACAAAGCAACTCCTAAAGATATTTTCCTAACACTTAAAAATTTAAGATCTAAACTTATTGAAAAACGTGTAACTGAAATTACGTTACCGAACTTCCAAAACTCATTTGATTCCATTCCTTTTATAAAAATAAAGGAAATTATTCAATATCTTTTTAGGAACTTACAGATTAAAATCAATATTAATCACAATAAAATCATTAATCCTTCAACTTCGCAAATTCCCGTAATATTAAAAGAATGTCACGATAGCCCTATGGCCGGACATCCAGGTTTCTTCAGAACCTACAGTCGGATCAAAGAAAGATACCGATGGGAAAAAATGAAAGATGACATAGAAAATTATGTGAAAAATTGTATCCACTGTCAGAAAAATAAAACTGACAGAAGAGCATATAAAGCTCCAATGGAAATCACTACCACTTCCACGGAAGCTTTTGAAAGAATTGCGGTCGACATAGTCGGACCACTTAATGAAACTGTCAATAATAATAAATACATCGTCACATTTCAAGACGATCTTACAAAGTTTTCTCAAGCTTATGCAGTTAACTCTACAGAAACAGAAACTGTAGCTGATTGCCTCGTTAAATTCTTTTCTCACTATGGAATACCTAAGTCAATCCTCACAGATCAAGGTGTTCAATTTACTAGTAATTTAATGAAACATCTTACCAACCTATTTAAAATAAAACATTTGAAAACTACAGTTTATCACCCACAAACAAATGGAGCACTAGAACGCTCTCATTCTACTTTAAAGGATTATCTTACTCATTATATAGATAGCGACCAAACAAATTGGGACGACTATATCCCTCTAGCTATGTTTTCATATAACACAAGTACTCACTGTACAACTAAATTCACTCCTTACGAACTTGTCTTTGGACATAAACCTATTTTACCAAGCTCTTTAGAAAACCCAGATTCAAACCCAACTTACGAAAGTTATCTTAACCAATTGAAGTATAAATTCGCCATTACCAGATCACTTGCCCGTGAAAGAATCGGACATGCCAAAGAGACATCCAAAAAATATTACGATAGAAATGTATCGAATAATATTTATAAAATTAACGACTTAATATTAATAAAAAATACTAATAAACCTAAATCATTAAGCAAGAAACTTATTCCTAATTGGAAAGGACCGTACAAGATTGTACAGGTTCATAATAATCATAATGTTACCATAAGAATGGAAAATAATTCATTAAAAAGATTCCATGTTAACAGAATTAAGCCATATCGCGCTTTCTCTCCTGTCCCAGGTCCTTCAAGACTATTTTAATTATTTCCCTAGACAAATACGAATTTTAGAAGATAATTATGCCTTAACTAAAAGCACATGTTCCAAATATTTATCATACGTACCTAACGACAATTGCAAAGATCTTTTAAAACCTGTTTTTAATACTATTAAAAAATGTAAAACTAAATATGAATCAATAACACACCTCGTTTCCAACCAACGCACAAAACGCGGTTTAATCGATGGTGTTGGAAAAATATTTAAAGCTGTTTTCGGAACCCTCGACTCCGAAGATGCGCAATATTATGACGATGCGATTGAACGCGTCATGTCAGATGACAAACATATTTATAATCTGATGAAAGAACAATTACAAGTCACTAAATCGACTCTCATAAATTTCAATTCTACCCTTACTAAACTTAACTATGACGAATATACTATGAATAAAAATATTATAAAAATAAATAACTATTTTAAGGAAGACCACGATAAAATGAATATGCAAGAAATTAAAAATATACTTATCTCGCAAACAAGCTCTTTATTCGAAACAACCGAATACTTTTATGAACAAATTGATTCCTTAATCAATGCTATTTTATTTTCTAAACAAGGAATTTTACATCCAGACATAATTACTCCTCAACAACTTTACTTCGAACTAAACTCTAATATTAAACATTTACCAAGCGGAAAAGAATTCCCCTTAAGTTTAAAACTCGAAAATATTCATTCTTTAATCGATGTATCAGATTTAATTGCTTATTATATTGATGATAAACTCATCTTCATAACAAAAATACCTTTAGTAACTTCGCAGGAATACAACCTATTTCATGTAGTTCCTCTACCTGTTCCAAATATTGATATCCCTAATACCTTCTCCTTAATTATTCCTAACCATAAATATTTAGCAATCACAAAGGACAAATCTTTTTATGTGTACCTTGATAATTTTAAGAATAATTGTAAAACTATTACCAATGAAAATTTTGTATGTAAGGATCTAGATGTGTTATCCACTCTCTCCGATCCAATATGCGAGACAATTTTATTGTCTGCTTATGTTAATGAAATACCTAATGAATGTTTTAGTAGGATCATCAAAGGCAACATAATCTTATGGCAGCCTATAAAAAATAATAAATGGATTTTTACTTATTCTCATCCTTCTAAAATAACTATCGACTGTAAAGATAGAAATAATATTTTTGATATCAAACTATTCCATACTGGAATATTAACTTTAAATTCAAGTTGTAGAGCCTATGCAGGTCTCACACAATTAATTGCAAAAAGTAATCTCATCACAGAATATGTTAACCCTATTCCAACTTTAAATATTGTCGATGACAATTGCTGTAATATGAAAAAATATAATGAAACTTTAAATGAACTTGAACCGATAAATTTAATTAACTTGCAACACGATGACATTAATTTGGCATCTCATAAAATCGACCAATTCAATGACGATCTTAAATCATATAATTCAAAGCCACTCATTATTAAACATTCAACAAAATTTCAAATTGTTATCTATACGTTATCTGCTATGCTAACTATTTTTATTGTTTACAAACTATTGAAATGTTGTAAATTCTTTAGAATAATTAATTCTTACTTTTTAAATAATGACGACGATAATAAATGTTGTGTCAGGATATATAATCAATGTAACAATCCTAGACGATCCACTACAAGGATCCAACCAAGTATGACATTCAGAAATTTAACAAATCTGGAAAACGAAGATGTACCTCTTCAAGATCTATCTTCAAGTGAAAATAATTTGAAGTATAATTACAGCAACTAAACTTAAAAAACCGTTGCTTTCATTTTAAGGGGGGAGATATGTTATAATCCCAGCCTATGCTATAAATCTAAGTAATTAAAGTCAACCTTTATTTCTTTCTACATCTTAATATTACTGTTAATCTTAGCCGGTGCCCCAAAAGTAAGCTATAATGGCAAACATTCATTTCTTCGGCACTTTTAAAAGGAACCCTATTATTTTGGGAAACCAATCGATGATGCAATATTCAAATTAGTCACATGACCCTTTTTTGCATCTTAGGGATTAAAGTCCACAAAGCTCTCACGGTCCCAGAGACCCGGAATACTATATAAGCAGGAACAAGTTGTTCCCCTATGTTCACAATTAACATCACTTGTGCTGCTTACACGCTGCACCTCTACGCATTATTGTCATTGTCATTTAATTAATGTACTTATCATTTAATTAAGTAAATAAGTGTACTTCTATTTAAATAAAGTAATTCAACTAAATCTATAAAGTTGTTATTGTGTGGAATCCATATATTCACCTCAAGATACTTACACACTGGAACTTGTATCACCCCAAGATACTTACACACTTACACCTGCAGATCTTAAATACACATCCTCAGTGTCCAGATCTCCAAATTACCCATCAACTACGAAGAGAACTTCTCGACAACCGCTCGCCGTACAGAGTTAAGTTTTTATTTACTGCGCCTCAACCGAGGGTCGTAGCACCAGGATCTCTTCTCTTACCGGTACAGGCGTCTTAACTACTCTACCATTGGGACATGTTTATTAAACTTCATATTTGTTGATATCATATTTCAAATTCAGAATTAACAATATCATCTTGCAACTAATTTTTCCCATAGTTTTGGCAGATATATTTTTTTATTTTTATGCTCTTGTTCTGTTCCATGTTTCGTTTAGATTTATTAGTATTATCTTATTCTTCAATATTATTATATTATTTATTTAAATTTTGTATCAGTTAATAGTCTACCTACCCAGTTAGATCTGAGAATATTTCTCTACTAACTGGGTAATTAAATTATCAAATTGTAAAATCATACAAAGTATGTTTTAAACATCGACATCAAAATGACAATTCAATACAACTCTAAAAAGGGGTATAAAGTTATGACAAGCTATCAAACGAAAACTAGGTTAAATAGGTTAATTATTGGCATTCCTTTTTAGAATTATATGGGATATATATAGGATTTGTATGGGAATATACCACTTGCTAGACTAATGTGTGTTATGTGACGCACTAGTTATTCTTTCATTGTGTTTAATGTCTTAACCTCTGTGTTGTCGAATCCGGGGGCAGAACCTCCTTTCAGTTCAGCAATAGTTTTTTCAATGTCGGATTCTGTTACCGGGTAGAAGTTGCTATATTGATGTTGTGCTGTATAATTTTTTTTATTTTTTTTTTACTAATAAATTTTTTGTTACATACATATAAATATATAACTTTTATATTAAGTAAAAAAGAAAGAACTATACATTTTTTAATCTTATTTGTAGATATAAGATAAACAAAAACAAAAAAAAATTTACAATTAAACAAAAAAAAAATAGTACAATAGTAAGCATATAAATGTATAATATCAAAAAATCCCACATAGGCATCGCCAGTTCGTGGTTATACTCATGTTTTATTATGCAGTTATGATTATAACTGCATAATAAAACATTATATTATATGTTTTAAAATATTTATAATACGTTGTGTGTTTGTAGCATTAGAGTTAGAAGTGTAAGTGGAGTTTGCCATTTTTTTGCCGACATTATCAAAATAGTTATTTAAAAGATTACAGAATTTTTTGTCATTTTATACATTATATTTTTTTCATTTGTCGTTATTATAATTATCATCTTTACCTTCTATTGTAATAGTTGTTTTCCGTATTTCTGATTAAAGTTGTTAGTATATTATAAAAAATAAAACTGTCGACTTTTGTGTTATTTTTTTCTAATGGCTTTTATCAGACCACTTGTAATCCAGGGTATTAATTTTTTGTTTTTGAATTGGGAGTAATTTGTTTTATGTTTGTCGCTTTTTAAATTTTTTTTTTTATTTTTTTTTTATATTTACTCCACACAGGAGGCCCTGAAGAAAATAATTTCCCTCAGGGCCTATGTCATCTTTGGGGATGCTGTGTGGAGGGTCTTTTTGTGGAGAGGAAGGAGTGAACATGGGTCTTGAAGAGTCCCATGTTGTAGGAGGGAGGAAACACAGAGGCCGGCAGTTCGTTCCACAGCCGAGCTGTTGAACTTAAGAACGAATCGTAGAAGCGACCCGTTCTCATGTGACAAATTTCAACCGTGTACAAATGTTGGGCGCGCGTTTGGCGTGTATCCCGACTATGCACCGGTGCCGAAGGGATCAATGACGCTAGTTCCTCAGAGCATCTTCCATTGTAATACCGATAGAACAAGGACAGCATACCTACCTGACGCCTGTGCTCTAAAGATTGCAGTCCGCTTGTTAAGATTGGGGAATCTATCAAACGGACCGCCCGTTTTTGCACAGAGTCAAGGGTTTTTTTCAGGTATTTAGGGGCTCCGGACCAGAGATGGCTACCAAATTCGAGAGTAGGGCGCACTTGCGATTTGTACAGGGTCAGCAGTTGTGTACTATTAAAGTATCTGCGGGCCCTGTACAGTACGCCCAGCTTCTGAGAGGGCAACTTTACTCTAGCTTCAATGGAGCCCCCGTACCTGAGCTGGTCACTTATAGTTACACCAAGCATGTCAATGGAAGGCCTGTTCGGAAGATTGCTTCCGTTGAAGGAGACTAGATTGTCATTTGGATCCCTTTTAGACGTAATCAGACAGGATTGGGTCTTTGAAACATTAAATTCGACGAGATTATTTTTACCCCAGGAGGAAATACTCTCGAGATAACCGTCCATTCTCTGCTTCAAAGCCCTCCGAGCCGTTGGAGTTTGTGTGCCCTTTGGGGGCTTGTCAAACAAAAAGCTATCATGAACTGTACTGTCATCCGCGTAACAATGAATTGGTGCACATGTCAAAAGGTCATTGATGTGCAACAAAAACAAAGTCGGAGACAGAACCGATCCCTGTGGGACGCCAGCATTTATGGAGTGTAAGGAAGAGGTGAAACCGTCAGCAACCGCCTGAATCGACCTATCCCTTAAAAAGTCAGCAATCCACGTACACAGGGATGCGGGAAGTCCGTAAGAAGGCAATTTGTTGACAAGTCCTCGGTGCCAGACCCGGTCAAAGGCCTTGGATATGTCTAGTGCGACCGTTTGGGTCTCACCGTGACGTTCCAGGCACCGCCCCCAAACATGCGTCACATACGCGAGAAGATCACCGCACGAGCGGTTCCGCCGGAATCCGTATTGACGGTCGTTGATAATTTTGTTCTTCTCGAGGTATGTGAGCAGTTTGTCGTTGATCACACGTTCCATCACTTTGGACAGAACTGATGTGATCGCTATGGGGCGGTAGTTGGCCGGGTTGGAGCGGTCACCTTTCTTGGGAATAGGGTGAATGACCGCTTTTTTCCAACCAGAGGGCACAGTGCCACATTTCAGGGACATTTTGAAGAGCTTTGTCAAAACTGGAACTATTTCCGCAGCACACCTCTGCAATACTAGGGCAGGTATTCCATCAGGTCCACTAGCTTTGTTAACATCGAGCCCCCGTATAACGTGGAGTACATCCCGATGCCGGATCTTCAGCTTTTTCATAAAGAAGCCGCAGTGAGGAACCGACGGCGGAACAGCACCTCCGTCATCGAGGGTCGAGTTTTCCGCAAACATTTTCCCTAATAAGTTAGCCTTTTCGGTGGCGGTGTTTGCTAGTGAGCCGTCAGGTCTGGTAAGAGGTGGCAAACTGGGTTTGCAAAAATTCCGACCTATTGAGCCCGCAAGCGACCAGAATGCTCTGCTGCCATGCGGGCAGGCAGCCAGCTTTTTGCTGATCTGCAGGTCGTGTTCGAATTTTGACCTATTAATGATTCTCTTGCATTCCTTTGCCGATTTGTTGTATGCTGATCTGCTTTCGGACGTTCGAGATGTGTTGTAGGCTCGGTAAGCCGCGTTTTTTTGTCGAACTGCTTCGGAGCACTGTCGACTGAACCACGGCTTTGAGCCCACACCAGTTTCTTTAGTAGTCGATTGTATGAAGCCATCCATCGCCGATTTGATGACTTCACCAATCTCCTGGGCACATCTTGAAGGGTCCGAAGTCCGAAAACAAACAGCTGACCACGGAAAAGCGTTAAAACGGGCCCGCATGCCGAACCAATCTAAGTCACTTTGGTCGGGGTATTTAATATAATATTTAACATAATGTACCCACTCCGATCCGAACATAATCATTGACAGGAAGATATGTATCAAACTTTGAGATCGATCCATCGATTTATTTAAACATGCAAAGTACACATGTGAACTTATTTTTACCAAAAAGGTATTTCCTGTAAATATTATCTATTATCTCGATACATTGTTTTTTTTAATGTGTTATCAAAGATAATTAAAAAAATATCATATAGGTTTAATTATTTTTCATGATAATTATATCATCAAACCTAATCCCACTTCATACATGATACTAGGTGTGTATATTTGACAACCAATTTTGCTAAACTAAATCACAGTGATAGTAGATCCAAGTGTGCCAGTAAATACTCAATTTAACAACATAGATAATAGTCGAGATCAGGGATTCTCAACCGGGGTCAAGGATAAAAGTCAGCTTTTTGGTGGCCACTATGGGGGCCTTTTTGGGGGAAAACGCGAACTAGTATTTAACATAGACACGATTTTGTAAATACGTCAAAGAAATGCTCAATTTCGAAGCTAAAGTGCCTCATTTGATATTGGACATAACTTTTACCAGCTAATATACATTAACATTATCATTAACAGCGACCGCGGAAGTGGGGGGCAGAGGGGGCCAAATGCCCCCCTAAAATCAAATGAGGGGGGGCCGCGCCCCCTCCAATTTTACTACCAAGGTAAAGAAGGATTATCTCTGCTGGTAAAGATTATCTGTATCCTTCACAGTGCTTTTTTTCATAAATGAAAAAGTGTTTGTTGTATTCAAGAAAAATTGTCAAGAGATAGCATTAGAGCTTTGATTATTTAAATAATCAATACTGCACGTGCATAAGGCGGAAACATTTAGTTTATATGTAAATGAAATTCTTAGGGAATTTGCTTCAAAGACGGCTGAGAGACGCAACGTTTTTGGTATCGTTCAATGAATGCAATAAAGCAATATTTAAAAAAAATAAGTTTTTATTCAGTGAACCTGTTATTTGTTTGACCTAGTCATCTCCGTTTTGTCTTATTTATAACTAGTTGATTGACTGGAGAGGAGACTGAAGGAAGAGGGTGACTAAACAAGTTTGCCCCCCCCCGTCATAGAGTACTTCCGCGGTCCCTGATCATTAACATCTTTATAAGTAAGGTTTTAAACTTAATTAAATCAGTACATTTTTCAGTTGATGATTTATTTATTTACTAACGCCGAAACTAAAGCGGCTTTTACAAAAGAATAACAATTGTTTTACATATGAATACAGAATATACATAGATAAAAAAATATATAAATATAAAATACATAAAAGAGAACAATAGAAATAGTAGTATCAACATAAAAAAGTACAATGAGTAGGTTATTATAAATACAATACAACATATCATAAATCCCGGATATTATGTAATGAATGTTAAGAAATTAATACTTTAAAACTGTATTTGATTATAGTCAATCTGAGAAGCGCTGACAGACAGTTTTAATTAAGTAGTGTTTGTATGAGGTTAAACTAGCAATGTTTATAGGTTCATCCAAAACATATTTATTTCCAAGTACATGTAGGCGATTCATTATGGAATTGAGTTCAGCGTTAGATCCTGTATTGTTGCAATGATAGGGTAATTTGAAACGAACTGATCGACTAGGTACATGGAAACATATTAACGAAAGAAGTTCAGGGGAGTTCAACAGGTTGGTAACGATTTTAAATAAATAAAATAGGTCAAAACAAATTCTTCTTTCTTTTAATGTATCGAGTCCCAATAATTGTAACAGAGAGGGGTAATTAATGTTTTCGATGAATATTCTCAATTTAAAATTAATATAAAGTTGAAAAATTTATGTTGGACTCGCTCAAGGGAATTCTCATGTACACTGTAGTAAGGACTCCAAATGGTGGTGTTAAATTCTAGTTGGCTTCCAACAAGTAGAGTGTAAAGTAATTTAACAGTTTTTAAATTTTTAAAATCCTATGAAATCCGTAAGACAAATCGTAACATTTGCATTGCTTTACTGGTTATATTATTAATATGTTTAATGAATGTTAATTTAGTGTCAAAGGTTATACCAAGGTCTCTTATTTCATCAACAGATAATAAGGTGTGATTATTGAGAAAGTAGGTGAACAACAATGTTTTTTTTTTGTGGAATCTCATAAGTTGACATTTTTTTACATTAAGAGTTAATTTGTTTTTAAGACACCAATCGTAAATGCTATTAATATTAGATTGAAGTGTTAGACAGTCCTCGATATTGTCAATAATTCCATATATCTTCATATCATCAGCGAACATTAGAATGAGAACACGGGTGAATATGTTTGTTACGTCGTTAATGAATAAATTAAAAAGTAAAGGACCAAGATGCGAACCCTGGGGTACGCCACTGGTAGCTTCGAACATGTAGGATAAGTGATCATTAATACAGACAGTTAACTGACGCCTAATTAAGTAACTCTTAAACCAAGATAAAAGGTTTCCATTAATGCCGAGTTTCAAAAGTTTATTAATGAGGATTTTATGACAGACCTTATCAAACGCCTTACTGAAGTCGGTATATATAGAATCAACTTGTTGTTTGTTGGCAAGTGCATTAGAAATGAAATTTTCATATAATGTTAGGTTAGTCAAAGTTGATCTGCCGGAGATAAAGCCGTGTTCACAAGTTGCGATACAAGAGTTTACAAAGAAGCTGATTTTCTAAAGAATCAATTTCTCAAAAAGTTTAGGTATAGACGATTGAATACAGATATGCCGATAATTATCAACAAAGGATATATCACCACTTTTAAATACAGGAGTTAGGTAGCTAAGTTTCCATATTTGTGGAAAGTGTCCTGTGGAGAGTGACTTGTTAAACAGTATATTAAGCGGAACAGATAAACTTTGGGCACAATTCTTAAGTAAGATGGAAGGAATCTTATCAGGTCCCGAGCTTGTTTTGGGTTCAAGTGATTCAATACAGACTATAATGTCTTCAATATCAATGTGTATTTGCGATAAGTGTAAATTTATATCCGAATTGAAGTACGGAATTAAATCATCTGGAATATCAGGTTCATACACGTCCTTAAAGTAATCAGCAAACATGTTAACAATTTCATAAATTTTACTGGAGCTGTTGTGTCTGTAAGGGGCCGTTCAAGTATTACGTAAGCAGATTTATTACAATTATTTAACCCCTCTTCCCCCTTGTCACCAAAAGTAAGCAAAGCTCTTACCACCCCCCTGCCATGCTTACGTAAAAATTGGTATCTATATGCATTTTTCTGTTAATGTATTCTGTTTTTTTATTGATTCATAAGCAGGACTTATAAAAAAGACTTAGGATAGAGGACTTTAATGCACGTAATAATCATTTAAACAAACTAAGCGAGTACCTAAACGTATTAATTATTTGTGGGAATCCCCGAATATGTATTCGGTTTTCAAACATAGACAATGTGTGGGTTGCCAATGTGTAAAAAAAAAATAACTACTGCTGAGCAGTGCTGACGTAATCACTATCTCGACCCTACCACCCCCCCATGTCATCAAAAATAAGCAAAGCAAAGACCCCCCTGCCCCCCCATAGTGCTTACATAATACTTGAACGGCCCCTAACGTATATTACCAGAAATACCAGCATCATTGTTTTTCATTGATTTTGTGTATTTCCAAAAGTATTTTACATCATGAAGTATCATGTTCTCAACCGAATTAATGTAATTTTTATAACATCTTTTTGTCATTTTTTTGCAATCTCTTCTAATATTGTTGAATGCCATATAGTTGGGAATTGTTCTGTGTTCTTTATTTTTATTTTTTTAAAGTTTCTTTATTCATTAAAATTATTGGTTACATGCATTGAGGAATTTTTCGACCACCATGCTTATATTTTTCATGTGTTTCTTTTTTAATAAAATTAACTGAATTAATTCTTTGCTGAACCATATCGGATACTTTCGTACTTTATGATGAATTAGAGGAATTGTGTCGGAAATGATACTATTCAGTTGAGAGTAAAATAGTTCTACGCTATAGTTGGGATCATCTTCCTTGAGAACAGACCAATTTACTTTGTTAAGTGAATGATTAATGTCCTGGTAATTAGCATTAATGAAATTAGGACTACAATTTTTTAATTAGGGGGTCTTACTCTATTGTATTAGGTATTAGTATTGTAAGTGGAGGGTGGTGATTATCAATTGGGTCAAAGGATTCGGCTGACTCATAGACTTTTATATCCTCATCAGTAGAAAAAATTAAATCAAGTATCCGATTACTGCAATTCGACACATTGTTACATTGAAATAGACCTAAATAGTTCGACATGTCTAAGATTTCTCTCTCGCACGCCGTTAATGGTAAGTAATCCAAATCATTAAATTTACAATTAGGTAGGTTATAATCACCGCAAATAATAATATTGTGATTAGGGTGGTTTGATTTGAGTAGCTCGACATCTTCACAGTGATTTTTATACATTATTATATTAGAATTTGGTGGAATATATACACATCCGATGATAGTTTTTTTGGATTTATCTTTTAACATTACAAAAATTTGCTCAACATCATTGTTTTTGTTTTTTAATAATTTCGATGAAATTTTTTTATTTACTGCTATCAGGACGCCTCCTCCTCTTGATTTGAAGCTGGTGTTCCGATTTCGGTCAACTCGGTAGATACTGTGGTTAGGTAGACCGAGCTCCGCTGAGTATATCGATGGTTCCAGCCAGGTCTCAGAGAGTATGATGATGTCTTGTGTGATGGTGGGTGCATTAGTTCTAAAGTCACTGAGTTTAGTCCGAAGTCCCCTGACGTTCTGGTAGAAGATGTAACGTGGCGCGGTTAAAAGTTTTTTGGTATATTGGTTATAATTTTAGGTCTATTGTTGATATATTTAATAATTAAATTATTTTCACCCTTGCTTTTTCGATCCTCCAGCTCCTTCCACAAGTTTTGTACTTCTTGCCGTTGAAGCATTGTTAAGTCGTTCTTGTTCTTGATAATTACATTTCCATACGGTATTCCTTTTTTCTGTAGAACAGTTCTGGCTTGATATTTATCGGACAGTTCGACCTTGATGGGGCGTGTTTTATTAGTGTCGTTTTTACCCAATCGATACACTTTAATTAGGGAGGTATCTACATTTTCAACATTGTTAAGAATATTCTTGACATTATTCAGATCTTCACTCATTGTTGCAGTTTGAGAATTGCCCGAGCTTTCAGGAACATTGAACATTATTACATTTTTAGATCGCGATTTTCTCTCGTCCATTTCATTCAAAGTTTCGCAAATTCCTGTTAAATGTTCCGTTTCGATGTTGGTAGTTGACAAATGTTTGGAATGATTAGGTGAAATGTTCCTGTAGGCATTCAGTTCGCCTTCAAGAAAACCCACTTTTGTGGAAATTAAACTAATATTGCCTAGTAGCACTGAGAGTTGAGGCGTTAATTTACCCATCTGTTCTTTAGTAAATTTATTAGTGGGATCCATGATGGTCGTATTTAAATCACGTATAATATTGTTTGCTAATGTGATGAATGCATATGTATCGCAGGAGTCCATGATAAAGTAGCTGGCAAGATGGGTTTAGCTGCCCTGAGTTGTGTCGGCGGGAAGGAGTGAGTACTTGCGCTGAGCGGCTAGTACGAACACGCACACAGTCACACTAGAGTAGTAAGTCGCGCTCGGTGTAATTAGGTGCCTAATAGCAGTAATGGCGGAATATTTTTAGTAAACTTAGGTTTTGGGTTAACACAACACGTATGTGGAGTAATGCACTACTTTCACTGCACTGTTACTAAAGTAACACTAGAGTAACGTATTACTTATGATCAGGATCTATTTAAATTAGTTATTTTTTTAAATATTTTAGCAGGAGCTGATTCAAACACGTAAGTAATGTGTATATTCGTATTGTTGAGAGATGATAAACTGATTAAATGAAACCATTTCGTCTTTTTGAATAAAACAGATTTGTTTGTTAAAATCTTCCTTCTTCCATTACCTAAATACAACAACAATAGTCAAAGAGAGTGTAATCAAAAGATATGACATCACTAAATCTATGATATGTTTTGGTAATCGCTGCATTAGTGTAATTAACACTAATGCAGCGATCACACCAGGACAGTACAATACTGTTTTGTCCCAGCTCCGGACCCACTGTCCTAGTGTGGAACAGTAGTTTGGAAGATAGGACAATTAACCAAGACACTGTCCCAGAGATGGGACGGGCAAACTATCAGCAGGATAGCAAGATAGTATCTTACCTCCACCTCGGATCTCTTTATTTCGGCTAAAAATGCCGCGTAAATGGATCACCACAATACATCTAGGTATAAAAAACCGATAGAAAGATAATATTTTTCGTGAACTCGCTCGTAAAGCGCGTCTTCGTGTATCCATTTTGACTGCGTTCTGTGTTTGAACTACGATAGAATTGTTGTATTGTCACATTGTCCTGCCTTGCGCGGTCTAGGCTGTTTTATTGTCTTCTGTATTGTCCTCGTGTGATCCCGGCAATATACTCATAACCAGTGGGGGCTCATGACTTATGCGTTTGAAAAATTCGACATTATTGATGTTGTTTAGTCCGAAACGATTTTTTTTCGAAAATTCTATTTTTTATACGAAGATTTTCAGGATGTTTCAATTTGGCAGTGTATTGCACCGATTTCCTGAAAATCTTCATACAAATTACACGAAAAATTTTTTTTTTAGACTACAACAACATCAATAATGCCAATTTTATATATGACTCAAGCATACACAAAAGCCACGAGCCACCACTGCTCATAACTAACGAGGTAACCAGGGAACTAAATCAGTAGGTTGGTAGGTACCAAGTAGGTACCTACAAGCTATTAGGCAGTTCTCGTACAGGTAGGAAAATTTTACTTCTGTATATTTTATGAAATAACGCCTACATCCTTTTACTAAAACTTCCTTGTTTATTTGTAAATTAGAAATTGAAATAAATTTCATAAAAACCGACGTCGAAGCGCCACATAAAGTAATACATATTTTACAATAATCTTTGAAAGCAGTATGATTATTATTTTTCCATCAGGTATCGCCGTTTATTCCTTTTCAGCAAACCGATGAACTTTATTACATATAATTTAAATAATGCTGCTGAACGCCAAAAGCCTTTGTTATGTTTTTTTATAGTAAATGAGACATTTCAAAGCATCACAACTCAAAATGAAAGTGGCGTTGCAAACATAAAAAATAGAATTGACCTAGATATTTCAGAAAACAAAATTGCTGATGTTGAACTGACCTGAGATGTATGGACCTAAAAAGCCTGTAGAGGACGTAAGTGCGTTTTTCTATGATTAGAATTGAAGCCAAATCTTGGGTGAAGGGAAATCTTCTGGCAGCCATCTTGTATGACAAACTTTTGAAATGATTTGTACGCAAAGTGGTGCATGATGAACTATTTAATGTTTTTATTGTTAAGGCAGTTATAATTGCTTATGATTTTTTTGGGTATTTGATGAGACAAAGAATAAGATATGTTATTAAAAAGTTTAGCCCTTCAGTACTTTCATCAAATTTGTTCAGTTTGCAATGTTTTCTGTGTATTTCAAATTCGATATATACATCTTATTTTTAATTTTCCGTAAACATAATTTTCTTATTTTTACGATAGCGGCGCGAAATACGAATTATTAATTTTGGCTGTTTTTAGGATTTTATTAATGGATTCCAGTATAAATATTTTTGGCAAGCGAGAAGGAATTATTATTTCTCTCAATCTAACGTCAAAAAAATATGTATTTCCGCATGATAGAAAAAAATATCAAAATAATTTTATAAAATATGGACGCCGGGTCATATATGACCCTCAAACGTTTGAGGGGTTAAATAGGTAAAGTTTATTTTCATCATCCTCCTCGTCCCGCAGCTTCAAATTGTATTCGAATAGCTCCGTCCAGGGCTTTTTAGGATCCTTTTCAAATGTCACACAAAACATTTTTCCTTAAAATTATTCTGTTCAATCATAATTTGAAACTAGATTAATGCAACCGATAAAGGAATGATTCTGATCGAAGAGCAATACATATGTGTTATTGGGCTGCGCTTCCCTTGAAATCTAGTGACGCTGATAACGTCCTACGAATCAATTCTCATTCGGAGAAAATCTCGCTTATTAGGGGGAATAAGAAAATAAATTAGAGAAACTGTATTTTTGAGTTTGGATGTGACGAGATAAACAATATTCGAACAAAACATTAGATAAGTAGGAAAATCTGACATTCGTATCCCTATCATCCAATTCTTATCCACATACTATCACCACAAAGAAATGACAATCTACTAACAATGTTATCATTAAGAACTTACACAATTGTAATTTGTGAACATATTATTACGAACAGTTTATACTATACATTTTTAGCTTTGTGCGATTAATAATACGCGTCAATGATTGTGATTACGAATGGCACAATAAAATCCACCTTGAAATCAGTTATTAGAGCACTTTGGATCGGGGGGTAAAACTCCGATCGAAAATTGGAACCGAAATATTGTGACGTCATATGATTGCCTAATTATATCCACCAATTAATAGCTCTGAAAGTCTATGGAATAAATTTTCAGACTTTTTCATTGGTGTATAATAGTATAATAAGTAGGCCCAGATAAGAATTTTACTGTCTATATATTGGCATATCTATGTTTTTTAGGATCAAATTGTTTCATACAAAAAACCTGAAGATATCGATTGAGGAGTGGTTTATTTATGCTAAGGATGCTCCACTCAAATAAGTCATCAAGGTGTGTTTCTCCAAGTTTTTATAACTATACGGTTTAAAGAAGTCATGGACATAATCAAGATTGGTATCCATTTAGTATCAATCATTTTTACCGTAGAATAAAAAGTTTTCTTCTTTATTCTATGATTTTTACTAGACAGCATATCGGCGAATTACAAATTAATGAAGAATGCATTTGAGTGTTTTTTACTCACGATGCGTCATCATTACATTGTTTTACTATATCTACTTAAAAAAACGGTTGGTGGCTACAAAGCTTGGGAAGTCAATGAAGGCAGTTATTCACAATTATTATTTTTTTTAAAGATCTCTGAAGAAATCTATATACGAACAATGTACCTTTATTTAATAATTTCCATAAAGTTAAAAAAGTACTTATAGCCCCTTTATATTTTTAAATACGTAAATAATCTTTCTAAATAGAAAGATAACGTTGTTTTCTTTAGTCATCGTATGGGAAAGGAAATATTTTTAACGTTTCTACTTCTTGAAGGGTTCCGACTTTATTATCTTGGTGACCACCTTTTCCATTGCTTTAACACTTCAGTACTTTCGACACTTTTGTTTTGTTTGCAATATTTTCTGTGTATTTCAAATGCGCTATATACATTTTTTTTTTAATTTTCCCTAAAAACAAGTACTGTTTTAGAAACAAGATAAAATTATCTTTCCGGTGTATGCATTTAAAATAAACATTACTATTTCTAAATAATAAAATTTTCATATCAAACCTAAAAAATGTTGTCAAAAACGCAAACGACATTTTTATTTAATTTTTTACTCCAATCGTAGAAATATTGATAGAACTCAATATTTCGATAAAACATTCGTTTTGTTTGGGGAATTTGTAAGAAAAACTGTAACTTCATTTTTTTATTGTTCATGTAATGTTTTTGTTATTGTTACGATAGAGAGATAGATAGATTTTGGCTACCTTTAGGATTTTATTAATGGCATCCAGTATAAATATTTTATGCAAACTGGATGGACGCCCGGTCATATATGACCCTCGAACGCTGGAGGGGTTAAATCACCCACGTCATACACGCCTCCAGCCTCCCTCTTCAGCAATTTCCTAAATTAGTATTTAAGTATGGTAAGCATATATAGCGTACAGTACTGTACGTTCTCGATTCAAAAGCATCATAGGGCTTGCTCTCAATGTTTCAATGACTAACTTTCGTATTTGTACAAGAAAATTCGCACATCTATTCATGCACTTCGCAATTCGCTCAGAATCATACGAGGAACAAGTTCAGTACCCGATAAGGTCACAAAACTTCAAGGAAAAAGATTTTCTGGCTATTTCATATTTTGTTAAAAATATGAAATAGCATCACCGCAATCCATAAGTGAAACCACGAAAAGGTCATCTCACGGCAAAATAGTACATCCGAGTACATGTGTAATTTTCGCATTATTTTTGAGGTAGGGTTCCAAAACTGTGTACAGATCAGGGATTACACTTCATTCTAAAATTTAAAAAAAGATAAGACTTATCCAGCAATAAAAATCTCTAATTCATGATAAATATGTTCAAGATAGTAGGATATACGCATTATTTAACGCATGTCTTCCATGAGTCTAGTGTATATAGATTAGGTAAATGTGTTACATAAATAATGAAAGTGATCGAAAAAATCGTCATCTAGTATAATAACTGTACCATGATTGTGTGAAGAAAAAGCATTATTAAATAATGAAATAATAATAATAATCATCAAATAATCTATAAAAAATATCAAACTTTCGTTAAATTAAAAAGTAATAATATGTAAAAAACTGGTGAAGCATTCCCGGAAAAATATTACGATTTATAAAATATGTTTTCTGATTAAGGCGATGCCATACGTAGTAATGCAAAATCATGTGTTTTTGGTTTGAAAATTTGGTCGCCTAGAAATGTTTCAGATGCTTTAATTAAATACTGCGAGTAGAATACATCTTGGCCTTTGAAATAATCGAGTATTTTTTAGTCTTTTTATAAGCCCAGAAAAAAATAATGTATAAGGCCTATGAAAACTGCTTTAAAGTTCAAAATCTCCTACTTACGAACCCATTTTCGGTTATGATTTTATTGTATAATGTGGAAAATTAAGTTATTTATAAAATGATCGAAAAAAAAAATATTTATGCCTGAACAGTGAACATCCACAAAATAAAATAAAAGGCACTTTTTGGCCATGTTTTTTTCTTGCATAAATCAAAACAGCTGGATGGTGTTAAGCGGGAATTTAAGCCTTATCGCCATCTACGTAAGGGTTGTTATTGATAGCGGCTCAATTTAAAATATTACACGACGTAGTGCATCGCCTTAAACAACAAACATAATAAAAAATTATTATATCGCTTTGAAAAATGTTTAGAAAACAAATATAAAAGCTACGAAACCATCTAGTACGGATAAATTAATCACCGATTAGAGTACAGGTTTCGAAGTGTCACGTGATCAAGTCAGTGCCATCGAGTAACGACAGTTCGCGAATGGCAGCGATGTTGATACTCGTTGTTACTGCTGATTTGTGTGTTGTTTATCGCAAGCATATTACATAAACAGAGTGATTAGACTATTTTAAACAGTGAAGTTTACTTTGTGACAACACTGACGTAATTTGGCGGTCGCATGCCCAGGCCAGAACTCTGGTAGGCCTTGTTGACCACTATGTGACGTCATAATTTGCACGAGTTAAAGAAATGAAGAGAAGCTGCACAAGTTTAGTGTAACTAACAGAGATAAGAATTTATTCTCTGTTTATTCAGGGTCTCATATTACACCGTATTATGATTTTTACGTCTCATAATGTGAGGTAATTCGCAATATTTGATTATCAAGATATGGTTTGATGTGTGATATATATAATAACTTAGTCCAGGGCATTTCATCTGAACTTAATTATGAAATAGACAACGATTAGTTTTTTTGTTCTTATAGATTAGGTGATTTTTTTAAACGATAAATCGTTGTTAAATATCAAATATCATTACAACGGCGTTAAATTAGATGGGACATGAAGCGAAAGAATTGGTTCCACACGAAGAAAACTTACTGATATAATATATTAATTTTTTTTCAAATCTGGTCAAATTATTCGTATTCCTGTTAAAAACGGGACTGCAGGCCCTTAACGAAATAATTGACAGATTTCCCAACAAACTATTAGTAAAACAAGAATGTGTGCGATATTGATTGCATTATATATTGCTTCCAATGATTGCGATATTTCAACTCTTTGCCCATGCAAGTCGCTGTCGTATGGACGCTGCGCAGAGCACCATGTTTTTTGCGCAAAGTTTTGCACAAACCGATTGTACAAGACGACGACAGACCGGCAAAATACTGAAACTGTCAAACCTGTGAAAATCAACTACAACGTGGTTTTGGTTACAACTTTATAACGTTAGTAAGATCTTTAAATAATCGTTTGAGTGGTAAGCGTTCATAGAGAAAAATGAGTACGGCTTTTTTTATCAAGATACTGTTTTAAAATGTGACAGCATGATCATTTCCCAATACAGTCATTCAGAATATGTATATGAACATATAACGGCTCATGTCCGAATAAATATTATTATTTTGAAGAACACGTGTTCCGACTTCCTCATAACATAGTCTTGCTTTACTTGTAGTTTGTTATGAAATTTGTCAATTAATTCGTTATAGGCGTCAAGTCCCGTTTTTAACAGGAAAACGAATAATTTGACAAGATTTTTAATAAATCCACAACATTTCATATCTGTTGGTTTCCTTCGTGTTAATGCTGAAAATGCACTGATATTTATGTATAGGTATCTATCTATGCACAACACAACGTAATATTATCTGTAAATTACGTCATTTAAAAGCATTTCGTTGATTTTTTATCGGTTGAAATGATATTAAATCAAATTCAAAATGTCTACCTATTCTACTCAAATTTACGAAAATGCCTCAAATGTGACTTGATTTTTAATAAGCAATTGTTTGCAGGTACGAATGTACCTTTTGGTACGTTACCGCAAGTTAGTTGTGTATGGTTGTGTATGTAACAATAAAATTATAGTTATAGCATATTGGCTGATTAGTTATTATGCTAATAAAATGTCTGATTAGTTATGATTCTAATGCGAGCACATATTTGTCATGCTTTACTAGTCGGAAAACCATCATACTTATTATGAATACAATGCAGTAACAAACAATTATTTACAACAAATAATACAATATACAATAAAATCATCAATGTCATCACATTATAAACACCTTTCATTTACTCTGTACATGTGTGAAAATTGCCGTGAATACTTAAAGCCCATTTCCCAATACTTAAATGGTTTTTCAGAATGAAATAATTTTAATGAGAATTCGTACCTTAGGAAGTTCTGGAATTTCAATTTTGCTCTGAAAAAGTGATGCAAAAGGGTAATTAAGTAGGCATATGTATGAATGGTTACAGTTTCTACAACTTTTTATCTAAATTAACCACAGAGCATTAAAGTCAACACAATAAATTAATGTTGCCAGGATTGGCAAGCCTTAATAAAACTCGAGGAAAATATAGGTTGGAGATAAAGATAAAACAACATTAATATCTGTGCTGTGAGGCTTAAAATACTGGGGAGGGGAAGAAAATGAGGAAGAGCAAGGCGGGTGAGTACTTGGCTGGTCATATATGGTCACCAAACACGGCTAAAGCCATTTCAAGCAACGTTTCGATTGTGAATGGTTGTCTTCGAGTCTGAATGATTGCGTGCCGAAAATACACTACCCATTATTCTAAATTAACAATTAGTGAAATTACACAAATTAAATTTACTTGCGCACGCCAGGATTTGAAATCGGGTTCCCCGGATTCGTAGCCAAGAATGGAAAGTAGTAACCACTCAACCACGAAGGCGTCAATTTGGATAGCGGCATATTTGATATAACATTTCATTAATAATCAGTTTAAAAAACACTTACCCGTATTCTCGGAACATGTCCTGGTTTGGTTTTGTCATCGAAAGTGTGAGAAACATTGTATTCTCCCTTGGTACCAAAGCGAAAAGGAATTAGACAGCTCATTTTTCCAATACTAATCGATTAACCTTTTTCAAAATTCCACAAATCTCGTATCGCTGGCATATCCCAACACACACTAACTAGAAAACTATTTAATTCGATTAAATAACTTATTTATTATGTGTTTGGAATGAATTTTACGGCATGTCGCAAACACACGGACCATACCATTTAACTGATTTAGTTGTTTAAGCTTGCTGATTGTCGAATGAAAATACGAAGTCATTAGAGTTACTCATTGTTTCTCTGTATAAATTCCAAATAAAGCAGGTGTATTCAATCTCTATTTCGATCGAATGGACTCTTTTTAAATTATACAAAAAATCTCATTGCCAGCTAAGGCATCCTCGGTGTAGTGGTTAACGCATTTTCCATTAAGATCGTCGTCCCACGGGTCGGTAAGCAATCGACATAAACCGAATGCTGCAAGACCCTGCGCAGAAAATTAAGTTTGCTGTAGTGTTTTCTGTGCAGGGTTTATATTGCTTAAAAAATATGTATTTATAAATTGAGTTTTTAGCCAAAAATTTTCGAAAGAAGCGTTGAATTCTTTAATTTATATTAATACATTCATTTCTAGTTCTTTACCAAGGAAACTTTAAAGGACATTATTTGAATAATAATATGTTATCATAATATTATTTACTATTGCCATAACTCGACATGGAAATAAAATGTTGAAATTTTGTGGCTTTGATCTGAAAATATGCAGCGGAACGCTCTACCGTACACATTTCATATTGCTGGTGTCCTATTTACGTCATTTTGTGGGCCTGACTAAAAATAAAACATATACAAAATTATAGTTCGATTAACAACTAAACCTTCTAAAATAACGCTCCGTCGCCTTCCAACTGTACCGATATTTGTATAATAAGTATAATAAATAATAGTATTCGGATGATTTGTATAGCGCCGTTTTAGTGCAAAATCACCTCAAGTATAAGCTAGCTATTCTATAGTTGTGTAGTTTAGCGATGGGTTATAACTTATTTTATTATTAAGAGTGGGAGCTATATATTCTAGAGTGCTAATATTTAAAAAAATGCATTATTGATGTTGATGTTGCTGAAAATTATGTTTTATTTTTTTTCTAAAATTTTTTTTCTAAAATTTTTTTTCTTGTATGAAGATTTTCAGGTAATTTCAGTTTGGTCGAACGGATTTCCTGAAAATCTTTATACAAAAAATGTAATTTTCGAAAAAAAAATCGTTTTCAGCTACAACCACCTCAATAATGTCATTTATGTAATATTAGCACTCTGGAACACCCAAAAGGTTCAAAGAGTCGACTCAATTGAACGACGGCTCGATTGAACGGGAGCCATGAGCTTAGAACGTATGAGCAATGAGAATACTATGCTCGCCCGATTCGGCTCCCCCGATATGACTAGCCCGGTACGGCTACGCCGCTACGCCTCCCCGGCTACTGCTCGCACGATACGGTTCCCAGCGTAAGCGTATGAATGATCCTACGACTCTTGTTACCGGTATACCATATCGTACCACGAGAAAAATAAGTTGCTAGATAGTTAGAAGGTGTAGGTACACATGTCCAAGTTCAGACGCCGTTCACATCTCTGAGATGTAATAACAATTAAGATAATTTTAATGGTACTATTTTTCTAAAATATCTCCTGATAAAAAGAGCAACCGTTCAATTGAGGCGTGTTACGATTTATCAGGAGTCGTATGAATACGGCTCATCAAAAAAAGAGCTAACTCAGTTGTGCGGCTTCTTCATAAACGAATCACCGCTAGTGTAGATAAGTACGACTTTCCGTGATATAAAAATTGAGAGCGATTTAAAATAGTATTTTATAAATTATTAATCATCGAGTGTATGTTGAAAATTAAAAACGTTGAAAACACCGGGAGACATCACAAAGACCGGATTATCTTGATTTCCACAATCTTATCTCGTTGGCATTTAATCTATTTAATTTAATAATGCATTACGTGAATATCACTTTTAAAGTTTTATTTTCTTGTGTCGTAAAGTATGTAGATACATTTAGGTATGTAATAAAATCGTAAATGAGTAAGCAACTCTCTGATTTATTCAGTAGTACATACTACGCAAGCAAAGCATATTAGATATTTTACGTAATATGCCTTTTCATAAATGTCAAAGTTGACATGGCTCCTTAGAACAGCACTTGCCCTGGGACTACATGTATATATAACATGATTATGAAATTTAAACAATGTTCATCCCGAAGTTGACATGGCTCCTTAGACCAGCACTCGCCCTGAGACTGTATGTATATGTATTATTTATTTATTGTTTTTGTATTTAATTCTTAGAACTCCATTAAATTTATTTTTTTAAATTTAATGTAAATCAAATTTTTATATTTTCCGACTATGTGTCCGGGTTAAATCTTCCCCTCAGGAAAAACTAAACCCTTTCACACACTTTTCCACAAATGATCATCTAGTCAATCCACATTAATCAAGTGCATTATGTAAGCATAATAAATACAAAATAATACAAGAATAACACGTCAAATCCCCAGATATCAAATGGAAAAATAATTCACCGACTCCAGATATTTTCATATCAGAGGGTTCGGCTCAGTAGAACTTCTAATTGGACCTATAAATCCTACTGATCCCTCAATATCAATATTTAAAAAATCTTTTGTAATCCTAAATGTTCATCCCGAAGTTGACATGGCTCCTTAGAACATCACTTTCCCTGGGACTGTATGTATATACTTTTTTTTCTTGCTAGAGCAATCCCGATGAGTTACAAAACTAATTGTAGGTTCAAACTCATTATGTTAATGAAAGGTAAGCAATGTTCATTCCGAAGTATTTTTTGAAAACAAGCTATTAACTTCGCTTATTATAAATTATGGTGCTGTGGTTTTTCTTATGATTTTTCTTTAAAAAATCTATAACACCCGAGATAATTTTTGTTTGTTTCCGAACTAAACTGGTTGAACTGTTCCGGTAAAATTATAAATAATATATAATGTGAAGCCATATAATTTTCTGTGTATGTTTTCTCCCTTAGATGGTTAGAAGAAGCACCAGACCTGGTTGTGAGTTTACATTATAATTTAAATGAAAAAATGCTTTGTTTTAAACCACTTTTTTGTAAATAGTTACCTAGTTTCTGTTATAACAACCCAAATTCAGGACCATAATAATATAATCCTTCTTCTAACTAACTTTCTCCAGGATCGTAAAAACATAGTTTAGATTATACAGGCACATATTTTATTATTAAGGTCCTGAAAAGTCTTATTTGTGAAATTGTATGATAAGGTGGTTTAAAATAAAGTAATTTTTCATTTAAATTATAATGTCAAGCCATTATTGGTTATTAAATATACAGGGTGTCCGGGGGTAGAGTGCGCAAACTTCGGGAGGTGATTCTACAAGATGGTAGAAGTAAAAAATATAAAATAACTTTTTTCAAAATTCCTTTCAAAAGTTTATTTTCGCATACAAAAATATTTTTCTATAGAAGAATATTTATTTTCCCATTCAAACAATTCAACTTCTTTACCTAAAAACCACGGTTGGAATTTCGAGAAAAAATACGGTAAACGTTTACCTACAATTACAGTATTTTATTCTATTTAAAAAAAAAACATTTGATTCAACTTAATGTCAATAAACAACAACTTGCATTTACGAATTTGAAAAATATTGATATTTAATATTATTTACGTAAATTAATATTTTTTACGTAAATAATAATTTACGCGAAAATTTGCCAACCAACGCACCATTTTGACAGAACACCGATATGCGAATTAGCGTTTGTTTGTAGGCAGTGTAGGCACCGCCAACATAACAATAGAAAACATGAAATACATAATCGGAAGCTAGAAACGCAAAAATCTAAATATATTAATAATAATTGATTGTACAATTAGCCAACAAATCTATAAATTGATATGTACTTATATGTATAATAAAACAATCTTTTTACCATGTATTATATTTATTTACCTATACCCTTTTAGGTCATTATTCAGGATCGCTGGCGACGCTTAATACGATTTTTTAAAAATAAAACCTTTTTTTTTAGGTTAGGTTAGGTTAGGTTAAGTTGGGTTTTTTTACATGCAAAAATATTTAAAAATACTTGCCTTAATACCCTAAATTTAATATATAACGGGTTTTTTATTTACGTTATTTTTTACCTTTACCTCTTTACTTACCCCCGGACACCCTGTATACATATATTGCTCTCTTCGATAAAAATATGTTAATAAAATATCGACAACAGAGTTTCATCAGTAATTGAGCATAGAAGTGCATGACTTAAGAAATTAAATCGAGGCCATCTTTCCACTTGCCAAGATTAACCGATAGGTTCATTATTTTTTTACTGATTAAGTATCATGATTGTTTCAATTTCTGTCGCTAGAGTCCCCAAAGATAAGTTAAATATAATAATTAAATATTACAATTTGATATTTTACTCATTTCGTTTTTCTAAAAAATAAATATCCATCCTAGACTGAAAAGTCAATAGATTTTGAGCATAAAAAATAAATAAAAGGATATATTTATCGAATACACTACCCATTGCATTTAGTTCGAATTGAATGCGATAATACATAAAGATGTGCGGTGAGAAAATGTAGATACCGTATTCCGTTAGCTAAGTTGGTAGAGCACCGCCCCGGCAAGGCGTAGGTCCTGGGTTCATGTCCTAGATGCGACCGTATTTTTTCTGATTTTCTGTTTCAAATAATTGTTTAAAACAGCTAACATTGTCTTCAATAATTAAATGTTACAATTTGAGGTTTTACACATTATGTTTTTCCAAATAATATATTTTTTTAAATTTGTTTTCACTGAAAACATTTTGTTAAAATATTTTTAGAGACCTGCCTGCACCCAAATTGTATGACAGGTTTTTTAAAAAATATTCTTCAATAAAATACCCGCTAAATTGCCAAAGCAGTTTGTTTGATTGAAATTATTCATGTTTTATCTTGTTACTATAATGCTTTTGATGAATAATTGTCTTGCAAACATTACATTAAAAAATATATATGTGTATTGGAAGGTTGATTCTATTTAAATATTGAATAAATAGAGTATGTAAGTACCTACCTGTTTACCTGTTTTTTCTTCACATTTGAAGTTAATTGTTATGGGCTGTATTTGACTAATCTTCTATAATATTATTATGCCAGCGTCTGGACGGTCTGGGCCCTCTGATTGGTCGAATTCAAATAGTGTGTTTCGGGTAAATTCCGCTAACTTGAAAATTAAGACCCGATTTCATACTAAAATAGGATCACCAGATTTCTTCAAAAGCATCGTTTCTGCTCATATAATTTTTGGATAATATCGAAGAAAATATGTTTTAGAAAGTTCACAATCCATTGGATTAATTACATTACAATGAAAATTATCCACAATTACGTGATTTTGTTTGACGTTTATAAAAAATCACGCGTTCCTTCAATATGGCCGATAAGCACGGCGGCTATAGATGGCCGATAGAGCGCACCTCTGGCGGTATAAGAACGAACCAAATGACTGGCGCGAATATTTAAATATACAGCTCACAATACACATAGTTATGTGAAATTACTTGACCATTAACAAGCGTTTAATAAGAATATTTCTTCTGGAAGCTTATCACTTTGTAATGGCATTTTTAATTATTATTTATGATTTTTTTGCTTATTAATTATATCTGATTTTATATTGACATGTTTTCTAATTTCAAAATTATTTATTTGCGATGCTTTATATCCTGAGTGAAGTATTTTAAGACCTGAATTTTTATCGAAAGTGTGATCATTATTCAAAAGATGATTTGCAAACTCAGATTCACTATTTCCATTTAGAGCCCTGAGATGTTATTTAGTTCTGACTTCAAAGTTTCTATTGGTTCTGCCTTTGTAAAAGAAATTACAGTCATCCCAATTAATTTATAAACTCCTGATTTTTTTGTTTGATTTTCGCTATCTTTATTACTAAGAATATATTTCTTCATTGTTATTAGCGTAAAACGCCGGTTGAATAGTACCAGGAATGTTTTTATATATAATTTTAGAAGTATCGTTATCCACAAACAGAATTCTCCGCCATTGTTTATTTCTATCTTTAGAAATAGGGTAAATATACCGTTTGAAAAAAATATGTTTAATTTTTTTATTTAGTATTTCGACTATCTATTTATTAGAATAACCGTTATTAAATGATATTTGTCTTATGAATATATTGTTTTATGGTTATATGCTATTTGTTTTTTTCAGGTCTTTAAATACTTCACACAGTATATAAAGCATCGCAAATAAATAATTTGAAATTTTAGAAATTAGAAAAAAAGTTAATATAAAAGTAGATATAATTAACAAGATTTTTTTTTAAGAAACTCTCTTTTAAATATTTTCTCACTTAACTGGTCTTTCCCGTCTAACGATATTGTAATTCCTAATTCTTATAAACCCAGCCTACTCTTACCCCTCACCCCTCCTTCCACCTCTTCTTTCCAATTGTAATCTATATTTAATTTTTGACTTCTGTGTATACTTACTACTGATGAGGTGAACTTCGTTGATGAAACATGTATTGGTTGTATATAATAAAGTGATGTTAACAAAGTTATTTGTTTTTTAATGAAATAAAATTTTAATCGGTTAACAATATTTTATCAATTTCCATTGTATATCAATGCATATGTACACAATAAAATGTAAAAATTATATTTATTTATTGGACTATTTGCATAGCGCCGCTTTTATGATATATCACCTCAGGGGCGCTATATTGTAATAATCTACCTTTATATATAGATTTTTACTCTCCTGATGAAGGTGTATATATAATCTAACTTTAAACTTTATTAGATACAGTAACAGTTGTAGGTAAAGAATTACCACCAGTTGGAGTAAAATTAACACCCTTTAATTAAACTGACTGCTAATCTCATCGCACAATAACCCTCCTTTATTCACAAACACGGGTACAATTAATCAATATGTAATAATCTATTATTTCAACTTTGTTATAACTATCTTCAATTGTTGTGACAAACTATACGATATTGATTCAACTTATAGACATTGACGGTTGTAACACATATTTAAGCACTGCAAGTCTTCTATGAGCAAATAATATTAGGTACGATAACAGTTAATATCAGTTGTAGACATGTTGTCAATTCAGTGTTTTATTTTAAATAATCCACACGTAGAATTTCATTTATTCAAACAACTGTCATTCTTATTATGCCTAAATTGAGCATGTTATTATTCATTAACTCCTTCCTGTTCCGTGTTTTAACAATATATACTCATCCTCTCTCTGTGAATGATCTAATATCTATCTTTTAAATGTAACTGTTGTTAGTATCACTTAAACTGGGCGAAGCCCTTCGAAGTGCCGCCCGCAGGTCCTAGCAGCAAATAATTAACTGCTTATCTTATAGTAATACGAGATTTCTTAAAAACATCGTTTTTGCTCATATAATTTTTGGATACTATCAAGAAAATATGTTTTAGAATGTTCATAATCCATTGGGTTAATTACATTACAATGAAAATTATCCACAATTACGTGATTGTGTTTGACGTTTATAAAAAATCACGCGTTCCTTGAATATGGCCGATACGCACGGCGGCTATAGATGGTCGACAGAGCGCACCTCTGGCCGTATAAGAACGAACCAAATGACTGGCGCGAATATTTAAATATGCAGCTAACAATACACATAGTTATGTGAAATTACTTGACCATTAACAAGCGTTTAATAAGAATATTTCTTCTGGAAGCTTATCACTTTGACGGCCGGCGTGGTCTAGTGGTAAACGCTTTTGACTACAGATCCGAAGGTCGCGGGTTCGAACCCGGCGTGCGCAAATAAATTTTATTTGATTAATTTGTGTTATTTCACAATTAATTAATTTAAAATAATATATAGTATATTTGCGGCACGTTCCAGAGTGGAAGATACTCTCAGTATCGCCCTGGTGTAAGACCACCATTCAGAATTGAAACGTTGCTTGAAATGGCTTTAGCCGTGTTTGGTGACCAGATCTGAATAGCCAGGTACTTCCCCACCTTCCTCATCCCCATCTCCCTCCCCTCCCCAATACCCTCAGCCTCACAACATACCCCAATTGGGGATGCCATAGTCTCACTGGCTCCAGACGGGAGCAGTTGGGACTCTTGTGCGGTAATACTGTAAAAAAAAAAAAAAAAAAACTTTATAATGGCATTTTTAATTATTATTTATGATTTTTTTGCTTATTAATTATATCTGATTTTATATTGACATGTTTTCTAATTTCAAAATTATTTATTTGCGATGCTTTATATCCTGAGTGAAGTATTTTAAGACCTGAATTTTTATCGAAAGTGTGATCATTATTCAAAAGAGTCACTTAGCTAAATGCTGATATTATGTAAAATTGTACTGTAAGTGGAATGAATGTTATGTTGTACAATTTTAAAAAAAATCTGTAGATCTGAATTACTCCCTGAGTCGAGACCAACGATGCCAATCTTATCGACGGAGGAATTCTGTAGATCTGTTGGTTTTTTTATAAAATAAATCAGCTCATCTATGGTAATAAATTGAAATCTACTGAATTTAATAATAATATTGGACTGATTTTTACAGCGCGGTTTTCGTAAAAAATCACCTCAAGGGTTCTGAATTTATAAAAACATATTAATAAAGACTTCCACAATCTGGGAATAATGCTGCGTGTACATTTGGGAACCGAAGCGAGAATGATGGGAAATGATCAACAAAGAATTGCAAGCTGGTTTTGCGCCCTTGGCGGTAGCTTAGATCCTTTACCATAACTCGTAGTTCGGCTCGCAAGTGTATACGTAGGATTACGTGCACTACTTACTAATATCCCAGATTGATTCAAATCGGGTTACACTCAAGTTTTTCTCGGCCTACACCTGCCTTATAAGCACGGCAAATTAACTTTTTAAAGGTATTGATTAGGTATGATGATATTATATTGAGAGAACTTTTGAAAATTGATTGTGTTTGACAACTTTTGAAAACCTAAAAATAATGAATCAATCAATACATTACTTTCAACTCGGTTAGACACAAAAATTGAATTGTGTATACACAGCAGACAAAAAATCGGGCACTTTTTTTAAATCGGCATAGATACCCATGATTGGCCTCCGTACTCGCATTGAACTATTTTAAAAACCATTTTTCACAATACTTACTACAGAAATATTTAAAGCACATAAATTTGTAAATAAATAATACTTTATATCAATTATTTAAAACATAAATACTATTTAGGTGTTCTGATATTCGTAGTAATAAAAAAAAATAAGTAATGTTATAATGTACAAGAGGTGTTTCTCCAAATTTCTGAACACCGTTTATTGAAATGATTGCGTTTTCAAAAATCTGCATCCCATCCGGACGTCTCGTCGGGTGGTAATTTGTCACTGGGGTACTTCTCGAAGTTGTTGAGGTCCGTTGGGCTGGTGATGGGCCTTATGAGCGGGGCAGTCATCTTTCTATTCCTAAGCTTATCCCAATCGAAACCCAAAAACCACCTAAAAAACAAATTACATCAGTTTTATACTTAGTTGTTTTGAACAATTCATCATATTTGAACAAAGAATTTGAACAAAACATCGAATTTCAGCGTTCATTTGCGAGTTCTGCGAATGTCTTATTCAAGTTCTGTAATTATTGCATTATAGGCCAGTTACTTTACAGAACTGAAATCATAACAGATCTTGAAAAGAACTTCCACAGAATCTAAAAATTAACTTTTAAATTTGAAGAATTGTTCAAATTCTCTTTTTCAAATTTTCAAATAATCTAAAAAATTTAAAAGAATAATCTAAAAGATTTTTCAGAATATTTGTGCAGCTCCCCACCAAATTGAACACCTGAACAACAACAACATTTTTGGCTGCAACAATATCAGCACACTCAAAAGGTAGCCACTAACATTATATTATTATAATACATATTATCAGTTGTAAAGTTGCATATTTTTGTACTAATAAAGTACGAAATTTCCAGAATCGCTCTTTATGCAAACAATAAACACTACTGACCAGGGTGTTTAGTGTTTACATAAATACCGGGACTGTGGCACACCCATTTTGTGCGGTTTATGGAAAATGGAAAATAGATGATGGAGTGGAATGTTTCAGTTTCTTCGCGACAGTCAATTTAAACATTACATCAGTTGTACGCATTCTGAATGTAATAAATGCCCAAAACCCCTTTTTATGTAACACCACTGCCCAGTGGAGAACTATGGTACCATAATTTGAGTGGGTTAACTGTGGAAAACGGAAAAGAGACGAGAGAATGGTATGTTTTAGTTTGTCATTGGCTTCCAATACAAAACATTACATTAGTTGTACGCTTACAGAGATTGGTCATTCGTTTGAAACATGTATCATTAGATCTCTAAGTATTTATAATTATTACGATCGATCGATCACCACAAAACTTCCTGTACATACTTATTTATTTATACTGGGTTTTTACAGACGATCTCACTTACATGAGAACAATCCAGTTATAAAAAAATTCAAGAATCTAACTTACTTATGATTTTTGATATCTTTGATGCCATTCTTCGCATAACCTAACCGCTCCACCGGAACGGGTCTGCACAATTTCTTGATTAGAATCTGCGCAACTTTGGATATCTTGGTATTGAACTCGATGACGTCAATGCCCTTCAGAATGAGGTTGTAGGTTTTCATGTGGTTGTTCCCTCGGAAGGGTGGTTTGCCCGACAACAGTTCGTGGATGAAGATCCCTAGGGCCCAGTAATCCACGGCTTTGTCGTGCCCTTTATTCAGGACTATTTCTGGTGCCACATACTCTGGCGTTCCGGCGAATGTATAAGATTTTGTGCCGTTTGCTAGATATTTGGCGTATCCAAAGTCCACCTGAAATCAAACAATGGTACTTTTAATTCTGATAAATGGTGAGAATAACGATTAATAATCTTCTGTATGATGCGGAAATATTAATTTTTAAGGCTTTTCAGTAACCTCGAGTTACTAATATTTATCGATTTTATTTTCTTACCTAACAATATTAAAATACATAAATCACCCAATATGGCATATTACTTATCCTTTTTAGTATTATTCTTTTTGTTGATAGATAAATGTTTAAATGATCAAATCTAGAGATACTGACGTGGCTCGTTAAAAATTTTGCGTTCACCCAGAAATTCCTGACAGAAAACGCTAAGCTAATTTCATGATATTCATGTTTCAATCCCAATGTTAACTTTTAGTTATGGTAAAAGATATTGATAATCAGAAATTCTGTTTGATATTTACATGAGTTTTTTGTTTATGTACTCTGTTCACAGTCTATATCTACCCATCAAAGTATTGGACACCTGCGTTTACAATAGCTCATACTGGAATAACGAATAACCCAACAAAGAATAGGCTTTTCAAGCAAATATTAAAATACTGTTTTACCAGTTTGACGTATCCTTTAGAATCCAACATCAGATTCTCTGGTTTGAGGTCTCGGTAGATGATTTCAAGGCCATGGAGATGCTCCAGTGCTTCCACGACACAGGCGGCCATGAAGCGTGAGATCTGCTCGTTGAAGTATCTCCTCTTCTGCAGGATGGTCCACACATCCCCGCCGAGCACTGGCTCCATCAGGAAGTACAGGAACTTGTTGTCCTTGTAAGTCTTGTATAGTCTAAAAATCAATGTGAATTTAAATCATCCGGTCATTTGTTCATCTAATATTATTCTTGGTATGGTGTAAGAGAGTTAGTGAAGGTCATAGCGGAATACTGAATATAATACGGTCATTCAACTAGTTGACGCCATCGGGAGCCAAATGGTCTGGCAGAGGAAACTGGCATAGGGGGAAGGAGGCATTATTCTACGGTATTAATTTGTTTCAGGATATACAATGAAAATTATTATGGTTGTAAAAATAATCTTTACCTATATAGTATCATATCACTTTTATAATTATCTATCTATATTTTAATTTAAAGGTGTGCCCTCGTAAAAAGCTTGTGTGTATGGGGGTTTTATTTATTTGGCAATTAAGAAGATTTTTGTTACGTTGTTATTGTTTTTAGTTTAAATTTGAAAAAAAATATCGTTAAATTTATTTTTTTGTTAAGAAATGGATTCTAGATGGTCGTTCTTGAAAAAAAACAATAATCTAAAACCTCAATGTTTGATGTGAACGAGTTCTGACGTCATGTCGTCGTTCTGACGTCGGACCTACGCCTCTGGCAAAGCATTGACTAATTAAATGTAATGATCGCCTCCTGATGAATATTATGAGGAGGGAGAGGTTACAACGCATCTATCAGCGGCATGCGTGAGGTTACAGTCTTACTTGCAAACGAAGGGGCTATTGCATGTGATCATGATGCTCTTCTCACTGAAGGCATGTTCCTGCTGTTGCTGCTGCACCACGTCCACCTTCTTGAGGCACTTCAGCGCGAAGGTCTTGCTCTTGTCCTTGCTGTACTGGACCAGCTCCACCCTCCCGAACCCTCCCACGCCAAGAGTGCCCACGATCACCAGCTCCTCGAGCTTGATATGATCGTATTCTGGTGAAAATAAATAGCTCGGTTACAAAAAATATAAACATTATAACCATTACAGTCCTGTTGTGTAACAACTTGTTTTAAACATAAAAATCTAGTTAGCCAGTGCGTGTTTTGGCTACCTTCCTAACTTTTTACGTAATATGGTAGAGTAGGCAATCGACCATAATTATTATTAATGCCGCTCAAATAAATTATTACTTATATAGTTTTCTTAATTTCATCTGCGATATATTCACGGAGCATTGCATTTTATTTCATAATATATATTTTCATATTATGCACGGTGCCCGGAAACGTATAGTACAAGCAGGAAACTCTGAAAACGGTGAATCTACATCACACAGAGAACCCAAAAAATTTTTTTTCGGCAAAACTGCGGGTTAAAAAACTATTAGAGCCTGGTTTGCCATTCTACGCATTTTAAAAGACATTAACTCCCTGGCGACCGTCTTTTTTTCAATTTTGACTTTAAAAATTCCAACTTCATACACGATTTACTCGAAAACGAAAGATCTAATATAAAAATTCTTTTCGTTTTTTGGCTCCTAAGGTTCCCAGAAATGTGGCAAGGAGGGCCCTAAAAATATGACTGCTTCAAGGATGAATTGCAATATATTTTAAATAAGTTGGATTTGCAAGAAAATATTCTTATTCTTTGTTAAACACTTAGGATGGGTTGTTTCACAGAATTTGAACAATTCATTAAATTTTAAAGTTGATTTTCAAGTTCTGTGAAGGTTCTATTCAAGTTTTATCACTCTTTCAGTTTTGTGAAACAACTGGCCAATAACGTAGAAACAACCTTTCACAGAACTTGAAAATTAACTTGGAAACTCGATGAATTGTTCAAATTCTGTGAAACAACCCATCCTAATTATTTAGATCAGCGTACCAATAACTATGTTTGCTAAATTTTGAAATAAGAAAATTGAAATCGTTCAAATATACCTAGCTGTATGGTTTGAATAGAAGAAATTTAAAAAAATACGCTATATTTATTTACTTAAAATTAATATCATCTTACCACTCGAAATGACCAAAGGCTTTTTAATAACAGAGGTTTTTGCACCGTCGAATCGCTTCCCCTTCAATTCTTTGATTTCGCCCAAGAATTCGTTGAAAGGACTGCAAATAATACAAAATGATGAAATATTACTGTTTTCTGTTAAAAAAAAGCGTGATTGAAAATAGGGTGGTTACTGGTTCAGAGTAGGACAATTTACTGAAGAATCCGGGTACAAAGTATCTGACATATAAAATGGTGAATCGTAATAGGTTGTTTTTATAAAAAATTATGATTTTGTTTGAAAAATTAATTTCTCCTCCAATATAGAAAAAAACATTATGTGGCGTCAAAAAAGCATACTTTGTATCATGGTAAAGAAACCATTGCTTTTGAAACACTTAATATTTTTTTTATTAAATAGTGGTGGAAACAAATTTTGTTATTTTATTTAAAATTCTTAATTGTTAAGTTGCAGCAGGCGATTCTGCTAATTTATGAACGCGTTTTAATGTGTGGTTATTTTGAATCACAAGGCCGGGACACTCTTTCAAAGCAGCCTCCTAACTTGTATGGGATTTTTTTTTTTTTCAATTTATTCTTATTTATTAATACATCTTAAAATGTAGTAGTTAATTTAAAAAAAAAAAACTTTGTTTGGAGGTTCTCATACAATTTAGGAGGCTGGTTTGATTCAGTGGCCTTGTGATCTAGGAGGTTTTGGTATATTGACTTATTTTAGAAGTTTTTTTAAAATTTATTTCTCATCCATTCCGGAGCTAACCGAACGGTTTTATACATTTTTTTTTATTAGTTTTTGTATACATACATATGTAACATAATCATGAGTAATTAAGCCTGCAACATTGATTAAAAACTGTAAAAACACATATATGTATACAATATATAACCTTTACAAGAGTTAAATTACTCGTGTGTAAAGGCGGGAACATAGAGAAGTTTATTAAAAATTAAAATTAAAAGTTAAAAATTATAACACAATATATACGTGCATAGATAAAAAATAATAATAGTTATAAAAAATAATTTAAAAAAAGAAACTGTCAATTAAGTATTCTTAATCAATTTCCAATGCGATTCTAGGTAGCCAAACTATTTAAGATATCATTGTTTAGTCTATTTTTGAATTTATTAATGTCAGGTTCCAACCTCAGTTCCATTTCCAATTGATTAAACCACATCACTCCATTGTATGTGTAGAAGTGTTGTGCAAAACTGGTATGCATTAATGGCGTACTTAAGCGACCCACTGTGTTATGTCTATTGCTCTCTACGCGTACTATGGATTGGTGTGACTTCTTAGAATCTTTGTGTATTTGAAGTAGCGTATTTTTTATATATGTGTTTTTTAGAGGTGGGACTTGAAAGTCTTGAAAAAGTTGAGAGGTTGAATAATCTGATGGTTTCCTAGTAATAATTTTTATTATTAGTTTTTATTTTTTTTTATTTTTTTTTATTTTTATTTTTTTTTTTTTATATATTCAATAATATTATTATTGGGTTTATAAAAACAGTTTATTTTTAAACAAGTTCTGCTGTGTAATTATTATTACGCGTGACAGCTGTTTCGCCCTCTGAAGGCATTATCAAACTGTGGGTAGCCCACTTACAGACGTAAATAATAATTACACAGCAGAACTTGTTTAAAAATAAACTGTTTTTATAAACCCAATAATAATATTATTGAATATATAAAAAAATAAAAAATAAAATGGAGTTCTACAAATTAAACTTAATAACAATAATTTATTATTAGTCTTTGGGTAATTTCCAGTGGCAAAATTGAGGTTTTGTAAGCTCCCCCCCACGCAACGATACCGAATTGTATTATTGAATGGGCGCTAGTGCGTAGTATATATTTTTAAGAATTTTTAATTTAAGTTTATTTCTTAATTTAATAAATATGTATATGAGTTTTCTTAATCGATTTATAATATTGGTTATTTGAGTCTTCCACTTAAGGTTATTATCTATTATTACACCAAATATTTTATTTCTTTTTTATTTGCTATGCATAGTCAATCATTATTTTGGCATGTTAATATTTTAGTGGCGCATTTTCTTGAATGAATTTTAATATTTAAGGCGATTGGAGGTATTTTTTAGTTATTTATACTAAAAAGTATATAATAGGTTTTTTCAATGTTTAATGTTAATAAATTTTTGTCGAACCATTCTTTTAAGGTATTGATATCATGATTAGCAGTTGTTTCAAGTTCATTCCATGAATTTGCTTGGAATATAATTGCAGTATCATCTGCATATGAAATAAGTTTTCCTGTTATTGGTAATTCAAAAATATTATTAACATATAAGATGAATAGAAGAGGGCCCAAAATCGTGCCTTGTGGTATTCCAAAGTCGCTTGCGCTCGGTTCACTAAGAATATTTTTTATTTTTACATATTGATTTCTAGAGTTCAGGAAACTTTCAATCCACATATTTATTTAACTTCGAAGATCTACCCACATTCTATCCAGCGTCAGGCATTCTACGCCAGGTGCCTTGGCCGTCACGGTGGCAAGACGCCGGTCCTCGTGCAGCAGCGCCTGTTCCCCGAAGTAGTCTCCCTCGGATATCTCCTTGACGAATTCCTCGGGCCCGCCGTCGGGCGGCTGCTTGCTGATGATGACCTTGCCGCCGCGGATGATGTAGAACTTGTCTCCTCGGTCACCCTGCCGGACTATCTTAGTGCCGGTTATGAAGAATTCCTGAAAGTTTTAAAATATCTTGTTAATCATGTTCCCTATCATACGTTTCTTTACATGTTTTAAAGGTGGAAGTTAACTCATTGACCGCAACATTCGACCACCTTAACGTACCTACACGCAGAAAAATGAGTACGGCTTTTTTATCAATATACTGTTAAAAATGTGATTGCATGATAATTTCCCAATAAAATATTAGTCATTAAAAATAAATCTGAACAAATGTTGAAGCAGGTGCCCTTGTCAGAATAAATATAATGGACGAGATGCGAAAATATTATTATTTTTAAGAACACGTGTTCCGACTTCCTATTAACATATTCGTGCTTTACTGATAGTTTGTAATAAATTTGTCAAATCAGTCGTTGTAGGACTCTAGTCCCATTTTTAACAGGAAAACGAATATAATGATATCAGTAAGTTTTCTCCGTGTACATTTCGCAGACCCGACCCCTATATGGTAATAAATATATTTTGACTATTTCCTGCAGCAGCCAAACCGTAAAGTTAAAGTTTAAACATACTAGATACAAAATATTACATAGTGAAATATTAAAAAGCAGATTATTTTATAACATTAAATGTATAATTAACAGCACGTACCCGAAGGATTTTAACCAGCAGTTTCAGAGCATATTTTGATTAAAAATGTAGAAGTGGATTTGATGACTTTTTTCAATAAAAAAATAAATGTGAATTCATGGCACGTCGCAACTGAGTAGTTGGATGCAGCCAGCCGGGTCACGTGATAGGCACTCCGTTTTGTTCCAGCACCCCCGTAACAAATGAGATAGAACGCGTATCACATGATCCCGTCGCCAGTGTGCTCAATGGCAACGTGTAAAAGAAACACATTTTCTGTTTTTGAATGAGAAAAAAAATACCGGAAAGCAAAATGTCATCTACGTTTTTTACTCCAAACATGCTTAAGAATCGCAGGTAAAAATCCTTCGGGTATCTGCTGTTACACCCGGTATAATAAGAATACTATTTATTGTAAAAAAATCATTTACAAACTAGAGGGATGTGAAGTTCAGAGATATCTGTTTGCAGTTCATTAATTATTGTAAAGAAAGCATTTTTACAAATAGAGCGATCTGTTGGCAGTTCGATTGATTCGTCAAATACTAATTCCTTATTTAACGTCCCCATAGTTTTTTTAGATACCTTATTTGTAACCCTTATTTCAAGACAAACGACAAAAGACTAATTAGAAATAGAAATAGATCACGTAAAAATTGCTACTGCAACAAAAAGTCCACCTCAGTAACTACACAACAAGAAGATAAAGGAAAATATGGGTATATGTACAATGTTCAACGCTTAAAAAATATATCTTCGCCGAGTAAGCTCACTCAAAGTGCGTGTTCACATTGATCGCGTCTTAGATGAATTAATTAAGTATCTATGGATTGAGTGTATAATTTCTTTTAATTCTAAGAGCTTAGTTAGTACACCTCCATTCAATCATAAGCAAGTTATTTTGCATAACGAATGACATTATTAAAAAAGCTGTGCATATTGAGAACTTATCCGATACCCTGGAGGCCGTACTAAACGTAGTGGCTTTTGTCTACCGACTGAATCTGAATGGTCAGAAACATATTCTGACCGTGCTCGCAAATATCGCTGATGGGATTTCGTCAATATCGTAGTGACATAAGCCTTTATCGACCATCCACGCTAGACCTCCTGAACTAGTTAATATTGCAGGAATCAACACTTACTCGTTTCAGGAGGTCAGATATTCTGATAAGATCTGTTTGGTGGATTCCCTCTAGTACAGGAACACGAGAGAGGAATTTGAGGTTATTTTCTTGCTCACGCTTCCCGCTCATCAGCATGATCTTCTTGAAGACATTTCTCTCCAGAACCCACACTTTGGCTTTGTTGGTTACTGAAATAATTAAAGGTGGCATCCAGTTAAAGATTTATAATCACAAAGTTTGTTTTCAAAATTCCCTTTTTAATTATTATCTCACAACATTTTTATTTTATTAATCTTCATAAAAAACAGCTTTCGCCCCCCAAGCTAGTAAAACCCCCGTACTACGGTGGTCAAGCATTACACATTGGCAAATTAGACATTAAAAGAAAATGTATTCTAAGTACATACATTGTAATTATTTTTACTAACCATCAAAAATTCTTTTTGGTTTATACAGTTATCTCTAATCACTTATCTCAATTAGAATTGAGATATAAGATTATATTATTATTTAATAAATATCGTAGATGCACTTATACGCAATTCACAATGTACAATAAAGGTTAAATAAAAATAGATAAAACAATTTTAATAAAACAAACAACAAACAGCGAGTATTTTGATGTCAAATTCGGGGTGCCTCAAGGAAGTATTTTGGGTCCAATCCTCTTCTTAATTTACATTAATGACCTTTGCCACATAGAATGTGAAGCCGAAATTATAAGTTTCGCGGATGATACAGTTCTTCTAATAAACCGGAAAAATTAGGCGGAAACATTTAAGAAATCAGAAGACACACTAAATTGAATCAAAAAATGGCTAGACCACCCTTAACTACTACTTACACTTAATGCTAATAAAACCAATTTCATCACTTTCAAAATAAAAAATACAAAAATCTCGGAAGGAAACCTGAACATAAAAATACATTGTTCCCATCACTTAATTGGGCGTTGTAACAATTGTCCCCAATTGTAAAACGTTTACCATGTAACTTATCTATTTGTAAAAACTGATAAAAATTTAATTTTTCATAAACACGGCGCTACACAATATACAAATCATCTAAATATTATTACGGTGATCACTTTTCTAGGCGTATACTGGTTTGGCTCAGGACCCTGATTAGAGTTAATAAATAAATCATTTAACTTAAGTGTGAACTGTTGAAAAAATACCTTGAACAGAAGCGAATCGCTTCGCCTTATACAATATCGCCAGTTCTCCGAAGGCCTCTCCCGGACCGAACACCTTGACCGTCTTGCCGTCCTTGATGACCTCGAAGTTACCCTTGGCCGAGACAAAGAGGTGTGACCCCTGCTCGCCTTCCTTGATGATGAAGCTGGCGGCTTCGTACTCCTTGGGGTGCATGGCCTCCACTACGGAGTTGAGCCTCTCCTCATCCATCAGGTTCTTGATGAAGTCATTAGCTTTCAGAGCTTTCTTAATGAGAGCGATTGAACTGCAATGGAAATAGCAACATGAGGCAGCTACTTGTTTCAATGTTTCTAGCATTCGCCATTGAAGGTGTTCTTACATCTTTTCATGGATGGGAAGGGAAAGCGAATTTATATTTTAATATTATTCAACTGGTCAAAGTTTCAAGATAGTATGGAAAATTCGAATTCGGACCTAAGGAGGATACGGAATGTTGAATGTAGGTGAAGGAATTTTAAAAAGAAGGGAGGATATTTGTTTAGAGAGGACAACCAAAGAAAGTACGGTGTAAAGTTTTCACTAAAATCTAGATCACAGAAAGTACAATCCGGGAAGTCAAGCATGTGAATTTTAGAAAGGTGTTTCTCAGTAATTTATTTTTATATAAATGGGTGAATTGATGGAATCATGGCTTTGATGAAATATCTGTCTGATGATGGAGTACATCTTGCCAGTCGTAGTAGGCTTCATTTGATTGACCTACGTTGGGACAATATTTTGCTTGGAGTAGGTAGGTATTATTATTCTATATTATTATTTTTTTAAAAGAAAGACAATCATTCCTAGGTTACGAATAACCTGACACTATTTGGAAATCTACTATTACCACCACAGTAAGCGGAAAATGTTACTTGTGTCGTGATGGAAGACTTAGCCAACCTAGGAATTGGGCCCCAGACCCCGATGCCAACTCAGCCACTGACCGACCAATTATGCTGATTCAACTTGCAAGTATTTGAAAATTCGTGCAGGCGATATATATGAAGTAAGTAGTACCTATAGCTAAAGCCCTGGAATAAAAAAAATAATATAGCATCAACTCACTGAAGATTTAGAAAATATGTAACTTTGTGAACCGTTCTAAATGATAATATATTACAACAATGGTAATATACGAAACACTTCTATTCGAAAAAATATATTCTCTAATATTGATATTCTTTTATCAATGTCACGATTTAACCCGAAGAAAGTTGATTGACCTTACTTCTGACACAATACACTTCTATTGATTTATCTTTTCAGTGGTTAGTAGTTTTAACGTTCTAAGTTTTGGCTAAACTCAATATAATTTTAGACAATCTATAGCTGTAGAGTGTAATAACACGGCCAACTCATTCGATTTAGAGATGGGAAAATGCGGATGGAACACTTGTTATTACCTTCTGTAAGGAAAAGCATGTATACAAAACACAATACATGGTTAGGTTAAAGCCGCATCTCCAGCGACAATATTACCACAAACATTGAATAAATTTTTTGTGCTAACTTGAAACATTAAGGCATGCCATAATGTTTTTGTTTGTGAAAAATGTTTTTCATCCGATGTTTTGAAAACATTTGATTGATATTACTCCAAACATGATACATTGAGGCATGGCCAAAATGTTTTTGTTTTGTTGCTGATGGAAAAAAAACAACGTTGTGGCCCCGACCCAATGTTTTTTTTTTGTTTTTGTCCGATTTTTTGAAAACATTTGATCGCTGCAGACCCGACTTAAGATACTAGGGACGTGCAATGTCGCATGTTGTACGTATACATTTTTCAACACAACTTTCATATTAAATAATACAGACAGATAGTGACGTTTCATTCGGATAAGCAGGTGAGTTGCATTGATAAAGAAAGGAATTAATTTTAGTAAGGTTTCAGCACATTTCATTGTATTATTGTGATGATGTGTTCGGAATTTTCAGATTAAAAACAATTCGCATAAAGATTAGTCACAACAAAGTACCTAAATGAAGCTATGAACATATTTTACATGCGTATAGCAATAAAGATAAGTAATTTTAATATTTCCTTGTGACTAATTTTCCGATGAATTCAGATTAACTTAAATTATTTTAATCACAATTGAGGATTAATGTGATAACAGGAAGAAAAAGTAATTCATTTTATTTCAGCAGCCGATTACTTTACAAAGCTAATTACGTAGGAAATGTGGTATTAAGATAGAGTTTGAGGATAGATAACATAATGTGACATTTTACAAGGGGAAAATATAATACCTATATTATGGAACCTACAGGATTTAAATAACCATGAGTGAGTGCGAAATGAAATCATAGTTAGTCTCAAATAATTCGACGGGATTTAAAAGAAACCGAAATGACGAGTTTGCTCCCCAGTGGTTGTAACCTAGATGCAGATCGATTATGAGTTGAGTTGACTGTGTGGAATAAGATTGGAATAGGGTGGGATTAGGGTTCGCAAACCGGCAATCCCGCAATCCGATCCGATTTGCGGGATATTCATGTTCGGGATTGAAAAAAATGTTAAATTTACACCAACAACATGCTGTTGTTGGTGTAAATTGGTGCTGCGATGACAGTTCCGCCAACTAGTGTAGAAGCAGGGAGCGCGTTTTTCGCTCCTGGGCTTTTGTGCAAATGTCCTTTCACACATTGGTTACAGGACTCTCCTTAGGATATATTTTTTATCAGTCTCCTTGAAGTACTTACTACGTTAAGTTTTCAATGTTATTTTTTATAATAATAATACTAGTACCAAAGATGATTGAACTCGAACGACGGTGGAGGTATCTGTCAGTAACAGTTGTATTTTTTAAATAATTTTTCAAAGAGGAAAAATACTTTATTTACCAATGTTTTTTTTAAATATTTTTTTTTTTTTTTTTTATTTCTTTTTATTTAGGAAGCAAACAGTCGTACAGTAAAAAATTATAACAATAAACATTCATATGTTCTAGACCAATTAAGTTCCATTAAATTAAATGTAGATTTAGTATTTTTTACCTACACAACATATTAAATGGCAAAAAATAAACATAATAAAGAAATACATAAAATTAAAAACAAAAAGAAAAAATACAAATTTCGCACAGCTATACTATTCACTACGGGTGATAATAATGTACTTTTCACAACAAAAAAATCGAATTAAATAAAAGTATTTTAATTTATTAATTTATTAAGCTGAATTTTATATGATATTAAGTTATGGTTGAAAATGTCTACATCTCGTAAGGCATTGTGAGTTTCACATATACGTACTATTACAGAGTTTTGCGCGTATTTGGATTTACAATGTGGTATTCTAAATAAATCGTTCGATCTGGTGTTTTGCTTGGGGCAACGAAATGCAATCCTTTCTAACAGATATGATGAATCAACTAGGCAGTTCACGATTTTGTGAATATATATTAGAAGATATTAAAGATACCAAATATTAATAAAAAAAGTTCTTGACAAAGTTGTTATTATTTCAATTTGATAACCCTTAATAAAAAAAATAAACCCTGGGTGGGATGACTTGAAAACTGGAGAAATTTGGCTAGGACTGAGGCTGGATGAGAACATTACAGAAGAACAAATTAGGTACTCTCTGCAATGTAGCCTCGTTTTGATAATTACAAAAATATTGTGAATGAACGAAACACGAATATTGTGGAATGTGGAACAATCTATAATACATTATTATTATCTTTAGCTTCTGAAGATAAGTGGACGAGAGATGGCTGAGTCAACTCGTCAGCCCGCCGCGTCCCAATAGCTCGGTAACGACAATGAATCGACAAACCGAAGACCCTGGGCAGAAAAGTATAGTTCACTACGGTTTGCATCGTCCTTACCAGTGGGGCGACGGGCTCATTTGACACTTTTGCCTGCCGTGGCGGAATAATTGCACATAAATACATATTCTTACTCTGCGTCCTTTTCATATTTCTGGTATTTGATGTCATTGAGGGCTTGCGAGGAGTCTTCCTTGGAGGTGATGACTCCCTCCTTCCTCTGCGCGCTCTGCTCTGGTCCAGTGTCGACCATATCTGATATTCCATTGTTCCCCACATCTATCGGCTTGGGAACTTCTACCGGAGGACTGGGAGTATCTGGTATTGCAGGTGCCTGAAATTACCGAGTTTTCGCTTACTGACAAAATGAAAGGTTTTTTTTGGAAAAATTAACCCATCGGCATAACTGCCGCCAAGATTGGGGGCTGCACTTTTTTCGAATCGGCATATTGCTCGCCCCATTGGTGCGACTAAAACTTTTCCCACATACTTAGATAGTTCACAATAAAATTATAATCTATTAAAGCATAACAAGTGTTTAATTGGGGGAAATATGGGGTGCAAACTGCACAGTAATAATCCTTCTCAAGTATGAACAGATATGAACAGGTATTAACAGATGATCTTGAGGTGATTTTTCACAAAAACGGCGCTCTACAAATTATCCAATTATTATTATTATTATCACAAATAAAAATTAGTATGCCGATGGGTGAGTAAAACCTCAAATCGTAATATTTAATTATTGAAGAAGTCAAAGCAAGGCAAGGGTCCCCTGGGTTCAAGTCTTAGATGTGACCGTAACTTTTTCTGTTTAAAATTTTCGTTTAGGAATTGCTAATATTGTCTTCAATAATTAAAAAAAGAAGAAAGGTTTCGTTAAGCTACGAACAAATACGAAATGTCTTTTCCATTAAAACAACAACCGTAATCATTGGGTTTTATGCGTCAATGCTTGCAAAAGATCAATAAAAATTTTATGTATTGATTTTATTTAGAAAAGATTTCTCATAATTTAACTATTGAGAAAAGCGAGAACACTGATTGAAGATTTATAAATTTATTTTATTTGAGCTTTGCATGTCCACAGCGGCTTTCATCTCAATGTATAAATTGATCATTAATAATCGCCAAGCAATGCATAAATTAATCATTAATAATTAATTTATACATTGCTTGGCGATTTTTTGTTGTTGTATTTATTAATAAATTTTATAAATTACAATTTTTTGTGATTTTCTTAACTACTGATTATTTTATACAAGACAAAATTTTGAACGCAGATTAATCATGGTAGGTACCTATATAGAAGAGTACCTACATCTTATTGGTTATATTGTCATATTTGAATTTAGTGATTTAAAAATTGGATAAAGATAGCAGAGTTAGGAACTCATGTATTCTTTAAATAAATCTCGCCCCGTTTAAAATATTCAATATTGAATACGGATAGTAAAAAGCGATATAATATTATTTGAATTTGTATCGGTGCTCAATGCATTGTATATTTTAGGAGCGATGAACCAGAATTGTCCACGGCTGCACTTGAAAGAATGATTATGTTCAGTATAATTCGGGTAGCGTCGTGTACGGAAACCAGCTATAAAGAGTAGCATATCGGTAGGCTACTTGTGGTTGCGTCACAATCACGTAGCTTGTAAGTATCCCTGTGCTCGAATGGCCCTATTTTAAATTTGGATGGTGGGTATGGGTACCGCTGCCAAACTATCACACTGTGAAAGACATATACTTCACGGCAGTTTTAAGAGCATAGAACGGTACTTTATTCCTTTCGTACTGAACAATAATCACAATCTGCTGAAATGATTGATTTCAAATGAAACGTCAAAACAATATCTACGACGGATGTGACTTGCGCATGTATTTTATGTATGCCAAATGCATAAAATATCCGACAATGGCAGCAACAGATAAAAGGCGGTCTACTTAAAATGAGGTCTACATAAAATACGGTCTACATAGAAGACGGTCTGTGGCAGGACAACGTCTGTCCAGGCCCACTAGTATTCTTATTAAGCTTATTTAAATAGTTAGGTTTAACCATCGATCCTAAATTACTAATCTTAAATTTTGTAAAAAATTATGGTGAGCTACTAAATTATAATAAACACTCGACAAAAATTAATATTACCTGAACAATAAAAATATTAATAAATGAAAACCTTTAATTTAATAGTATGTACGAGTATTATATTTTTTTGTCGAGCGTGTTATTTTTTATAATACTCCAGCTGAAGTCCCCGGGATTTACACAGAGTTTTTTCGAAATCTCATGGCTATACTTATTCTACCATTCAAACTTATTAGTTTTAAACTTATTTGTTCTTATTAGTGCCAGGAGTGTTTAGATATTTCTAAACATTTCTGGCATTAATAAGAATAAACTTTGAAATTTTATGCGAAATCGATCGAGTAGTTTATAGAGTCTATCGGGAAGTCACGTACGAAGATTGCCTTTTATTTATATAGAAGAAGAAGATAACCGATATAATTTTTTTTTTATTTATTAACATATTATAACTTATAGTATAAGACATAAAGTATAACATGCGAATTGCGTAAGTAATAAAGAGCCCTAATTAGGTTGTAAAATATTGAAGGGTGGAAATTGAAGTTAAGAACATGATTAAATAACAAAGCAAACAATTAGATCCTGTCTAAGTAAAATAAATTAAATAGATGCGACATAAGATCAATTATAAATAGGCGGATTTTTACTAGCCACAGTATGTACTATGCATGGTAAGTACTTGTAATTCATTGTCCACTAGATTATAGATTGTCAATAATGACGTAGAAATGAGATTTACAAAGATTACGTAAATAACTGTACACAAACAGAATTTAAAAAAAACTCTTCATATCCAAAACCTGAAGAAACAATAACTTTGGCATTATTTCAATAATCTTAAATAATAAAAAACAAACAAATGGTTAATTAATTATTGACCAATTCAAATGCAAATAAATAAATCCCTTTAAATATCAAAATATAAGAAATAACATTACTAACTACATAATAATATATATATATTTTTTTTTTATGTGACACCTCACAAGAGTGTCCCTGCCTGTGCAGTGCACAGACAGGGGAACTATGTCACCACCCGGTTGGGCGGCGTTGTGAGGCGGAGTAAGGTAGGGGCTGTAGGAAGGGATTTGTTAATGCGGGCCTTGAAGAGGCTCGGATTATAGGAGGGAGGAAAAACAGATGCCGGTAGCTCGTTCCGCATACGAGCCGACTTACACAAAAACGAATCGTAAAAACGACCCGTTCTCATGAAGCCAACGTCAACCGTGAACGGGTGTTCAGTTCGTGTCCGTCGAGTTTCGCGCACGTGCACCGGTGCATCAGGAATCAATGCTGCTAGCTCCTTGGAGCAGGCTCCATTGAAATACCTGTAGAACAGACACAGCATGCCTACATTGCGTCTATGCATCAGAGAAGGCAATCGGTCTGTTAACAACGGATTGTCAATCAGACGGATCGCTCTCCTTTGCACAGACTCAAGCAGGTTTATCAAGTATTATGGGGCACCAGCCCAAAGGTGGCTCCCAAATTCAATAGTTGGGCGGACTTGAGACTTGTACAGGGTCAGCAGCTGGTCACTGTTGAAGAATCTCCTAGCCCTGTACAAGACGCCCAACTTTTTGGAGGCCTGATTTACTCGGGCTTCTATGGATCCCCGATACTTGAGCTGGTCTGATATAGTAACTCCAAGCATTCTCAAGAAACTCATATTTAAATAATAATAATTGAAGTGCATCGTAGTCGCCTCCTCTCGAATCCATGGCGCGACATATCCGTATATATAACATCTGCTAGTTCCTTATAATGATTATAATAACAATAACACAACACCAATCAAGTTATTTGCTGTTTTAATTTCAATTTAATTTAATTATTTTAATACTTTAATGCGTTTTAAAGATAATTGTTGTGTTCCCCCAAACAGTTCTCCAACTCGTCGTGGAAGTAGATTATAAATAAATGGTTCTTTGTGATAAATCAAGGATTTATTAATACTTCGCGTATTACAATGGTGACTCGATAGTCGACCTAACTAGAAGCTGGCTAATTGAGATCTGAAACAGTAAGTTTGCCTGAGAGCATTCCCACTGGCCCTGGCGACTACTGGCCACTTCCACTTGCGGACTTCCACGCAAGCTCTATGCACTGCCCTCTATGAGTGCATCTGTGAAGCTCTTATTTCCCAACAATAATATTGATCAGTGCAAGTAAAGAAAACAAATAGCCATAAAATCAGGTTTTAAACAAGCTGCGAAAAAAACTGCTGTTTAAACTTTTCATTGATGTTAAGGCGACATAAGACTCACATTTTAATTATTTATGATAAACGTTTTACTAAAATCTCAAATGTTTCTCGAGGGAGACCGACGGATGTAAGTTATTTATATTTAAAATTAATAAAAACAGGACATTACCATTAAAATATTTTATGTAAAACGGTTTGAAAAGTTTATAAAACGTTTTTCAACTATAAAATTAGCAGTAAGCATTAGATGTTATTTTTCTAGACGGTGAATTAGTAACTTCCCGAGGGATCCCTATAGAAACATTTGAGATTTTGTTAATAAGTTCAACAGAAATAATTCAAATAAACCCCACGGAATGATAGATTTTCTAGGCCTGCTAAGGCAAAGTCGACCGTAGGACCGTCCACTACGCCGGTCCGCGTGCCGAATATTGTTTTTACTCGAAGAGATTTGATAGGGCAAATTCAACCGCAGGTATGTCCAATACACCATATATTTGTGCATGGCTTCTTCACTTGCGTCGGTAAGATTCTGGCTTTATTTTTAGGGTATTGTCTTTAAAACTGCATTTCTGTGTGCCTGCATTATTGATAATGATAATATGCAAGTCGTTTACTGAAATGAGAGAATTAGCTCGTTTGCATGCTCTCTGTAAATAAATTCCTCGAAAGTTAATATCAGAAATAAATCACTCACGTTAATATGTTTGGCCGAATTGGTAAAACCAAAACTTTGCAGAAAACCTGCGAAGGTCAAAATACTTACGTGCTGATATGTTCCTACCGTAATACTGGATTCCATAGCGTTGGTAGATTCTTATTTGATTGCACTGATTTTACTGACAATAAATATAAAATTGCAAAACCGAATCAAATTAGTTGGTCCCACCAATATTTTTCGTACATTAACTTACTACCTGGCGTGTACCCGGCGTTGCTGGAAGTTATCCTTACGAGATAGAGATACACCATCGAAGAATTTTCTGTAGGCTTTCGACATACAATTCCTTAGTAGGTAAATTATTTTGATGTATTTCATAAGGTTTATCCAGCGATATGTAAACGCCTGAAAATATTTTTTTACGACTTGATTACCAAACGTCGATTTTTTTATATTTTTTATAAATATAAAATGCATGTATTGTATATGTAAACCTTCCGAAAGAAATTCTCTAAATGATAGTGAAAACCCAATCAAGTTTAGAAGAACTAAGCGCACAAATAGATTTTTTTTTTTTTTTTACAGTAATACCGCACAAGAGTCCCAACTGCTCCCGTCTGGAGCCAGTGAGACTATGGCATCCCCAATTGGGGTATGTTGTGAGGCTGAGGGTATTGGGGAGGGGAGGGAGATGGGGAAGAGGAAGGTGGGGAAGTACCTGGCTATTCAGATCTGGTCACCAAACACGGCTAAAGCCATTTCAAGCAACGTTTCAATTCTGAATGGTGGTCTTACACCAGGGCGATACTGAGAGTATCTTCCACTCTGGAACGTGCCGCAAATATACTATATATTATTTTAAATTAATTAATTTTAAATTAATTAATTGTCAAATAACACAAATTAATCAAATAAAATTTATTTGCGCACGCCGGGTTCGAACCCGCGACCTTCGGATCTGTAGTCAAAAGCGTATACCACTAGACCACGCCGGCCGTCAAGATAGACGCGGATAGCAATTTTATTTTATACTTTTTAGAGATTATAAATTTCTAGTAGAGAAAACATTTTTCAGACCTAGACCCAATGTTTTAACTAAACCCTACTTTGATTAATGTATTATTTTTTATTCTTTATATTGGCATTCACCCATTAAGAGTGATCTTGGCCATACAATACAACATTTTTCTTATTAATAAATACAACAAATTACAGGATAAAATTTATTACACAACATGACATAACATAACGTAACGATTAATGTATTACTTGATTAATGTATTACTTCACACGCTAATAACATGATTTCGTTTATTGTTACACACTCCAGGCACTCCAACATGATGTAGTTCGTGTTTTATGGCCTACCGTGTAGAGTTATCAATTGGCAATAAATAACGTAAAGCCGTTGCTGTTCCATCGGTAAGGCATTTTGATTAGATACGTTTAGCGTTGACATTATACAACCAAGGACTTACGTACAATGACTAATCTCTCTTTAGTTTTCAAATCGAAGAAAAAACAATTCGTCACATATTTTTAAATGATTCTCTATCAATATCAGACTATATCTGATTATTTTAAACTTTACTCGTGACATATTATACTAACTTTAATACCGGGTTTCGACAGGTAATCACCGAGAAAAACTATTATAAATATTATTTGTGGCGTGTCGGTACAGTATGTATACTAACATTACTAACGTACATAGTGACTGAAATTTGGTCCAAATATTGAAGGACTTATACGAAAGGACATAATATTTAACTTATTAAAAAGGTTATGTAAATACTAGTGGAGCCCGTAATGCTTCGCTATTTCTAATTCCTTTAACGGGTGTCTCCGACTTCTTTCACCATTCACTACTGTATATCATAATGTTACTGTTAAAAAACTACATTCATTCGACTCCGTGTCTCATTTGGTAGACATTTCGTTAGAAACATTATAAAAAATTATAATTAATGATTTGCAAAAATAATACGTCTTCTACTAGAAATGATTTTTAGTTTGCCTTTAGTTTCGATAGATCATCTCAATTAGTCACCGTGTTACGTATATATGACTGAATACAATCGAGAATCTATGTGAAAATTGTTATGTAAATAAAACTGTAATGAAATCTTTGTATATTTTATATTTCTATAAACAATACTATTACATGGTGCTGAGGTGCCTCCAAGTACAAGGCTTTCTCAGTTCTGAGATATTGACCTCTTTTACTCTTCACATACTTTTTTACTTTTTGCCCTCGGTAGTCGTTGCCGTCAGAACGACTAGACCAATCATGGTGATTTTATGCGTTGACACCTTTTGCATGAATTCCATGATTTGTTTAAATACACAATATTATACGTATAATATTTGTTAAGTCATGTGTGTAAATTTTAATTCATTACGGAATAAAACTGTAGATTTGTATAGTAATCAAAACCAAGCCCCCGCTCGATCGCCACAAACGCACAGACACCTGTCTTTATATAAATAGATAGATTAAATAAATAAATTGATAGATTTAGAGTAATAAATGTTCCTAGAATTTTACTGTGTCACTATTGTAGGTAGTTATGCCTATCACAAATATCTTTCCATGGATTTGAACAAAATGAATATTGATTCTATAATGTGTTTGAGCATATTTATTTAGTCGTGTAAATAATGTTGCTTTAAAGTCTGTACCACGAACGACATATCTCATAAAAACACGCATATTATTAGCTTTCCAAGTGAATTGACCATAATTAATTATACAAGGTTAGTTTCACTTTGCATAAAATTAAATGTATTATTGCTTAAGTCATGCAAAAGGAGTGATATAACAAAGTACGAACACGTAATATTTATTAACAGCGTTGGCAGTAATTTCAGCAGTTTCTCTTTTTATCATCGCTTCCGTATTTAATTATTTCTGCATCTACTTTTTGAACATTCATAAATTTATGGATTTAGAAAATTCGTACCTTTGAGAAGAAAATAAAACAACCCAATTGTCCTAAAACAAGTTGGTTTTAAAACATTAAAAAATGGTGTAAACATGTTGAAAATGTGAAAAAAATATGAAAATACTGTATTTTACTATGTTCCTGCCGACAATCTAATTGAAAACGCTTTCTTCTTTCTTCTTTCGGAAAATTATTTAATAATTTTCCAGGTAGAAAATTATTTAATAATTTCATTCCCAATAATTATAATTATAATAATTTGTGTAATTCATTCGCGTAAGCACTCATAGTCAAGTGAATAATGTTATGTTTAGCAATACTTATTTCACATTGTATTTATATTTAAAAAAAAGGTTTTTCAATCGACTGTAAAACTTATTTCAGAAATAATTTTATTTATTTTATTTATTTATTTATTACAGGCCCTAGTGGGCTTTTCTTTTAAAAAAATACAAGCATTTTGTATCAGAGTAAACACTTAAAAATTAATACAATAAAGAAGAATGTAAACATAATGGCAAAAATGAATCCTCACGCATATAATTTAATTTAAAAGATTCAACAAAACAAAATAGTAGAAGCGGAGAAGTTATAAAAGTGATAGAATATACAACATTTATACTTTGGGAACATGGATATTGATACATTGAAGTAATTCGGGACAGTCAATTTGACTTTGTACCAGTATTAAATCTGTGCTTATTCTTCTTTCTGAAAGTTTCAATAGAGACATTTTATCCAAGAGGTAATTGTAATTTATGTTTTGTATTGGAATATGCAATTTATAATTTATAAACCTTAGAAACTTCCGTTTATTGTGTTCTTACGTACCTATTACAGAATATTAAGTACGTTTTGTAATATTTTTCAGATCACTGGACTTACTGGTGTTGTGCTTATGATTGATCCTGAGCTGACGCCATTGTGGGTGTGCGATAGGTCGAAACCTCCCTTGGTCTTAAAAGAAAACGGGGGGCAGAAACGCATCGTGAATTAATGTAAAAACACCTCGTTGAATTTCAAACACTCGTGCGAAAATTTCATATCGCGAATAACACTCGAGAATAAAACAATTTTAAATCACATTAAATTTGCTATACACATTTTATTTCACACAACTTTTCCTTTGGTATTTGTGAAACCAAATGTTTACACAGTTTAGCATAAGTCACTCTCGCACAAGTAATGAGTTTAAACTAATAATTTAACACTCGCTGATTAGTGTCTGTCTCTATTTTCCTACGTTTCTGAACACAGACGAGAGCTGACTTATCGTGCCAGGTGTATTTAACACAATCTCATTTCTTTCATTCATACCTTGATTCTGTTTTAATTATTCTGTCCTTGAAAACTGTTTGTAAAAGATTAATTCTATTGTAATTAGCATTTATTAACTAATGAATTAATCATAACAATAAGAGCGTGTAATGTACATATTCATTTACGGAATTAAATATACGCGATATCAATGAAACGATCGTCTTTATTAAAAAAAATATGTGAATCCGCACAAAAGTCCAAACCGCTCCCAACCGTCTGGAGCCAGTGTGACTATGGCATACCCAATTGGGGTATGTTGTGAGGCTGAAGGTAGTGGAGAGGGGAAGGAGATGGGGAAGAGGAAGTTGAAAAAGTACTTGGCTATTCAGATCTAGTCACTAAACACTGCTAAAGCCATTTCAAGCAACGTTTAAATGCCGAATGATGATCTTACACCAGGGCGATACTGAGAGTATCTTCCACTCTGGAACGTGCCACAAGTTTACTATATATTATTTTAAATGAATAAATTGTGAAATAACACAAATTCATTACACAAAACTTACTTGCGGACGCCGGGATTTGAATCCGCGACCTTCGAATTGCTAATCAACACACAAAACACATAAAACGTCTTTATTTTGCGAAACTTAAAAAAAAATGCAGTTGTGCTTTTTTGTGAATGTGTTTTTTTTTTAATACGAATTATTAATTTATTTTAATACATTTGTTGTATTTCTGAATGATTGAATATCTTGGAACAGTTGGAAACATGAGACAGAAGTCGTTTATCTTTGTAATATCTAAGTTTGCGCTACAATCTTATCTTAGTCGAGCATAATCTAGTAAAAATAATACGTATTTAATGCCAGCGTAATTACACACAAACGTACATACAATTAATGAGATAGGCATATCTATTTGTTGAAGTAAGCCGATCGATGAAGAAACCGAACAACTGTCGTAATCTCTGCCATTTTTTATAAATATGACATTCTTCGTTTATAGATTTAAAATAATAATATTTTAAGTAATGTGTCATTGGGAAGTAACATGTCGGCTTCTCGTTAAAAAATGGTCATGATTTTAATTAGGTACCTGCCTAGTACATGGAACAAGAAACCGATAGGACAAATAGTGTAATCCATACCAAGACGTAAAGGTTCGCATTGAGGTCACTAGGAGGGCCTTTGAAACTATTCTGTGACAAAAAGAAATTCATGGATCAGAATGGTGAGTTTTTTCTAAACATCTGTTTGAATTTCAGTATTGTTTTCTTAAATGAATAAATGCAAATCTTGGAAGTAGAAATTAACCCACTTCCCGACATCCTATCGAGCTGACACTCGGCAGATAGACTCGTTGTCGATGACAATGCATTCTGTCAACTTTGGTTCATAATCACGTGGACATATACGCAATTCTCTGAAATTAGATTTTTAGCAGTTAATATACAAACTAAATGTCGGTCTTACCCAATCAGGATATGACTCCGTTGTTTACGCAGTTGACTCCAGTCCCTGGGGAAGAAGGTTTAATCCTCAGTGATACAAAAAACATATTTTAATATTTAAAAATATATATTAATAAAAAACAACGGTTCTTACTATAGGTAATACATCTATAAAATATATATTTATAAAAATAGATGGATTACTTTGTTTTTTAGGGGCTGACTTTTTTAATATTAGCTCAAGAACGACTCACCCATTCTCATGTGAGAAAAGTCAACTGTGTACAAATGTTGGGCACGCATTTGGCGTGTTTCTCGATTATGCACTGGTGCCAAAGGGATCAATGACTGCCTCCTCGGAGCATCTTCCATTATTATACCAGTAGAACAAAGACAGCATACATACCTGACTCGTGTGCTCTAAATATTGCAACCCGCCTGTTAAGATTAGGGAATCTATCAAACGGACCGCCCGTTTCTGCATTAGTCGAGGGTTTTTTCATGTATTTTGGGGCTCCGGAACAGAGGTGGCTGCCAAATTGAGCAGTGGGGCGCACTTGCGATTTGTACAAGGTCAGCTGTTGTGTACTATTAAAGTATCTGCAGGCCCTGTATAGTACACCCAGGTTCCGCGAGGCTGGCTTGACTCTGGCTTCGATGGAACCTCCGTGCCTGATCTGGTTATTTAGAGTTACACCAAGCACAAGAATGGAAGGCATGTTAGGAAGATTGCCTAGACTAATCAGATATGAATGGATATTTGAAACATTAAATTCGACTGGGTTATTCTTACCCCAAGAGGAAACCCTCTCGAGGTAACCGTTCATTCTCTGCTTCAAAGCCCTCCGAACTGTTGGAGTTTGTGTATCCTTTGGGGCCTTGTCAAACAAAAAGCTATCGTGGACTTACTGTCTTCCGCGTAACAGTGAATTGGTGCACACGACAAAAGGTCATTGATGTGAAAGAAAAACAAAGTTGGAGGTAGAACCGATCCCTGTGGGACGCCAGCGAGTGTGAGGAAGAGGTGAAACCATCTGCAACCGTCTGAATCGACATTTTCCTCAAAAAGTCAGCAATCCATGTACACAAGGATGCGGGAATTCCGTAAGTTGGCAGTTTGTTGACAAGTCCTCGATGCCAAACCGGGTCAAAAGCTTTAGAAATTAGTCGCTCATTAATAATTTTGTTCTTTTCAAGGTATGTTTGCAGTTTGTCGTTGATCACACGTTCCATCTCCTTGAATAGAATAGATGTGATCGCTATGGGGTTCTGAAACATGTTTATTTTTTTTCTTTAAACGGTGGTTCAAAAAAAGTTTGTTATAATTGAAGAAGAAAATAATACTATCAAATCTAAACGAAACATGAAACAGAACAAGACACAGAAAATAAAAAGATAACGGTCACATCTAGGAATCGAATCCAGGATTTCTTGTCTTACCGGGACAGCGTCTTAACCAAAAGAAGGTATAGAACAAAAAATAATAATAAAAAATTATACTAGCTTTAAAAGTAAATTCACATGTCTTTGTCCCTTCCCGATAATTATCCCAAGTAATAATCCGGAGAGGAAACTATGAAAAACGTTGTAACGGCCTCGAAAATGAGTAACTGGTACGAGTGCACCTCCGACGAGTTGTTCAAGGCTGCAGGATAAAGATTGTCGTGATGCAAACCAACCTCCTCATAACATATTCAATCTTTTATCTCGTAAAACTGTTAACACAGAAGAAAAATGAGAAACGTTGAATATATACGTGCGAAGCCTACGTAAGAACAATGATAGAAATGAATACGTCCTCGATTCAAAAGAAATTATTTTCTAGTAATTTAATTAGAGTGCATTTTTATTAAAGATAATGATATTTATTTACGATAAGCGGTGATTCTCAAGAGGTTGACGTCCCTAAATGTTTGGTAATTTAACAGCTGATAAAGGTGTTTAAAAATGAATAGACCTTCTCATTATTTACCGAGCGGAATTCCATCTATGTACATAAATCAAACGCAATGTGACATACTATATTTGACCCAAATTATCAATGAATAAATTATGTTTCTAAATAATTTTACTTTCAATACTAAAATGTATAATGTACCTACCATTATTTTTCTCAATTTTATAGCCACCGGCGTTTTAATTAAGATTTCAACGTCACTTTACAATAAAGCAAAACTTAAAATTATGTAAAATTTTCAAAATTTTCAATATTTCAAATATGAACATTATTGAATGACGATCATTGTTTTACGTTTGTAAGGAACTCATATTTTTGGGGAAAGGGTTAATTTAAAAAATATATATTATTGTTTGAGTAATGTATGAGTATAAAATATAACGTATGTGAAGTATGAAACGTATAGTACATAACGTATGTGAAGGATGAAACGTATATATGTAAAATATGAAACGTATAGTATATAACGTATGTAAAGTATGAAACGTATACTATATAACGTATGTAAAATATGAGAAACGCTAATGACTCTTAATAATATTGTAACTTCTAACCTCAACAGCATTGACAATAGGAGATCATACAAATAAGTATTATGCAATGTCGACAGACACGTTTGACATTGCATGCCATATGACATTCTCGTAAAACTCGTACTAGACGTTAGGTTCTTTTTTTTAATTAATCTTATTATAATTATTAAGTTTAATTGGAAGAAATCCATTTTATTATATATTTATATACCTACAATGAACCATTCGAATAATAAATTGTATTTACAAAAAACAAGGTCAGAAAAGTGAGCATTTATACAGGGGCTGAAAATATTAATTAAATTTTCCTTTGAAGTTTGAAGGTAAAGGTAATACAAATGGTATGTAAATAGCTAAAGATGTAAGCCCAATTTACCTATAATGAAACGTTCAAATAATAAATTGTATTTTAAAAAGAAAAACAAGGTCGGAAAAGTGAGCATTAATACAGGGGCTGAAAATATAATGAAATTTTCCTTTGAAGTTTAAAGGTAAAGGTAATACAAATGGGATGTTAATCGCTATAAATATAAGACCAATTTGGGCCTACATTTCCTTACAAAACTGTGTTTCACCATAATTATGATATTCATTTGGGATGGCGACATAAAATTTCATGCAAGTGTAAGAGAAAAAGATTTTTTTATCTTTCACAAATCCACAAAATTAGTTTCAACAATTATTAACACTTTTTTTCGAACAGCAATAGACCAAAAGTCCTTGGCTCGTTAATTATTTGTTGTTGTAACACAACCACAGCCCAACAATTATACAAAAAAAAAATGGAGTGAAACGGCTTAACCAATTACTGGTTACTATAAGATTGGAAACAAATTATACAAAATTGAACAATACAATACAAAACTCTTTTAACAGTATTTCTATCGTTAGTATATAGAAGTAGTAAGTACAAGTACCGAACATTAAAGCCATGCCAAACCAAACAATGATTGGCTCTTCCTTTCTGTCCACCATCTATTCTAGTACTGGGCGTTGACGATAATTCCATCCAACGCCAACGTCGTTATCGTTGGCGATTTTCAACTGTTGAAAATAACGCCGACGTTGACGCAACTATAATTGATTGTTTCTAGTGATTTATTAACTCAGGTCTGTTTCAGTACTTAATTCTCCATACTCGATGAAACCTCATTCATTACATTTGTTATTATATTTTTTTTTAATAATTTAGAAATATCTACACATATTCTAATTATAATAAAGCATTAAACGTTATAAAAAATTACAGCCTTAGCATTTCGAATTTCGATTAGCTTAGCTATTTGTAAGAATATAATGTCCAGTTTTGAAAAATTAATAAGATTAGACGTTTTTTAAGAAAAATAAAACTATGACTTACATAATTTGATAGGTTTACTCCAAGCTCAATCTATTTAAGGTCTTCTACGATTTGTTCTTAAGTTCAACAGCTCGGCTGTGGAACGAACTGCCGGCCTTTGTGTTTCCTCCCTCCTACAACATGGGACTCTTCAAGACCCATGTTCATTCCTTCCTCTCCACAAAAAGACCCTCTACACAGCATCCCCAAAGATGACATAGGCCCTGAGGGAAATTATTTTCTTCATGGCCTCCTGTGTGGAGTTAATATAAAAAAAAAATGAAATTAGTTTAGTCATCAAATTTATATCAAACACTTATGTATTTTTACATCCTTAGTAAAACAATATATTATAATAAAACAAATAAAAAACTTTATTCCACTTAATTTTATTTTGACCGTAACCGGTTTCAGCTCGTCAAAGCCATCTTCAGACTGGTACACAAAATTCTTAGTCTACGGTTTATATACACAACATATGGGGGAGGGGGGAGAGGGGTAGTTTATAGGGTTTTAATCAATTTTATTTGTTACTAAGTCGTTTAAGATTGTCGAATTTCTAAATATTTGGTAATTCCAGTAAGCTAATTACCTTGGGTTTGTAGCTCATTTCAACATTTATTAGGGAAAAAACCTCACAGGTAATATGCATTATTAATGACCTTATTTTATTGTCAAATCATTATTTATGATGGGATTATATTTTCTTTTTGAAAAGATACATGTTTACATTTGAGAAATTATTATAAGAATTAAGAAAGTAGGGACTTAGCAACTGATACTAATAGCTTATTAATTACAAAGTTACTTATTGAAGGGGTACATGTTTACATTGAAGTAGGGATGGTCTTAACCTAACTACATATTTTAATGTCGAAATTATTATGAAAATTACAATGGATACAAGAGCGGAGACTTGGTAAATGATTCTAATTGTTCATTCATTACAAAGTTAGGGTCTATTTTATTAATTAAGCGAGTAATTTCTAAAGATTCTAGTCTATCAAGCTTGTGGCCTTTATTGCAAGTATGGAGGACTTTAACATCTTAGTAAAACAATTAACAAAAACAGATTGAATAGACGCGCGACAAGCAAGTACAATCAAATTAAACGTATAGGAGATCGACAAATCGATCAAAATCGTATTAGGGAATCCCTATTAACGGGTGGTTGCCCGGATCATTGATGTAGTATTATTATCTCTATGCCCCACACACGTAATAATAATCCTATAATAGTTGAAAGTTGAAACTGTTGGAAGACGTTGGTTTCGGTGTTGAAAACATTACCCTGTTGAAATATTAAAGACATTGAAGATATATTTTACTTGTCGTTGATAAATTAAATTGTCCCTTGGTGCTGCGTATCGGCCGTATTGGATGGGAAAATCAAAAAAACGTGCAGTAGGTACGTACATTACCAAAAGACCATTTCAAATTAGGCATAATATCGTTCACGAAGTGTAATCTCTTGACCAAGCCAACACTGTTGAAAACAATAGGTACAAAACGTAGCTAGGCGGCCGACGTTGGTTATTTTTTGCTAGTCGTTGATAAATTTGATTGTCTATTGGCGCTGTGTACCGGCCGTATTGGATGGGAAAATAAAAAAAAAACGTGCAGTAGGTACGTACATTACCAAAAGACCATTTCAAATTAGGCATAATATCTTTCACAAAGTGTAATCTCTTGACTCATTTGATTTAACAAGCCAAACTGTTGAAAACAATAGGTACAAAACGTACCTAGGCGGCCGACGTTGGTTATTTTTTGCTTGTCGTTGACAAATTTGGTTGTCCCTTGGCGCTGTGTATCGGCCGTATTGGATGGAAAATAAAAGAAAAACGTCTAGCAGGAGTTACATAACCAAAAGACCATTTGAAATATCGAGTAATGTTGTTCACGAAGTGCAAACTCTTAACCTTTTTATTTATTAGGCAGTTTAATCGTTGACTGCGTTGAATAATATTCGCAAGTAGGTATTATATTTCAACTATTGGCGCTAATTATTATCAACAGCGTTGGATGTTGAAACAATTTAACTATTGATTCCAACGGCTAGTTATATTTAGATACAGTACTAATCTATTCTACTACATTTACCTTTTATAAGCTTTAGTGAATATTTCACCATCCTCTAGATAAGCTGTCAAAAACTTCCATTCATATTTCATATAGCTATCCATGGGATAGCATGTTTTCAAATAAAGATTTAACGATTTATTTATTAATGAAGTCCGAGTTTACTACTCGGTCCCCGAACTTATAAATAGTGGCTACCTACATAGCCATATATGGGATAAGTTAGCAGAGTTTTTCGTACGTATTTTTTTAATTGATTTATAACTAGCTGAAGTCCCCGGCGTACAGTGGGCTGAAAATCGCCTTTCATAGACATGAGACTTGAATTTTCAAGGGTATTTTTTTTGGCTAGAAATGGATTCTACTGATCATTACTATGCTATAAAAATTCGTATGAAGCAATTTTGTGTAAAAAATCGCAAGTTGCGCCACAATACGAAGTATGTCAAAAAAATACAAATAAATAGTAGTATATCTGTGTGTAAGGATAGAATGGCCAACCTTATGATTCCAGAGATAGCCTCATTTTTAATGTCACTGCCATACAATTTTTTCTTAAAAAAATGATAACTCCTTCATTTGTACACGTAATTGCTTCGTACGAAATTTTATAGCATAGTAATGATCAGCAGAATCCATTTCTAGCCAAAAAAAATACCCTTGAAAATTCAAGTCTCTATGTCTATGAAAGGCGATTTTCAGCCCACTGTGCGGCGTTGCCCAGTATTTGCATAGAGTTTTTCGAAATCAGACTGAGACACTGACCTTCCTCTTATTTTGAAGGTCAAGTGTGCAAAATTTCATCAATGACAATAGTAAAAAATCCGCCACAGACATTATTAATTATATAAATAGAAGATAGATAACGGATAGTTATCGAGAGGATAGTGAAATACTCCAATAACCGCATTAATTAAATTTTATATCACTTTTATTTTTTCATTTATATAATTCTTACGAAGTAATAATAAGTAAGTAATATAATTCTTACATCACAATTGATATTTTTACCTACATAATGTAAAACATATTAAAATATTACATGAATACTAACTAAATGCCCATTTAACAACACCATGTACACACAATGTGAACCTGGAACGGGATACCCGGGGTATATTTTATATTTTAATGCAAATTTTTTAAAAAATTGTGACTTAATTTTAATTTTAATGACTTAACACATTCCTCGCCATGATGTATATATAGTAGATACCCAAAGATATTAGAAGAACGAGATATGCTATGTTGGCCGCCGGACCGTAGGCGGAGTACTACCTAATTAGGGTACTTTGAATACTGTCGGGACGTGTACGCACAGAAATCTGTTCTATGTATTAGTGCAGATACCTTAGCGTAAGCGAAGGTGTGCAGTAGTATTGGTGAACAAAACCGGCGACACTGGGCAAAACAATTCCACACAGTATGAACTGCTCATAGCACATCTCGTTATTCTAATAGCTTTGTAGATACCTAATACATTCAGACAATTTCTACTTATTCTGTATTTCGTTTAGCTTTGTATTTGGACATAAGGTGCACGGTGTTACCGTTTGATGTAATTTTATCAGTTTTTTCTAATCACTATAATTATCGCATTACGATAAAGAGATTTCGGCAAAAAATTCTTTAAAAAATATTTTCATTTGGTTATCTATATTCTTTCGACTGGTAAATCCCATTCTACGGTCCATCAAACCTGATAAATTATATCAAACATCATAACTCCCCGACCTGACTTTTTGTATGGTGGGAGGGTCAGAAGGGAACATACAGGTTAGAGAGCCATTCTAGGGTCTCTGTGGGCCTCATTAATCCCGCCGGGGAATGATCGCAGCAGGTATTCTTTGATGACATGTTCGGTGGTCTGCACCGCACCGCATCCCACCTGTGCATCGTATGGGCAGAGTGGCTGTGGGAGGATCTTATCCTCCGAGAAAAATGAGTGCGGCGTTTTTATCAAGATACTGATAAAATATGCCTTCGTGATTATTTCCTACTAAAATATTAGTCATTCCGGATATATCTGAACACGTGGTCATGCGGGTGGCCTTGTCCGAATAGATGTAATGGACAAGATGCGAAAGCATTATTTTTTTTCTGAACACGTGTTCCGACTTCCTCATAACATATTCGTGCTTTACTGATAGGTTATCATGAAATTTGTCAAATTATTAGTTATTCTAGTCCTTTTTTAACCGGAGAACGAATAATTTGACTAGATTTTGAATAAATTAACAAAATTTCATATCAGTAAGTTTTCTCCGTGTCCTATTGATGGCCGACTACAGTTTAGGAGGCAGTGAGAATCCAGTCTGTCACTCAGTGGGGTCATGCACGAGATGGGCATTTTTCACATCCCCCGATTGCCACTAAAGTTTCCACCTATTTTCTGGAGTTCGTAGGACCCTCTTTCATTCCACCCTGAAGGGTTTTACGTTCGATTTTAATTATATTTGTACTATTTTTATTTTTGTACCTACAACCGAAAATTTAAAAATTTCGTGAAGAAAATTAGCCCAGGAGTTGGTGAAAGACGATAATCGCTTTCAATTCAATCCAAATATAATTGTTTAAAATTGAAGAAATTTAGATATAGGTACATTATCTTTGTGTAATTTCCGCCTTACTTTATCATGAGTCTAACATAACATGATAAAGATACTCTAACATGCTTTAACGTGCAAACTCTATTTTATTTAAAAGATAGACGAAAATCCCGGGTAACGAATGACCCCGGAAAACCGGTGCATTTGTCGATTTACTTCTTGATTTGTCTACTAACCAGCATAATATTACAAATCTGGTACCCAGCGATGTCCAATGTAGCACGTCGCTGTCATACTGTGTTAATTGAATAGGTTTATACATTAAATAAATTGTGACAGATACGATAATCGCTGAGGTATTTGATTTTTATTATTTATTAATTATACCTATTTCAGAATGTTTAACTTGTATAGATATATTATGTTTTTTAAACGTGAATACTGTACAAGAGTTCCAACTGCTCCCAACCATCTGGAGCCAGTGAGACTATGGCATCCCCAATTGGGCTATGTTAGTGGGGAGGGGATGGGGAAATGGATGGTGGGGAATTACCTGGCTATTCAGATCTGGTCAGCAAACATAACTAAAGCCATTTCAGGCAACGTTTTAAATCTGAATGGTGGTCTTACACCAGGGCGATATTGAGAGTATCTCCCACTCTGGATCGTGCGGCAAATATGCTTTTTACTTGTGCACGCCGGGATTTAAACCAGCGACTTTCGAATTGCTAGTCGAGAGACTTACCCCTCTACCACAGATGCCGTCGTTATTTGCGGACGTCCAATAGAGGAACTAACCAATGAAATAACTATGTATTTAGAATTTTTTTAAATCATTTACTTTATGGTTAGCCATAATTACAATACAAACACATACATCTGCTTTAAACCACTTTATTTTATCACATCTCTGCAGGATTCAGAAGTGCACAGCCCTTCATTCACTTCTGAAATATTTTCGCCACCGTGATGACCATTACATTGGACTAGATAGCATTTTGCTATAGTTGTAAACACATCTTTCGAGAATAAAACACTACGAGTATCTTTAAGTATTCTGGTGTGGGTTAGAGTTTCCTAAAGTTTTATATTTTCATTAATTCTAGAATACCTTACAGATTTCAGATCAGATTGTAGCTTCATACTACTGTAAAGGTATACAAAACACCTTACAGATTTCAGATCAGATTGTAGCTTCATACAACTTTATAGGTATACAAAATACCTTACAGATTTCAGATCAGATTGTAGCTTCATACTAATTTATAGGTATACAAAATACCTTACAGATTTCAGATCAGATTGTAGCTTCATACAACTTTATAGGTATACAAAATACCTTACAGATTTCAGATCAGACTGTAGCTTTATACTACTGTATAGGTATACAAGACACCTTGCAGAATTTTAATAGGTAGCATGAGTTAGAGTTTCTTCAAGTATTAGTGTGGATTTTCATAGTTTAATAATTTTTCCTCTCTTTAAAATGAAAACTAAAACACAATATTATTTTTATTTTATTTCACAAATTAATGGTTCATGCACGCGTAATTTGAAATTCCATCAATCTTATTCAGTAAACGGCTTTCAATAACGACATGAATGAATACTGTTTATCTTAGCTTATCATAAATATTTCTTATTATCTTATCAATCTGTTTCTTTGTTAGGAATATTCTTTGAAATGTACTTAAGCCCACCACATACTCAATTTCTACCGATTTATAACAAGTTTCTCGTTAGCTCTTCATGTTTTCAAGTGACAAAAAAAAAATATTTTTGAAGATAATACAAATGTGTACATATGTTATGCAGAAACGTTAAGTATATGAAATTCCCTCGATAGAAAAAAAACACAAAGTACGATTAAAAAAATTATTAAAAAAACTTTTTTTTTGTTATTTAATATGTTATAGGCATGAAAAAATTCACAGTGTGTCTTTAAATGCAACTAAAGCATTTGTCTAGAGATGTTTGCTCTATTTCTAACTAGTTTTTTTTTTTTTTTTTAAATATTACCGAACACCCTCTAACATTCGTATTTACATATCTCCCTTTCAAACCATCTTTAAACACTTACTACGCGGCCTTAATATAAAATACTTATTTATTAGCGAAGGAATACTCAAAATCACAAATTATCGTAAATATTAAGAGAATTCTAATAAGTTTAGGTTCCCCATCATTTTTTACTTACAATAAATATTTTATCTAAATAATAATACATGTCTATACTTGTTAATACGAATATTCTCAGTCAATCCACGTGTTTTCTGGTGGAAATAAATCTATGACCATATTAACCTACGGAATACAAAATGACACAATAAAATTTAGTAGCAGTTAAAAACCCATTACCGCGGTTTGAAAACTTTAACGGTTCGTTTTGAAAATAACAGAGGGCACCACTTCAGTTTACAACAATCCTAAACTGTACAGTCATTAGGATAATTAAACTCATCGATCATAATATCTTTACTTATTAATTATTGATTATCTGACGCAGCACGAACTCTCAAATCTTTGGTGTTCTGGAATTTCTAGCAACTACTTTTACCTCAAACTTCATTCCATCTAAGGTCATCCAGGTACAGGAGCTTTGAAATATACAAATTAACTGTAAATAATAAAACAAGACGGCAAATAATGTATTCTATATACCTAATTCAAGCATTTTAAATAAAGAAAAAATATCTAGGCAGGTAGTAAAAAAAATTCTACACAGGTCGTCATAAAAAATATATACTTGCATACATTATTTGCTACCATTTGCTTGAATTTTCTTACATATTTCATAGAAAATGGTCTCATCCATCTGTATTTTAATTAAAAGTTTTATTGCTAAGCTTAAACTATAGGTACCATATTTAAATTCTCCGTTATCTTTGGTTTAAATTTTCTAGAAGGATAAAATGATTTTATATGTAATTTCAGTCCATACATAGTCCATATAGTGGAAACTAAATCAAATTGCACAAACAATAATAAATAGTTATTCTTCTGCAGCTCTGAGCATTGATGAGAATATGCTCATGGACCTGGCCATCAAATCCTTGGGAGATCCATCTTCAACTATTTTATTCTTCTGCAGCTCTGAGCATTCATGAGAATATGCTCATGGGTCTGGCCATCATATCCTTGGGAAATCCATCTTCAACTATTTTATTCTTCTGCAGCTCTGAGCATTGATGAGAATATGCTCATGGGTCTGGCCATCAAATCCTTGGGATATCCATCTTCAACTATTTTATTCTTCTGCAGCTCTGAGCATTGATGAGAATATGCTCATGGGTCTGGCCATCAAATCCTTGGGAGTTCCATCTTCAACTATTTTGCCCTCTTCCATCACGATGACCCTGTCGTAATTTAGTATGGTGGATAACCGGTGCTGTAAAATAAATAACATAATAATTTTATAGATTTCAAACCATTTTTTTTAAATCGGGCGAAAAATCCATTGCAGTATTATATTAATTATTATTTTTAAAAACCCTTTTCACGTATTATAGCCAGACGCTGTAAATACTCTTATAGATATAAATGTATGCATTGATTTAACACGTGAAACAATGAATTATCAATGATTGGGGGATGTTGTGAGGGGGATGTTAAAGGAGTGGAGAAGAGGAAGGTGAGGAAGTAGCTGGCTATTAAGATCTGGTCAAAAAACACGGCTAAAGCCATTTCAAAGGTGGTCTTTCAACAGGGGGATACTGGTAGTATCTTCCAATCAGGGAAAGATGTACAGATTTACTATCATACCTAATATTGAAAGAGCAGTTCATTGTTCTGATCTTTTGGAATCAACTAAACCGTAGTTATTCCATTGTAAATTATTTTTTAAATAATAAATGTTTTTCTCTAAAACACATTCTTCGTTTGATTGCTGTGGTCCTGTCGACGTGTTTATCAAAGAAAATCATTTTTATTTTTCGCAAAAAACTTGTTTTTTCTAAAATATACGCACTTTTAAGACTTTCTACCTCGGTACTTAATAGAGATAGAAGAAAATTGTTTTCACAAAAGTTGTAGGTAATTTTATGTTCTATTATACTTGTTAATCTATGTTAGCCAAAATTTGTATTGAAAATGAGATATTTGGGAAATACTAGATTTTGGCGCGATTTCGGCCGGTTTATTCAAAATGGCGGCGCGAGCACATGTGCGCCAAGGTCGGAAATCAGATTTTACATTAGGGGACCAGTTTATAAAACATATAAAAAAATTGGGAGTGGCGGAATAATTACGATCGCGAATCGCTAATTGCACTGGACTATAAGGGTGGGTAGCTGATTCCTCCTTTGCACAGTGGTTGATAAAAACACAAGTTTTGTCATTTTCGTGGCGTTGCGTTGGTTTTATCTGACGGCTGTCACAAGAAAAGCCATAAATTCATAATAATTAGGTGAAAAACAAATCAACTCTAACAAGTAGATTCGTGATACAGCATTTTAAGAAATGCAGCAATCTAAAAAGAAATCTGTTTCCTCTGGATTGACACGGCACGGGCACTTTAATTATTGAACCGACTTACAGCATATTTTCACACAGATATTAAAAAAAACAGGCTTCAATAGTCCCCTTATGTTAATCACACATAACATAACATTATACTGCTCGGGTTAAAATATTTACTCATAATAATTTTCATGCAAGATTTTGTTTAGACTGGCACCACTTTGTTCCAATCCTCAAAAATACGGTCATTTTTGCATTTCGCGTTTAGTTGCTAACTTCAAGCTTCTTCAGATGATATTTGCATTGACCCGGTCTGCTTTGAATAGCTTTGAAATTTTGCCAATTTGATTATGCGTTCCGTATTTGCTTTGGTAAATTGATATTTCTCTGGTAGTGCTGCCATTGGGTATTACTGCTTTTTAAAATTTTCACTGAGCGACCAATCGATTTTGGTCAAATAAACCAGATTTTCAACAAAGTCCGCAATCTCCGTCTTAGTACCATAGTAATACGTCCCTAATCCTGGGGGTCGGGCAGTTTAAAGATCTGTAAGCTACTAATACTGCGGTATTACGGCCGGCGTATGAAGTACGATTATGTGTAAGGTTTTCTACTATTCTGTTCCTATCCCTATGAATTATCTGTACAAGCGAGAGACTTATGAATCTACTTCACATTTGGAGTCGATTTTGTGGTACACCTTTTGTTTTTTTTTACTTTCGTTTTCGAGTAAATTAAGTCCTAAGTTGAAATTTGTTAGGTCAAACTTTAAAATTTTGTAAAAAAAATGGTAATTATTGTCCATGCGTTGAAACGTAGACAAAGCGTACACGGCTCCAAAAGTTTTTTTAAACTGTTAGTTGCCGAAAAAGGGAAAAAGTCAAATAAAAATCAAAAATTATGCTTTTTGGGTTCTCTATGCACGGACGAAAATGAGTATGGCTGATTAATTGAAATTCTTTTAAAAACGTGATTGCAGTCCATTCAGAATAAATCTGAACAGGTGTTCATGCAAGTGTCCTTTTCCTGATAAATATAATAATAATAATGATTTATAATAAATCTTCTTTTCTAAGTAAAATATAGAGATAATGATATAATATATATAATGACACAGTATTAGAATTTTTACGAACACGTGTTCCGCCGTCCCATAACACTTTAGCGTTTTACTGACACTTCATTTGTTAAAAGCCTGCAGTTCCGTTCAACAAGAATACGAATTTTTGACCAGATTTTCGATAAATTAGTAATATTTTATTTTAGTAAGTTTTCTCAGCGTATTCTGTAGATTCTCCAGTTTCCCGCTTCTCGTATCACTAGTTTTCAGACATCGTGTATTTAGATGTATACTGAATGGTCATCTTTCGCCAGGGTGATACTGAGAGCATCTTCCACTTCCACTACTAATTAATGACTTACTGACCATGTCTCGATGCGCCCCGTTTTATAGCAGCCCGTCGAGAATATTCAGGCGTTCAGAAGTTTTAGCTACGATGCGTTTGCATGGGCGAACGTTCCCGAATATTCTAGTAGCACCGCTACATTTGTACAACCAGGTACTTCCCGATACTACTATTTCCCATCTCCTTCATCTTCATATATGTCATCGAGTCGCTGGCTAAGGAGAGTTGGGACTCAAAATAAAAGTCCATTAACATGAAAAAATAGAAAATTGAGAGTGAATCCACTTCGGGCAGTCCTTACCGCCACAGTGATGGTGGTCCGTCCTTTCTTGGCCAGCGCAGGCAGCAGGGCGGCCTCTGTGGCCGGGTCGATGGCGGCAGTGGGCTCGTCCATCAGAAGCAGGGAGCAAGGGCGCAGCAGGGCCCGCGCCACGCACAGCTGCTGGCGTTCGCCCACGCTCCAGCCCAGTCCGCCTTCCGCCACTATGCCATCTAAAAAATAACATATATTTTATGTATCTCCGCACTACCGATCTAAATCTTGTATTAATTTTATCATATCTGTGATTCAATCGAATGTTTAACTTTTTTTTAAATTATTTCCATATTTTAATTTATAATTTATATTCGCCAAATACCTTAAGACCCGGATATAGTAATTAAGAATTAAGTAAGATAAACTTAATATAAAATTATTTCATATGGGTTTAGTCGTCATTACAAACATGATATTATTAAACTTATCACTTTTGGTTGTGTGTCGAATTTGAATTTGCTTTGAATTTAAGTTTCATTTTAAAAATTCGAAGTGATTGTGTGAAAAATTCGGATAAATTTCGTATCTACTTCCCACCTATAACATTATATTTGAACAGAATATAATTTTAGAAATTGGAATTATAGTATCCCGTGATTTTTGACGGGTTATAAATAAATTTATTTTTGGGGATCAATGGTGAGGCACGAAATGAAAGAAGGTTGTGAAGGTCACATGTGTTTATTGGTGAGTCAGTAGCCGTGACAAGGAGATGATGAAGGACAGTTGTAGAATACTCCGGTTGCTGCTGTGATGTGTTGGCAGGTCAAGCGCGGGTCAGTGAGTCGACGCCGGGCGCTGGTGACCGGGACTCGATGGAGGTCAGGCACTGGCGAAGAACGTAGGTCTTCAGGCACTCCAGTGCTGACGAGACGGCCGAAGGTGCGACGGACCTTATAGGCGGTTGAACGGGAACGATGTAGACCAGTGAGGATGCTGCGTGTCCTCGTGGTGGTCATGGTAGCGTGGAAGAAGCGCTGGTCAGAGACGCTGGAACCAGGGCGCTTGTAATCCGAGTAGCGCTGGCCGCGGACGTGGCCGAGGCGCTATGATGATGTCCCGATAGAGTCCATGATGATAGGGGCGAAGCCGGGTACGTGTCCCTCGCGCTAGTAAGAAGAACGCGGGTGATCACTCGTTGAACCTTGTAGACTGGTGGCAAAATTATGACTGACTGACTGGCTCGCTGCGTCGGGCTTATTTATACTACTCGGCCGACGGCGGCAGTAGGTAGATGGATGGCAACTAAATTCTAGGCACTCGCACAGACTGTGTGTTTCGGGAACCTTCGACATTGCGGCGATTAAGCATAGGCCGTAGACTCGAACCTTCTGGCGAGTTCTCGTAGTATCCCGGACTGAGTGCGCGTTAGTATTGTCGCGAGTATGCAAGTAGGTCTTGAAACAGGTAGGTTGCTTTGTTTTGATTTCGGCTGCAAATACGTACCTAAGTAGCAATTAGCAAGTACGTACCTAAGTAGGTCGAGCGTTTTATTATTAATTATTCAATGGATTAATATCGACGCTACATATTTAAAATAAGTGTTTCACATGCAGGTACCTATTTTATTTTGGCACCATAACAACGACAAAACAGAACACTTTTGAAAACTTATGTAGTCGTTCAAAGTGATATAACTGCCTAAAAACCAAACTTAACCTATTGTGATATATTTTTGATTTTATTTATGGCGTGTTGAGATTTCTTCTTCGTTAGCCAACGTTTCGGTCTTCGTTACAGTGTGCATCATAAGGGCAGGGGTGGAAAAATTACGAAAATACCAAACGTAATCGAGTTAACCTGTTTTTTTTCATGGATTTTCACGACTTTATACAACTTTTCAAAAGTGTTCTATTTTGTCACTGTTCTGTTTGGTTCGATTATCCTGTTTTGCGAAAGCTAATCCGGGTAGGTACTACTTAATATAAACATCCTACTTTCCCGGCTACCTCCGCGATTCACATTATATCCTTGTACGTATTTATTTCTAAAGTTCAGTTTACTAAAATTCGCTTCTGTTGATATGCAAATACAATGTCAAGATTACGATCAGAAAAATATTTATTGATTGCAATCGAATAGATAAATAATAATCTAAATTATTCTCTCATCGGCTCATGTAATCTGAGTGACGTGTGAACATTTGTGCTCGTAATGAAAATGATGGAAATAGATTTTACGTTATATTCTACTTGATATCAAATTACAAATACATCATCTTCACAATGAATACTCGTAGGCTCAATTTGTTTTTTATTATTTTATTTTAGTGCATGCACTAAAATAAAAAAGTAGACATTTTTCAGTTAACTTTAAAGTAATTTCAATAAACATTTTCTTTGGCACAAGATTTTCTTTAGATTTAATAAATAAGTAATGAAATGTAATTATTAAATTTAATTTTTTATCACAATTGATAAATGTACATTATTCAGTTACTATTTTATCATAAGATGGGAAATAAATACTCCGATGTTGTTTATATATTTAGTACATCAATTTCTTTATATAAGCATACCGTATTGAAGTTTTTTTCATCAAGTAGGGGAATATTTTGATAAAGCTATTTAAATTGACAACATTACAGTATTTTGCACGTTAACAGTATTTTGTTGGATGAAGCAAAAAAAAGTTATTTTGGATATTTTATATTTATATTTTGTACCTACATACTGTGTGGAATCAAATTCAACAATATTTTTTTTATATATGTGTTTTAAACAGTCATTTCCTGCACTATTTACGAGTATAATTTTTTAAATATTGTTATATATGTATGTAAAAGCCTTAATAGGCGTAAAATAAATAAATAAATAATAGATACATGTGATTGTTCAATTTACTGTTTTTTCAGAATAGATAAAAAAACAATTGTTTTTCTTCATAGAACTTCGCTTAATCTAAGTATTTCTATTTTGAATGTAATTTCAATAAAAATAATACCTTAAGTTATTTTAGAATAACGTGTACAAAAAGGCAATTCAATAATTATTGTATAAATTAGAAATTTCTTGAATATATCACAAAACTGTAACAGTTCAAATTAGCTTAGTAATCTGATTAAATGATTACCCAGTCCACCAGGAAAAGCCGTAACAGTCTGCTTCAGCTGTGCCTTTTCCAGGGCCTCCCAAAGCTCCAGATCCCCCAAACGTGCCCCCTGGTGCAGGTTCTCCCTCAGGGCTCCCCCAAACAGGCCGCCCTCCTGGGGCACCGAGGCCACCCGCCCCCTCAGGGTCCTCAGGGGAACGTCTGCCAGGTCTAGCCCGTCTACCGTGATGGTGCCCTCAGTGATGTCCACCATGCGAAGGATGGATAGCAGTATAGAGGATTTTCCACTCCCAGTGCGACCGCATATTGCCACCTAGGTTTAATAATAAATAAATAGTTATTAATAATAAAGAACTTGGATACAGAACTTGTTTAGTTTTCTATAATAGTGTGTATTCGCAGAATAATCGTCAGATTTAGCTGATCATTAGCTACGTTCAGATTACTACAGGCAAGAGGGGTGTGTTCAGGTGTGTCTGATGAGCTAGAAAAGTGCGAACACGTGCAAGCAATGGTTGAATAACTTTATGGTTATTATGACCTCGTATACAAGCCGCTGGCTGAACGCAGCTAATCACAAAATATTATTAACGTAAATTACGATGATGAAATTAATTGCAGATATCTCGAGCTGAACGCCCCTCCCTGCGATCGATGCATGGAAATAACATTATCGAGTTCATCTGTGGCGCACAAAAATCTTAAGCTAACAATTACAAGCTAGTAAAAAATCACACAAAGTGTTCCATACTGTTTTGCAAATGAATTTGCCCAAAAACACACCAATTACATAATAATACTGAAATTTAGTTGACCACTCGGTTCATTCAATCAATCCATTTGATGATCTGATAATTATAACTGTCAAATTAATCTCAATAATCAATATATTTTTAACTAAATGTTGCTAAACTCTATGATTTGAATTTATTTTTGTAACGAAATTATTAAAAAGATGATAAGGGGTTGTCAAATGCATCACTGATAAAATTTATTCATAATAATGTTATCTTTATTGAAGTAAATGTGAATGTGAAATAAGATTTCACAATTTTTTGATAATTTTTCGTGGTTTTTGCAGTAGCGCATTAAATTATCAGTCTTTCCTTTTAGCTAAATTGAAACATACTTACAATATTGTCAAGGTGTACACGTCAATCTTTAGGAATTGAAACGTAGTACGTTTATTGGTCATAATGATCAGTTCAGCTTTGATCATGGCCATTAAAGTATATAACAACCTTCCACGTAGCATCAAACAAATAACCGACATACTTAAATTTAAATCATCACTAAAAACATTTCTTTTAAACAAATGTCACTACACCTTAAATGAATACCTTACATAAATTAAATACCTCTGTTTTTTATTTTTTATTTACATACATTTGTTAACATGTAATTGTTGGGTTATGTAATTATAATGTGTATTTGTTGGGTTAGCTGGAAGAAATAGGATGTAACCTATAAGCTGTACCCTTTATACTCTTTTTGTGCAATAAATATTTTTTTTGAATTTAAATATGATTGTGGCTCGTGAACGAAATTGCGTTGAAATCAATTTTACGTTTTTAGAAACCATTTTAACGTTTTTTTTTAAAACGTAAAAATGGTTTCTCTGCTTTCCGTCTATATTTTGTCTCTTGCATAGATTACACGATATTTTGTATATTATTTTACCTCCAAAGATTTCTGGCAAAACCCAAAACAAAAACCAAATTCTAGCAAACAACTTCTTAATAAACTTAAAAATATCTTTTTAAATCCAAAATTGTATAGCAATAACACACGGAGAACAATGAGTATTTACTGATACATATATACTGATTTATTAAAAACCTGTGAAAAACGAGACAGCAAGCCGTTTCCTAATTTTTGTTTTGTACTTTACGAATATATCGGAACACGTGTTCATGCACCTGCCCTTTTAATACATAATGACGAAATGAGAAAATTTAATGATTTTTCTGCCCACGTGTTCAGATTTCGCATTGGTTTACTAAAAGTTTAACATGAAACCTATCAATGCATTCGTTTAAGGCCTGCAGTCCCATTTTTAACAGGATTACGAAAAATGTCAAAAGATATTTTTATTAAATTAGCGATGTTTTATATCTAGTAAGTTTTCTCGGTGCAAAATCAATCGTAAATTAAAAATTCACAAATTTTAAAAAAGGGTTAAGAAAAAAAAAATAATGTTAGCAGTTCTTGGTCGTATTCATGATATGCAGTTAAAAATGATGGGAGTTAATATGGTCGAATTAGCTCAGTGGTCAGAGGAATGCCCGGCAAGGCAGACGTCCTGGGTTCAATTCCCAGATGCGACCGAATCTCTTAATGTTTCACATTTTTCTATTAAGAGTGGTTAATATTGTCTTCAATGATTAAAATATATAAATCATTTACCATTTGCCCTGCTGGTACGTGGAAGTCGAAATTCTGAATAACTGGCTCCTTAGAGTTGCTATACTTCAGAGTCACTCCTGAAAACTTGACCTCCCCTTTGGACGGCCAGTCTTCTGGTAAGCTGGTAGCTATAACAAAGTTATCAAAATTGGTAAATGTAATTATTAATAAACCATAACTTAAAACCCCAGCTTTATTGTATTATACAAATACCTAAGAATAATACACACGTTCGTCCATATCAATTAATTTAATCAGCGTCCATTAAGATAATATTGATGCATTAGTTTTCATTAAATTAAAATGGATTTAAAAAAAAAATTATCTATGATCTACAGGTTTTGTTCACGATTAAATCTCATTATTCAGTTGGGTTTTGATTCCACTCCCGATGAAATCCGGTGATTTGGATGTGAATTTGTGAGGCCAATTTCGAAGAGCAGTATGTTGGAAAGAAGATTTGCTAAAACTCGATGGAGTAATATTGGTTATGAGTGAATGTGGAATAACCGTCGATTGATAGAAGTCTGATGGCATTCTTCCCGTAAACAGCACAAATGATTTTAAAATCAGATATTTTGTAAATATCAGTTCTACTGTGCTTTCATTGGACACTCAATTTTCTTTGGCAAATAATTTACAAACACATATTTTATATTGAAAAACTATGTTCAAATGACCGTTTAGCATATCGTATATCTGTAAATTTGTGACAAGATTAAATTCAAACAATCCTTACTTTGATTAGATGACTAACTTCGACTGATGGTTAATTTTGGCTATGGTTCAGTAAAGATAATTTTTTCAAATATGAAATCGCTTTTTTTGTTGGAATTTCTTATTAGCATTGTTTCAATATTTTGGTACCTAACTGCCTGAAGAAAGTTTTAAAAAAGGATTGTCATTGAGATTGTGAGGTTTCTTTGGGTAAATTGTATATATCCTTATAAATAAAATAAAATGTTAAGATATATTGTTTATAATTAAGTAGGTAGGCATTTAAGTATATTTTGGTTTTGATTTATTAAATAAAAGATAATTAGAATCACACTCTTTTGGACCACGAGGTCTACTGTTCACAGAAATACAAGTATTATTATATTCAAAGAAACATTCCAACTGGTACGAATTCACGCAACAATGCATTACATCAAACAATTTATTTCTCATAGCCTTCTTACCAGTTGTGGCCCCATAATCTTCAGTGGGAAAAGAGGAATACTGCTGCACCCTCTCCACGGCGCTCATGTACATCTCCACGTCTGAGAGGAACTTGACCACCCAATTGAGGTAGATAGGCACAAGGAGGGTGTAATTGATGGCCAGCCCCACGAGGGAGGGCGTGACCGCCCTAGGGTATATCTTGGCCGAAATTAGGGCGGCGTTAATGGCAGCAAAAACTATCACCCCGCCCAAGTAATCCTAGAATTAATGAGCCTGGTTAATGGGCAGAAGTAATTGTTTGGAATCACGATAACTTTATTGATTGTGAACCACGCAGATAAGACTAGTTCACTTCTATCAAAAATTATACTCGACACTGTTTATATTTTTCTTTTTATTTTTTCGACTTTATGTCCGGGTTAAATCTTCCCCACAGGAAAAACTCAACCCATCCGCACACTTTTACACAAATGATCATCTAGTCAATACACATTATACAAGTGCATTATATAAGCATAATAAATACAAAATAATACAAAAGCAACACGTCAAATGACCAGAGATCAAATGGGAAAATAATTCACCGACTCCAGATATTTTTATATCAGAGGGTTCGGCTCGGTAGAACTTCTAATTGGACCTATAAAACCTACTGATCCCTCAATATAAACATTTAAAAAAATCTTTCGTAATCCTATATGTATTTAAAATAACTATTTTTTTGCATTTTTATATATAAATTCTTTGACCGATCTAATACGCCTAAATTTTGAATTAGAGAGCTTGGTATAATGCCAGTTTCCAAATTAACAAATGGTAATATTGTTATAGTCTGAGAATGCCAAATTCTTTTTCATTTCCTAAATCTGTGTCTTTAAACTTTTTTAACTTTAACTTCAACTTTTTATTATATGGTATAATACAGGGTTTTCCAATAAGAGGTGTTATTTTGATATTCAAGCGTAAAAGATCAATAGTTTTGTTGTTTGTGTGGCACGTAGCGCCGTTTTGTTGAAAGTAAACGTTGTCCAGATCAATACCATCCAATTCCGGCCATAAAAAATCATTAATCATCTCTCGATAGCGTAATCCATTCACCGTAACTGTTGCTCAAGCCTCATTTTCAAAAAAGTAAAGTCCAATGACTCCACCGGACCATAAACCGCACCAAACAGTCACACATTGAGGATAAATAGGCTTTTCAACAATAACTCTTGGGTTCTCCGAGCCCTAAATGCGACAATTTTGCTTGTTGACGAAGCCACCGAGGTGGAAATGGGCCTCATCACTCAAGATGATTTGCATTTGATTCACTCAAGCGAATTTCAATAATTTCAATGCGTTGTTGAAGCGTTTATCGTTCCATTTTTATTAATGGCGTAGTTTCTACTTGTCAAATGTCAAAAAATGACAGCTTCAAAAGTAACATCTACCGAAATAGCGGGCAAAATAACACCTCTTATTGGAAAACCCTGTATTATTTTGTTTTCGTATGATAACTGCACAATAGCTCCCATATCTACTCAGTGTACAGATTCAGGGAACGAGATACCCACCCGGTTGGGTGACGTTTCGAATAGGAAAGGGGGGTGGAGGAATAGGTTTTTTAATGCGGGTTTTGAAGAGGCCCGGTTCAAATTACGAAGGAATAAAAATGATCCAAAGTAGGCATTAAAATAAAGGTATCAAGAAGAATTTACGAATAATGTAATGGAATAAATAACAACTAAACCTATAATAAAAACACATAAATTTGTTTTTGACCACTATAGTTTTATTTTCACTCTACCGGTTTCGGAAGATCCCTTCCTTCGTCAGGAGAATATTTAAAACTGTTCAGTTTTAAATATTCTCCTGACGAAGGAAGGGATCTTCCGAAACCAGTAGAGTGAAAATAAAACTATAGTGGTCAAAAACAAATTTATGTGTTTTTATTATAAATTATGATGAGCCACAAAGTGAATGCTTTTTACAATTACGTAACAACTAAACCACTTAGATAATTATTTCGTTAAACTTACAAGAGCTATTCCAAGCCACCGGTTGCTTGAGTTGAGGATGATGAATGCATTTGTATTAATATCTATTTTATTCCATAGCATCTGACTGAACCTCTCTTGTTGCCCATAAGCCCTGATGGAAGAAAGTCCTCCCAAAGTTTCTCCAAAATGAGAGAATACCGGAGACTTGGTAATGGCATCTAATCTTTGTAATTCTCTGAAAATTTTAACAGTTTTATATCATGTAAACATTCATACAATTTCATAAAGGCAACAGGTTCTAAATTCTTTTCTAAGGATATGTTCTTACCTTGCTGAACATCGGTAGAATTTTTGTATCACATAATAAAGCAGACATATAGGTAATGCAATTATCAAAAACCATGGCGCTACTACGGCATTCACCAATGTAGCTGATACGCAAAGAAATAGAAATTGCAGCAGTCTTTGAATTGATGTGGCTATTTTCTGAAAAAAAACAAAGTCTTTTTAAAAGATTCAGTCACTTTTTATTAATTCTAATCGTTTCATTAAATTATTTCCCACCTTGTCAATGATGCCAATGTCCATGGAGAATCTGTTAATTATTCTCCCTAGAGGAGTTGATTCGAAGAACGATAATGGACACAGGATAATGTTCTCTAATAACTTTGCATGAAGGGTTTTCCTAGCTAAAGCTCCCGCATACTGCCCGATGGCATTGGAAGCGAATGACATGATGATAGACACTATCGATAAAATAGCATAAACCGTGAAATATCTGGTCACCTGTAGAAATAAAAAGATCAAGTTAGTTACTATTATAAACATAATATTATACCGTACGCTTATTGCTGCTATTCCTGTAATAGGTAATTTGTGTACGTTTCATAAAACTGAACAATACATTTTGCAATACCGATAAATTTGAACACATGAAAAATACATGCCAATACAAACCTTATTTGTTGAAAAAAAAATAGAAGCCCCCAACTAATCGCCAATTTAAATCACTACTTTGTGGGTAAATATTCTGAAAATTGATATTTTTTGCCTGCAAGCTGTCATGTATGGTTGTACTTAAGCCGTATCCACTGGAAACATCGCTGTTACCTCTAATTATTTTACTTTCGTCTTTTTTATGAGAATAGCCAAAATTTACAAGGAATCTATCCGTAGAATACATTTTTCATATTTCTAGTGGCATCGTAGTAAATCTCAGATACTATACGATCTTTAACAACCAATTTGACAAACATTGATTCGAATATAAAAAAAATATAAAAACTCGAAGCTTTAGCTTTGTAACATTCACCCATTCGTGACTTCAACTGTCTTAACAAATAATCCACATACGAGGTGAAGATGTTATAATGCTTTATTTATATTAAACATTATTATTTTTTTTGGTAAACTAATGTTTAAGACAAGGTTTTTTTATATGCATAGCACAAAGGGTAACAATTATTTTATAAGCAATAATTATTAATTAATAATTAATAGACTAAATGTAACAGCAGTAATTGTTGAATGAAACACTAGTATATATTGAATTATTTCGCGGATAAGAGATAAACCGCCATAGCTCAGTGGTCAGAGTTGTCGACCGGAAATCGAAAGGACACGGGTTCAAGTCCCTTTGGCGTCATGTATCTTTTATCAGGAGATTTTTCAATGTGGATGAGTGTTTCAGGCTAATAATTATTGCTTATAAAATAATTGTTATTTCAAACATGTTTCCCGGCTTTCTGTGTATTGTGGAATCTCTCCCGCTCGTCATATGGCATAAAGATTTTTTGAGATAAAAAATAAATCCTTACATCATTACTAATTTTCCCTTGCTCTGTAAGTTCAGAGTCCTTGCCGGTCCACCCACTGAGCCACACGTCTGTGTAGACCCTGAGACACTGCCAGGCTACGGAGGAAACTAGGTATAGCGTTCCAGCGATGATCCCGCAGGACTTGAAGTATTCCAGGTAAACCCTTTTGGGTATCGTTCCATATTCCCTCTGTTCGTCAGTCATGAGGCCATCATTAGTCGAATTATCCGTTGCTAAAATAAACATAGCACTCGTCTAAAATGAAATCACTTCAGGAAAAAAAGGTTAGAAATTATAAAAAAATAAAAAGATTGACATGCAAATTTTAGAAAACCGTTAAAACCAAAAGACGGAATTTATAAAGTCAGTCACTTACATACATACATATAGTAATATATATATGAAGTAATACGGTATGATATTAAAAAAGTAGGGTTTTTAGATAACAATTTTTTCCCTACCGAGAAAATACAAGACCTCTAAGTCTATAATAATAGCCAGGTAAAATTTTAAACACCCATTTATGGTAAAATTGAGAGGCACAATGACGCCGTTCTATTTGTATAAAGAGCAGTAACTATAAATTCAGTAAATTTAAATGATCACCACTTCATGGCAAATAAAAAAAATATATTAAAAAAATCAATTGCAAGCAAACTACAAAGCGAAGATCTGCTTAACTCAAGAGCCTCCGGCTCCGTGAGAAAGGGGTAAAGTTATCAACTAGCAAGCCAAAGGTCGCGGGTTCAAATCCCGGCGTGCGCAAGTAAATTTTATTTGATAAATTTGTGGTATTTCACAAGTCATTCATTAAAAATAATATATAGTATATTTGCGGCACATTCCAGAGTGGAAGATACTCTTAGTATCGCCCTGGTGTAAGACCGCCATGCAGAATTGAAACATGGCTTGAAATGGCTTTGGCCGTGTTTGGTGACCAGATCTGAATAGCCCCATCTTCCTCTTCCTCATTTCCTTCCCCCCACTACCTTCAGCCTCACAACGGTTGGGAGCAGTCGGGACTCTTGTGCGGTATTTACATTTAAAAAGTATATTAAAAAGAGCAGCAAAAACTCTCGAACGGGAAGCTTCAAGAAACTTGCACAGTTTTCCACTACAACACAACTATCAGCGCTTTGAAATACGCGGTTAACTTTAACAAAATATGGAAAAATGTCTTTGTTTTTCCAATTTCCAGTTATTCAATATGAAAAAAAAATATTTTGAAAGACGTAATTTTAAAAGCGGGGGAAGCAGGGTAGTAAAAAGTAAAACTTATATTATATACTTGACAAATTGTATCGAAAACTATTTCAAGCCATTTCTTTTATGGAAATTACTGTCATCCAGAATCCTTGCAAAATAATAAAGAACAGGGTTATTAGTTATTAGTGTCATCACTATACTTATCGGTTAGGTACTTCAATAAACGTGAATGACATGTTGTTTATTTTGATTCCAATGTCCTGTCCTTTGCCTTTAATGCGGCCAATGTTAATATAATATTTACAACAATAAATCAAAATGACCTACAAAAGTCTTCATCGTCCATAAAGTCATCGCTGGCGGCCGAGTTGGTGGAGATAATTCTCCGGATGGGAGTGTGTTCGGGGTCGGGCGAGGACACCGCGCATCTGCAATCATGCACATGTGTCATATTGCAATAAATTCTTTTAATTGATACGGGAATCAAAACTGCATCCAGTTGCATGCGGTCCTACCGCTGAGAACTCCGTTGTAACTTGTAACCTCTCTTTCTGATAATTGCGCTATGGGAAAGAGGTGATGGTGCAAAGTATCCATCACCGATATACCTATAGGAGCCTAATATATGTTGGGTTTAAGAACCTCGGTTCAATGTGCTGTTAAGAGTAAGAGATTACAAGAGAGGATATTAACAGTAATAATCGATTTAATAATAATAAAAATTTATCCCAAAATTTTTTGGACCTCTACTAACGACAACTTATTATATTTACATCACATTGATAAAATAAATGGTGCAAATAATTTTGTTAATTTGCTCTTCGCCGTTGTGTTAATAAGTGTGTTATTTGGTGTTTTTATATTCTCGATAAATGCACAACCATAATTAAATAGAAAAAAATAGGCAGATTGTCTATCTTATCAAAGATATTGAAGAAATATTTTACGAGTAATGGTAAGGTTATTGAATAGGAATAATATATACTCACTTTCTTTTAGTTGAAGATCTTGAAAGGAAACGTTTAATAATACTCCTTTGTCTTGTTATTTGGGATCCATCTGTTGGAGTTTCGATTAGTTTTTGTGTTGCCATCGGGAATAAGTTCCTTAATAAATATCTTTGATGGATTTTATCTCCCTGTTGCCTTGTGCAGCTGAAATTGACACTATTTAAAACATGTTTGACATTTTTAAAAGCGGAAAATCTATATGCATAATATCTGAACCAACTCAAACAATTGCACGTCATAAAATTTTCCCAACATTTATTGGTCTAGGTACTCGAAACTCTGGCAAATAAATTGAAAATAAAATTTATCTGAAAATCATCTGTGTATTATGAACATAATCAATAATCAGTAATCACTTACACATACAGTGAGAGCAAATTGATTACATAATAATATTATGTTCAAAGAATCTTAAAATTCAGTGATTCAAATCAAATCAAAGACACCAGTAGGCCACTTCAAATAAATTAATAACATAAGAAGATTGTTCAAGTTCAAAATCAAAACATGTTTGTACCTATTTATGGAATCTACTTCACCCGCTGAATTAAATTGAATCGTTGGAGACGAAAACTGTCTTAGCAAGGGAGCAGGTTTCACTTTGTGCTTGGTTACTTGTAAAGAAGATGACCTCTCAGCGGTTTTGTGCTTCCTAGATCCAACTCTACAAGAATTATGACCTCTTCGGACTCTTGTCGAAGACCTCTTGGGAGCTGAACTCCTCAACATCTCATCGTCACATTCGTCAGTCGGTAAAAGCAGGTCGTGTGTGAAATACTTCGACCCTTGGAATGCGGTGAATCTCTTTTTCAGCGGAATGAACGATGGCTGAGGAAAAAGTAAATAAATAGAATCAGATAAAGAATAGATCATTTATATTATGTCAACGTGATAATGAAAAAATTCTTGGTCAAGCATTTCGGTTCATTTAATGTGCTAAAGTCCTTTACACTTATACATTTATAGATACGCTTTTCCATAATCTCTCTAGTAGAGACGTATTCGCGTGAGTTGTAGTCGATACTAGATATATAATAGGAGTGGCGCATACAACAGAACTGAATAGAAGTGATTTAACCCTTGATTTACCCGGTGACTTCATACATACTCAATTTACCTGGTGGAGTCCCCAGGACTCTAACATGAAATAAAACACTTTTTTAAATGAAATGCTAGTTACATTTGTTTATTATATATTTGGTTTTACAATGGCATCGATTTTCACTTAAAATTATAGAATCACGGAATTTTATTAAGGAACTTCTAGAATATGGCACTTTTTGTAGCAAAATTACGAGACCTAACTTCTAGTCTCAACATTTCAAAAAGAAACCAAATTTTTTAAAGAAATATAACAAAAACATAATCGATTCTTATAAAAAGTTTAAAAAAACATGGTTCGAACAAAAAAAAACGTGCAAGACATTCCAGTCACGGTTGGTGACACAGTCATTGCTTATTTTTATTGTACAGCCAAGGCACACAGGCTTAGTACAACTATGGCAAATATGTACCTACAGTTTTCCTTTTTAGACAATACTTTCTCTCATTCCGGTACAAAAATAATTTTAAAAAATTAAAAAAATACACTGTAAAAAATACCGTAAATAGGCTAGAACTGTAACGCTAATACCCCGGTGGAGTCCCACGGACTCCACTAGCGTAATTACTCACCTATCGGAGCCACGCACACCGTCGTCCGCTCTCCCTCGCGTTTGACGCGTCACTGCGTGAAGCATGCGTGAAGGTACTGGAACGCACAATTTGTAATTCCAAAAACGAACGGTTTTGTGAGCGCTGAAAGTTTTCAATGGAGTCCCAGGGACCTACCGGGTAAATCAAGGGTTAAAGAAGCGAATGCCAGTACTGTTCATGTATATGCCGTACTTCTTCAGCATGCGGAAGTATTGTTTGGTGAATTAGTGGCTGCGTGCTACCAATCCCTTCCTACCTATAGAAAAGGGCATTCATACTTGACACGCTCAACTAGTTCATCGCAAGTATAGATTTTGAGGATTTAAAAAAAATCATTAACTTAAAATACAGTTTGATCATTGGTTAGTCCTCCTGGCGAAGTGAAAGGTTAAGGGTGTCAAACTAAGCACGTCAGTTTTTCCAGAATGGAGGATACTCTCAGTAATATGCTTACATACTTTCTTCTGCCCCACAAAATTCCACCAAATGGTAATTTCATACTTATCGTGTTGTTGTGGATGGCAGTTTGTTTCACTAGTACGTGCATGTTTGTAATTGTGTGGTGTGGGCAACCAGATATGACGTAAAAAATGACCTTTAAAACTCACCACAAATCCACTATCTCCCTCGTCCTGCGTCTCGTTGTTCTCTCGGAGCTGCCGGCTCACCTTACTGGCCCAGCGCAAGAGCTGCCAGCGACCGAGCGCCGTGCGGTCCCCGGGCCCGAGCCCGTCCGGCGCGCCCGTCCTGCTGAACAGCCTGCGCCACTCACGTGCCAACACCGGCTGCGAGGTCTCCACCTCGGACAGCGTGCCCACTGAGCGGATGCAGCCGTTATCTACGTGAATTATCTGGAAGAAAAAATAAACTAAACATTAAATATACTTTTTTTTGTCGGTGAGAGTTGTAACCTATCTATCTGATGCTGATTCTTATGAGAAAGTGGGAGAGCTACGTTGGAGCTATCATCAAAATGCCTTCAACTGCATGCCTACCATATTTAAGAAACCGACGGAGAATAAATTTACACATATAAACGCAAATATTATGAATAATCGGAGAAAGCAATCAGTTTGGCTTGACATTGTAAAATTAAGTGATTAAATACAAATAATAAAGTTAACATTTAATTCCTCAGGTCTAGGGCGTATTCCGTCAGGAGGTCGAAATATTCGCAATAAAATTATAAAAGGTGTTAAAAATCAAATTTTATTATTAGAAATAAACATAAAATTATTGAAATATTAAATTTTTGAATGCAAAACATTAAAAAAGGCTCGCATTTTTGGAAACTAAAATTATTGATAACGAAAAATTATATAAAAAATACAAATATTTTATTAAAGAAATATAAAACAAACGTTGTTGTTTCCTCACTTTTTTGTCGTTTCATACAAAAATAATTCATAAAAAAATCAGTCTCATAAGTTAAATTTCATATTGCGGTCGGAACCTTCGGTTTCATAAAGGCGCACATCTTAATTTTTCTGTGGTTAATTTCTAAATTTTAATATAAAGCGTGGTGTTTTTTTTCTATTTCTAACACCGTTGAGATCATATTTCTTACTATAACAGTAAGGGAGACAATGATTTCCGTGAGACCATATGAGTTGTTCCCAAAAGCGAACAAATAGCCTGAAGGGTTAATTTATTATGTTTGACCCATTGATGTATTTGGTCAATGGTTTCATAATTATTTTGGTATATTCATTTTTTTTCTTTCCAAAATCGTAGAACTTATAATAAAAATACAATATCATACACATATCTACCTCGATAGGGGGAGGTTTCACAAAACAAAATACTGTAATTATTACAGAGTAATCTCTCCACAAAAAGACCCTCCACACAGCATCCCCAAAGATGACATAGGCCCTGAGGGAAATTATTTTCTTCAGAGCCTCCTGTGTGGAGTTAATATAAAAAAAAAATAAAAAAAAAATTTACACGCCTACTAAACACTTCACACAAGCAATAAGTACACCATTTATTTCAGTTAGCATTGTTATAATATAGGTACCAGTAGCTTTTGGATTAAAATCACTTATAGTATAAAGTAACTCACTTGATTAGCCTGCGCCAGCAACTGAAGCCTATGCGTCACCATGACTACCGTCCTATTGTCTCTTTCACAGGCCCTTCTTATCCCTTTCTCAAACACCTTCTGCGCAACAGTGTGATCTAGAGCCGCAAAGGGGTCATCGAGTACGAGTACTCCAGCATGTGAGTATAGCGCACGGGCGAGTGCGACCCTTTGCCGCTGGCCGCCCGAAAGCACGCTGGCCGGAGCCTGATCGCGCGCTGTGTGCACTCCCAGGTCTGCGTGCAAAGCGCATGCTGTGAGCACGCGTCTGTAGCGGCGGGCGCGCATAGCCCGACCGAACAGGATGTTCTCGCGGATTGTCGTGTTTGTGATCCACGGTGATTGCGAAACGTAGGCTAATGATTCGTTGCTGCAAAAAAGATAAATTTAATATTACTGTAGAAATGAGAGCTTCATTATTTTTCACAAACATATAACGACCTCCGTGGCGGAGCGGAAGATTCGTTGGCTCTGGTACCTGTTTGGAGATTCATTTTCGAAAAAAGGGGACATAAAACGTTACTATTGTAAATAATGCATTATTCTCGAAAACACTTAGTATCGCTCTGGTAAAAGACCACCATTCCGAATAGAAACGACGCTCGAAATGAGCCGATTTTAAAGACCCGATCTAGGTATCTAGGTATTTCCCAACCTTTCCCCTCTTTATCTGCCAATATTTTATTCATCCTTATACACGGTGTTCAAAAAGCTCGTAGGATCAGCGGGGAATTGAGGAATAATCAATTTTTTTTTTGAGTTAAGCAATTTTGAGTAAATCGAGTCCGAAGTTGGAATTTTTGAAAAAGGAGGCAAAATTCAAAAAAAATCGCTCGCTATGGAATTAATAGCAGCTGTTCAAACCAATTAATAAAAATTAACAAAAGTTTTTAACACATTTTGAAAAATGTAAAAAAAGTAATGTAAAAATTGAAATGCTCAAATCGGATAAAACGATTTTATTGAATTCTCCGTGTAGTATGAGTTTCCGGACGTCGTTTATGACACTGTTAAAACATCCCTATAATAAGGAAACAATGGTTCCACATTGTTTATTGAAAGGCAAAACTAAAAAAATCAGTTTTTTAAATTACCTGGTTCGTGTCATATTTCCTTTTAAAAGATTCATTTCTCCGATTAATGCCGACAAAAATGAAGATTTTCCGCTTCCAGTTTTTCCCACCACCATTGTCATTTTTCCTAAAACAGCACGCACACACGATGAACATAAATTTGAAAACATTTTTTTTGAAATTCAACCACTATAATATAATTTATTACGCATGAACAATGTTTACCTTTTGGTATTTTAAGGCATTCTGTGATAGTAATCCTGGATAATGCATCACCTCCTACCCCCCAGACAAACACCGAATTACTGAACACAAAAACATTATCCACTCTATTCGTTTGGTATTCTTCCACCGAGCCAGCCGAGCTATCTTTATCCGAGACATTTTCCCTAAATACGTCTTCATTTTCAATTTCTTCGGTTTCTTCTATGTTGTCTAAGGGGTAGGGATTGTCGATATGTTCCGGCTGGAATCCCCTGTCAGGATGATTGCACGTAGTGTGGGAGCTTACGGATGTCCTACTGAAACTGTTTATTTCATCACGGGTGTGGTTTATCTCGGGTAGTTCCAGGAATTCTGCGAGCCTTCTTGTACTAACCTTTAAATACAAATTGTTTTATTTAACGGAGCACTAATGGTGTTTTGGTGTTAAAATATTTTTTAGTTTAGTTTTTCACCTAACATAATATTATAGAACCTAAAATTTTGCAGCAATCATAGGTTATGTTAGGTTAGGTTTGGTTTTGACACCAAATTGGTAATCTTGATATTAGCTTGAATCTAATATTAAGATGTTGCCATTAGAAATCATATTCTGAACAAAATAACAGAACTTGTATTATTTATTTATTTATTATTCATTAGCACCTTATCGGATTTTTACAAAAGAAATTAACAATTTATGAATGCAAGTGTAACATGATACGTGATAATTTATTTATTTTTTTATTTATTCATTTTTTGGGAAATCAACAGTTTACATTTTTACAGATTGTACATAAGTAAAATAGCCAAAATAAAACCAATTACGGATTTCCTCCTTGTGACTTTACGTAAGACAGCATTAGAAGAAATAATTAAATTTATGAGAAATGTGAAGTTATAATTATATAAAATAAAATAATAGAACAAAATAATACAACAAAAATAAAGGGAAAAAAAAAAAAATAACTAAAATTTATATAAAATAAAAGATTATCGATACATTGGTAACCATAAGAATACAAACAATATTGTGCATATAAATCATATCATAACCATAACCATAAGAAGACAATGTTGTGCATATAAATCATACCATAACAGGATTATAAATATATAAATACTAGAAACATAAACATCAGAAACATCAATTCAAGAAACATCAGTGAAATACTCTTTTAAGGTCATTTTATATTTAGTAAATTCGCAATTGAAGATGTCGATATTGAATAATATGTTATTGTAATTATTACATATTCTGTTCAGGCAAGAATTTAATAGCATAACTATATGAAAAAAATAATTCAAATACTAATACTATGATTAACAACAAATCCAAAGATTAGCGGGTACTAAAAAATGACTGATCATTATTTTTATTGGGTTGAATTGTGACAAGAAATAATGGTAACCTAATAAATTCGTAAATTTTTTGATCGCATTCTGAATAAAGTTAATATTTCTAAGAGCCTATTCATTATTTCAGTGATCAAAATAAATAATACCCATAAAATTATTTTTCCATAATCGCGTTATCTACTTGTAGTCATTTATATTTGTCGGTATCAATTTATAAATGAATTGACTAATTACTTTGGTTCCAACTAGAAATATCCTGATTATTGTTAATTGACCAGTAGTAATAAAAGCAGTTAGCCTAACCATTGCACCGCTACAAATGAAGATGATTACATGTTCTCTGATTGCAAAAATATAATATCAGTTAAGAAAGTAAATGAAAACAACATGTCAATCTTGTAAACGTACATATCTTGTGATATTATTGTGTAGTTCATGTCTAAATTGACGATTACATGTATTGATATCGTATATTCGAGATAAGATGTGGCGAACGTGTATAGGTAATTCTGATGAACCGATACTTAATGTATTGCAATTAAAGAATGTTGTAAGGAATTTTAATGATTCATAAAATATCTGAAATTTACAACCACGTATAATAAAATAAGTATTACATAAAAGGGTCGCAAGTGCTTTCGGGGCTCATTCGCTGAAGGTAAATATTATTACCTATTTGATTAACTTATATACTATATTTATATACCCCCGACTGCGTATGCACCTTCTGTATAATTTCTTTCAAATTATTCAATATTATTATACTTACATAGTGACCGGAAAACAGTGGTACAAGAGGAAAACTGATAAATAATCACAATTGCAGTCGATAACTTTTATGTTAGGAGCTTTCGTTTTCGAATAAATCGAGTCCAAATATGGTAAAATTTGAGAAAAAATCGGTCGCTACGGGGTTACTATCAGTTGTTCACTATCTTTTAAAATGCATCGAAAAGTAAACCCGGCTTCAAAAGTTTTAAAAAGTTTAGTTACCGAAAATCGAAATGCTCAGATAGAAAAAAACAGTTTTTTGGGTTGTCTTTGTGATGTAAATTCTGCTTTTTTCCAATAATTGTACTAGTAGTTTCCGGACACCGTGTATGTAAAATAATATCAAATAATTTTAAAGAATGAAATCATAAAAAAAAATTATGTCAACCTACAAACATAATCATTGGTGTACAGAATAATATATGTTACAATAAGCTATACGCATTATAGCTTGGCCTGTTTCAGCGTATCACTCGCCAAACACTAGCAGTAGGAATGTATGGCGAGCGATATGCTGAAATAGGCCAAGCAACGAGAATATAGCGTAGTTTGTCACAATTGATATATTTATTTTTAAATTGATATAGGTGCAATAACCATATTGCATTTGGGTTAATAATACAATTGGGATAATACAATCAAGATATCTAATATACGAGATTTTCTAAAATTGTGTAATCCAGTCGCAATAAGACGATATTTTCATTTCAACATGATAAGAACAATGACAGGTGTCAGAACAGGACGTATTGCAATCTTCGAAATCTAACAATAACGTTTGATAAACAAGTGTGATGAATTTGGAATTGCATACCTATCTATTCATTTTTTTAATGAACAACTTTTATTATGTTTTCAAATTTAAACACTTTTTGTGACTTGAAACTGCGACCATTTTTCAATTTTCATCGATTAATCAACATCTATGTAGTTATTTTGTGGGTCAGTTGCAATAACAGCCGACTCAATATCATAATCTTATCTAAAAACGTAGCATTAAAAACCACAATATTGGTTTATAAAATACGTAATAGTACACAACTGCTAACCGTGTACAAATGTGCGCCCTACTTATGAATTAAGCAGCCACCTTTGGTCTGATCCCAAAATACTTTTAAAAACTCTTGACTCTGTGCATAAACGGGCGGTCCGTTCAAATGGATTGTAATCATTAGCTGGGAATGCTATTCCCTGTTCTACCGGTATTTCAATGTTAGATGCTACGTGGTACTAGCGTCATTGATACCCACGGCACCGGTGTATAGTCGGGACGCGCGACCAAGATTTGAACTCGGTTGACATGTGTAACATAAGGATGGAACTGTTTGCCGTCCTCTCTTAAGGCCCATGTTCACTATTCCCCCTCCTCAAAAAGACGAATACACATTATTTTCCTCAAGGCATCCTGTGTGCTGCCAAACAACAAAATAGCGTTGAAATGCCATTTGATGAATTTCCTCGAAAGAAGAACTGGGTCTAAGTATTAATACGTACCAGAGCTGAGATGACGATGGGCACAGTGACGGGGAAGATGAACAGCGGCACGGTGAGCTGGTTGAAGAGGGCCAACCCGGCGAACACGTTGGCCGGGGTCATCTCGCCCTCCTCCAGGATGAAGTACAGGCCGAAGGTCACCAGGGTTATGAGCACCGAAGAGGCGTGGGTCAAAAATGCTATCAACAAAATTAACTCTTTGAGCTCGCTACTTTACACATATACTCTCAGAATCATCAAGGTCAAAGACCACCATTCGGAATCGAATCATTTCTTCAAATGACTTTAGCCGTGTTTTTCTTCTACATCTCCTTCCCCTCAACACTAACTTTAGTCTTTAGTCTCATAATATACCCCAAATTGGTGATGCCGCAGTCTCTTTGGCTATGAAGTCAAAATATGTAGTCGGTACATCAATGAAATTTATCAGGAAATAGGTTTGTAACTCTCAATAATTGTCCGTATTATTTGAAAACATCTATCTTTTACATGTGAATACCGCACAAGCGTCCCAACTCCTGATTATTATTAAAATGAGATTAAAAGAATTTGGCATTCTCAGACAATAAAAATATTACCATTCGTTATTTCGGCTACTGGCATTATACCTAGCTCTCTCATTAAAAATTTAGGCTTATTAGATCTATCAAAAAATTTTAATATAAAGATGCAAAAGTCGGTCATTTTGAATACATGTAGGATAACGAAAGATTTTTTAAATATTTATGTTGAGGGATCAGTAGGATTTTTAGGCCCTGTTAGAAGTTCTACCGAGCCGAGCCCTCTGATATGAAAATATCTTGAGTCGGTGAATTATTTTCCCATTTGATCTCTGGTGAGTTGACGTGTTGTTGTTCTTGTATTGTTTTGTATTTATTTTGCTTATATAATGCACTTGCATAATGTTGATTGACTAGATAATCATTTGTGGAAAAGTGTGTGGAAGGGTTTAGTTTTTCCTATGGGGAAGATTTAACCCGGACATAACATCGGAAGTAGAAATAAAAAAAATATATATATAGCATCGCTTTTGTAAAAAATCAACGTGCCGTATTTTACAAGAGTCCCAACCGTCCGGAGCTAGTGAGACTATGACATCACCAATTGGGGTAAGTTGTGGAACAGAAGATAGCGGGGTGATGAAGGAGATGGGAAAGAGGAAGGTGGGTGTAAACCAAGCTATTCCGATCTTACCACCAAACTGGGCTAAATTCAATCCTGAATGGTGGTCTTACGCCAGGGCGATACCGAGAGTACCTTCTACAGTTTACTGTTGTATTTATTTATATCATTCATTTTACGTCCGTTGGGCTTTTACATAAATATAAGAGGTAAATTTTTGATATAATGCATAATTTAGAACAAATAGAAGTGTTATAGCTCTGCCTTTACTTGCAGATTTCTGTGTTGGGAACTCTTTGATAAGTAAAAGGTTCTTTACAATAATTGCGTTTATTTACGTTACAATTATTCAAGTCTGGATTTAGCTACACTGTTCATTACCCGAGGGTTGGTAATTCTCTGTTTCTAGAAGCTTAAAGTCTGACAAGGATACCCCACAGGCAATTGCTACACTCTAGCGACATCTGTCGGACTCTGGAGTAAGCTTTCTGACTAGTGCCATCTATCGCTTGATTACCCAACTTTTTACCATACATCACAATTATAAAAATTAAAATTAAGATTACAATAAAGAAAAATACACACATACATACATGAAATAAAAATACATACATGCAGGTTATACAAATATTTGGTTTATATGTTTCATAGTTACATTAAATTTGATAGCAAGGAAAATTTTCTCCCATTTGCCATTGTCAATTTTGTAAGACTTACGAAGGACTTTATTCAGATACGGTTTTCAAACATAGTTTAAGCCATTTCAAACAACATTTTGTTTAATATTGGTTCCAGTTGCTGCTCGTGACTTTTGAGTGTACTAGAGTACTAATATTATAAAAATGGCATTTCTGATGTTGTTTTAGCTGAAAACTATTTTTTATTTTTTTTCGAAAACACGACTTTTTGGATGAAGTTTTTCAGGAAATTTCAGTTTAGCTGTGCGCCTCGCGGATTTACTAAAAATCTTCACATAAAAATAGATCTTTTGAAAAAAAAAATCGTTTTCAAGTACAACAACATCAATAATGCCATTCACAAGGGCGACATGAGAGTTACTTCTACTCTGTACCTAACCTCAGGGGCAATTACCTGTTTTTATAAACGTATATTTTAAGTATATTATGTGAAGAACGGTAGAATAGTTGAATATTTTCACTAAGTCATAACTTTTCCATAAATTTCCTAAATACGTACAAGGGATGAACAAAGAAAGGAAAAGTTCAGTTATTTCCCCGTCTATCCCTTTAGTATATACATTTCAAGTCCTTTCAAGGTGTAGGATGTTTTATTACCCTTCTTAAGTTTTCTTTTTCAACATCGCTAAACAATACACGACCTTTTTTATAGCAAAATAATCCGAAATTTTAGTCCAATTTTTATTACCTCGAGATTTCATGATATGACTCCAGTCATATTTTTCATTTTTATATGGTGCTAAAATAAGATGAGCGGTGAAGAAGAAAATTGCTTTCCGCGTTAGCTCGGGACTCCTTAGATATAGTATTATTATAGTTGTGTAGCCAAAAGATATTAGGATCGTAAAACATTTTTCCTTTCATAACTTTTTACTTTTGCAATATTTCAATACCCATTTGCATTTATAAAATATTCCTTCCTTGGCGAACTCGGAGATGTTCAAGAATGCTATCTTATTTATTTTTAAGAAATAATTGTTAGCCTGAAACACCTATATAAAGTGAGAAAATCTTCCGAGAAAAAAATACATGCCGCCGACGGGAATTGAACCCGCAGCCTTCTGATTGCCGGACAGGTGCTCTACTAATTGCACTACGTCGCGTCGGCTTATTCAAAACCCGCTAAATTATCAAATATGTCCTGGATATTAACAAATACTGTTTATTATAGACTATATCACCATAATATCACTAGAAAACAACCATCTTATAAGAAAGATATTGATAATGCTAAATGTCCTATCTCCACGGCCTTCCTCTAGCCCAGAGGTTCCCAAACTTTTTTGCCCCGTAGACCACTTGCCAATTTTTTTTTCCGTAGACCTCCCTGCCTGCCGAATATTGAATTTTCCTAAAACTATTAACGTCCCATGTGATAATAATTTATTTTTTTCGTAAAAAGATTCCCTTCCCTTGCCTGCTCTACAACCGGGTGGCGATATAGTTCCTCTGTTTTTGCATTGTCCAGACAGGGGCGCCCTTGTGAGGTATTACCCTGCTCTACAACCGGGTGGCGATATAGTTCCTCTGTTTATGCATTGTCCAGACAGGGGCGCTCTTGTGAGGTATTACACCAAATGAAAATGGAGCAGGATAAGCAACGGGAATTTCTTTCTGTAGCTGGCCCTACAGAACTGCACCTTAAGTTCTTTGTTAGCGCTTATTCCGATCAGTTCTTCTTGTCATATGGTATCCGATTCTTGAACATTCCATTTCCACAGTCAAAATGTCCTCAAACTTAGTTATGAAGTCTGTTGAAGTACATCTAAATGTTGAACGTCATTATTACCCTGAACGTTTTTCAAAATTTTATTAGGTGTAGGTATTGTGTCATTTACGGAACTCCTAAATATTGAGTTGAGGTAAATGGGGGTCCGCTCGTATGTACCCCCATTTGAATTTCGTGGAACCCCAAATTTTTTTCTCGCTGACATAGACCCTCAGCAAGCCGATATCGACCCCTGGGGGTCTATATAGACCACTTTGGGAACCTCTGCTCTAGCCGGTCGACTGTTCTAAATAACTATGTATGGAGACAACTTAGCCCTCAAATACACAATATTGTCCTCCAAACGTTAAAAACTTATGTAGATAGGAAAATAAAATATACCCACCACCGGGATTGAAAATATATACAAATTATAATTGAATCTACTAAATTGACAATATTTATTTTCGAAACTGAGTTTGATGAGGCGATCAGCGCAAAACCGTAAGATTAGTTTTTTTTAAATTATTTATTGTTATTTTTTATGTGACATCTCACAAGAGCGCCCCTGACTGTACAATGTAAAGGCAGGGGAGCTATGCCGCCACACGTTTGGGCAGCGTTGTGATGCGGGTTAAGATAGGGGCTGAAGGGAGGGATTTATTAATGCGGGTCTTGAAAAGGCCCGGATTAACTCGTTCCACACACGAGCCGTCTTACATATGAACGAGTCGAAGAAGCGGCTCGTTCTTATGATTCCAACATGGACTGTGAACGGGTGCTTCGCTCGTGTACGTTGAGTTTCACGTTGAGGTGCACCGGGGATAAATGCTGCTAGCTCCTTAGACCAGGCTCCACTAAAACACCCGTAGAACAGACTCAGCAAGCCCACATTGCGTCAATGAATGGATTGTAAATCAGACGGACTGCCCTCTTTTGCACAGAATGAAGTAGGTTTATCAAGTATAGTGGGGCTCCAGCCCAGAGGTGACCAAATTCAATTGTTGGGCGTACTTGAGATTTGTATAGGGTTATCAACTGGTTACTATTGAAGAATCAGCCAGCCTATACATGTCTTCCAGTTGCTTAGAAGCCAGATTTACTCGGACTTCTATAGAATGACGATACTTGAGCATGTCTAATAGTATACTCTTTAGTAGTATATAATATCTAGTAGTTTATTTGTTTTAGATTAGCTCCACATAGGAGGCCCTGAGGAAAAAAAGTACTCTGGGCCTATGTCATGTTTGGGGATGCTGTGTGGAGGGTCTTTTTAGGGAAAGGAAGGAGAGAAATTTCTTGGAAGGAAAAGGATGAGAGGTGGGTAGGAATCCGGGGATCAATGTGTTCAGGAGTGACGGACGTGAGAATCCATCCCTAGACGGCGATTTGTCGAGAAAGTCCGGCTGGAGAGGTCAAAAGTTCTCAGTTAACCAGTCTCTCCCGATCCCACCCGCCATGTAGTAGATGGGCGAACGCATCCGCCGCCAAGAGCTAGATAAAACTCACTCCATGAACCCGGGCAACCCTGCTAAGTCACCAAACCACTTGTAATCAAACCAATAAATGGTTCCTGGGACGGCAGTGCCATACTCGCCTCTTAAATTGAAACGCCAGGTCTAATGTTCTGTGAACATAAGCCACGCGTCCAAAAATGGGATTTATTTAATTTAATTTATTAGATTCCTTTGATTTATTAGATTATTTGGGTGTATTTGATTCTTTTAAATATATTAAATTAATACTTACTGATAAGTGCCCAATAGACTGATTCATTGTTTAGTAACTCCAGCTCCTTGTCTCTCGCCTCCACGATCTTTTTTCCATAAATGGTTTCCCATCCGTACATCTTCAGAATCTTGATGCCTTGGAATACTTCGTTAATCTTCATCATTCTTACGTCGCTTCTGTCTGCAGTTAACTTAGAGTTGACAGACATCTTTTTCCCGATGTAAAATTGCAGTGGAGTCATTGTGAATATGCATACAGTGGCTCCAATGATGGCGCTGATACCGAGTTTTAAATACAATAGATACATCAATACGCCAATCTGGAAATAATTTTATTTAATCTATTTAAAATGCATTTTAATCGGCAATGATTTTCTGCAATTGCCAAATCGATAAGACCAAAAATAACGCACTTCTATTGCAATTCATTTCACGAGATGAAATCGTTAAATGTTTATTGGCAATTGTATTTTGATATGCCTATTGGATATGCCAAATTTGTTGATTTGGTAATAGTCTTGATTCGTGTAATCAGCTTTTGAGTGCAACAGTACAAATGTTAAAGCGTAAATGTACGTGTACTTGGTTCTTACTTTGAGTGGTATGGCCCATATATAATGTCCAATCCATATGAATGACATTATGTTGAATGAGTCTTCTGATATCAAATTTGTGATGACGCTTCCATCAACGCCTTCTTCTTCACGAGGGTTCTTTTTTGGTTTATTTTCAGCGTTCTTCAAATGAGATTTTTCTGGATATTTAATAGTTTCTTCTGCTGGCATTGGTGTTGCCGATAAATCACTGTTTGACCAAGATGCTATTCTCATGTATTTGTCGTAAACTAATGACTAGAAACAGAAATACATATCATTAAAAAAATATGCAAGACCAAATAAAAAAAATTGAAGTCTAAAAGAAGATAATGTAGTTACCTGCAATGCAGATTTCAGACGAATCCCCTCAATGTTCACCAAATGAGTAGAACACTGAGAAAGAGTTCCTTGTGCAATAGCAGCTATGAAAACTATCACCCCCATAATGTATCCGTTACTTAAAAGTTGCTTGTTGGTCGGAAAGAAATGCTCTTCCACTGGGATGCGGTTCGCATCACTGTAGGTGACGGTGTAGTCAATTATAATGGATATGCCCAAAGGACCGACAAGCCCAACGCAATCCCCCAACAACTTATACAGTCCACCCCAGTGATAATTTGGCCAGATAAATTCAAAGAAACATTTCCACAGCGACGGTTTTCTGTAATGTAGTTTTGAATTAATCTGGAATAAGAAGAAATCACGAAAGTAAGTGTACCTAGACAGGAGTATCAGCACCTACCCGAGACACTTTAACCAGCGATCCCATGATCGCATGATCCCTGAGATTATTTGTAATAAAAAATTTAGATGTAATTTTGCTGTTCGGTGACATTTTTTCAAGTAAGACAAAAATATACATGATTCCATCACATGTCGCCACTAGGTACAATTTGGCGCATCACGTGATACGCACTCCGTCTCGCTCCATCGTCACCGTACATGCGAGATGGAGCGCTTATCACGTGATCCGTTATAGCAGTGTTAACACACCCAAAAATATACATCATTCCATCACATGTCGCCACTAGGTACAATTTGGCGCATCACGTGATACGCACTCCGTCTCGCTCCAGCGTCACCGTACATGCGAGATGGAGCGCTTATCACGTGATCCGTTATAGCAGTGTTAACACACCCAAAAATTGTAAAATAACCAAAAAAACACTGAATACAGAGTTTTTTTAAGGTGCGTGGAATGAAAAAAAAAATTGTAAGCGGACAGCAAAATGACGTAGGTATACATTTCACTCCAAATAAGCTCAAAAGTCACCGGTTAACGTCTGCCGAGTACGCACTGATACATCCTGCATAGGTACTATTTATATACATAATATTATTATTATTATTAATAACCAAAGAGAAAAAAGATAAATATAAAGTTAAAGTCAAGTGAAAATTAGAGATATGAGAAATTTTGTAAAGATCTGGAGTTATCTCCAATATTTCCGGAATCTTGCCACCACAGCGGATGTTATATTCATATAGTGGACAGATTCGCGCAAGAGGTTGAATCTTTGGAAAGGAATATGAAAAGTTTCGGAGTTTCTTGGTAGACGTTGATTGATATTGATTCCGATTGTGGCCAAGAGGGAATGGATTCTACATAACTATTTATTTTGAAAATAAATTTGATGTCATTTTTTTTATCACGGCGTTCATTTAACGTTTCTAATTTAAAATATTCTAGGCGTTTCTAGTAGTCAGTAAGCAGTGTGATAATGCCGGAGTTAGTCTCTTTTTAACTGACTCGTTCCTTATTTTGTGAATATCATATTATATTGTACTCCAAACCTCAGAACCAACTCAAGAGTGCTGCGAGTTACGAATTGTGAGAGTATTTCTTCAACACCGCAGATTGATATTAGGTAATTTGAAGAATTTTTTATCTTTGTAATAGACAATTAAAGAAATGCGACCAGGTTGGTGCGGTGAAAATGCTGTAAACGGTAAACAAGGCAAAAAATCTCAAGTTTTGAGGACTCTTTTGCTTGTTTGCTGTTTACTTGAGGAAGTATGAACTCGACCAACATTCAGATTTCTTCGAAGGTTTGTTTTTAATTTACCACATCCGACGATCAATGGTCGGTGTTGATAAAAAAAAACAGGTTTACCCCAAATATCTAGGAAGGGTACCTATGTGGCATGTGTTAATATTTGAGATTACACAAGACAGAAAGTCGTTTTGAATTCTCATGCATTCTTCTATGACGTCACAATTCACATGAACGATTATATGACACGTTCTGATGTAACAAATTTTTAAAACAATAACAAATTATATCTTTCAAAACAATTACCATTTCTTTCTTGAAAATTTCGTTGAATTTCTTGAACTGCAGATGAACACTCTCTTCTTCAGGAAGACTTCCCAAGTCCTCTATTTCTATAGGATCTCTGTACCCTCTCCAAAGTAGGGGATTTAACCACCAGAAGGTCATTTGTGAAAAGAGATTTGCCTTGTTATGCCTGTAGCATGGCTTTTCCGGGAACTTTTCAGTAGAGGGCGTCTCGGGTACACTGAAGGATTTTTTGTGAAATGCGGACTAAAAAAGGTCGAATTGTTAATTTTATTATGAAATAATCAAGAGTAGGTACACAGGAATCCATCATGCATGTTCCGGTCGGTTACGGATAAATTTCAAGACAATTCAATGTGGCGTGTGTAAAGTTTGTGGTTTCGAATGGAAAAACTCGACCTTTGCAGAACATGATATTAAAAATGTAAATTTGGGTCATAACCCGCCCCTTGCTCAGGTCCGTGGGGCCGTCGAGCTATTAGCCATTAAGTTAAAATAGAATCGAGTAAACTGCAATTTGCGTGCTTGGGGCCCGTCAAAATAGAATAATCGAATATCGTATTTGGTGGAAATGAACGTAGGTATACAATTATTATGAATTTTTTAATTTAGGCCTTTTTCAATTATTTTTTTTCAAAACGTCGGAATTTTTCTTCAGTTGTAAGAAAGGTAATATTCCAAGCAAAATTAGGGGACAAAATATTGGAAAAAAAAAGACTGGAAGTTAACAAATTAGCATATGCTATTTTCGTGTTATTAATTATGTGCTTATTTTCTAGAAAAAAACTCTAGAACTCGAGTACCAACCATGTTTGAATCTATGTAAGTTTAAGTAATCAAAGGAAACATATAACACAGTTTTTTTAATGATTTGAAACGTCTATATATTTTGTTTACCGTAACATTAACCTACAAACTCTAATGAATCCAAAAATGTTTAGCGGGCGGTCGATTTAAAGCGCGCGCCGAGTTGAGATGAGTAATGCTGCGATTGTTGAACATTTTAATGAGAGTCGTTTAGGAAAGCTGTTGCGACAGGGCGGCCTCAATAGAGATGTTCGTCTAATGGGAGTCATACCCTGAGTTGGCTTTTCAATTATAACTAATTCCATTTTCAAAAAAAGGCTTTATGCAGCTAAAAAACAATGACACAATTTAGAAAATAAAATTTTAAAATCCTGAAAAACACAGGTAAGTACCGCTATGTTTGTCATTGAAACTCAGTTGAATACTAAACAACATTTTGATGTACCATAAAAGTTATGTGTAGAAAAAATGTTAGTGAAAGTAAGGGTTCATTATATTTGTATGATTGTAAACAGATTAATACGTGTACTTATCGATTACTGTGGTATGTGAACACGTAAACAAAAAATATAATAATGATACACTGGATCGTAACTCGATAAAGCCTTTTTTATTATCATTTATACCTGCTAAACCACATTTGTTGTTTGTCCGCGGGTACTTATATTGATAATAGTTTATAAATGTAATAACAATAATGGAGTAAGTAGTCAGAAGGAGATCACAATCCGTGGATGTAAATATTCCATTATAGGTACTGATTACCGACACTTTTAAAATTGATAATTTAATTATTTTTAATGTTCATTATTTATAATTACATATGTTTATGTCATTTCTACATAGAGACGAGGCCCTCTAGCATAATCAAATCTACTAAGATTTTATCAACAATGTCAGCTAGGTGTGATAAAAATAATAATAATAAGATTAATAAAAGGTTACACATAAAAAGCCCAAAACACAATAAAAAAAACATCATGGAATTTACTACTATATAAATAATGAATGTAAAATCTTACTCACCTCTGTGTATAAAGTGAACGCATCTCCCAGCGCTAAAACAATCAAAACTCCGCAAAGCACAACTGCCAAAGAAAACACTGCATCATTCCAACTCAGATTAATCGAATTCAGATTAAGTAATCTCAATAGCCTCCAGATGGCGGCCATGATCCATAATCCGATTTCCAGGCCGACAAATGGCTCCAGTGCTTTATTTTCAATGGCGAAATGAAAAGCAATATCTGCAAATAGGGCCAGCAAGGAGATGAATGGAACCAGGAAGTATCTGATGGAGATATTTCGTCTCTCCAGTGTGACGAAACAATCTCCGATCTCCAGGATGTGAAGGATTATCAGGAAAGTGATGAGGAGGTGTCGGAGGTAATGGCCTGAGAACTTCTTGCCGTTGGTCGATCGCCTGTCAATTAAAAAGAATATTCTGTATTATATTTAGAGATGTAAGAAAAAATTACTCGTGTTAGTATACATAGATTATGCATTTATTAAGATTTATAATATGTGTAACTTGTGTTATATAATATGTATATTTAATTTATTACAGGAAATGTACGATAATAAAATGAAAACATTTTACATTCAAATTAATAGTATAACTGTTTTGCTCTGTGTATAAAAATAACATAGTGGAAAATAATAAAATAATAAAATAAAATACTTTTTTGTTTTAAAACCACGATATTTATTAATTTAAGAACCGACCGGTTTCGCTTTGTACCCTGATGATGCTTAAGTAAAGCGAAACCGGTCGGTTCTAAAATTAATAAATATCGTGGTTTTAAAACAAAAAAGTATTTTATTTTATTAAATATGTCAAACCACAAAGTGATTGCTTTCTACAATAATAATAATAAAATAAACTAAGCCTAAGGAAAAAATGCCAATCAAAGAGGCATAATTTGTTTGGTTGGATATTTTTTAATGAAATATTCTACAGTTTGGGTTTGACTCGGTTGGAGATTATATATTTTACAGTTATATACATATATAAACAACATTTATTGGTACCTTAACAAAATGCTCATTTGAAACATAAACTATTAATAATGGCTGATTTATATAGCGCCGTTTTCGTACAAAAATCACCTCAAGGCTGAATTAACTGACCATCAGGCCATTTCCCGGCAGAGGTAGGCAGGTAAGACAGATCGCCATACAACTATGTCTCGGCATACACTATTTGCTTCTCTTCGTCTCATACATACTCTTATTGTTATTATTCTGACTCTTGACTTGACCCGACTCAAGTATTTGATTCACTTGATCGTGCCATGTCTTCCTAGGGCGTCCCCGATTTTCTCCTTGTACTCCTTTCTTCGTTCATCCGCTTCACATGCCCCAACCATCTATGCGTTATATGATTACAAATTTAACTTACCATAGTCGAAAAATATTAACAATTTTTAACTTGATAATTTAATATATCCGATAAACATAAATGAATTATTTTATAAAATGACGTTATCAACCATAAATGGGATTTTATTTCAGAATAACAATAAAAAGCGTACCTAACCAGGTTTAAGAGCTATAAGCAATAAACCCAAGGGTGACTTTACGCCCACAACATTACTAGTAGTAGGTACCTACCTATCTCCATTACATTACGAAGTACCCAAACATACATAGAACGGCTATGTGCTTCCGAGCAACATGAATGAAATATGCTACCGATCCATTGATGTATTATATTTAGATGAGACATAGAGCGAAAAAATAGGTCCCGCTTTTTGACCTCCAACTGACCACCAACGCTCTAACTAAAACAACCGATTCCGGTCTACACGCACCGCTTATGGCGTTCTAATAGTGGAACAAGTTTCGATTAGATATTAATATGCAGTAGAGCCTCTAATTTTAGCTCTATGTACCGATCTACCTATACATGTAATAAATAAATAGGTGGGTCATCCCCATACGCCAAATAGCATTCTATATAGGTCAGAACTATAAAATAATGTTGGGTTCTCCACGGGATTGCCATAAACGTCATATCCCGTATGCCTTTAAGTACATAGGTGCTCCATAAAGGGTCTGGTATTTCTGTTAGTCAGAATCGACCGGAAAAGGGTAGGTACGATTAAAATAACTTTTTCCATTCACAAAACTAGGTTCATTAGTTCAAACCTTTAGTGAAGACATAATGCTAAAAATAAAAACATACCATTTATAGAAATAAATTAAAATTGTTACAGCATGTTTTGTGAACATCAACTTGTAGACCTCGCGTTCAAAACTGTATGTTTCTAATTTTCTCTTATAATAAATAAAATCCAAAATCTCCTCCACAAAATCATGAGATTTTTAAGTAGGTACCTACTTAATTATAAATATTAAATGTAATTTTTTTTAAATTTCAAATTAGGAATTACACAATTTGTCCATATAAACGTCACAATCTCAATGACATATCTTTCAGACTTTCTACAAGTGCCGTAATATTGAATAAATGTAAAAAAGAAAATCCAAATAAATACGACGATTACACATTTGAAAAAATAATCTTTACGGAACCAATAGAACGGCCACCATCTTGAACCGGAAACGGAAAGTATAAATTTACGGACTGATGAAACGCAAAACGGTCGTGATAAAACAGAACTTCGCTACGGTCAGTCATTAATATCTCCTAACTTCAAATTATATTATTGTCGGTCTGTGACAGTGTGGCAAAATATAACTAATAAAAACATATTATTTATAGTAAAGTCTCAAAAAGCTGCAATCTCATTATTAGATTATTATTAGTGTTATTATTTTAAGGACTGTACAGATTGGGATTGTTGTAAACAGAAGTGGCGCCCTCTGTTATTTTCAAAAAGATCAGTTGAAGTTTTCAAACCGTGGCAGCGAGTTTATATCTACTATTCTACAAATAACACAGAAGCACCCTTGACTGGTCATATTTTACTGAACGACGCCATATAAAATTGGGCGATTATTATTATAGATAGACATAATTACATAATTTAGTATGAGGGCGTTTGCTTTCCATGGGAAAAAAACCTTTAACAACATCCATACATTTATGACTGATTCTATTAATAGTGTTGTAAGTGAGCGATCAATAAAACGGTATGAAAATTTTGTAAAACGTGTTTTTACTATAAAATTAGCAGAAAGTACGACATTTTATTTTTCTAGACGATGAATTAGTAACTTCCTGAGGGATCCCTCTAGAAATGTTTGAGATTTTAGTAATGCGTTTATCAGAAATAATTAAAAATATACCCCATGGAAAGATCGATTTTTTAGGCATGCTAGGGCAATGTCGACCGTAGGTAGGCCCGTTAAGCCGCGACGTGCGCTGAATATTGTTTTACACGACTTCATCACTTCACTCGGAAAAAACAGACTGTGACAGTATAACATGGCTGACAATATTTGGACTAACCGGGAAATTCTTTTAACAAGGATTTAATTCACTATATTCCTTTGTAAGTTGAGAGCCTACTGTAAAAACGACTATTTTAAGGGTGCAGTCATAAAGTCCGGAGAATTCCATTACTTACAGATGAACTGGGTCATTTCGCGCTATGTCGTGTTGTAGAAGCAGGCGTAAACCTTAAACCTTCCCTATAAGTGTAACAAGGACAGATTTATCAGGGTATTAACACACATACTGTACACACTACACAGAATATTACAATACGTATGCTTTTATATGGCATCATAACTCCCAGCCAAACGGTGAGACTGTAGTTAACCACTCAGGCCTATACGTATAAACATATAATTTTTGAATGATTAAAAACTAGCTGACGTGTACCCGACGTTGATGGGAGTTATCCTTAGGAGATAGACATATACCATCGCGGTCTTTTCTGTAGGCCTTTTTAAGATATACAATTCCGTAGTACATTATTTTGATTTATCTCACGAGGTTTAGCCAGCGTTAGCAATGTAGTGCCCGAAATATATTTTTATAATTTGATTATAAAACATTGAATTTTCTCTATTTTCTATAAATAAAATATGCATGTATCATATATGTAAACGGAAAAAATTCTCAAAACAACTGGACCTTAGTAATTTCCATAAAACAGCTTGCTCCTTTTAATATTTACTAGCTGACGATTACCCGGCGTTGCTCGACTTTTCTCTACTTTCAATAAATATAATACCCATGTATTATATATGTATATAAATAAACCTTCCTGAAAAAATTGTCTAAATGATAGTCAAAACCTTATAAAAATTCGATCAGTTTAGACGAACTGATCGCACAAACATACAGACGCAGATAGCGACTTTATTTTATACTATTTAGAGACTAGAAGATGGCTCACAGATAATAATAACAAAACACTGAATTAAAATTATCGATAACGAAAAAACAAACATTTTACTACACAAATCTCTTATAAACATTATTGTCACCTTTTTGCGTTTCACATAAATAATTAATTAAAAATTCACGAGGTTTCTAAGTTTTTCTCAAATTTTGGTTTCATAGAGGTGTACATTTTAATTATTCTGTGATTAACTTCTTGATTTGAGTAGGAAGGGTGGCGTTTTATCTTTCTAACGCCGTTTACATTAGATCGTATTTCTAACGGCGACAATAAGGAAGACACGATTTAGATGGGACCAAATGAGCTGTTTCCAAAAGCGAACAAATTAGCCTGATGGGTAAGTACCCACCCACTTGTAAGTAATATTTAATTATGATTGATAAACTTTACGGCGAATATATTACGGAAGGGCTGTGAAATTGTTGGAATAGATTATACAACACGCGGTACTCGGAATAATGTTATCATAAAAAGATCATCATATACAACAACATTCATAAGCTTGAGATATTACGAAGATATAAAGCTAAGCCAAACATTTTCTGAGTGTCGCGTGTGGAATGGATTATTCAGCACGCGATACTCTGAATATTTTTTTTATAAAAAGATCGTGATATTCAACAACTTCCATAAGCTTGAGATATTATGAAGATATAAAGCTAAGCCAAACATTTTCTGAGTACCGCGTGTGGAATAGATCATTCAACACGCGGTACTCTGAATAATGTTATCATAAAAAGATCATGATATATAACAACTTTCATAAGCTTGAGATATTATGAAGATATAAAGCTAAGCCAAGCATTTTCTGAGTACCGCGTATGAAATAAATTATTCAACACGCGGTACTCGGAATAATGATCATAAAAAAGAAATATATATTTAACAACGTTCGTAAGCTTGAGATATTATGAAGATAAAAAGCTAAGCCAAACATTTTCACACAAAAAACATTTCTTTCAACGTTCTATCACTGAGAGTATGTTAAATCGTTGGGAATAATTTTGATGTACCTATAAGAGTTAACATTATCAACAATCAACTTTAGTGGTGAAAATCGGACAAATTTATTTTTACTTTCAATTGCAATTTAATTTATTTCAATGCAATTTATAATGCGTTTAAAAATATATAATATTAAAAAATAACCACTTTTTAAGGCTGAGCGCCATCACGATTGCCAGTTGTTTTGCGACACGCTACCTGTAAGTTGGATACCGTGAAAAAAAATTACCTACTTTTTAAAATACTTTTTTTACATTAGCTCCACGCAGAAAGCCATGAGGAAAATAATTTTCCTCAGGGCTTTATTATTATTTAGGCTTATGTCATCTTTGGGGATACTGAGTGGAGAGTCTTTTTATGAAAGGAAGGATGGGAAGTTATGGGAAGGAAAAAGGTACGAGAAGTGGGTAGGAATCTGGGGATTAGTGAGTCCAAGAGTGACCCTCCCACTGTAGTGCAAGGCGATGTTCCGAGAGAGATCAAAAGGTCTCCCTCAACCAGTCTCTCCGGATCCGGCCTGCCATGCAGTTGGTTGACACATACGCCGCCAAGACCCTGATAAACCTCAACCCATGAATCTGGGCACCCCTTCAGTCACCAAACGTAGCAAACCACTCGGGGTGAACCATGGCATAGTGTTGGCTATCTAACAATTTGTTTCCCGGGCGGCGGTACTCATACCCGCCTCCCAAATTTAAGATTTTTCGAAATCATTTTATAAGCGTGGCAACTTTTTCGCTATTCGAAGTCTTTTTTGTACACAATGTCATAATTGATTACAAAAAATAAATTAATTGAAAATATACACTAAAACAATTACTTCCTTTTTAAAAAAACGTGTTTTAATTTTTACACAACCGTAAAAAACCCCACATTAATGGTAGTTTATAAGTTCCCTAGCCATCCGATTACCGAGAGCAGTGTCACTTTATATCGACGTCATTGCAAATACCAAACAAAGGGCATAGCGCACTTTTATATAAGATGAATAATTGTAGTGACTTATTTTTGGGTTATTATGCCGTGTTGCGCCGCCTACTTATTTAGCCAACGTTTCGGACTATAATACTTTTTAACCGTGAAAATCTCAAATCATGAATATTGTTAATTTTCCAAAGATAATGATGGCGCTTCGGGAATTAATCTACGCCTTGTTTTTATTGTCTACTATTCGAACGACGCGCATGTTAGCACTTTTGCGGATTCACAGGCGTTGACTGAATCGTCTTCGCGCAATAATTTACCTATTTGCTCAGTTTTATATTTCGCATTTTCTGGGAAGCCAATAACATTTTTCTAAGTGCCGGAAACTCCGATAGATTGTAAACAAAGGTGTTGCTCCTTTTCCCTGCGTGACAAGTGAACCTTCGTCAGTTATTTCGGACGGCTGAGAAGGGAAGGAGCACAATGTTTTCTGTAATGAATGTAATGATGAAAAGATTGCTCCAATACATCAATCGCTGTCTTGAAAATTGAACACGAACGGTATTTTTTTTCGATGGAAATTGGAAAGAGTTTATTCCAATTGAGCGTTTAGATCCAACCAATCTATTTATAAGATGCCTATTTTAAAAGCGGATTAAGATAATAGTCAAGTTGGATAAAATGTATTAAAAAACTCATTATACAAACTGTATCAATTTTTTTTGTAAAATGTTGTAATCGAATAAGTATGTATGCTTTTCAAGAAATATGTTAATTTAATAAAATAAAATAATATATATTTTTTGTTTTAAAACCACGAGTTTTTAATAGTCTATATATAAGTGGGAGCTTATATATATAAAAAAACTTTGTATTTCTTGTATAGTAATATTTTGTACCCTGAAGATGCTCGAGTAAAGCGAAACCGGTCGGTTCTAAAAAATATTAAAAACTCGTGGTTTTAAAACAAAAAATATTTTATATTATTTTATTAAATATTTCAAACCACAAAGTGATTGCTTTCTACAATAATAGTATATTAATTATTTCTTATGAATTATCAGTTACATTTCCGAAGCTGTAAAGAAAAATGACGACTAATCCTTAGCTGGAAAAAGTACGTTTCACATTGTGTACAAAAATAATAACAAGAATTTAATTGGCATTCTGTTCCTTTAGTTCTTTGCGACTCCCATAATTTTTTTGTCTGTACAGAAATACGAAGATTATTTGCAAAAAAATTACGTATTATGATTATTTCTTTATGATATTTATATGAAATCTGTGGATTGACCTAAAACTAAATAAGAAGTTCATTTGTTGAATCAAAGGTTCATATACTCATCAAATAAAAACGTTTTTTTTTTCTTTACAATTACAAATAATTTCATAAGATTAATTTCTGATGAAATTCGTATAGCTGTTTTCATTGAGAGTTTTTATACAAATAAAAATAAATTGTAGTTTGTGGCAAAAAAATATCACAAAGGCAAATCCTGTGGTGGGTATTATGGTAGTTATTATAACATTTCTATGATTTTAAAATTAAACATAAAATTAAGCTGTACATTTTTATTGAAGTTAAATATTTAAAATTAATTTATAAAAAACAATAAATAAAACCAAATCAAAACATGATATTTTCAGTGGATGTTTTAAACCAAACAAAAAAATGGTACCTGCCTACCTAAAAGAAGTTTTATAAAAGTTTATAAATATTGCGCAATCAAAACTAAAATCAAGGACACGAATGTTACTAAAATACTAATAAATACTACTACATATGACTGTTGACTTATAAGAAATATACATCTATTTCGGTGAATTTTAACCAAGACTTGAGATATTTTATATGCCTACAAATGGTTCGTGATTATATTTAGTAGTCAAATTAGTTTTGTTCATTTTACGATATTCCATGATTTATCTTTTTAATTTGTACATAAAATGAGTGTCATATTCCGACCACGGAACTCCAAATATATTATCATTACTATAAAGTAGAAATCTATTCGTTTGCCTCTCTAACGGTAAGTTCAGGTGTCATGAAATTTAGACATATTTTCCATCGTGAAATTTCCATGTCAGCACAAATACTTGCAGCTCCCTACATCATCTTCATAAGATAAGAACTCTCCACTGTTAGTGGCATATTTTTCAATTAGATAATGAGTCGGAAAAAGTGTGTCCATCTATTAATCAAAATTCCTAGCTTTAAGATTGAATTTACTGTCTAATAAAACCAGCTTTATGCACAAACGTTCCGTGCATTTTATGAAAAATAAATTGAGTCAAAAGTATTAACAAACTCATCAACCTACGCAAATATTGAATGCATTATAATTCCCAGAACGTGCTTAATATTAAAACAGTTGAGCGGCTATTTTCGTCCGATGTCAATAAAACGTTTCGATAAACATTTACACTGGAATATTAATTTATAACATTCAACAACACGTATTGTGCACGATCAAGCCATTTTCTAAACAAATGAAAGCATTCCACCGTAAAAAAATTATCTCATTTTTATAAAGTGAAAAGAATTGTTGTTTTTTTATACGACAGGAATTTTCACCATCGCTGAAATTGTCCGGAATCTCCCGAAAAGGCCGTAATAAAGGAACAGAAAGGGGTGATATAATTTATAGCGATTCAATTTGAATTTCGATCGCCCTCGTAATTTTCCCTTTCATGTTCGATAAGAAAGGAATTTTCAAATTTACAGAAATAACCGGCGGTTATTGTGTAGATACATTTAATAAATGTGTCAAACCATTTGTTTGGTTCGGCGTGTTTGTTTGGAAGTTGCGGAAAGTCAAAATTAGATTTTTGGCAGAAAACACAATGCAAATGTTAGATCTTGTTAGGATGCGAGAATCGTTCATGATAATATAATATTAAATCATATTCACGGAGTCACATATTACAACTAAATTAATTCAATTTTTTTAAGTATGTTCCTCTCGGTATGGGATTATATTATTTTTTTTACACACGTAAAAAAAAAGTATACACACATAAATATAAAGTATATATGGTATAGAATAACTAATAGAGTGTAAGTATAAGTAGAAAAATATGAAACGATATTAAAGTGGGCATGAAAAGTAGGAAAACAATAATATAGAATTCATTAAAAAAAAATTGTTGTCTTGGCCTTCTTTGAGGTTTTCATTTTAAATCTATATTTTTTTAATGAAATTTGCTTTGATAATTAGTTCACAACTTTTAAAGTGCATCAACTTTAAATTATTTTTATTTGACTATTATTTTTTGACGAAAATACATTTTGGGCGGGAATCGAACCCAAAATCTCCTGACTCGGTCTAAATAAATTGAAGCTCAAACTGCAGAAATTGCAACATGCCTTTGAATATTATATTTTATGTGCATAAACATTAATATCATCGATAGGTATATAACAATACTTGGTCGATGGATAATACTATAAAGGCCTACGTACTAAATCATTCTTAACGTAACGTTTATTCAAGAAACGCTCCGCGCTCAATGATTTTATCAGAACAACTCCATAGAGTCCATAGACCATCGGCTGCTACAAAAAAATAAAAGTGGGAAGGGCCAATGTGGAAAGTATTTTCAAAAATTTCCGAACAAAAATAAACCACTGTATCTGCGGTCTATTATTGTGAATCACTGAGCTATAAACCATTCATCTAACCTGCCGTAAATTGACAATATCCATGTTTTTTGCAAAAAGTAAAAGGTGTTTCACTCCTACAATTCGATAAATAAGAACAAAGTTTGTGGCTTTAAAAGATTATCGCTTCTAAAATATAAGAAAACCTTTTTTGTTTTAGATATGTTTATCAGTGAAAACCCCAGCCGAAAAGCAAACATAATTTACCCCAGAAAAAAAATCTGTTTGAACAGATGAACATAACGGGTTTTACCGCCGCATAAGTGGAAATATTTTTGTGACACTTTTCGTGAATAAACTTTGATTCCAAAACAACACGCAAAATAGAATCCTTAAAAATACCGTCCGGTAGTGGCTCAGTTGGCATCGCGTCTAGGTCCCGCCCAGGCGTAGTGTGTTCAATTCCTCGGCTGGCTAAGTCTCCCATCACGACACAAGCAACATTTTCCGCTTACTTTTTTAATTTTTAAAAAGGAAGACAAACACTCCCGGGTTACAAATAACCTGACAATATTTGAAATTCTCCTACAACCCCCATAATAAAAGGAAAATGTTGCTTGTGTTGTGATGGTGGAATGCTAGCCGAGGAATTGAACACACCACGCCTGGTTGAACCCAAACTCGAAGTCAACTCAGCCACCGACCTACTGTGGTCATAGTCGGAGATTTTCAAATATTGTCAAGTCATTCGTAACCTGGGAATGTTTGTCTTTCCTTTTTAAATAATAAGAAAATACAAAAAATAATACCAGCCCGTCAATATACAGTACTATATTTTACCAATGATTATTGTCATTAATTTATATTTAGAGAAATTTTACAGCAAGTGCGCACTGACCAAATAAAAATCTTTATTCTGTACAAGCGTCATCTGCTGTTCTATAAGAACTCTGTCCTATCACACGCTACATGATTAATTTACATTCATCTTATCTTATAAATACTCTCTTGGTATTCTAAATGTTCTAAATACCAAAATTACATATCTCATTTCCACTGCAATCAGCATTAATTATACATACCTAATGTCATTAAAATATTGTATTTCATAAATTGCATGAACTCGTAGACCATACAAAGCACTAATAACGTTAATACTATTTAAAAGTTTTATATATTTACACTTTAACAGTGAATTGGAATCATGTTGCGTTTTTTTCTGCTCATCCAGTCACAATCATAATACTCGTTTTAACTTTAATGAAGGACTTATTGTACCTAATCATACAAATAAATATGGACAAAGAACGTTAAACTATATGATTCCCAGTTGTTTTAATATGTTACCTGCTGAAATTAAAAACTGTGCCCAAAACAAACAATTGGTGAACTTACTGAAAAAATTAATTTGTATTAACTTACAATGATATATTATTCTAAAGACTTTTAAAATTGTTATTTATGTTTTTCATAATTTTCTTTTGCTATATTTCTGTAAAAATTTAAATTTTTTATATAATACATATAATTGTAAAAATGTAACTCACTATAATAAGATTTACAATGTAAATAACCCGTTAGACAAACTGCTTAAAAGTAGTTTATCGGAACTTTTTTGCCTTATATTTGTAGTGTGTAATATATAATAAAAAATAATTTAAAAAAAAAATATTTTTTTTAAATTGTTATCACAAATATAATAGATAGGAACAAAAACGATCTTGAAAACTTCCTGGAAAGCGTCTCTGCTTCGGTCCATTTAACTTATTAGCACAATAAATTACGGAGATCATGTCAGACACGCATACCAACAGCATCCTTCCGAGAACATACCGTGGACCTCGCGATGGGGAGTTATTCGGGCCTGCCGTAATCATGAGTCATGACTCGCATGGACTTTCCAGATAACGGCCGGATATTTTAGATTAACGGAACATTAGTTTTGATTTAGATACGGTAAAGACAAGGCAGATGGTGAAAGTCAATTTGTTTATTGATGAAGCCATGGACACACTGGGCCTGAAGAAAGTTTCACGATGAATTTGACATGTTTAATTACAAACAATACTAGTAATAAAATGCAGAATTTTAAAAAATAAAATGGTATTATAAATGCGTATTATGTGTGGTTTGAGAACAAAAAAATAAATAAAAATAACTTCTAATCGTATTGGTTTGTAATCTGAAAAAGATAATAATGCATCGTGTTATTTTTCTTATTTCTTCTGAATAACATGCCATAAACATGTCGTGATGAAACTAACAGACAATAAAAAATAACTTCTAATCGTATTGGTTTTACAATCTGAAAAAGATAATAATGTATCTTGTTATTTTATTGTATTTCTCTTATTTCTCCTGAAAAACATGCCATAAACATGACGTGATGAAACTAACAGGCAATAAAAAAATCCTAGTAAACAAAGCGAATGAAACGAAGTTATTTATAAAAATAACATTTCCCGAGAGAGTTTTAATTGTTCCTTCGAAAATAAAAAATAAAATTTAAGTTTCACGAGTTTGTTTATTTGGTAGACCAGTTATTACGTATAAGATAAAAATCATAGTTGTATCAAACGAAAGAGAAAACAAATTTTTGAGAGACATAAAAAATTTGCGTTTGTTACCAAAGACTGAAAACTAATCCTACCAGTTTTCTTTTAAATAAGTACATACCATACCAATAAAATAACATTTTTTTTTGGATGCGTATATTTTTTAGTGGAGTTTCGACTGACCGGGCAACGGCATCGATCTTGATCAAGACCGGCAAATGCCCAAAACCTTAAGTGCTTAGTTAAAAATGTGAACGATTTTTATACCTGCAGGGCTACCTTATCTGGAAGCATGCAGACGAAACCTCCTAGTCGGCAAGTGAGGTTCCTTCTCTAAACAACTTATTAAAATGATTACTAGTAAAGGCCCCGCATTCCCAATTTTTACCGATTTATAACATAGTTTTCTTTAACTCTTAAGTTTTTAAGATCCAAAAAATAATATATACTATTTTTTAAGAAAATATCTATACAAATGTAATGCCGAAATGGTAATTATATGAAATTCCCTCGATAGAAAAAAAATTCGCAAAGTAAGTTCCGAAAATTATTGAAAACACGTTTTGTTCTATTATTCATATTATTATATGTTAAAGGTATGAAAAAATTCAGAGTGTATCTTTAAATGCAACTAAAGCGCATCTACAGAGAGAATTTTACTCCATTTCAAACGAGTCTTGTTAACCACTGGAGCGACCACGCGAAATAAATAATTTTGCCTCGATTGCTCGAGATATCCAGACGATAATTTTTTTTAATTTTTCGACAACATTAAAAAAACATAACTTAGAATTTTTACATGGAGTCATACAAACTTGTTATGGTGCTATATAGCCAATGAGTTAACCTGTATTTTACCGTTTGTTTCATTTTTGTAGGATTTGAGATCACGAGATAATTTGCAATTTTTTTCAATAAAGCAATCGGAGGCATTTAAATTGGCGCATTTATATTACCAAAAGCAATCCAGTGGTTTATTAAATATTTTCACCATTTTCGCTTCATTAATAGCGTTTTTAATATAATCGCGCTCCTTCTAACACGTATTTACATATCTCCGTTTCAAACCATTTTTGAATGCCTACTACGGGGTCTTAACTATAAACTGTTATAAGCATATCTTAATGTATTTCTTTTGTTTAAATTATGTATTAATAATAACGTTTGCTTATTTCAGTAAGTGCAAAACTCTGTCTGCCATATATCTAAATAAATTACACTAAAAATTAAATTACTAATTAAACACATTTAAGATGTACACTATACTTTGTTAAATTGTAAGATATACTGTTTTTGACTGTTTTAAAAATAAATAATTAAGGTAAATTATATCTCATGCACTGCACCGATCTAATAGTGTTAATAACAAACTTTATTTACGTACTTTCGTAATTTTTGAAATTGTTTTTCCTTCCTTTGTTTAAACATTATGTTTTTATCCTTTTTTTATATATTTAAAAAAAAATTCCTTATATTAACGGATGCTGCTTTCCTAAACACAAGCAAGCACCAGATTACTTTAGAAAATAATATAGCAATGCACAAAATAGTACACTGGAATACCTGTTGATAGTGTAAAAAATGTAAAAAACTACATATTTACTACCTAATAAAGAAAATATGTATATTTTATGTATAAATAGTAATTAGAATGTTATGATGTTAACACATAAAATATATTGACAGTATTTAATGTTCACACATAAAATATATTGACATTATTAAATGTTCACACATAAAATATATTGACAGTATTATTTTGTAATATATTACATGTTCTCACATAAAATATATTGGTAGTATTAAATGTTCACACATAAAATATATTGGTACTATTAAATGTTCACACATTAAATATATTGACAGTATTAAATGTATATTCGCTTGATAGTCGTATGATTTTTTTTTGTACGATTCATAAATAATATGATCTAATCAGCAAAAAATGTTGAATTCGTCTTCAGTGATGAAAACAATCTATAAATATTGTCAGGGTAGCAATAGCAAATCACAACAAACATCAAGTGTTTTAACTACAACCCACAAAAAGGTCCTAAATAAAACTGTGCATAGTAAATATAAATTTGAAATAAATGGGCACTTTTGTATCTAGTTTGGGGTGGTTTAATTAGGCTAGCCGGGAGTGACGCGAGTTTGACGCAACGCCACTGCATGCCTTCACAAATTGTTTATCAATAAATAATATGTAAATTAATTATACGTTTATGGACACACCCATACTCAAACCAGTTTTACACTCTCGGATACAATTTACAATGTTTACTTACTTTTGATATCCGATGCGACTTATGTAGATAGCCAGGCAGAACAGTAGGCAGGAGTAGGCAGTGGTTAGGCCGATACCAACAATGTCTATCAGGCAAGTATTGAGCTGGACCTTTCCCTGGTGCTCCAGAACAATGGTTTGGCAGAGCATTTCCATGGCTTGCAAATGGTTCAGTGAAATCCTAATAAAACACTGCTCACATTCTCAATACTATATCTTTCTGGAGAGCTCTAAACGTCGAAGGTAGGCATATAATTATAAATTTAAATATCGCTGACTTATTAAAACCCGCGGTGGATAAATACTTTAGTGCATAGTACGCTGAAAATAATCCAATAAGATAAACATGCAAAACTGGGATTAAGAAAAATTATGTCGTTTCAGTTTTAAATTTGGTTAAACTTGGGAACTTCCTTTGATTTTGTACATTTTTAGCAAACAGCGAAAATAGTGTATTTTTAAATAAAATTATTATTATGCATGAAATTTTTACAACCCACGAAACAATAAGTATTTTTTTTACCAACTTTTCAGCATTTCTTTTTTATGAAACTGAAGAAAAAGTAGAGAAAACCTTAGTGAAAACAATGAAAATCAAATTGTTTTCAAGCGGTAATTTATTTACGTTTACACCAATTTCTTTAATTTTTCCGCGCACTTTAATTTTTATTGTCTCATGTTCACTTTTTCACACTACTGCACAACGCACTATTTTCTAGCTAAATAATAATTCCGATCAACACGTAGAATTTTGTTTCGTTCTTTGGTGAACACGTCGTTACTGGGCGGTTAGTGAAACTCAATTAAGCCGAACGCTTGCGGTGGCGTTTACGTTACCCCTACTTACCGCTGGCTATGGAGCTCGGGGTATAATAATCAACAGAGACAAACCAGAATACTTTTTAAAAGTGATAAAGTTATGAAAAGTGATGAAAAATACGTTTAAATAATGTTAGATATACGATTTGAGATTTTCACGGCCAAAAGTATTAGAGTGATGTATTTTTGGGGTATTACACCGTGTTGCGGTACCTCCTTCACGAATAACCTGACAATATTTGAAAATCTCCAACTACCAAAGCTACAGAAAGCGGAAAATGTTGCTCGTGTTGTGATGGAGGACTTAGCCAGCCGGGGAATTGAACACAACACGCCTGGGTGGGACCCAAACGCGATGTCAATTCAACTACTGACCGGTCCATGTAATTTTATTAATTGTTTTAATTAAAGAGGTTAAGTATTTCCTATTTTTTTTAAATATGTGAAGATTTTTTTATCTAGAGGAAATTTTTTTGTCAGGCAATATAACTCTTATTTTTTTCTAATAGACACGATCAACCAATGTGAGAACCATGGTTTTATTTTTTTGAATTTCGTTTTGATTTTTACAGTTTTAATGTCAGTTGATGTTGAGATATAATTACAGAAAATATTATTAAAAATACTTTAAAATTTTGTGTTACACCATATGTGATGGATATATGATGAACGTTTCATTTCACTAGCATAATTATTTATACGTAATATAAAATTCATTTCGGGCATGAAATTAGTTTTTATTTTGTTATTATTCTCGTTTGAGATCGTCAATGATAAAATCGCCAATTATTGTTATGTTTTTTTTTAAATTCTCTTTTGATAAAATAATGATTCTGAATTCACCCATAAAAGTATATTCATTAGATTCGTGTGTTCGGTAAATCGCGATAAATTAAAAATATATATTTTTATTTACACGTAGATTGACAATTAACTCAGTACATGGGTAGTTCTTCCACTGTGATGTTTGAATACGATATCACAAATACAACTATTTCTGTTTATCGCAAAAGATGTTACGAAGTAGCTACAATTCGGTATACAAAATTTATTGTACTCATTGGCAAATGCTTCGGTTAACGCGATAACGTCGGGTTTATGATTTAGGAAATTAATTAATAATTAAAATACATAATAGACGAAAACCTTAGATGGGACATACACATAAATGGAATCACTAAAAAGCTTACGAGACTTGTATATTTCTTCAAAAACCTAAGAAACATACTACCTAGGAAAGACATCAAAAAAGTATTTTATGCTTTATGTCATTCCCGTCTTGAGTACGGAATTCTAGTATGGGGATCTGCTACAGCAAATAATATTAACCACTTAGATATTGCTCAGAAGAGCATTATAAATCCATCAGAACCCCCTCAAAAGATATTTTTAAGTGTTTTGACATTCTAAATTTAAAACAAATATATGCCAAGAATATTTTAATACATCATTTTAAAAACAGAAAATCTCCTAATGAAACTCGGATACATGATACAAGAGCCTCAAAAAGGGATATACGAGATGTTACAAAATTCAAGACAAGTTTTGGCCAAAGAAACCACATATATCTGGCAACCAAACTTTACAACATCCTTCCTCCAAATTTGAAAAAGATAGAAAAGATAAATAAGCTTAAGGAAAAAATCATAACATGGGTGAAAGAAATTAATGCAGACATACTAGAAAATGTATTAAAAACATCATAGAAACAAAATAACAGAAAATCAAAGAAATCTACCAGTCCGCCTCAGCACAGAACTACCTAGTGAGGAGGACTAAGAACAAACTATATTAATGAAATATTATAGATTTTTATATAATGTAACTCTCATCAAACCTTATTAAATAGACACTAATAAAAAAAATAAAAGCTTTGTTTCATTGATCTGATATTGAAATGTAATATTGAGAACGAATTTGATATTTTATTTGAAAATTTCTTCTGAAAGCTTATCACTTTGTGATGGCATTATTTATTTTATTAAATCAAAAATAACTTTGTTTACGTCACTTTATTATATACAACCTCTACATGTTTCATGAACGCAGTTTACCTCACCAGGAATAAGTGTCACAAGGAACACTGAAGTCAAAAATTAAATATAGATTACCATAATACGGGCATGTGTCTAGTGTGGTAGTCGAAAAGCATGTAAAAACTGTACACATTAATATTTCATGAATAAAGAAAAAAAAAAAAAAAAAAAAAAAAATTGGAAAGATGAAGTGGAAGGAGGGGGGAGGGGTATAAGTGGACGGAGTTAATCGGAATTAGGAATTACAATATCGTCAGACGGGAAAGACCAGTTAAGTGGGAAAATATTTAAAAGAGGGTTTATAAAAGCCTGTATAGCCAGTGTATACTTATTCCTGGTGAAGTTAACTTCGTTAATGAAACATGTGGAGGTTGTATATAATAAAGTGATGTAAACAAATTTATTTGTGTTATTACAATCATTTACAGTGGGACAATTATATTCCGAAATATTGAGAGTTTTATGTAATTCCTCAGTGAAAAATTATTCATATTTGGGATGGTAAAAATATAATGCCAGCAAAATGCGACTCACTCATATTGAATTCTCTTTTGCGCATTTTGTAGCATTTTCTTGCAAAATTCACATAAGTGATGTTATGAAATGAACTTTCTTAAAATTAAAACATTCAACCCCGTAATATTTTCTTAAAATCAAGTACTTTGTATTTTTAAATTCTTTCATATGGCCACCCCGTGGTTGCGTTTAAAGTGGGTGTGACTATTATCAAAGGAGGCGGGGCAAAGGGGTCCTCGGCTCCGAACGAAGGGAGACCGGTCTCTTTGGATTTTGGCTCTGTTTGCGAGAGGTTGTTACGTGCTCCGCTTTGAGACTTACTTTGCTAAAACAGTGGTTGTCAATTAATTACTAGTACATTTCGATTCATTCTTTCTACAGTGTTTGTCAATTCATTACTAGTATATTTCGATTCATTTTTTCTACTGCCTGCCCCCCGGACGTCTACAAAACTACAAAAACTGCGGTATCGTCCCACGCTTTATTTTTTTATTAATTTCTGTCTCTGCTTTCTTCCCACTAATTTAACATCATTCTTTTAACCGTCCACAAAGAGATTTAAGCTTTTCCTACGCGTAGATTCCTGTGCTGTAATTATATAGTCTTTTTGAAGGCATTTAAAGGCACCACAATAATAGTGTTTTATTTCCAAGATACCCTTTGTTCCACCCACTTCTAGAAGGCGTATGTTCTCTCTTAATACCAACGAACTGAAAACACGGTACCTGCTCGAGCTAGCCAGGTATTCTTGAAGATATAATACATTTCTATACGCGGTTCGATTCCGTAGAAACTCTTTATCTAACACGCGGTTCGATTCCGTGGAAACGCATTATCTAACAGTGACTGTAGGCTGAATGTTCACTGTGATAACCATAGACATATGAATATTAGTAGACCTGCCCTAAGTGATTAAAAGCGTATTATCCCCACTCCCCATACCGGTTCCATTGGAGCCGGCTGTGCTCGCGTATGGCCTCAAGTGAAATTTGAAAACGTGACGTCATCATTCTTGTGCGAACTATGGTCGAGGCATCATCGGTTCATTTTACGAAATAACACGGCAAAATGTTGACTTGTACTATGAAAACTTGTAAAAATAGATGTGAAAAAGAGAATAAACCCAATTGTCGTATTACATTCCATATATAAGCATTATTTTACTTTATTTTAAGCATATTCACATCGTATAATATAGATCAGTTTTAGAAACATATACTATCACATCGAGAAACGTCTGGAAGCGAAACACAAAGCTGGTTGGTTGCTGGGAAGTAAATTATGAACATTTATAAAAGTGTCTTAACTAAATACTTAAACGAAATATTCGACTCTGAAAATAGAACCGAATTTTTTTGCCGAATTTGGACTTCGCAAATTTGTTCATAACGTGGCGAGTAATTTGCGCTCCCATGTAAAAATGTCTATTCATTCAAAAGCAGATTTTACTTTTAAGAAGTAAATGGTGATATTATAATGCGAGATGCCTATTTACTGTCAGATTGATTTATTGACGAATCACAGTCAGCCTTACGCCCTTCGTTCTTCAACAGTTGATTTTACCCCTCGCCATTATCTTCTCGTCTATTAATTCCTATGTCTGTGGTGATAACCCTTTCTGTTGGTGCAGTTGTGGCATTTGGCAAGATCTTGTTTTCGGGTGCAGTCTTGTATTTTGTTCTATTCTGAACAGTGGAGGCATCTGGGTCTCTTCGTGATTTCTAGACATCTCAGTGTCCGTATAAAAAGGCAATGATAGCATAGCATCGTTAGATCGCAGTCTTCTATGTGTGCTTTTGAGTATCCAAAAATTAATCCTTTCTTTCGATATTATTATTTTGCTTAGTTTCGGTGTTGTTTAGATAATCAATTTTGATAATTTGTCAGTTTTTGTTGTTCTTGAGCTTTTTTATAACGTTAATTGGTTCATTATCAGTTACCAGGGTCATGGCGCTTTTTGTGTCTTCATTTTGATTTATCAAATCTATTAAGAGTTCTTCTTCCTTGTAGCCAGCATCATCACCCTTGATGATAATGCAATTTTTTTTTGTTTTCAATCTCCATTCTGTCAATTTCAGGAGTTAAACAAAACCTCACATTGAATCTACTATTTTTTTGTTCTCAAATCTATGTTGCCACAGTGATAGAATTTTAAGTTCCATTTTCGTATATTTCTCCACTTTCTTGACGGACTGTACCTGTAAATAGATTTAAAATTAAATAATGTTTTTACCAAGTCATCGAATATTTTCAGAACGAGGCCACTGCAATTAGAATGTTCGTCACAGCTGTTTTTTTTTATTATTTTGTATTGCAAAAAAAGACCTACGTTTGGTCTAGGGTGAAAAGAACATTTTTTGTTCTCAAGCAGCAAAAACTCTTTGACGGAGAGGACAGGCATCTTGAAATTTTCACTTTTTCAGTATTGTCTCCACATAACTATTTTCGGCTAATAACGCCTTTTGGAACGCTAACTGTAAAATAAAATAATGACAATATGCCAGTTTATTTCATAATAAATAAATATATATTTTCAACCAAAAATAGATACACACAATCGTTAACGAACAAAATACATTTTTTTTAAATAGGCATTGCAAAAATAATACAAGGAAAACTAATTAGATTCTTTGTAAGATTAGATATTATTTTACGATATTACCTATGCAAGTGAGAGAAATTGTATATGAAACTTGATGCTCTTGCAATGCGTATTTTTTTCCCACAATAGCTAGTATCGTGAGACCATCGACTTTACGTTGGAGTTCCATTTCGAAAACCAGTTATGACGCAGCATAACAATTTGAGCGTATTTTCGATGGGTTTCCGAGAAGCGCAAGCGTCCCGACATGACTCAAGAAGAATTTGCGCTACACATTGCCTAATGAATGATCTGGCGTAGTTCCCGTTGTATTCATCTCCCGAAGCAGACTCACGACGGGTAGTTGGCAGTTTGGTACATACATGATAAGTGTAAGTAGGTGGACAGGAACTCGATGAGGGTCCTTGACCTCGATATAAAAATTGCCGAATTGTTTCAGGCTGATAATGATCATCGCTGACGGCGTCGAGTGACAAATTTAAATTGGTGGTGCCCATTGCCCATATCAATATGTTTAGACCAGTCATTCGAGGTGATTGACAATGAAGTGACTTGTTTATTAGTTTAAATGATAATGCGGTACGCAAGTAGAAGCACCCACCTAGATACAAAGCTTTGGGTGTATTTCTTATAAATTGAAGGGGATAACATTGGGTTGACTGGCACAGAGTCGAACATTGGTAGCGGTTTTCACAATAATAATACTACCTACTTAAGGCGCAATTCGACTAAGAAAACTATGAACGACAAGAGACGACGACGCACGCCTCGTCGGGTTACTGCCAATGTTGGTAACTACATTTTTATTTTTTTGAGTTAGCGATGATTTTAATGTTTATGTATTATAATCTATGTCTGGAATGAGTTTAGGTCCCCTCTTATGTGAGTTTTTAGCTACTGATTTTATTCATAAAGCTCTGTAACTTTTTTATAATTAATAGACAAGAAAAATATTATAAAAACTCTTTGTTTAATGAAGAACACTAAAAAGATTTTTTTAATTAACATTAACAATATTTACGAAAACCCTGATTTTATAATGGAGATAAAACGTTAAAATTGAGTTTACTCCAAAACATGGTTTTGTAAGTTACCAACTTTGGTACTAACCACACGATATGTTTCTTAGAGCCGTCTGTTTCAAAGCTTGCTAGAGTAAAATAATTGCTAAAGTTAAATTTCACCAAAATGCGTATTTCAATCATTTGATTTGAGCATTTGCGATTTCTTCCCGTGGAGCTACCTGAAGGAAAATGTTTTTAAACATCGGTCTTACACCTTGGAAGAACGAACCGAAAAAGGATCGAATTCAGAAATAAATCGCCGCCATATCTGTCGAGGTGTGCCAAAATGCGGCCGAAAACTACAGAAATCGCCTTCATCAATGTATCACTCTGGGGGCCATCATCTTTCTGTTGTCCTCTTCAGGACTATAAAACAGTATAATGTACGTTTTTTAATAGCCCTTCAAAACTGCACTGTCTGTTTCATTTATGAATCGTAGAAAAAGAAGAAAGTCACGGTGGTGGCGAAGAGAATGATATGTTGAAGAAACTCAAAGTGATTTTTAGAAGAAATTGGTTACAATCGTATTTTTAACCAAATTCAGCTTATAATTTTTTATCCTGTTGATTTATAACCACTAATTTTATTATTCCAGAACTCCGGTGAAAATCTTCAGTAAAGAGTGTAGTTTTTTCGATACTTCTCTCCAGGTTGTATAATACAAGCTGTACCGATCCGCTAACTGTTGGATAGTGGCGATATTGTTGGAACACAATGAAACGTATCGAGAGGTGAGGCATGCGTCCCGGCAACAAAAATCAACACTAGCAGATAAAAATTAGAATTGAAAACTTGAACAGTTTTTGAAAATAACAGAGGGAAAAAATTCAATTTAAAAATATCCTAAACTGTACAGTCATTAAGATAAAATACTATCAGATGTAGCATGCGGCTAAGATGCTTGCTTCTTGTCGCTTTATGTTCCTTCGATTAAAAGACTGTGAGCAGCGTGCGTTATTGCCGCATGCTATATGTTGCCTTAATGGAATTGCGCCTTTACATATTATTATAATTGGTTAATTTACATAGCTTCGTTTTCTGTGAATAGGCACAGCATGAACGAAATAACCTATTATGAAATGCTAAAATAATAACTTTAATATTTCGAATTAGAGCTAACGACACAAATAACGCAGTTTTTATCAAGAAATACTATAGTTTTCTTTTTCTGAAAGTGTCTTGGCGAATTTTTACTTCTGGCAGGGGCGCCGCCAGGAATGCCGCCGCCTGCGTGCGAAAATAATTTAAAAAAATGCGCCTTACTTAAATAAAATATTTTTTACAGTCTAGGTGTACGGTTCTCGTTTTGCCCTTAGTAGGGTTTATGTAACGACGATATTTTAATAGAATATTTTTAGTTTCGAAATATTTCGATAGCGAAAATAACTAGTACCTACTTTATCGCGCAATTATTTCATAAATAATTAGCTTCACGACTGTGCGCGACAAGTTGTTTGCGACATAAGTGCACAACTAAGTAAAAAACGGGACTGCAGGCCGCTTCCCGATAAAATTTTAGTTTTTAGAAAAATAAATGTCAGAAATAAGTTACAATATAAATGAAAATGATAATGGACAGTAGCGAAACAATGCTAACAAAATAAAAAAAAAATTTAAAGTGGAATAATTTATTGAGTAATACTCTCATTATCGCCGCGGTGTTAGATCACCATTCAGAATTGAAATGTTGCTTGAAATGGGTTTGGCGCTGTTTGGTGACAAAATCTGAATAGCCGGGTTTCATCTCTTATATTTCTGGGCGATTAAATTTTTCGGCCTATAGATCTGCGTACTTACCTATTTAGTCGGGAGCATCAATTTATTTTTAACTTTTTCGTTCAGAAAACGACACGTCGACCACAAAAAAGAAAACATTTTGCAATGCCTAAATTTATTAATATACTAGGTAACGTTTCCCCGGCGTTGCTGGGTGTTATCTTTAGATGGTAGACAAATACCATCGCGGATTTTTCTGTAGGCTTTTTTAAGATATACAATTCCGTAGTACATGATTTTGATGTATCTCCTAAGGTTTAGCCAGCGTTAGCAATGTCACCGCCCGAGAATATGTTTTTACGATTCGATTACAAAACATCGATTTTTCTCTACTTTCTATAAATATAATATGCATGTATTGTGTATATATACACTTTCAGGAAGACAGTTCGCTAAATGATAGTGAAAACCCTATGAAAATACCTTGGGTAATTTAGAAGAACTAAGCGCACAAACAGACAGACACGGATAGCGACTATATTTTATAATATTTAGAGATTAAAGATTAATAGAAAAGGCCCCAGCTATCTAGCATTAATAAATTTGTTCTCTGTAGGTGGATATACTCTTTGAAAGATTAGAAGTGAAATGTAATTTCAAATAAAAACACGGGTGTGATGTATTTATTCCCCTGCGTAGTAAAGATTTAAAAAATCATTAGTCCCATACTAAAACACAAAATTAAGCCTATACCAATATTAAAGTAATTCACAAATCATGTGTGGGAAGTATTCATCCCCTTGCCCAGTGACAGGGACCGCGGAAGTACTCTATGACGGGGGGGGCAAACTTGTTCAGTCACCCTCTTCCTTCAGTCTCCTCTCCAGTCAATCAACTAGTTATAAATAAGACAAAACGGAGATGACTAGGTCAAACAAATAACAGGTTCAGTGAATAATTTTTTTTTTTTTAAATATTGCTTTATTGCATTCATTGAACGATACCAAAAACGTTGCGTCTCTCAGCCGTCTTTGAAGCAAATTCCCTAAGAATTTCATTTAAATCTAAACTAAATGTTAAAAAAGTCCTCGAATGCTTTGATTATTTAAATAATCAAAGCTCTAATGCTATCTCTTGACATTTTTTCTTGTATACAACAAACACTTTTTCATTTATGAAAAAAACACTGTGAATGATACAGATAATCTTTACCAGCACAGATAATCCTTCTTTACACAGGTAGTAAAATTGGAGGGGGCGCGGCCCCCCCTCATTTGATTTTAGGGGGGCATTTGGCCCCCTCTGCCCCCCACTTCCGCGGTCGCTGCCCAGTGAAGGTAAGAAAAAATCTTTAGTCCCATACTAAAACTTAAAATTAAACCTATCAACCGTTCATAATTTAATAATGCACAAAAACAAAAAGTTGAAGATATTCCGAAAGAAGAACAGAAAATTTTAAGAAAGGTTACAAACATTATAGTTACTATTCTAAGGAATTTACTATAATCGAGGTAAAAAAATCACACAAAATGAACTTTTTTACGCATCTGACAGCTTTAGAATAAAGCCTTAGACACATTACGCCCATATTATGCTTGCATAATTGCACGGTGCAAAATTATGACACCCATTACGGCTGTAATGGGTGACATAATTTTCAAATATAGCCTGGCTAGCAGATCACGGCGCATAACGTCGCCACGCCCAAACTTATAACACATCATCTGTATGGGATTGTATGGCGAGTAATATAGAGTTATATAAAACGCTTTGAACTTATAGCGTAATTTGTCACCCCCTTAAAATGTGCATCACAAAACAGAACTTACTGTAGTTTGCCATGCATTACAACGGTTCCATGATATTTCATCAAAATGACAATACACGCCGTTATAAAGTGATATGGAGTCATTAAAAGTGATGAAACAAAAACTAGGTTAAATAGTTACCTATGTAACTAGTTTTTGTTTCATCACTTTTTGTAGGTGTGTTGAACTGTCATTTTGATAAGATACCCGGTCACCGAAAAAAGAAATATATTAAGAATAGTATCAGATATTTTGTATTACATTCACTGCAAAGATCACAAGACCATTATTTTCAAGTCTATTTTAAACATCTAGGACAGGCAAGCCCAACCTGAGGGCCAATTGAAGATTTTTTGCGGCTCAAAATGATGTTCAAACAAAATTTTATATTTTGGATTTTGAAATTCATTAAAAAAAAAAATTACCGTAAATATCTCACATTTATATTATATTTTGAGAAATTAGAACTTTCTTGATATTAGACATTGAACTCTCGGTGGTGTTTTTGATTTATTGCTTGAAAAGTGCCAGACGCATAGCCGCACTAGGAATTTATTTTCAGAATCAATTCAAACCGGTATATTTTTTTCAGCACATTTCTCGGAGATCAAATGCAACTGACCTGATTTTAATAAATGCAAAGGACACACATAGGCGCTAGTATAGTGGAGAGCGATCTGCCGGGTTAAACACGTGCCATGAAGGATTATTCAAAACGTGACAATATGTGACATATTGCAGGGAAACCGTAATTTCGGAAATTCTCTAGCCACCCCAGAATTATTGACAATCTGGCCCTATTCACTGTGTGGCCCACCTAAGCTCAGTAAAAAAAATTTGACCCACAAAACGATTGGGTTGGGCAACCCTCTTTTGTGACTTTGCCTTCTAACAGCATTGCTTCCACAACTTTATTTAAAATAAAATCAACAACAAGTATATGTAAATAAAGTTTATTTGCTGATATACATATTAATACATGAAGAATTACACCCATAAATTGAATACAATAATATTACATTAGAAAAAAGATCATCGTAACGAAAATACATTTCCTACTACTCTAAGATAAAAATACATATAATGTCTACAGGTAAGATACAAGATATATTATATAATAGAAACATAGAATAACAGCCTCAGTGCAAGGTACATTTAAAGTAGTTTACTTAAATAAATATTCAAAACTTTAAAATCCCTTCCCTAAACCCTGCGATAATGGAGGGCCAACTTATTTATCAATGTTCCTTTTTACAGCTGTAAAGCCATTTTTGTAGCATCACAACACCCAGACTGGAAGCGCTCATATATGCACACCAAATTCAATGGCAATACATATATTTATGTATTGCCATTGAATACATAAATATATGTATTGTAGCATCACAACACCCAGACTGGAAGCGCTCATATATGCACACCAAATTCAATGGCAATACATATATTTATGTATTGCCATTGAATACATAAATATATGTATTGTAGCATCACAACACCCAGACTGGAAGCGCTCATATATGCACACCAAATTCAATGGCAATACATATATTTATGTATTGCCATTGAATACATAAATATATGTATTGTAGTATCACAACCCCCATACTGGAAGCGCTCATATATGCACACCAAATTCAATGGCAATACATATATTTATGCACCGAGCCGGACCTGGAACCAGCAACAAATCAACAGTCTCTGCAGATGGGTTCTACATTATATTTCTTATAGAAATTCACTATAAGGATCATAATGGAATGCCTGATATTAACTTATAGTTTTCACAACAAAAATTCATAAAAAAAATAATTTTCTCAACTAGGTAGTAGAAATTTACAGAAACCATTTTATAAGGCCATTTTCCATCATTTAATTATGTTAAATTTTAAGTTAAGTTAAAGTAGCAAAAGATATAAATATGTTATATATTGGGAAGGAGAATCTTATTGTACACTACTATTTTTTTTTTTTTGTAAATGTTAAAACAATTATTCACCCAAACATAATATAGAAACATTAATTACAATTATGTGCATAATTACATATAATTAAATATGTATTATGATTTCTAATAATTGAACATGATTGATCGATAAAACCAATTTTGTGGTAAAAATTAAAAATGCACATTAGTGCAACAAAGCAGCGCTTTTAATAATGCATATTAATTGATACAATATTATTATGTACACTCTAATAGCAAAATACAACAAGTATATTATTAATTTAATCACCTAATACAATAATTCTATAGTCAAATGTTAGGTTAATATTTCTATGTTAGTGTCAAGAGGGGGGATTTAATGTTATGAGGAATCACAGACTGATCTATTTCTAGTTTAAAAGTTTGGAAGAGCGTTACATTCATGTCACAAATAATGGAAAGAAATTACATATCTTTAACGTTTAAGGTAACTAACCTGTAACGTAGGTACCATTCAAGGCAAACTTATACGCTACAGAACGATAATTGGCCAATGTATGTTCTCTCCTCAATATTGCTCCAAGATATTTTAGCGTGATCAAACAATTTGTACCAACTTGTCAAACAAGTTAGTATTACAAGGGAATTGACGCACATATGTAAACATATCCAATTTTTGGCGCTTCACCGGCAAATTCATTTCAGTGTAATTATAAAATTTTTGAACATTCAATAGGTAATACAGAAATATTTAACATAGAATTTTAACACAATCAAAATAAACAATAAAATAAAATCAAATAAGTGGTCCTTGCATATTTAAAAAAAGATGAGTTTAATAAAAAATTTGGCTTATTTATCTACTTTTATGATTTTTCCGGGGTACTTGGTAATAAAAAATATATATAGGAATCAAATACCTACTGTGAACAATAGAATAGATCTACGTACATAATATATAAATAATCATTACTCAATATTACATACTTAAATAAAACAAAAACTCAAGTGTGTCTGATTTCAGAAGAGAGGGAGATGAGTGGCCGTCTGGTGCACTTCGATGGGAGCAATAGAGATTCCATTGGAATGCTTGGAGTAAGTATCTCAGACCGGCTCAAGTATCAGGGCTATGCAGCCCGAGTAAATCTGGCTTCCAAGAAACTAGGCGTCTTGTATAGGGCTAACAGATTCTTTTGACAGTTGCTAACCCTGTAAAAATGTGAAGTACGGCCAACAATTGAATTTGGGAGCCACCTGTGGACTAGAATCACAAAACACCTGATAAACCTACTTGATTCTATGTAAAGGAGGGCAGTCCATCTGATGTTAGCAGACCAATTGCCATCGCTAATGCACAGACGCAATGTAGGAATGCTGAGTCTGTTCTTCAATGGAGCCTGCTCTGAGGAGCTAGCAGCAATAATATGAAACTCAACTCGTTTTTGTGTAAGTCGGCTCGCATGTGGAACGAGCTACCGGCATCTGTTTTTACTCATTTACCTGCATTAACAAATTTCTTCCTACAGCCCCTTCCTTAACCCGCCTCACAATGCTGCCCAACTGTGTGGTGATATAGATCCCCTGTCTTTAAACCTTACAGACGGGAACACTTTAGTGAAGTGTAGTGATAGAATAAATAATAACACTAGAATTGCCTTCAATACAAATTTGAATGGAAACAAATGTTCCATTTAGCCTAATAACCCAGTACTCCATCTCACTTACACTCGCCTGACATTGTAGATCTTCATCCCATGTGAATTTCGTAAACACTATTTTGTATTCGAAATTTAAGCCTCGATTAGGCAAATATTTGGATCAAGAAACACGCCCACAAGGCACATCTTGTGTTATTATTTATTCTATAGGTGTGACATGAAAAATTAAAATTAAATAAAAAAAATAATACATATGGTAAAATAACACAAACTGAATGTGTCTGCAGTTTTCTACGCACAAAAATAAGCAATGTTCTGTAAATGTTATTTTTAAACGATGTGACATCAATAGATTAAAAAGGTTTTAGTTTATTTTGACTCAATAAAGCCCAATAATTTTTTTAAGAAGGCTACAAAACCCATCGAAATACATTGCACACCGGGATCATTATTCAAAACTTGATTTTATCAATTCAGGCAACAGGAAATACATTCTTATAAGTAGTGTTCACTTAAAAATAGTATAAATATTAAAGAAATAATACTCTGCATAAGCGTGAACGATGGCTAAAAACATATCTTTTGATAAATTAATGAGAAAAATAAAAAATATTAGGGGTTTAACACATTCATGGACACTAGCCGAAAAACCGAGATTTGTGATAGGACACGCGTTTGTATTTCGTGTATTTTTATTTTTTTTTATTATTTATTAACCAATAAATTAACATACATTTTTTTTTTGGTATAATCCACCTCACTAGGCTGAGCCTGTTCCGAGGTGGCGGGAGTTTGATCTAATTTTAGATAATGCGAATTTACATAGAATCAAAGATATAAATAAAAAGATATATAGAAAAGATAAATAATTAGATAGATAAAAATTTAAAAAAAAAAATAACATAAGTAATAATGAAAATAAATGAATGAGAACAAAAGAGAAAAATTCGGGCGTGGAGTGTGCTATAATTTATGGTATATATTATTATTATATAATTTATGTGCTATAATATATGAAGTTAAAAATTACCTATTTTGTGAAGTCTGTGAAAATTAGTAATAAAAAAATGTTAACCGCCTATCGTCTTTGGGTAAGGACCTATCAAGTATACGAGTGTTTGCATTGTGACACAAATAGACAGGCTATATACTACTACAATACAAAACTTGATTTCCCTGACAGTAGTGTCGTATTACGTCACTGACTAAGAGGTGTATATGTACATTGTGTCATATCAGATCTCGTCTAACATCAACGGACGTTGTGTCCGTGAATGTGTTAAAAACAAGAACACATATATAAAAAAAGCCCTCAGGCTAATTAAAATAAACAGCTATTACCGTAGAATCAATTTGTTCGCTTTTGGGAACAGCTCATATGGTCTCATAGAATTCTTTGTATCTCCTTTACTGTATCTGTTATAGAGAAAACACCACACTTTATATTCAAATCCAGAAATTAACCACAGAATAATTAAAACGCACAGTTATATGAAACCAAAGGATCTGACCATAATTTGAGAAAAATTTATGATACTATTTGTGATTTTTTTTTATATGAAATGACAAAAAAAGTGAGGTGACAATAATGTTTATAATAACACATTTAAAAAATTATATGTTCATTTCTAATAACCAAATTTTAAATTAGGTGATGAAATACCTTTCAAAAACATTGTTCAGTTTTCGGATACATTTAGAAATATTTAATTTATTTGGATTTTATTGCAAAGCGGAAATACACACAAATTCTCCAACCTTTTGACAGCGTCTTTAAGAAATATGAGGGATTAAGAAACATCAACATTGAATTTTTTTCTCTAACTTTTCATGGGGTATAAAAAATAACTGGGATAGGGGGAACTTTTTTAGATAGTCAAACTATTGTTTTTAAAAACATAGATGCACATGGATTTTTCGTGCGTATTTGATCGGTAGTTGTGAGCGAATAAGTGTCTTTTAAAAATAAATAAATGCTGTTACACAAAAGGAAACGGTTTCAGTAGAGGTAATTAATTGGGATAAAGATGGAACATTTCGACTTATGTATTATGGAATTCAAGATAAATATCCTGATTACACTGACTAGTTCTTTCAACTTCTTAAATATTGAATCAATGGCACTTATAATAGTATCAAGCGAAAAAAAAATCGTAGATGGTGGAAAATTGGGAAAATAATAAGTGATGGAAATATATCATTACAAAATTACATACTTGATCTCTTGGTCCAATTTTCATTTAACAATGCCCATTGCAATTTTTTCCAGTTGCACATCTACTCTTCTAGTTAATTTTTAGGGAATCTTAATTTGACCTTATAGTAGTCCATTTTAACCACTAATTTACATTATTTGGTAAAACATAATTTTACTTAATAAATTAAATTGATTACATTCTTGAAAAAATACTGGACAAAATACTTTTAAAGTTTAAGATAAAACATTCTCAGAAAAGAGGGATAAATTTTTAACTTTAGATGCATTTGAATTGTGCAGAAATCTCTTTGTGATTGCAATTCGATACCAAATACATGAACACACTAAATAACGATTTAGGCAATATGCATACAAAGTTTTAAAAAAAGTTAAGGAATGACATAAAATGTGCTGAACATTCAATTTATAAAGAGAAATAAAATTGATTTACTTTGATAACAGATAAAATTAATTTTTAAATACAATAAACTTTGCATTTACCCCTAATTCATTTTAGTGAATATTGAGAAAAATATTATTTATTATTTACCATGTAGATAGAATATATTTATTTAATTATAAAAAATGCTACGAGGTGCATGCAAAAAAAATACTTTTTCTAATACAAAAATAAATATTTGATGAAAACTTATAATTCTAAGCACACCCAATGATCATCAAATTTTTAAAAATACAGTAGAACCTCGTTAATTCGAAATCCACGGGACATCAAAAATCAAATTTCGAATTAACGAATTCCCACGTAATTCGAAATTTTATGAAAAAAAAAAATGCCAAAAATCGATTTTTTCGGCCGCCTCTTCAAATCCGGGTGGTATTTTAGTTGTAAATTCGTATTAATACCAATTATTTCTTTATTTTCGCGGCCGATTACCGTAGCGGCGGGCCCTTTAAATTCAGATATTCGCAATAAATTCGTAAAAATGCTATATATTTACGCGTAAATCGAGATTTCACTGCCGATTTCGGTCGCGGCCTACCCTTTAAATTGAGATATTCATAAAAATACGATATATTTCCGCGTAAATCGAGATTTCGCGGTAATTTTCCGTCGCGGCCGGCCCTTTATTTCAAATATCTGAATTTAAATTCGTAAAAATACGATATATTTCCGCGTTAAACGAGAATTCGCGGCCATATTCCGTCGCGGCCGGCTCTTTAAATGCAGATATTCGAAATAAATTCGCAAAAATACGATATATTTCCTAGTAAATCGAGAATGCGCGGCCGATTTCCGTCGCGGCCGACCCCTTAAATTAAGATATTTGATGTAAATTCGTAAAAATATGAAATATTTCCGCGTAAATCGAATTTTATCGGCAGTTTTTCGTCGCGGCCGGCCTTTTAAGTTCAGATATTTGAAGTAAATTCGTAAAAATATGTCATATTTCGGCGTGAATCGAAATTTTTCGACCGATTTCCGTCGCGCCGTATTTTTTAATTCGGATATTCGAAGTAAAGTTAGTAAAAATACGATATATTTCCGCGTAAATTGAAATTTCGCGTTCGATTTCCGTCGCGGCGGGCCCTTTAAAATTCAGATATTCGAAATAAATTCGTAAAAATACGATATATTTACGCCTAAATCGAGATTTCGCGGCCGATTTCCGTCGCAGCGGGCCATTTAAATTCAAATATTCGAAATAAATTCGTAAATATACGGTACATTTACGCGTAAATCGAAATTTCACGGCCGAGTTTCGTCGCGGCCGACCCTTTAAATACAGATATTTGGTGTAAACTCGTAAAACTACGACATATATCCGCGTAAAACTTATTTTCTCGGCCCTTCAAACTCGGATATTCGAAATAAATTTGAAAAAGTACAACATTCCAGTGTAAATCGATTCAGATTTACAAAATAATAATACTAATTAGGACGATGTATAACCACGTAAAAATACATTTTTCGGCGTTTTACCGCCACGGCTGACTTTTAGATTCAGATTTACGAAATATTATGATTTATTTTCGCAAAAATCAAATTTTTTCGAATTACACGAACAAATTTTCGTGCGCGGACAAAAATAAATTTCGAATTACGAATTAACGAATTTCGAATTAAAAAAAATTTTGTATGAAAAAATTTTTCTGCGGAAATTTTTTTGGCGAAAATTTCGAATTACGCGATTTTTCGAATTATCGGGGTTCGAATTAACGGGGTTCTACTGTATCATGTATAACAAATTTATAGTTGTGTCAGAACACCATTCTATTACAATACTATGTGACCATCGGAATTATATTCAATAGTGTAATCACAAAATATATAGATTATAATACACATAAAAGTAAGAAATTTATGATGCAAATAAAACTATCAGGACAGAAGATATTTTATTGAATTATTATTTTATGAATAATTATCAACAATAATAATTCATAAAACTCAGTATAATTTTTTCAACAATTTGCTGGAATAATATTTATTATTTATTTATGAATGTCGATTATCCAAATTTCAATTAACCGAAATGTCAATTAATCAAAATACCAATTTCCCAAAATATCAACTAACCAAAACAACAAATATTAAGTAAGGTTGATATCCCAAAACGTTAATTAACAAAAATGTCAATTCACCAAAAAGTCTATAATTCAATTATCTGACCAATTAAACTATCCGAAAGATTCGATTATTCAAATGATTCTTACCTAAATTACTTACGGTTCCAATTGGTTCAGGTAATCAACGCTCTATTGCAGTTAAAGTATTTGATCAAATGATTCGATTATTCAAATTACTCTCGGTCCCAATTGGTTCGGGTAATCAACGCTCTATTACAGTTAAAATGTTTGATCAAATGATTCGATTATTCAAATTACTCTCGGTCCCAATTGGTTCGGGTAATCAACGCTCTATTACAGTTAAAATGTTTGATCAAATGATTCGATTATTCAAATTACTCTCGGTCCCAATTGGTTCGGGTAATCAACGCTCTATTACAGTTAAAATGTTTGATCAAATGATTCGATTATTCAAATTACTCTCGGTCCCAATTGGTTCGGGTAATCAACGCTCTATTACAGTTAAAATATTTGATCAAATGATTCGATAAATTCAAAATACTCTTGGTCCCAATTGGTTCGGGTAATCAACGCTCTATTGCAGTTATAATATTTGATCAAATGATTGGATTAATAAATTACTCTCGGTCCCAAATGGTTCGGGTAATCAACGCTCTGTTGCTGTTAAAATATTTCATCATAATGTAACAATTTGAACTAAGTAAATGCAGGCTTTGGAAATAGTAATAACAAATTACTCTAGTAATCAGAAATAATTTAGGCAGCCATATATAACCAATCAATGCATTCTATTAATACAAATTCTCATTAACCATTTTAAATAGACATATGAATTATTGTACCAAACATCATCTCGTAATCAAGTGGCTAACTATTGTCTAATTAGAAACATCTGGACGAAGCATAATAATGCAGAACTAATTTCTGATAGTTTGCATTAGTATTTTCAATTGAAAAGTATTTAAAGGAGATTTACATATTAGAAAAATATGTACGAAAGACAGTAATTAATAGTAACAAAAACTAATATGTAATGAAAATAGCAGCATGGAGTAAAACTCGTTCAAAGTGTTTTGAAATGCGTAATACAGTAGAACCTCGTTAATTCGAAATCCACGGGACATCAAAAATCAAATTTCGAATTAACGAATTCCCACGTAATTCAAAATTTTATGAAAAAAAAAAACGCCAAAAATCGATTTTCTCGGCCGCCTCTTCAAATCCGGGTGGTATTTTAGTTGTAAATTCGTATTAATACCAATTATTTCTTTATTTTCGCGGCCGATTACCGTAGCGGCAGGCCCTTTAAATTCAGATATTCGCAATAAATTCGTAAAAATGCTATATATTTACGCGTAAACCGAGATTTCGCTGCCGATTTCGGTCGCGGCCTACCCTTTAAATTGAGATATTCGTAAAAATACGATATATTTCCGCGTAAATCGAGATTTCGCGGTAATTTTCCGTCGCGGCCGGCCCTTTATTTCAAATATCTGAATTTAAATTCGTAAAAATACGATACATTTCTGCGTAAAACAAGAATGCGCGGCCGTATTCCGTCGCGGCCGGCTCTTTAAATTCAGATATTCGAAATAAATTCGCAAAAATACGATATATTTCCGTGTAAATCGAGAATGCGTGGCCGATGTCCGTCGCGGCCGACCCTTTAAATTCAGATATTTGATGTAAATTCGTAAAAATATGATATATTTCCGCGTAAATCGAATTTTATCGGCAGTTTTTCGTCGCGGCCGGCCTTTTAAGTTCAGATATTTGAAGTAAATTCGTAAAAATATGTCATATTTCAGCGTGAATCGAAATTTTTCGGCCGATTTCCGTCGCGCCGTATTTTTTAACTCGGATATTCGAAGTAAAGTTAATAAAAATACGATATATTTCCGCGTAAATTGAAATTTCGCGTCCGATTTCCGTCGCGGCGGGCCCTTTAAAATTCAGATATTCGAAATAAATTCGTAAAAATACGATATATCTACGCGTAAATCGAGATTTCGCGGCCGATTTCCGTCGCAGCGGGTCATTTAAATTCAATTATTCAAAATAAATTCGTAAATATACGATACATTTACGCGTAAATCGAAATTTCGCGGCCGATTTCCGTCGCAGCGGGCCATTTAAATTCAATTATTCGAAATAAATTCGTAAATATACGATACATTTACGCGTAAATCGAAATTTCGCGGCCGAGTTTCGTCGCGGCCGACCCTTTAAATTCAGATATTTGGTGTAAACTCGTAAAACTACGACATATATCCGCGTAAAACGTATTTTCTCGGCCCTTCAAACTCAGATATTCTAAATAAATTTGAAAAAGTACGACATTCCAGTGTAAATCGATTCAGATTTACAAAATAATAATACTTATTAGGACGATGTATAACCTCGTAAAAATACATTTTTCGGCGTTTTACCGCCACGGTTGACTTTTAGATTCAGATTTACGAAATATTATGATTTATTTTCGCAAAAATCAAATTTTTTCGAATTACACGAACAAATTGTCGTGCGCGGACAAAAATAAATTTCGAATTACAAATTAACGAATTTCGAATTAAAAAAATTTTTGTATGAAAAAATTTTTCTGCGGAAATTTTTTTGGAGAAAATTTCGAATTACGCGTTTTTTCGAATTATCGGGGTTCGAATTAACGGGGTTCTACTGTATTCACTTGTAACACGTAATGAGTGTTCAAAGTTTTCATGCAGCTTCATCTGTGTAAAACTTGCAAAAGTAATTATCACACAGCAGATAAAGAAGGGATTGGAGATAACAAAAATGCGATGGGAGCAAAAAAAGCTTGTGTGCATTTACGTTGTTATTGCAACCAGCTCCTCAATTATTGTAATAAGACTCAGTCATAAAACACTTCATTTCAGTAAGTTTTAAACTGTGGTTTTGAGATTGGTTAAATACCCTTGAGAAAACATAATAACTTTGGATCCCGTAGAAGGCTTTGTCTATAGATCAAAAATGATTAAATAGCATCTAAACAAAAAAGCTAAAAACAATAACAGCTTTGTACGTACTTGACGAATCAATTTACATGAAATAGAACAACAAAAGGTCAATCATCAAATAATTATTTTGGTTTGGATTTGTGCAGCGGGGCATTTGGAAGATTTACAGCTTGCACTTCAGATCGGGGTTGACTATCTCTCTCCACCAGGGAGCACGCTCCATTGCTCCGGGATTATGGAAGAACTCTGTCTGGAGGTTCTGATAGAGCTGAAAAAATATATTAATGTATCACCTTAAGGACAAAGTTAGAAAATAGCTCAAAACTACATAAATTATCCAAAAAATACTTAGCAATCTACTAACTAAAACATGGTATTTACAGATTAGTGGGATAACTGTCTCTTATGAACCAATGATAAATAATTATAATTATGTACCACAAACAGAAAAGCATGGGAAATTGAAATGTAGACATGAGTGGGTAGATTTGTGAAGTAAAATTATGAATCTTCACAAAATTCATAATTCTAGCAGCCACCATAACGAGGTGGGGGTTTTCTAATGGGTCAATCAAGAAAAAACTAAGAAAGTAAAATGTGCAGAAAAATTATTACCTTTCCATCCGACTTTCCAAGAACAGAATTGAGGACAAAATCAGGAGGAGCAAGTGCATCCACCACCGCCACCGCATCCGGCTTCACACTCGCGCACACCTCCAGGATCCCGGACCTCACCATGTCTGCCAGTTCAGATCCGGTCCCGTATCCTCCTTGGTACAGCAGAGTCAGGTGCTTATCCAGAGAAGATAATCCGTATAAAATAAAGAGATTCTTCAGCACAGGCTGCAGGGAGGCCTCAGCCCGATTCATCACCTGGCCATAGTACATAAGCACAATGTATTCGGAGTAGGCCCTGGTCAAGGAGCCCGCTCGGTACACTTGTGTGTTGTTACGTGCCGCGAACTTGGACTTTCCTTTGCTCATTTCATCGCGGATTTTGGAGTCTGTCTCTTTCAACAGCCAGCAAATTAACCACTGATAGCAGGACATTATGACTGAAAGAAAAAAATTACAATTTTTTAAAAATTAAGATAAGCTAAAGGTTTACAGTAGATATAAAAATGAAAAAAATCAATAATCAGTGACATTGAAATTAAAATAAATTGTACATTTGATTGTTGATTAACCCATACTCCATTCAATAAATCAGATAAAACATCCACTGTACGCGAATTTAATAAACTCAACTGAATTCTATGCCAAATCAAGAATCATGAAATTTGTGAGAGCATGTAAATTTGAAAATATTTTAAAATGAATGAGGAACTGCAGTCCATGTAAAAAAAAATAATAATGACCTTCTAATTTAAATATCTGTATATTTTTTATAGTTATAGTTAGTATTAATGATTAAAATAATTTTCAAAGTTTTAAAATTTCGGGTCTCCCGAAAACGCATCAAATCTAAAGCGCGCTCTACACTCGCGGCGCGAACGGCCGCGAAGGCCGCGAAACGCGAGTGTGGATCTTGTTCACGCCTTCGCAATCTTCGCATTCGCGCTTCGCGCCATTCCCCGATTATTGTCGGTTTTTTGGCCCGCGACAAAGGGTTTGCGGTTTAAAGTCGCGAACAAGACTGAAGCTTTGCGAGTGTGGATGGACACAGTTTACGCGTGGATCGCGGCGTATATTCACGGCGTGAATTCACGGCGCGACTTCGCGCGCGAATGTAGAGCCAGCTTAAGGACGTGGCCCGTGATGTCACCAGTCACCAGTCTCAAAAAACCTTTATTTTGTATGGAAGTCGAGATCTTTTTATTCTAAGATTACCTGCTTTTAACATCGACGAACACTAGGTAAAATGAATGTAAGCATGACGTCACGAATCAAATTGCAAAAATGCATACATGACTGCACCTGATAAACAATTAAACATGCACTACAATATTTTCATCAGATTAAATGTGAATGTGGACCAGAGTTGCCAATGCAAATTTTCTAAAATACCCACAAGAGATGAAGAGATTATTCCCCACAAGTTCCTTTACCTCCAAATAAAATAAAATTTTTGGATTTTCTCTTTTGTTTAGGCTTTAATAATAGACTTTTTTGAAAATTTACTGCGAATGAAAACGAAATATTATCGTTCTAACAATTATCGTAAATATTGTTTTTCAATATGGCTGGGTAATTAAGAAATGCCCAGAATCACGCATTTTCCTCACAAAAACCCAATTCTTTAAAATTCCCCGCAATTGGGGGAACTCTCCACAAATTGGCAATCCTGATTTGGATGTTGTAGACCATAGATATATACATATATACCATTACTCACATAGACTGGTTGTGATGAATAATCAAATTCAGTTGTACTAATCAAATGGTGGGTTTTAATGACATAGTGTTGAATTCGATTTTAAATAATGATTTATAAATCCTATGTATAATAATATATTAAAAAAACTTATATATTCGGAATCAGCATTTGTTAATTTATATGAATATATATTTTTAAGCCATAATATTTTTCACTGGAGTTCCTTATTCTTACACAAAGGACTAGGTACCCTTTAAACATTTTAAAGAATAATAGAAGAGTATGTATGAGACGATGTATGAATGTGAATGAGGCAAGGAGTCTGTGCTAAGACCGAGTTGTTTGGCGGTCTGTCCTCTCTGCCTACCCCTGCGGACACGGCTTAGTTAGTTATTACAATATATGAATATTGCAATTTAAAAACGAATGAGGCAAAAAATTACAACATTATGTGAGTCAGAAGCCTCGATAATATACATGACATGACATTTTTTTAATTCCCCTGTACACTGTACTGATTTTGACATTGTTTATTTGTTTTTGAATAATAATAATAATTGGATGATTTTAACGCGCCTTTTTTGTGAAAAATCGCTTCAAGGGCGCTGTACAATTTATTAGTTCCTAGGCTATATCTAAGTTTTATATTTACAAACAGATTCAGAGAAGCATTTTCAAACACAACATAAACATGTAAGCTGCGGAACCATCCTAAACATAAATTATAGTCATAATTTATGAAAGAGATACAATATTAAATAAACGTAACTGAAGCGAAAGAGATATATATGGACCGCCAATAATTGGGGACTTTGATTTTCATCTGGATGAAGTAAAAATAAATCATCTTAAATATTTCAAAAGATGCCAATGGAAAAAATATACCGAATAAGTCACTTTTTAAACCCGTGTTGAGCACCATTTGACTGATACATTCTGTGAAATTTTGATTTAAATCTTGGGTGATGCTCGATCACCCACGTATGCGTCAGCCGCTCCGTGGGCTTAACTTTCCAAATCACATATGTGTGCATCAGCCGCGGGTATAAAGTTTTTCACATACACACTCAAGAGAGAATGTATTTATTAAATGACCCACCAAACTAGCAACATAATAGAGTTCCTCTTCATTCTAGAGTAGAACTCTAAGGACGGAATGATTCAGAGAATTTGAACAATTCTTCAAATTTCAAAGTTAATTTTCAAGTTCTGTGAAAGAGCTTTTCAAGTTCTGTTATTATTTCAGTTCTGTCAAGTAACTGACCTATAATGATATCATAACAGAAGTTGAATAGGACATTGACAGAACCCAAAAATAAACGTTGAAATTTGATGAATTGTTAAAATTTTATGAAACAACCCATCCTAAAACTATCTAGTATAGGAAGACCACCATTATCTATGTTAAGTATCAAAATCTGAATAGCCAGTTACTTTCCAACACTTTTCTACAATTAGGATATCATAGTCCCAATGGCTCCAGGTAGTGGTCCTCAGGTGGGATGCCTATATCTAGTATTATTTTTCAAACAGGTTACTTACAATGTTCGTTGGTAACACTTCTGATTTCACTGGCATTGAAATTGGTTCTTAGAATTTCAGCATAGTTTTCAATGAAAGAGATGGTTCCGAAAGGTGAAGAGACAGGGATCTGCCTGTGGAAGCAGCCGTCCCACTGACGCAGGAGCCAGTTGCTGGTCTGCTGCCCGAGGACGTGATTGTCTCCCTCGTAGGTAACAGTCGGATCGTGACTGTTTCTCAACTCTCCTAGATTTGCTGCCTGTAAATGCAAGGAGCTGTGTAAAAATAAAGTATAAATAGAGTCTATAAAGTTAAAAGCCAACTTAATGGCCTTCCATAGAGCTGCCAAATTCACTTTAAAATATTGATCAATATATGATGCATTGGCAGAAATTGCAACGGCAATTTAACTTGAAAAATGCATAGACCTTCGGGGGGTGGTAAGGTGAGACGTATGAAATATGTGGTTTGATATCACAGCGTTTATTGAAGTCAGTGTGGTTGTAGAGATGACTCCGAACCGATGCTCGACTCAGTTGGTGGACATGATCGGTGGCGAATTCCTCAGGCCGAAGATCGACACCACGTCGGTGGATGTATTCAACGGCAAATGCGCCAGGTCAATGGTTAACACCAGATGGAGCAGAGATAAACAGTGGTGGAGTGGTCGTGAGGATGAAGTCGGTGACTCGACACCGCGTTGGTGATGGTGACTCGACACTGTTGAAGACCATGGGTCTTCTAGGTACTCCAGTGTAAAGTAAGCTGAAGGTACGGTAGACCTGGTCGGCAGATGCGAGTGGTGGGCTCAAAACGCACAAGCAACGACGGATACACTCGTATGTACCTGCGGCTCGATGCGGAACCAGGTTGCGAGGCGCGATGCGCGTGCACGGTGCACGGGCAAGGGGAGAAGGCGGTGGAGCGACCGCCTGGCTCAGATAGCGTCGGGCACTTGCCTGGGACTGCCTTGAAACTGCAGCCTTTTATGTATAAGGCACATGCGTTCGAGATAATTCCGACAGTCGCGAGGAGGTACTATATGTACTGCGTATTACTCTGAAAGACCTCGAGCGTTCTATGTACTAGAACTTACTGTAGCTTGCCGCTACAACACTCCTTCCAGCAGCTAAGGGCTGCGAAGAAAAAAATCATAAAGAAGACTCACGTCAGGGACACCAATTTGGGGATGGTAATAGTTTGAGGGCGAAAGTCTTTGAAAGTGACACTGACACTGGTTAAAAACACTGTTCACAACATTCCGTCTCCTCCCTTTGTTGAAACATTAGTTGCATATCACATAACACAGTGTGTAATAGTGAAATACGTTCCGTATTAAATTTACATAAACGAGGTCGGTTTGCAAGAAAATACAACAGAAAGTGTCACTCAGTATAAATCATCTCGTGTTTAACATTTTAAGTCAGTTAGATTTCTGCATAATAGTGAGTGCTGTACGGTATTGTGAATTTAAAATCACAATTATTTATTAAAAATTTACCTGAAATCAATAACGCGCAGACGCAAACATTTGAACTATCATTGGCTGAAAGTGTTATCACCTAGTGCTACCATTGGTGGAAAGTGTCATCATTGCCCGTTTGTGCTCAACGGATTGCGGCAATCAGGCGCTGGTGCGAATTAACCTAATAAATTTAAACAATAAACATCACTAATTGATCATGAATAACTGCGGAGTTTGCAAATCTACAATCTCACATGGTCCTCAATGCTCATCATGTAAAGAATACTTCCACTACAAATGTGCAGGTATTTCGGAAGAAAACTTTAAAAAACTGAAAATAGAACTGAGATCTGCCTGGCGGTGCAGTTCCTGCAAATCCTCAAACATTGTTGTCGGTCACCAGAATATAAGTACTATTATGGCAGATATCAGAAGAATCCAGAGCGACTTATCATCCTTCAAGACTCTACACGAAGAGATAAAAGTCCTACGCGAAGAAGTACAAGGAGTTCAAAATTCAGTAGAGAGCTGTCACATGGACGTAGCAGCATTCGGGAAGAGAATAAACACACTCGAAAAACGTTTAGAAAAAGTTGAGAATCTGGAAACGGAGGTCACACATCTACGAAAGGAAGTGCGCGCTTTTGCAGACGAATTAAATAAACGCGACCAATGGGCAAGGTTACAAAACCTGGAAATCAAGGGAATACCTCACCGAAATGATGAAAACCTGATGAATATAGTTAAGAAAATATCAAACGTAAACAACATTAACATTGGCGAAAGTGATGTGGAATTTGTGACTCGTGTAGCTACAAAAGGAAACCGCCCTGATATGATAAAGCCTATTATTTTAAAACTCTCTAATCGAAGCCTGAAGAACCAGTTTCTTCAGGCGGTTAAAGCGAGGAAAGGCTTAACCACGGCTGACATCGGGTTCGCTGGAGCACCAAAAAATATCTACGTCAGCGACCACCTCACTAAGGTAAATAAAAATCTTTTCTTTCGGGCGAGAGTTCTGGCTAAGGAACGGGGGTTCCAATATGTTTGGCTAAAAAACTGTCAAATCTTTGCACGGCGCAACTCAACTTCCCCGCCAATCATCATATCCAAGGAGGTAGATCTGAACAAGATGGAGGTCCAGCGGAATTTCTCTCCTCACCCTGGATCCAACGCTGGAGACCCTCGTTACAGCCAACCATAAAATCAGCGAGACCTAAGCGAAAACTATTCTCTCTTTTTTTCTTTACTTTCATATATTTTTTATTTAAATATTTTTCATTCAAATATCTATCTCTTAAAATTCTATTACTTAAAGATTACTGTTATAAATGTTCCTCTTTTGAATATTTTTCCCTCAAATATTTTCCTTTTGAATTTTAAACCTTTGTATATTTTTCATTTAAATTATTTCCTTTTAAATATTTTTCTTTTGGATATTATGGTTCTCTTAAAGTTTTTATCTTTAAAGATTACTGTTTAAAATGTTTTTTCTCTAAATATTTTCTTTTTAGATGTTTTATTTCTGTATATTTTTCGCTTAAATGTTTTTCTTTGAAATATTTTTTTATGAAATGTTTTTCTTTGAAATATTTTTTTTTAATATATTTTTCTTTTAATTATTTTTCTTTTGGATATGTTTCTTTTGAATATTCTACTTCAAATTATTTTTCTCCCATATGTCCTCCGCACCTACTATGCACCTCTCCCTCAACCTTTCCTCACCTCCTACTCCCCCCTCTCATTACATGTTATGTACACACTACTACCTTACTGCACTACACTGTAAAAAAAAAGAGTATGAGTATTACAAATTACTTTAAAATCAATTTAACCTCCCATATGAAATCAGGCATACAACTAGCTAACTATCTTACACCTAAATACAGATTAACACCACCCATAAAATGACATTAAATATATATTATCAAAACGTAAGAGGCTTACGCACAAAGCCTGATACACTGATAAATGCTGTCAGATCCAACGAATACGATATTATCGCCATAACTGAATCGTGGTTAACTGATGGCATCCGTAACGAAGAACTGTTCGACGATCGTTATGACGTGTTCCGCCGAGATCGAAATTACTGTGCAACTGGTCAACGCTTGGGCGGAGGTGTCTTGCTCGCTGTTCGACGCGAACTGGTAGCCCGCGGGCGTCCAGAGTGGCACTCAAAAGCAGAAGACTTATGGTTATCCTTACAAATTAAGAGTTCGTTGTGCAATACTTTAAACATATGTTGTGTTTACCTTCCCAAAGGTCCAGCGTATAATGAAAACATGGAAAGCTTTCTCAGCGAAATTTCAAGATTAACCTTACAATGTCCTTGTGAAAAATTTCTTATTTTAGGCGATTTCAACCTCACTGACATTCTGTGGAACAAAAGTCCAAACAACACTTCGTACACACCTACCAATCGTTTATCTCCTCTCAGCTCTGCATTTGTTGATTGCCTGCATTTTTCGGGTCTCTGTCAATATAATGGGATTTCGAAATCGCCACTCTCGTCTCTGCCTCTAAATTTATTTTTGATCTTTACTTATTCTTAATTACTGCAACTGCAGAGAAACCTGTCTCACACAAGTATAATGTCGCAAACGGTAATAAAACCCTTAATGCTGCAGTGCTGATGGAACGATATTCTCGCTATAAAGTTTGCCTCACGACGCCCCTGGGGTGATCCCGCGACGCCCCGGGGCGTCGCGACTCACAGTTAGGGAAGCCCTGATATAGGCCAATGCTTCAAATACTCCAAAACATTACTTTACGCAGATGATATGAAGGTTTTTTATCCCATCAGATGTACTGCTGACTGTCAAAAAATGCAAGAGGACCTAAACCGTCTTAATATTTACTGTACACAGCATACCCTTAAAATTAATGTTAAAAAGTGTTTCGTTGTGAATTTCACACGAAATAAAAATATCATTATCAATGAATATAATCTGAACGGCTCAATATTAACCAACAAAACAGAAATCAAAGATTTGGGAGTGACATTGGACTCTAAGCTTATTTTTGATATTCGAATAGACTCAGTCACATCAAAAGCCTCTAAAATGTTAGGATTCATTCTTAGGACATGTAAAAAATTCAATAACCTTAGAACAATAAAAATCCTATATTTTGCTTATGTCCGCAGCTTACTAGAATACGCGTCACAAGTTTGGAACCCGCAATACATATCGTATGTAGAAATTCTAGAACGTATTCAAAATCGTTTTCTACGATACTTGGATTTCCGCAGCTACCGCCCACATCTAAGTCACCAAGATTCAGCAGCGTACTTCAATATACCATCATTAGAAGTTCGAAGAAGCTCGGCCGATGTACTTTTTCTTCAAAAAATAGCCAGGTCCATTGTTGATTGTCCAGAATTCCTAGAACGAATTCAGATACGAGTTCCTAACAGACGAACCAGATCAAACATGATTTTTAGCCTCCCTCGATGCAACACTAATTCTAAGCAGAATTCTTTCATCTATCGTACACTTTTATATATCTACCAACACTTTTAACACACACTATTCACAATTTGACATATTTAACTCTGCACCACACTCCTTAAAATCCCACAGACACTCTCTCGATACATTACAATAACAATAACAACAGATACCATCTAATACAACCACCACTTTATTAACTTCCTTTATACATACCTCAACCTAACCGATCCCTCCTCATCCTACCCCCTCCCTATTCCCCCCTAAATAACTTGTTTCTTGAAATGTAATTTTCATTAGTAAATATCTCGGAATCACACTAAGATACACTTGTATACAATACCTATGTGGAAACCTGTAAATGGTTTATTTACTGTAACTAAATTATTATTATGTTGTTATTGATGTAAACTGTTGGTATCCCAAATAAAATAAAATAAAATTTAAAAAAAAGGCTGAGGCCGGCGAACGAGTTGCTCAACCAGCCGAGTATGCTCCTGAGTAACCACCTAGTAGTGGGCACCTCTCTCTAAGTTGGTGGCGGAGTTGATAAGGTGCGTGCTGCTCTGTGGTATCTTTACCAATCACCCATTTTTGAGACGGTTTTACCGGTGTGTCGATGGCGAATCCCGTGGGTCTCAGGGTGCGGATGCGAGCGCATGGGGTGTGGCGAGGTTGTCAATTACAGCTTCACACTTTAATGGGACTGACCAACTGAGAGCTAAATACTGACTTAATATCGCGACTTAGCTGCTTTGTATAGGGTACCCGCATCCGGTAGAACTGAGAATCTTTCCGTCCACAAGTCGATACACTGGCGGCTTTGGAGGTACTACATGTACTGCGCGCTGCTCTGAAAGACCTCGAGCGTTTGATGTACTAGTACTTACTAGTACATAGTAGCTTGCAGCTACAGACCAATACAAATCTTCATGAGTGGATTTATTACAAGGATAAGAATTATGTAGTCTTAAAATGTAGGAAAGCAGAAATGTGGCAGGCTTGTCAGTGCAATACAATTAATTTAATCAACTGCATAATAAAAAAGAGGTTTCAAATAAATGAAAAAATATGTAATATATTTTCACACTTCGGATTTCGAGTGTCTATAATAAATTGAATGCCATGCAACTAAATATATAACTCTGGTGAAAAGTTATATATTCACACAGACTTGTCAAAATCAATACTGTCCGTCAACAGAACAAAAATCCATTGACATGTTTTCATTTGGCTGAATGAAGTTTGTGTTAAAATATTGAATCAATATTAACTTCATTTTAATTCCTTAAGAGAAAAATAAAGTAATATTTACCTTGAGGTATCCGTGACCTCCACAAGCCTCTCTGGCTTCCTGTGTGGCATGAAGGGCTGTCCAGGTAAGTAAAGGTTTTGTTGCGGACACCATGGCATGGATTTCGGACACCATGTCACTCTGTAAGAAAATCAACATAAGTTCAAAGAACATTATAAAAAAAAAAATTCAGGTAATTTGGTAATATGTACTAAATAGAGTTCTTCTTAGATTGCTACAACTCTTTTTAGCTCTGAAGTAGTCTTTAGTAGTGATCGATCCAATCACGAACCACCAATGATCGATTGGGTTCCTTTTTCAAAAAAGATTCCATCATTTGATCGAACCTCTGTCACAACTGTGATGGGCGTGGCGTGTGACCATAGATATATAAATTGTTTAGGTTGGGCGACCCAGGGGTCACGAATCTCATTCTCGCTACATAGAAATAGAGATTTATTTGTCGCGAGTACAAGACTCGTGACCCACCGATCTATCTATGGCATTTTCTCTATGTTTAAAATTATAAATCTCTGTGGACACTCAAAAAAAAATTAATAAAAGACCTTTTGCATGCAATCCTAGGAAACACTTCCTTGCAAATATAGTAGTGGATGCATCGAACGAACTTTTACAACACGTCATTGATTCTACTAATATAAACCAATTTAAAGCTCGATTGGAGTCTTATTTGGAGAGAAGAAAGGATTAAAATATTTTTATTTTAAACTCAATTACTGTTAAACTTATTGTGAAATCAGATATGAGCGCATCAGCACATCAGCCTGCTCATTAAATAATAATAATAAAGCACACAATCACTTCACCAGTGGGTTGTGATTGAACCAGGTCATGTAAAATGACTACTCTGAAGTATTATTACAGAAAATATTGCCAGTGAGACTATGGCATCCCAATTGGGATATGTTGTAAGGATGAAGGTTATTTGGAGGGGAAGGAGATAGAAAGAGGAAGGTTGGGAAGTACCTGGCTATTCAGATCCGGTCACCAAACACGGCCAAGCCATTTCAAGCGATGTTTCAATTCTGAATGCTGGTCTTACACCAGGGCGATACTGAGAGTAACTTCCACTCTGGAACGTGCCACAAATATACTAAAGTTAAAGTTACCAAGTTGTCTAATTTTTCTCCTGCATTTGACTTCTGAACGGTTTCCAAGTAAATGTTTGTAAAGACAGCAATGAATATCTTCAAAACAGCTGCTGATGCCAGGTAGGGGAATAGCCTCCATTGCTGAAAGGAAAATAATGATAAATTAATAGATAAATGCCAATACATAAAATTAGTTTAATTAATGGATTAAAAATCTCACATTCCCCAATATAATCTATAGTTCTAATAGCGACTAGCAGAATTACAAATAATTTTAAAAAACTCACATGAAGCGGGTACTCAATGATGGCCACCTCGCCGTGTCCGTCATCGCCAAACTGCTTCCGCAGCGCGGCGTATCGGATGGCGATGACCACAGCGGCCGTCAGCGTGTTGGTGCTCTCCTGCATGATGCCCACGCGGCCTGCTGACAGGTTCTCCAAGGCCGCCCCCAGGATGCGGGCCGGGTCGGTGAAAGAGCTCTCGTACTCGCCCGCAGGAGTCACGTCGCCCGTGCGGTTGAGCAGGTTCTCACGCTTGATGCGGTAGTTTTGGAACATTATGAAGCTGGAATCGTAAAAAGGAGTAAAGTGGAATATAATGAATTATGTACACGGTTTTATGACAAAACAGAACATTGAATAAAAGTGAAGAAAAAGAAAACGAACTAACAAAGAAAAAACCTAACTTAACCTAAAATAAGTTAACAATAACCTTACACATTTTTTAATCATATTCTGTTTTATTTTATCGGGTTACCGAAATAAATCGACACTGGAAAGGATAAATACTGCTGTACGGCGCTTCCGCCAATTTATCCTTTTTCTAAACTGCATTTTTTTTTAAACTTTTGTGAAAGAAATATAGGCCTTAGGGGGTATTTCACTATGTCGGGTTAAATATCTGAATAGCTATCCGTTGTCTGGCTTTAAAGTTCAGAATAACTTCGTTATTCAACGGCGACCGTTTCACCATTGTTTCGAGCTGCCGGATAGATAACACTCGAAATAGTCTGGCAACATCGCAAAATGTTTGCTGTTTCTCCATCTACTGCCACGGCTGTCATGCGTCACAGTTCGCACACCGCGAAGTGTGCATTTTTTGGTTATGTTATGTTGATTATCAGGTCATTTTAGATAGATTCGTGTCGAATTAATACATTGTTTCTTATTTTGAACACAATCAAATAATTCAGGATGGATCATACAAGCATTCAAATTCATTCTACAAAATTCGACTCACTTCTCAGCTGTTAAACTCGGAATGTTTAGACGCCATCTTTGATTCGAGGAATAGCGCCTAACGTCTGGTTAGAGCACTGATTAGTCAAATCTAACTTTAACCCGAGCGTTAGCGTTATTCAGATATAGTGAAAACGAAAAAATGACTAATCCGCGGATTAGTGCTTGGTCAGAACATAATCAGAGATAGTGAAAAACCCCCTTAGTGTAACCATTGAGGAACTGGTAGGACTACTAACTGGACAATGCCATCTCAGGAGACAGATGCAGAAATTGGGAGTGAAAAAAACCTTTGGGGATCAGGTAGCGGAGACATAATGAAAGAGGTTGTTGAAGGTCACAGTGTTTTTTATTGAGTCAGGATGCAGCATGGGAAATGACTTCGGAACCGATGGCGATGACACCGGATACAGGCGGTGAAGTGGTCTAGGCGGTAGTTGACGACGGCGCGTTGAAACCGGACTCGTGGATGTGTCAGGAACTGGTGAAGACCATGGGTCTTCCGGGTACTCCAGTGCTGAACAAGGTAGCCGAAGATACGAAGGATCTGGTCGGCGGTTGAGCGGGCCGATGCGCAGACCGGCGAGGATGCTGCGGGGTCTAGGCGCGTGGATGTAGCGCTGGCCAGGGATGCTGTACCCAGGGCGGGGTGTATGTACGGAGGTCCGAGGGGCGACGAGGGACGCGCAAGGGGGTCACTCGCAAGACTGCAAATTGTTGACTGACTAATGACTGACTGACTGACTCGCTGCGTCGGGCCTATTTATATAACCAAGCCGACGGCGGCAGTAGCTTCGCGAGACCGCTGGTATACTGCCGGCTACTCGCTGAATCTTGATGTTTCCATGGCGCTGAAATTATGCCTAGGCAGTTGCCTAGAACCTTCTGGCGGATGCGCGTAATGTACCTAGTCAAACTCGCAATTGTATTGACGTGGGTAGTTCGTTCGGACGTCGCAGCGGCAAGTAGGTGCTCGTAGGCAGTAGGTAGCGGGTACATATTTACATTACGCAATTAATTATGCTTCACAAAATGTCTCGTATGTTCGCGGCCCGATGCATTTTATATCGGTCGTCTTTCTGGAACATTCTGGTAGCATCGCTACACACCAATAGATGCAGGAAATGTGAAGAGGATAAAGAGACTCCAATTCACCTATGGTGCCAATGTGCCGCCCTGTTGGGAACTAGGCTCAGATACCTGGGGAGACATACAGTAGAACCAGAAGACAGCCACATACCCAATAACAACCCTGGTGAACTTTATTAAAGGGACTGGGTTATTGTTAAAGGATTGAGGTAAAATGGGAGATAGCAAAATGGGCCTATGGCCTAAGAGCTCACGGGAACTATATGTAAACCGTCTCCGCCCTTAAAAAAAAAAGCAAAGGACATGCTGTTAATGTCAAGGAGGTTCAAACAACTAGGCCTATTTTTGCTTGCCAAAAAAGTGTGGAATAACGCCTTTGACCAAAACACGGTCGATATTAAATTATAAATATTACATTTCAGGATAATTCAAGAATATTCGGAGAGAATTGTTACACAAAATATTTATGTATGCACCTAATCCTTATATAAACTCTAGCGTTCATGCTGATAAGATTATGATTCTTATTAAAAAAATTATTTCAAGCAGTAATTGCCAAGTTTCCAAGAAAATGTTTGTTTTTAAATTTCAAAGTTTCGTTAGTGTTTTGTAGAAAGGGCAAAAAAGACAATTTTAACAAAAATGCATTGTTTGTGAAAAAATCCATCGCAAAGACGAATCAAAATTTATTTAATATAACTCGTAATTATTTTTTAATGATTAGTAGAATATTCACACAGTAATGGGAAAGCTTCTGTGAAAGTCCTATTCAAGTTCTGTTATCACATCATTATAAGCCAGTTACTTCACAGAACTGAAATAATAACAGAACTTGTAAATTAACTTGCAAATTTGATGAATTGTTCAAATTCTGTGAAACAACCCGTCCTAAGAAAAGCACATTCTTCTTTCACATACTAACAATATCAGAGGCACTTGAAGTGAAATGACATTAAACTGCGCTATATAAATGCTGTTTTATTAATACTATTTAGGGAAATGTCAACTCACCCGTTGTCGATCCCATTCAATCCAATCTTCTCACCGATGTCTCCAATGATAACTCCTGGATAAGGCACCAGGGTTCCAGGATCTCTGACGGGTACCACAAACGCATGGAGTCCGTGGCAGGTTCCATCGGCGGTGTAAAGCTGTGCAAATACTAGTGACAGAGTGCAGGTCTTACCTGAAATAATAAAAAAAAAATCTTTTTAAAAACTATTACGGGAGAAACTATTACAATATGACTTAAGAACTATCACAACATGTCTTAAAAATAATTACAGAATGAAACATTTAGTCAATCGACAATTTGGGAGGCGGGAATACTGGTACTGGTACTGCCGCCCAGGGAACCATTTATTGGATAACCAACACCTCTGCCGTAGGTCACCCCAAGTGATTCACTATGTTTGGTGACTTAGCAGGAGTGTTCGGGTTCGTAGGGTGTGGCTTGTCTAGGTCAATATCCGCCCATCAAATGCGTAGCGAGCCGGATTGAGAGAGACTGGTTGAGGGAGATCCTTGACCTCTCAACCCATCGCCTTGCACCACAGTGGGAGGGATGGATTCATATGTCCATCACTCCAAGACACAGATCCCCTGATTCCTACCAACCCCTCAAACCAGTCATACGCTTTTCCTTCACAAAAAAAACAAATATGATACGGAAAGGAATCAAAATATGTGTGCATGCCATATTTTCGTTCCTGCAGTGATCATACTTGTTACAACGTATGGTCAATTATTCATTAAATTTAAATAAACAATTAAAGTAATTGAGCAAGAAGTTAGCAATACAAAATACTAACCCAGCCTAAGCCAGAGTGAATAGATATTTATACATTCAATACAAAATACAAACCTAGCCTAAGGCAGAGAGAATAGATATTTATACATTCAGTAAAAAATACTCACCTAGCCTAAGGCAGAGAGAATAGATATTTATACATTCAGTAAAAAATACTCACCTAGCCTAAGCCAGAGTGAATAGATATATATACATTCAAGAAAAAAATCGGTGTATTTTTGCGCTTGTTTATTAAAACTTGACTATAAAATTTGATGAAAATTAACAATTTTTTTGTAATAGTATGGACATCATGCCTTATGTAAGCAGAAAATATTTAAAGACGACTGAACCATTCTATCTCCGTGAAACAGATTATAACACAAACTATCGATTTACGAAGAGTTACATCATAGAGATTATCAGGATTGTGAGACTAGATATACTCAGTGGCGGCCGGTGGTCAAAATATGTGGGGGTTCACCAGAGTAGACAACTTTAAGTCAGATAATAAATTTAATATTTGGCACATACCAATTTATAAAGAAGCTCTATTCTCCGCTCTTTTTGTTAAGCAAAAAACCACTACGACCATCTTGTTGATATATGGCTACTGAACAAAATGTATGATTATACCATTGCTCAAAATTCAATAGATTTCGTACTTTTTCCGAAAAACTTCCTTTCTCCCTTTAAAATTCTGTGATGTATTAAAGTTGAGTATTTAAGCGATAGATGGCGCTAGTCATAAAGCTTACTCCAGAGTCCGACAGATGTCGCTAGAGTGTAACAATTACTTGTGAGATGAGATTGACCGGGAACAAGCTTCTCGAATCAGAGAATTACCAACCCTCGGGTAATGAACAGTGTAGCTAAATCCAGACCTATTATTTGTAACGTAAATAAACACAATTATAAGTAGAACCTTTTACTTTTTAACAAAGAGTTCCCAACACTTAAATCTACAAACTAAGACAGATATAACAAATTCAAAAACCCCAAATCTGGGGACTACTTCCTAGACATAGCATCACTGTAAGGCAATGCTTGACAACAACTAATCACGCATACGTGTTCCCTTTTAATATACTACTGAAAAAACTGTTCCTTCCGATGTGGTGGTAAAAGCAAGATCGCCGTCCACGATCATGTTTTTATTTGGAAAGAATCGTATGTACCCAAGCTTTCGACTGTTCACAGATTATCCAAACAAAGTAGTAAAATTCTGGATCGCAACTGCTACGAACATAGTAGGTATCCATCGTATGATATCTTTGTGAGATGTTATTACTAAACCGAGTTTCGTATTGTGATTAGCCATGTCGGAAATTTTGTTGGTTGTTCGGCGCTCGGCAACACTTATTAACTGGCCGCTACTGGATATAGTATTGTTTGGACGTGGATGTGCCATGTCTCGAACGTTTCAACGAATCATTTAGAGTTTTGCATTTTTAAAAGATTCTCTTTGTATTACAACAGAAGCAGGTTTAAAACTGTCATCTGTCATTCAACTATTCAACAATGCACAGCTTTACCTGCGTGTGCTACACCGCCGAAAGCGAAGTTGACAGGCTAAAAACTGCTTACAATTTTTCAAAACAGAACTTATACAGTCTTTATACAATGTGTAACTACAAGATCGTTTAACAGTGTGGTGTTTTTAATTATTAGTAAGGCTATTAGAAAATAATAGTTAAAAGCCAAAGTACTTCAGCGGTGACAACTTCGATACAATTTCCGTTTTATTTAAATTGTGGTTAGAGTTTCTCTGAATAGGTATACAGAGTTCTTCGTAATATTTTACCGCATTGTGCACTACAATTTATCATTTTTAAACAACCTTACAAATAGCATTTAATTGAGGCATAAACAATGCATTATAATTCAAAAGATCCATTATGCGGTGCAGAAGAAAACCATAAATCACTACTGTTTTTGTTTCATTGCAAAACCGTAATAAAGAATTTCATTTTATTAACGATCTAGACATGAATTTGAACAATAGATCACTTTATGAATTTCCTGTTAAATAAACCATAAGAATGTAAAAAATATTACGATAATATTGAGAAAATATGTGTGTACACAATTTAACAAAATACATAATAAGAATCTCTGTGAAACTAATTGAAATGGTGTGCAAATATGTTCACGCTATCTTATCATTTTTTACACAAATGGCTAAAATTTTTTTCTATAGGCCTGATCATATTATAATTGAATAAAAAATCATTTTCGAGAAACAGTTCATTCAGTTTAGTTAAAAAAATCGTCACAGAATAAAAGAAATTACAAAACTTTATAAGCATAAATCAAAAATATTATAATAATTTCATTGATTTATAAGCAATAAAAGAGTAAGAATTTAAATTGGTTTCTTTGAATTTCCTGTTTTTTAGTTTACTATGCGTTTATTGCGTAGATAAATAAATTCATTTTCAAGGCCAGTTATCACCAGATTGTAAGTTCAGTCAGTATTTGGAGATAAGGAAAAATATGTCAAATTTGGAATTATGATTCCTAGGATAAGAAGATACATATTAATCTAAAGGCTTTATAACATTCATCATGTTAGTACAGCGAGCCAAAATAAAATACACCTTATTACAGTGAGCAGGGCCGGCCCTGGTCCAAACGGCGCCTGGCGCGAGTAAAATGTTGGTGCCCCTCCTTAAAACCAGTACCAAGTAAATTTCAAACAAACACATTATTGGTACCCACCATGAAATATTTACTACGGGTAATATTGTGTTACTTCCATTATAACCTATGTACTGTTTTTTTCTAATTTATAAATAAAAAATGTAAATAAATTCTAAAAAGAAGGGGGCGTGAACTAAGAATTTTAAATCATGAACACACAAAATGAAAAGTAGATTTAAAAATTCATTGATATCATACAGGCATTGACTAATAAATACCTACTAATCATGAATCATTGTTAAAAAATTATGAGTTGTAAGTATTCAGAGAGATTGTTACTGTGGAACATTTTATGAATTGTCACGGAGAGGTGCCTAACTATTTTTATCAGATTGTTGATTCTGATAAACACAAGATAATTATTATTAGTCAGCAATTGATAAAAATCCAAGTCGATCATGTGATAATGAGTAAAGGGACTAATGAGTAACCCGGTATTTTCAGAGGAGCGATCTGGTAGCGATATATCTGGGAATAGGAAAATTTTCAGAATGACAAATTATATATTGAACCTCTTTGGAATACAAATTTATATTACATATATATAAATTTGTATAAGATATATAAGAATACTGCTAGTACTGCTAGTAGCCTGCCGCCCTTAAGGCGATTTTCTCACGAAAACGGCGCTATACAAATAATCCAATCGTTATTATTAATAATAAGGTGAAATTTTTTCCCGGAACAATAAGTTCAAAAATCGCACCCAAATTTAAATTCTGTCCAGCCACATCAGTAGACGTAGAACGTTCCTTTTCCGCTTACAAAAATATATTAAGCGATCGTAGACACAATTTGTCTACAGAACATTTAGAACAGTACTTAGTCGTTTATAAAGGTAAATTCTAAATTTTATTGTTAAATACATTTTATAATTGATATTTTCGAAAACATAATTGTTATCCTTGAGAACTAATAGCTTACTAAAATAAAAAAAAAATATGTAAAAATACGACTTCCTGTATTATTTCATGTTGCATATTTTGACCCTTTTTATGGATTTTCGTGCATATTTTAGCTATTTTTATTGCATATTTGCATGCATATTTTGGGCTATTTTTGTTGCATATAATCCGGTCTCTAGTTATTAATATTGTGCATCTAAATTTAAAGTTTTTTTTTAAAGCAAACTATTTTTAAATAGTGCACTTACGTGATCTACAAGATCTATAAAACTTGCACAGGGGGGGCATTGCTACAATTTTTTATTATTAATTTATAGATTATAAAAACAAGTCATCTCAACAAGTGGCAATAAAAATAAAAAAACATATGCAGAGAAAATTTTTATAATTTGTGTAAATAATTAATGATAAAAGGGATTTTTGACATAGTGCAAAAAATTTATTTGTTAGTGCCTCCATTTGGCAGTTTGTTAAATGTAGATTTCTGGAACAATTATAAGTTCCCTAATCAATGGATAATCTATCAATATACCATTTCCTTTGCGAGTTAAAAATGCAAGCAGATATCCACCCTCCTTAAGGCCCCATAGTAAGCGTTCAAAGATGATTTGAAAGGGAGATATGTAAATACGAATGTTAGAAGGAGCGCGCTAATATAAAAAAACGAAAACAATTTAGCGAAAATGGTGAAAATACTTAATAAAACACGACTCATTTGAAATAGAGCAAAAATCTCTCGACAAATGCTTTAGTTGAATTTAAAGATACACTTTAATTTTTTCATGCCTATGACATATTAAATAACACAACAAAAGGTGTTTTTAATAATTTTCAGAGCTTAATGTGCAATTTTTTTCTATCAAGGAAATTTCATATAATTAACGTTTTGGCGTAACAGATGTATAGATATTATCTTCAAACATAATATATATATTTTTTGGAATTTAAAAACTTAAAGAGTTATATAGAAACTTGTTATAAATCGGCAGAAATTGAGAAATTTAATTATTACATATAGAACTTAAAATGTACTAATGTCCAAATAAATAAAATAAAAAATAAAAATCATTGAAGAATCTATTTATATGTAATAATTAAAGATTATATTAGCGATATTTAAACGAAAATTTGAAACAGAAAAATCAGAAAAAGATATGGTCGCATTTAAGACTTTATTAGTAGAGCAGCACCCTAGTAAGGTGAAGGTCGAGGGTTCATGTACTAGATGCGATTGTATCTTTTTATGATTTTTTGTTTAAAATTTTCATTTAATAATAGCTAATATTATCTACAATAATTAAATATAACAATTTGAGGTTTTACTCATTATACCAAAAAAATTACATACATATTTATATGTATTAGTATTTGTGAACAGTATAAAATATATATTTTATTGTAAACAAACACATATTTTGCAATAATTTTCTGCCCTGCCATTGTAAATGTAGACTTTTAGCAACTTTATATGAAAAATTTGAGCTGCAATATTCCAATAAATTGATGATAAACTGCTGATTCACGTACTGAATCATACTTCTCTGATTAGATTTCCAATGTCAGAAGTTTAGTTCTTTTGTATAATAGAAAATAATAACATATTAATAATCTCGTAAAACAATCTAAAACATTTTTATAGCAAATTTTGATAAGAGAAAATAATTCTTTAAAATCACAAACAACATGGTGAGCATTCTATAAACAATATGCAATAAATGTGAACACATTTAGTAGAAATTCAAATGCAAGGATATAAAAAAATTCTAAGAAAAAATATTAAATACATACTAGTACCTAATTTATTTATATATTTATCCACACCTTGAAGGCTTATTATTATAAGATAAATTGTACAAAGGAGTATAACAAATGTATAGTATATAAGATAATAAAAAGAGTATAAAAGAAGTAAGTAGGTACTATGTAAGTATGTTGTAAGTAGTTACAGCGCAATGTGGAGAAGTTTGATATGATTTTAGATTTTCACGGCCAAATATATTATAGTGATTTATTTTACGCAGCTTTTGTTGCTCTTGTTAGCCAGAGCAGTTGTATATTATTTGGAGTCAGCTTTTCATTTATGTAGATCGGGGTTTCTGAAGAGGAGTGGTTGATGTCTCTGGCGGAGAAATATCCTGCTGTCTTTTATTGGAAAATGATCTTATCTTTTGCTTCTTTAGTGGCCGTTTTTAAGGTAATACATTTTTTTAGGGGGTTGGTGCAGGAGTTTATTATGTTATTGTTGTCCAGTAAGTCTTCACACCCTATTTTTTTAAAGATGCGTTCTATTATATTATATTCTATTATCTTCTATTCTCCTAGTGAAGTGTACTCCTACTAACTCCTACATCACACCCAGCATAAAACAAACACCATATTAACAACAGTTCTAAATTTATGTATTATATACAAATGTAAATAATTTGGTAGACACTGTATGTATGTATAGAAATAATAAATAATAATAATTGGGATATTAAGATTTTCTTCTTTCTTTGTGTCAATTCCATTGATTTGATCATTGACATTGATCTAAAACACATTGATTGGTTAACAATGTGTTTTAGATTTTTATTTTCTTTTTCAACATCTTTAATTTTTTTAGATTTTTGTTTTCTTTTTCAACATCTTTAATTTTTTTATGGAGATTTTTCCTCTCAACCTCATAATAATCATCATTTTTTTGTGATAGGAAGTCGATGGTCTTTGAGAGATCGCTTAATTGATTATTAATGTTTTTTTAGTTTTTGATATTTTGGTTTGCAATTTGTGATACTATATCTTTTTTCATATTGTCAATTTTTTTTCTATGAACAGGATAATTTTTTCTTCGAATTCCAAGTTGGATGTCTTCTCTCTGGTGCTTGCCATTGTGGTTTTTTTTTTATAAATTTAATGGATTTTATAAGTTTATTGAATGGCACTGAGATGAATTGACAGATGGCGGTAAGTATTATTATTATTGTTAGCTTTGAGTTTGTGTCAGTAGAGTATTAGAGATTTTTTTTAAGGTTTAATATTTCAAAATGAAGAATAATAATTGTTAGATATAAATTGTTTTTAGGAAGTTATTATAGTTTTATTTAAGTTTGGTTTAAGTTTAATTTTTTTTATCGCAGTAATCTTTCGTTTCCGATGGTGTTGTTAATATTGAAGGGTAACTTATAGGGAGTTTACATCTCCCGAAAATGATAATAATGTTTACCCTTCCCGACATTCACGTGCAACTGGTATCATTGTACCCTCTCTGTAAATAAATAATTCATTCTCTCTCCAGAGGTTTCAGCCGCCGGTTTAGCCCTAAATCCCCTCTAAAGTACGCGCTCTGCTTTTGTTAAATTATTGTAACGATAGTTTGTAAAAATAAAACTAAATTTAAAATATTCGATTTCTGATTTTACACACCGAGAGTAACCACGCAAAATTGGGTTCTGCGGATTGGAGAAGCGCAGAATCATCCAGTTCACTTAAATTGGCAATATTCACACACACCTCCAAAATATCAATGATTTGACAACTTAACCTCGCAAAATGTCACAGTGTTACGGCGATTTGCACTAAAATGTGATAAGTTATTTAAGTTTTTAAAACTTTTGCACACTGTATTTAAACGATGGTTGTTATTGAATTTGATTTTTTAAGTGGGATTTCACAGATATCACACTTAACGCCTAGTTTTCTCACAATATCGTAGTGTCACGGCGATTACCAGAAGTGGTGTTTATTTTAGTTTTTTATCGCTTTTGGGCATTGTTTCAGATAAAGATGATCGATGAAATTGATATTAGATGTTAGAATATTAGAAGTCGGGTTTCGTTAATATCACGCATTACACATAGTTTTCTAGGTTTTTACAGATGCAAAAATCTGGACTTGTTCACTGTTTGACGTTTAGGTTCTTATCTTTGGTTTCATATATTTTTACATATTAATTCTTCTGTGATTAACTTTTAGATTTGAATATAAAGCGTGGTGTTTTCTCTTTCTAACACAGTTTAGATCATATCTCTCACCATGACAGTAAGGGAGACAACGATTTCTATGAGGCCTATATGAGCTGTTTCCCAAAAGCAAACAAATTAGCTTGAGTTAATTTTTCAATTTATTTATAATAGGTTACTGAATGCTATTGAAGTTAAAATAATTATTACGATATTGACCATTTTAACTAGGTGATATCACACTAAAGTTAAAGTAAAACAAAAAATGTTTATAAAGTCCCAATCACATTAGAACCTGTGCATTTAAATTTTTTTAAATAATGGTTGTTTAATATTTTGCGGCTGATAAAAATTCATTAAAATGAAATTCAGATTTGGTGTAAAATTAAATTAGAGCATTAACACACATTGAAACAATTACCACTATTAAAATTTCTTTCATGACTTTTATTGAAGCTATTTTCTTTCACTTGCTGTACATTTTTTAGGGTCTCACTCAATGGGATATTCTTCAAAGATTTCTGAATCGTAATGATGAAGCAGAAAAAACTCTTGATTGCTTTAGCTTCAACAAATTTGTATGGCTTTTTTGACAGGTAAATTAATAGCTGAGTTGACAAATATTTTAGATTCCCATCCAGGCGTCGTGGGTTCAATTTCTCTTCCAGCTAAGTCCTTCATCATTGCACAAGCAACGTTTTCCGCATATAATGTTGGTAGTTGTTAGGAGTGTTTTAAATATTGTCAGATTATTAGTAACTATGGAATGTTCTTTTTTTTCCAAAATTTATTCTCGATTAATGTAAGCTTGCAACCGCATTTCCATCATGGCCGGTGAGTAGCCGAGTCGGATTCCCGCCCAGTCATCGAGGATTCAATCCTCCATCATTAGACACGCAACTTTTTCCACATATAATGATAGAAGTATGAATTCAAAGAATGTCAAGTTATTTGTAACCCGGGAATGTTTGTGTTATATTTTTATTATATGGTCCTCTATATTCATAACATAATTAAATAATAACTCACCTAAGTTTCCAATCCAACACTTGGCGGCCTCAAAGTCAGGCGTATTGATGACAAACTCTTGGGTGTTCGGATCGTAGGTGGCCGTCGTCCTCATGGCCTTGGTGTTACTACCATGGGCTACCTCCGTTAGTGCCAATGATGATAAAACCTATAAAAAATAATAGCATTAAGTTACTTTGCACAGGAATTTAACTGTCTTAACCTTTGGAATGTCAAAAAATCTTTAGCCGATTTGCTAGGAACACACCGCACTTGCCTCTTTTTTATGGTATTTTGAATCATTAACCTGTTAACCGGGCGGGACGTATAAATACGTCAAACGTTAACAGTATCAGGTACGGGTAGGTCGTATGAATATGTCCTTGAAATATATGTTGCGCCCTGGAACGAACGGGACGTACATTTCCGAGCATATCACACGGAAATTGAGTTTTTAATTTTTACATATTTTAATTTTTTAAACTCAATGTTTCTCTTTTATCTCTGAGCTTTTGTTTATTGTTCTGTAATTATAACCTTTTTTATATTTTTTGTAATCTTTATAATTGTTTGTAAAGTTTCTATGATAAAAAAATAATAATATGAAATTACGTGCTCCGGGCGTGACGTACTGATACGTCCTAGTGAAGGAGTTCGCGCCAGTTATATGCAGTTATATTATAATTCAAAACGAAATTGCCCGGTTAACAGGTTAATAATGCTTCTAGCGTCTCTAAATAGTATAAACTAATGTCGCTATCCGCGTCTATCTGTTTGTGCGCTTCTTCTAAACTACGCAACAGATTTTGATAGGGCTTTCACTATCATTTAGAAAATTTCTTCCGAAAGCTTTATGTATATAATACATATTATACAATGTGGGGCAAAAGTAATCACCCGAAGTTCTTTTGTTGTAACTTTTTTTTTTATGATAAACTTTGGTACTGCTTGTTATTCTGCGTTCTTGCGGAGTAAACCGATTCATGTCTTGTCGATTTGTATTCTGCATTTGTTTACTTCACAAATGTCAAAACTGAATTGACATTTGGCGCCATTTGCAAAAGTTATAGCGTTTTCCAATAGGGTGATTACTTTTGCCCAAGATGTCTTGTCGATTTGTATGCTGCGTTTGTTTACTTCACAAATGTCAAAACTGAATTGACATTTGGCGCCGTTTGCAAAAGTTATTGCATTTTCCAATAGGGTGATTACTTTTATCCTCTATTTATAGAAAGTAGAGAAAAGTCGATGTTTTTTAATCAAGACGTAAAAAAAAAATTTGGGCGCTTAAAAAAAAATAATGTACTACGGAATTGTATATCTTGAAAAGGCGTACAGAAAAGTATGCAATGGTATATATCTATCTCCTAACGATAATGCCCAGCAACGCCGGGTACACGTCGGCTAGTTACCTCTAGAATTAAACACAATTCTACGAAAGTTATCATCTAGTCATTTCAAGATTTTCTTTTCTTTCAGGCTTAAAAAAATAAATTTGTTCGAAAATTTGCTGCGAAAGAGAACATAACTTTAGTTTGTTCTTACTTGTAATTGTTAACATTATTTTTCAACATGGTTGGATAACTAGGAAATTCTCTTGTAATAGGTATTAGTTATGTCAGTTTTCGAAAAGTATTGAAAATTAAGTTTGTGTATTGTTTAATTCTAAGCTTATTTATTTGTATAATAATTGTCCAAATAAATTTTCTTAATTAGTAGCAAGTACTGTTTTGATCAACAATACCTAACACATATCACTGTGGAAATGCACCAATTACCACTTTCCAATATCTAGACTTCATTGCCCAACATATGAACATGGGTAAATAATTTATGTGAATGCTGCACAAGAGGCCCAACTTCTCATCACTGTGCGGTGCTGGTGCGTCTAGGACTAGGGCACCCCAATTGATATGTTGTGAGGCTGAATGAAGTGGGGGTGGGGAAGGAGATGAGAAAGGAGAAAGTTGAGAAGTATATTTGTCTATTCTGATCTGATCACTAAACATGATTAGATTAAATTATTAATTTTGTTAATTATTATTCACAAATCGTTATTTAAAAATAAATAAAACGCTATCCCTTCAAAAGGCCCTGCTTGGTTGGCATCAATGGTGTCGACTGTTTTTAGTGTCACGCTGCTAGTCTTGGAGGGTTTTAAATTCTGGTATTCTAAGAAAATTTGGTATTGTAAGAAAAAATATTATTTTTTATTAGAAACTTAATAGATTCGCTTTTAATGTATACCGAACAGTGGCGCCCATGACTTTTGAATGTACTAATAATACAAAAAATGGCATTATTGATGTTGCTGTAGCTGTAAACGATTTTTTATGTTTTTTCGAAAATTCGATTTTTTGTATGAAGATTTTCAGTAAATCTGTGCGGCGTGCCAAATTGTAATTTACTGAGAAACTTCATACAAAGAATCGAATTTTCGAAAAAATAAAAATTTCTGCACGGTTATTTTTAATTCCGTTAAGTCGGTCAGTTCAAATTATATTAACATTAAAGTAATATTTCTTGTTTTCGAATTTAACTGCGTAAGTTAATAAATAAATTAGCAGAAAGTGAGACGTCATATGAATAACATTAATAATTGCATCAGACCTCGCTTAAAATAACTAAGAAAATCCTTATTAATTTATTGATTAAATTTTATGGCCATAGGCCATAGGTCATATTTGAGAAAATTTACATAAAAGATTTTAAAATTTAAATATTGTTAAGAAAATATCCTCATAAGAGGTGCGAAAACGTTCACCTAATTGGCGCTTTTGTGTGATTTTGGCCATATTTGTTGTGACCACGGCTTTCTTAATACTAAAGAACCTTGATATAATACATTGTAAGAGCTTTATCAACCTGAATTGGATTTCTGAACCTTGGAAAGCAAATTTGTATTTAAAGTTTATTTTTGTTTATTCTAGTGACTGGGACAAACTGTAATTTGATTTGTGAGATTTGTCAAATGCGCACAGTGCACGCGCAGATTACTTGTCCAAGAGACAAGTTGAAATGTTGGTGTTTCTAGCACATAATAATTATCCCATGATGCAGGTAATTTTAAAACAATTTAGGGAATATTTTGAGCAAATTTAAATAGCATCTTTATTTTCTCACGGCGCCCCTTCGGAGATTGCGTCGGGTTTTTTTGCACATTTCTGAACGTATGGCAGATCCGATTCCATGATATTTCATCAAAATGAAAAATCAGCACACCTCCAAAAAGTGATATAGAGTCATGAAAAGTGATGAAACAAAAACTATGTTTAATAGTTACCTATGTAACCTATCTAACCTAGTTTTGTTTCATCGCTTTTCATGACTTCATATCACTTTTTGGAGGTGTGTTGAATTGTCATTTTGATGACATACCCGGTTACCGGCAGATCCAGCATTGCCCGTGTGAATGTCCACGAATAACGCATGCGGAAAGGATTAAGTATCTTAGTCTATACTTCGACCAACATATGAAATGGGATATACAAGTATAATTATAGATTCTACTTATGATTATTGGTAACAGGAAAAGTAATCAGATTTATCTACTTTTTCCGAAAAGCTTAAATGTTCTAAACATTTAGGGATGTAAAAAAAACACACCTCGCTTGGGGCTGTGGCAGTAAAGATTATCCAGCGCCCTTGAGGTGGTTTTGCACAAAAACGGCGCCATAAAAATCATCCAAATATTATTATTGAGAGACTGTTTAAATCTCAGATATCCTTAATTTTTTTAACTATCTTTGAATTATGTAATAACCAAGTATATATAGATAGATACAGATATTTTTTAGGTATAAACCCCCCTCTGAGCCTGTACCGGGGAGGCAGAAAATGAATAAATTAAATACTTAGTATGTACCAATACAAACAACATAAACCATATTAACCACTCGGAACATTAGAACGTCAAAAGACGTAAATATGATAATAGCGGTCAAGACATTAGTACATCTTTTCACGTAAACGCGCGAGATTTTACAAAAATCGATTTATTTCCATCACTAGTATACGGATTGCCATGATTTAAAAAACAGAGTATCGATAATGAATAACGCTACGCGTCTGCATTCAAGAATATCTATGGAATTTAGAGGTGCATTATCTAAGTCGATTGGATTTGTCATCTTGTTCGTTCATAATTTATTGCGTTTTTAAATAATTTATTAAAAATATTTTAGTTTGGACGGTTAATATTTTGAGGTGACTAATAGTTTTTAATTATATTTCTTCAATATATAAAGTGTTGTTTCTTTATGATACTCAGAAAAAAGTACATTTTTCACAGCTTTGAAATAATGGTCAGCGATTTTTACATATTTTTGACGTTTTCAGAAAATGTATATTTAGAAACGCAAATATTTATTTTTATTTTATTTTTTTTTATTTTAAATACATAAACGGCTATACTGCCTTTTATAAATAAACATATAATAGAGTACAAAGTAAGAAAAATAATATTATTACATTATAGTAGTTTTAAACTTAAAAATAACATACAATTATTTTGTGTATCAGAACAAAAATAACAAAAAAGAACAATGAGAAATATCATCATGTCCATATTGCGTATATAAAATTACATTATGGAAAAATATTTTTTGAGTGCATGTTTATATTGCGCTAATTTTAAGAAATAAATGTCGCCGATGTTGGCATGTTCATTTCCCAAAATGTGTAATCGACTGATTGGTGAGTAATAATGTGATAATGTATGTGTGTTATTATAGTAGAACGGTAGAGTCAGTCTATTGTTAGCGCGACCAGGGCAATGAAATCGTATTAGTTTTATTAAATCAGGGGTATCCAGGACCGAGTGAATTATTTTATATAATATTAATAGATCACAGATTTTTCTGCGATCTGATAAATTTACAAGATTAGTCCAGTTCAATAACAAATTATAGTCCAAGAATTCTCTTGGAATACCTAATTTAAAATTAATATACCTAAGGTATCTATGCTGGACTTTTTCAATAGCTTGAATATGGATATTGTAATGTGGAGCCCAAATCGTAGAGTTATATTCCAAAATGCTTCTCACTAGCGTTATGTATAAAATGCGAATAGTATCAATGTTACAAAATTGTTTGGTTATTCTAATAGTAAATCCTAAAATCTTCATTGATCTATTAATAATATTAGTTATATGGCTAATAAATGTAAGTTTTGAGTTGAAAATAATGCCTAGGTCATTTATTGTTTCTACTGAGTTTAATATAATTTTGTCAAGATTGTATTCATAAATTGTCGGTTTCTTTATTTTATAAAATCTTATTATTTGACATTTACTAATGTTAAGTGCCAGTTTATTGCATATACACCAATTTAACAAGTTGTTTAAATTTTTTTGTAAAATTATACAATCAGAAATATTTTTAATTTTTTTATATAATTTTAAATCATCAGCAAATAACAGGACGTCAACATCGGAAAAAACGTCTACAATGTCATTAATAAATAAAATAAACAGAATTGGTCCTAAATGGGAGCCCTGTGGCACACCACTAGTGGCAGAAAAGGCATCCGATATTACGTCATTTAACTTTACAAAAAGTTGCCTATTTGTTAAATAACTCTCTACCCATTTAAGAAAGTTCCCGGTTATACCCATACTCCTTAATTTATTTATCAATATTTTATGACAAACTTTATCGAATGCCTTGCTGAAGTCAGTATATATCGAATCTACTTGACATTTATCTGCAAAGGCATTTGCTATAAAGTTTTCATATATTAGTAGATTTGTCAGAGTTGATCTATTCTTCATGAAACCGTGTTGAAACCTTGTTATAATCCCATTTAATTTAAAACTAATTTTATCCAAAATAATTTTTTCAAATAATTTTGGAATAGTTGACTGTATACACACAGGTCTATAGTTGCGTATATCGCATTTGTCACCTTTTTTAAATATGGGTGTGATGTAACTATTTTTCCATGCAATTGGAAAATATCCCGATGACAATGACATATTAAAATTTAAATAGAGGGGATACGACAAGGCATGTATACAGTGTTTCAATAGAATTGGTGGTATTTTGTCAGGACCCGAACTTTTTTTAATATCTAATTTGTTAATATGGGTTTTAATTTCATTTATATCTATGTGAATGTTAGAAATTTGTAAATTGATGTTGGATGAAAAAAAAGGAATTTCAATATTATCAATTGTGTTGTCATATACATCTTTAAAAAATGAAGCAAATAAATTAACAATAGTTTCTGCATTATTTCCATTTATGCCGTTATAATACATGCTAGCAGGTATATCTATTTCATTTCTTTTTAATGACTTTGAGTACTTCCATAAAGTGTTGATGTCGTTATTTGCAATTGAATTTTCCACTTTATTTAAGTATTCTTTGTAACAATTTTTAGAAAGATCGTGACATTGGCGTCGAATTGAATTGAATTGAATATAATCTTTAATTGATTTAGAACTTTTGTACTTTTTATGTATTTTCTTCTTCAATAGAGTCAAGTCAATTAAATCTTTATTGAACCACTGAGGGAAAACATTATTTTTACATTTAATGTAAGGCACATTTTTTTCTATGATATTGTGAATTATTTTATAGAATACGTTGATATTTTCGTTAATATTTTCTTGTTTTAAAAAAGTCCAATCAGTAGCATTTAAGCATTCATTAATATGATTAAAATCAGCTTTATTAAAATTGTGAAGTGATTTTTTGCACTGTAGATTTGGTATTTTATTTAGTGATACGCTAATATTTAATGGAGGATGATAGTTATCTACAGGTAATATTATTTCACTTGATTTTACTACAGTTACTGAAGTATCACTTGAAAATACCAAGTCCAGTATTTTGTTATTACAATTTTCAATTTTATTTAATTGTGTTATATTTATAAAATTTGACATGCTTATAACTTCTTTGTTTAAAGTTGACAAGCTAGCGTTTTCTATACCTGTCAATTCCATAAAGTTTTGATTCCAAATGATGTTCGGAAGATTAAAATCGCCAGTTATAATTATTTTTACTTTTGGATATTTTAATTGTAAAATTTCAATATCTTCAAAATGCTTAGTATAAATACTAATATCCGATTTAGGCGGAATGTACACATTACCCAATAAAATTCTGTTTTTACCTGTATTAATCATAACAAATAATTGCTCTATTTCAACGTTTTTTGTATTTAACTGTCTGGAGACAATATTTTTCGCTACTGCAATCAGAACTCCACCACCTCTTCTTTTATTGTTTTCAATGTCATCGTTTGTAGATTGATTTCTATCCCGGCGGAAAACGTTGTATCTTGACATTCCTAGTTCTGCAGTGTGAATATCCGGATGTAACCAAGTTTCTGTGAAAATCAACACATCAAATATTGAAGTAGTTATTTCTAGTCTGAGAGTGTCCAGTTTAGTTCGAATTCCTCTGACGTTTTGATAATATAAGTAACAGTGATTTAGTTTATTGTGTAGTTTTTTGGTGTATGCTGTGGAACGATTTTCGGAATAGAATGAACATATTTTATCGTGAGATTTGTTTCACCGCTATTTTTCCGTTGTTCTAATTCTATTATCAGATTCTTCATGTGATTTCGTTGAGTTATTGTCAAGTCCGGTTTTATCTTTATTCCATCGGTAATTTTAAATTTATTCCGAAGAATGTATTTTACTTGGAAAGAATCTTCAAATTCCACTTTAATTGGTCTGATGACTCCAGGTTTTTTAGCACCAAGTCTGTATATTTTTAGATTTTGTGTTGGTATGTCATTAATTTTTTTGATAGTGGATATTATTATTTTTGAGTCATTTGTCAAATTTTCTTCTTGAGACAACTCACTTTCCGGTACGTTTAGAAAGATTGCATTTTTCGATTTTTCCTTCCTTTCTTCCAATTCCATTATGGTTTCACAAAGGTCTGGAATTTTTTGAGTTGGTTGATTTTGAGACAAGTTTTTGTAAACGGCGAGTTCACCTTCCAACTTCGCCATTATAGCCGCCATATGAGAAATTGAAGCCATGATGTTGTTGGACTCCGGTATTATTTTTGCAATCTGCTCTTTGTTAAATTTATTATTAGGGTTCATCATGACAGTTGTTAATTTGTCAACTGCTTCCTTTGCAATTGTGACGAAATTAATTGATTCCATATTCATTTAGATATCTGAAACTTTTCGTTAATATTTTTGAACCGCACAGTGCAACACCCCTGATTTATATTGGAATAGGTACTGCACAGGTAAGGTTTAATATAGGTACCTGCCGCAGAGTTCACACTGTATTATTGGCACATTTATGATTAATTTCGCCTTTTGCTTTAAGCAATATTCAAGAATGTAATTTTAATAATAAAATTGATATTCCACACTGTAATAGGTAGTATGTTTACGTAATTTTAAATAGCACTTTCTTTAACATATACTGGTAACTGTTTTAAGCCACTATTATTAGTATTAACACTATTTAATAATATTATTATGAAGAGGTTAAGGGATACGTGTACTCACTTTGACAGTTGTTTATTGTTTATTTACGTATAACAAAACAATACGATAGTGAATTTCATAATCTTTCCAAAACATTTTTTAGAATGAGGCTACGTTTCCCAAAACGTGAGTTATGAAGCTTTTAACAAAACTCGTGAATAACACAAAAATTTTCGCGTTTTGACAGTTCGCAAAGGAACACAAAGTAAATAAAAGTCCTTTTCTGAGAGGTTAAAAAAATTCCATTTCTGACTATCTATAAATATATTTAAAACCTCACAAAATACTCGCGACACTAGTACAAGACATTCATACCAATTACAAATACATTTAACTACACAAAATATTATTATTATGTATGGAACTGGTTGCAATTCTCCTAAATATTTATATTATGTATGGCACTGGTTGCAATTCTCCGAAATATTAATTTTATGTATGGAACTGGTTGCAACTCTCCTAAATATTAATATTATGTATGAAACTGGTTGCAATTCTATTATATTAATATTATGTATGGAACTGGTTGCTTGCTTATTAAAAATTTGCTTCGTTATAATAAAATGTATTTTATTTTGGCTCGCTGTACTGAAATGGTGAATATTTATGTTTGTAACATGATCACATCAAAAAAATACTTAAGTCTGTCACCACCTTCAAGGTTAACCTTCTTTGATATAACCATGGTGACTTGTAGACTTACAGGTCAGTAAAACAAAATGTTCAGAGGGAAAAAATGTACAATAAATTAAATTATGTACAAGCATAATTTTGTAAAAACGAAAATCATTATTTTTTTGACTGATTATTTCCATTACTTCAAGTGGAATGATAAAATTACAGGTTATTTGAGGGATTTTGTTTCAAACTTGCACAAACAAAATAAGTTATTTTCGTATGTGTAGTTTCCACAAAATATTTGAAATTTTGTTTTCATTTCAATTAGAAGGAACAAATAACAATACAAGGCATTTTTAGTTGGATTTGCATGAATTTTTACAGTTAAGAGAAGGGAAGTTTACATAAAAGACTTCATAATCAAATAAACACCTAGTTATTGAACTAAAGTTTAGTTCAATAACTTCATCCATGTAAAAATCTAACCAAACTTCAATATAAAAATTAGAATAAATGTAATAAAAGTTTACCTGTCGGTTCCAGGAGGCATTATATATAGGCAGGTGCCTCTCTGTGCCCAGGGACAGTAATGTGTTTGTGAATAAATGGATCCCGATTGCCATCTTAACAGATACATTTGGATTTAAAGATTGCACCGCCTCATTGACACTCATCAAATTTCTTGTCTGAAAGTACAAATACACAATTGAATTAAAAGAAAATCAAGCTATACTCACTTCTTCTCTTCTCTTACTTTTAATATCAGAATGTGACTTAGTAAGTAGTCAGGAATGAGGAAGTATTGCATTGAACTAACCTTAGTTTTGTAGTCTGCCTCGATTATGTTGTCAGGTAAAAACTTATATTTATTAATTTTGTCAATTTGCAGAGCAGTTCTACGTTTCTGTTCATCAACTGGTAGAGTTAAAGGGCTGTGGGCAAAAAGGGGGTCTGCCTCCAAGGTATCCCAAATCTTGTACTGAAAACGAATAAAATTGTTCAGAATAACTTACGCAAAAAATAAAACACTGTCGAAATTGGACAAAATCTTAAAAGATGTTTCTTACCTTCAGTTTTAGAAGATTTGCATCCTCGAATACTAATTTTAAGCGCTTCCATTCGAATTTGGCTTGCTTCCTGTAGTGGTCTAAGGCACCCGAAGGTAAATCAGGGATAAAATCACAATCCACTGAATTTCTCGACACCCCGTCTGAAGTCTTCGAATACGATGCCATTTTCACTTAATATATTTAGCTAAAAAAATTTACTAACGTTCAAATGTAAACTTAATGCCACGCCTAACCCCAAAATTGATTGAATGCCCAACCTTTCCGGAGCCTCTGAGAGCTCAGTTTGTAATAAACACCAAATTGATGTATTAAACTATTACAAATAATTTGTATTCTTTCGAATAAAGCTATTTAAATAAATAAAATATAGCATCTGACATATTACCAGGGCAAAAATAGAACATCCCGACTAAATCCTAACAACAATCGTATGACATTTATAAGAATAGAAGAAGTAGCGACATGACACTAGCGGAGGAGGTGGGAGGAGGCCCATAGAGAAACTAAAACTGACGTGATCGGAAGCACAAACGCCGGTCAAAAGATTATGGTCACAAGTTAGTTTATTTATGGTAGCCAGTGCAGAATATTCACTAGTAACTATTCACTATGGTTTATTTATGAGCACTAGTCTCTCTTCGCTCGGCGGCAAAATTATTGTGCAGTGTGGCCACAAAGTAGAGCTGGGTCAATCGATCGTTTTACAACACCCGGGTCCACCCGGGTCCGCTCGCGACCGAGTAACGTCATTAGCGGTTCGCGAAAACCCGCTCTTTAATCACGACCCGTAACCCGGCTATTTTCACATTCGTTTTACTTAGGTAGGTAGGTACTGCAATTGCTGTAACTGTTGTAACAAATTTGAAATTGTGTACACCGAACGTCTCAAGTCTCATTCTCGCAACACAAAAATAGATTTTAGAGTTAATCTGAAACCGAAATGAACTGTCACTGCGGTTTCAGTTTTCAGTGGCCGGAGTTATTTGCACATTCAATTTGGGAGGCGGATTTGGGTACCGCCGCCCGGGAACCATTTATTGGATAACCATAAATAATATAACATAACTTAACATCTCTGCCATAGTCACTTCGAGTCGTTCGCTACGTTTGGTGACTTAGCAGGGTGCCCGGGTTCATCAGGTGAGGTGTGTTCATGACGCGCCTGCCCACCAGCTGCATGACGTGCCAGATAGATTCACTAGAGGGATTGATTCATATGTCCATCACTTCTGGACAATGATCCCTAGATTGCTTTTTCCAAAAAAGAAATTCCTCTCTTTCATTTCCTTAAAAATACAGTCCACGCAGCTTGATCTCCAAAGATGATGGACCTTGAGGGTAATTATATTTCTCAGGGCCTCTTGTGTGGGGTTAATTTTAAAAAAAGGATTATTATGGTTATTATGATTCTATTGGATACCGGGATAGTAAGAGAGGATTCAAAATGAATCATTTATGCAATGTTTGTATGATTTTAATTTAAGTTTAGTATTTCATCATTTTAAATGTTAGGTTACATGATATATTATGAAGGTTACATTTATATTTAATTTGCAGTGTTTACACGTCAGTGTGAACATCTTAATGATATTAAGAAAAAAACAATGATCATATATAATACCTACAGAGAAGATTTAAAAGAAGTTAATAAATCAAATACTAAAAAAGCAGCAGAAGATAATAAAAGCAAGAAGAGAAGACGTGAATATAGTAGTTATAAATATAAAAGAATACAATGGTACCCTTAATGTAGAGCAGACAGCAGACAATAAAAATAAAACATAATGAAATTACATACATGACACATCAATATAATATTGTTTGTGTTATTTGCGAGTATATAAATTATTTAGCAAACCATTGTAGAGTAGGTAAAAGTTCGTCGCAAGAGTGGGTCACAAGATTAGGTCTTGAGCCCGGGTGTTGACAATGAAATCTATGTGCGCTCGCCTTGCAACTTCAGCGCCTGACAACCGGGTCCTGAGAGTAGGTCGATAGAGTAGGTTTTGAGAGTAGATCACGAGAGTTGGTCATTAGACCCGGGTTCTGACAATCCATGTGCGCACGGCTCGTCACTCAGGCGTTAGAATAGGTCGTGAGAGTATCTGTGAGAGTAGGTCGTGAGTGTAGCTTGCGAGAGTACGTCGTGAGAGTGGGTCGCGAGAGCCGAGTGCCAACAAAAATAACCCACCCCCTCTTTGGAAGTTCGTGAGCGGGTTTCAATGAGGGGGTCATTCATGATCGAGCCGGGACTACCACAAAGTCACGCACGATAGAAACATATTTTTTCAATCACGTATTCATATCACGTTATTCTAGGCATACTTCCAAACCAACAGACCTGTACAACAGAATATTCATAAGGAAAACAGTGACAGTAAAATGAAATACCGCCAGTCGACCCATAAATTTAAATACCCACACAACAATAATTACACAACTAATTATCCATTTACGATTTATCCATCTAATTTGTTATAACTACGTAAAGTGATATATAGGGGGAAACACTATTTTAAATTGTTGTATCCGGTATGAAAATATGTCTAAGCATTGGCAATTAGCAATTCCAGAAAATAATGTCGAGTTATACTTGTAAGAGGTTTCAGAGCGAGTGGTTTATTTATGTTCGGAGGTTTTCCGTTTAAAGTGAAATTGTGATTGTATTCTACTCTTTATTATATTCATAAATGATCTAACGGCAAAACTTTTTTGTAAATGTTTACTATATGCGGATGACTTAAAAATTTTTCAACCCGTGAATTCACAAGAAGACTGCAAAACTTTGCAAAAAGACCTCCTCGCATTGTCTCAATGGTGTATAGATAATAACATGGAATTAAATATTAGCAAATGTAATATCATCTCGTTCACGAGAAATGTCCGTAAAATTGATTTCCCTTACACGATCTGTGATGAAATCCTAAAACGAGTAGACTCCATTAGAGATCTGGGAATCTTACTTGACTCGAAGCTAACCTTCATAAACCATTACCAAAACATTGTCAATCAGGCTAATAAAATGCTCGGTTTCATCACCAGAGTCACTAAATCATTTAAGAACACCAGTAGTTTCAGAATCTTGTACTACTCATATGTAAGAAGCATCTTAGAGTACGGCTCTGTGATTTGGTCACCACATTATGCAATTCATAGCAGGAAAGTGGAGTCCGTTCAAAAAAAATACTTAAGAATACTACCTTACAAATCTGGAGTACATCGGAATCTCAGTAACTATGCTGAAAGACTTAACTCACTTTAAAGAAGTCTCACTCGCCAAAAGAAGAAACATATCAGATATAATCTCTCTATTTAAAATCATTAACAATGTATATGATTCATCTTTAATTAATCAAATTAACCTTAATATAAGACCGAAATCCACAAGAAACCCTGTAACCTTTTGGATAGATACTTGTCGTAGTAATACAAGTTTTTTCAAACCAACATCGAGAATGACTCGATTGTATAATAGATACTGCAATCTTCTAGATTTAGATATATTTTCAAACTCAATTAATACTTTCAGAAAGAACTTACACATACTTATATCTGATGATCTCCTCACTTAGAGCCATATTATTATTTCATTTTCTTTACCAATCACCTACTTATGCATTAGCTCCACTATATATGATTCGTGCGTGCATATGTGTATGTATGTTTGCATACAATATGCGTACAGTGTACACACTTATGAGTGTGTTTGTATTTAAATGTGTATGTACGCATCTATGTATGTGTGTATATATGTATGTATGTGTATTTATATGTGTATTTAGATGTATGCATGTATGCGTATACATATATATGTATAATATATTAATAAGTATGTAAGTTTCTTCCTAATAATTGATTTCGATCCTCCTTGTTTTTATATACACTCTTGTAATTAAATTTATTATTACTGTAACTAACCAATTATTATTACACAAATAATATTGAGATGAATGTTGTGCTCACCTATAATTAGAAACATCATTATAACCATGTATAAATGTAAATTACTGTTAAAATTATGTGATGTATTCTGTTGGCGAGCCAATAAATAAATAAATAAATAAATAAATTAAATTTATAAATATGAAGACCCTGCCCGGGCTTTCCGCAGGGATTCCCAAAATCAGCTGTAGACAGTAATTTTCCTCTTGTTTTGAAATTTCATGTACAGAAATCTTTCTCTTGTTTTACTATTATTATTATTCAATGAGCAGGCAGAATTCTGCTGATGCGCTCGTATCTGATTTCACAGTACATAAGTTTAACAGTAATTGAGTTGCTTTATTTTTAAAATGGCTTAATCCTTTCTTCTCTCCAAAGCATATAATATTTTTATACATAAATGCATTGACTCCACTACCTGTAATTGCTATAAATTGGAATGCGTAGACAGTATAAAATACCTTGGTGTTATATAAGACAAATATCTTAGATGGGACGGGCACATAGATCTAGTTGCCACAAAGGTTAGAAAGCTTACGTACATGTTTATGAAAATCAGAAATAGCTTACGTAAAAAAGAATTGAAACTCATCTATGATGCTATGTGTGGGTCACTTCTAGACTATGCATCCTTAGGTTGGGGTGGGTGTGCAAAAACTGTTTTGGACAAATTAGCAAAAGCTCAAAAATCACTACTAAGGGTAATCCTCAAAAAACCATTTAGATATCATAGCGATGCACTATTTGAAGAGTTCCGAGTTCTGGGTGTTAGACAACTATACATGAGAAAATTAATTTTAAACACCCATCAACAACGCCACCTCTACCCATCTATTAACCACTCTCACGACACCCGCCACTCACGGAGAAATCCAATTGTACCACTCACAACTAAAACATCTCTTTTGCTCAAAGACACTTCTCATTCTTAGGTCCAAAACTATACAACTTCATGCCTGATGCTTGGAAAAGGGAAAACACAGCTATTTTTCATAAATTGACCACTCATTGGTTTCATCAATTAGGTAGAAAGGAGAGTGAACTTTTACTACACAAAAAATGAAATCAAACACAAACCAAAAACAACAACAAAAACTCCAACAAAAAAAAAACATGTAAAAGATACCTTTATGTTCTAATCTTTATAATTATGTGTATATATGTACCTACCTAGTACTTTTAAATTAGAATGATACCCAAGCAGCAGTTAATCTTATGTTTAATTGGATATTTTATTTTATTCTATTTCTTCTCTTTGTTATTCATATTTATAAAAATATGTTAGTGGGCTAAGGCACCAGTTAAAATTACATATACCTACTAATTAATTATTATTTTAATACTATACTTATCAAACAACTTATCAAAATGTTAATACTCATCCTAATTTGACTATCCTAAAACGGGAATCCTCCTAGTTGGGCAGTCAAAACATTTCTTAAATAATGTAGGTATATAAATGTATAATCGTTTAATAAATAAAAATAAAATTGAATAAAGAAAAAAATGATCGGTGCTACTTTGGAAGTGTAGTTGGAGGCGCGCCTCAACGCGCGACCATGTCAGCTTCTTTTTCTTCTTTCGTATGGTGGGGGGTCAGAGGGGGACATCTAGATCTGCGAGCCATTTTAGGGCCTCAGGCGTCGCCATGTGAACCTCATCAATCCCGCCGGGGAATGAATGGAGCGGGCATTCGTTGACCACATGTTCGGTAGTCTGCACCGCACCACATTCACACATCGCCGACTCTTTAAGGCCCCATCTGTGCATCATGTGGGCACAGCGTCTATGGGAGCACCTTAACCTATTGATGGCGGACCAGGTTTTGCGAGGCAGTGAGAACCCAGGCTGCCTCTCGGTGGGGTCCTGTATGAGATGGGCATTTCCCACGTTGGCCGTTTGCCACTCAAGTTTCCACCTATCTTCTGGGGTGAGAGGTAGTCGGAGGAGCCTCTCTCCTTCCGCCCAGAAGGGCTTTCGGGACTTTAAGCGGCATGCCGGGTGGGAGACGACATCTTCGTGTAGAGGTATTGCGCTTTTTTGCAGCGCCTTCTTGTATTCCCTCAGTGTTGCAATTTCTCGCCTGATGTTTGGCGGGGTTATGTTTGCAAGTACGGGGAGCCAAGGGAGAGGAGTAGATTTTAAAGTCCCGCTGATGGTTCGCATTGTGGCATTAAGCTGAACGTCTACCATGGAAGTGTGGGCGCTTCTAGCCCAAACTGGAGCACAGTATTCAGCCCTTGAGAAAACCAGGGCAATGGAAGCTGTTCTGAGCGTGTTGGCGTCGCATCCCCAGCTAGTTCCAGCTAGCTTATTAACTAAGTTAAGCCTTGTCCTGGTTTTTTTACCCACTGTTTCCATGTGTTGCCGGTAGTTCAAGCTCCTGTCCAAAGTAACTCCGAGATAGCGGGGGTGGGGGTCATGGTAAATATTTTTTCCATCAAACTGAACACAGAGTTTGGCATCCGCTTGTGAATTGCTAAGATGAAAAGCTGTCGCAACTGTTTTCGACCCATTTGGCTTTAGTCGCCAATTGAGGAAATATTCTTCCAAAGCCTTTAGGTCAGAATTGAGGATATCTTCTGCTGCTTTAAGGGTTTTGGCTTGAGCTGTGACGACGATGTCATCTGCGTAAGCAAATTTTCTGCCTTCAGTGTGAGGGAGGTCTCGAGTGTAGATGTTAAATAGCGATGGGGCCAGCACTGAGCCCTGGGCAAGGCCATTATTGAGGGGTATTTTTTTGCTTTTTCGCCCTCCTAGAAAAACCCTGAAGGTACGGCCAGTTAGCAGTTGCTCAATGAGTCGTACTGTGTTGCCATCCTCTATGGTGTCGTACAGTTTAACAAGGAGGCCTTTGTGCCACACCGTGTCGTAGGCCGCAGAGAGATCAATGAACGCTGCCGCAGTCTTCAGCCGTTTCTGGAAACCAGATTCAATGTGTGTTGTCAGTGCTAACACCTGATCGCAGCAGTTACGGCCTGGTCTGAAGCCAGCTTGCTCTTGTGGGACCACTTTCTCCAAAATTGGAGTAAGTCTGCGGAGCACAACTCGCTCTAGAAGTTTGTACATGGTACTTAAAAGTGAAATTGGCCGGTAGCTGTTCGGATCCTCTGCTGGCTTGTTGGGTTTGAGGATCGCAATAACTTTAGACTTTCTCCAGGTATTTGGTATTTCTCCAGTTTTGAAAATTTCAGTAAATAGTTTTGCGATCCATATTTTTGTCCGTGGTCCAGCATGTTTCAGAAAGTCTGGGAGAACTCCATCACATCCAGCTGCTTTCCCAGCTTTTGTTGAAGTGAGGGCGATATCTACATCGTCAGCTGTAACGGCGACCACAGTGTTGGGGTTCACCGGCCATTTTAGCCGCGCCGCCTTCAGAGATTTTTGGACCTGGTGGTTTATGTTAGACCTTGTTGTCGTTTTTGAACTACGGAGTAGTTGCTGAGCAACAGCATTTGGTGACACTTTGGGCATTGTTTTAGTTGGCTGATCTGCAGCTCCAAGTCGCCTTAGTGTTTGCCATGCTTTTCTGCTCGAGTGCTCGAAATTCATTTCCTCCATTAATTCATTCCACCGTTTCATACGCCCGTCGTCCAGAGACTGGAGAAGGTCAGAGGCAGTGTCTGGGTCATTCGTCCTCTCGACTTCGGCTAGAAGCTGTTCACTTTCTGAGCTCCATGTTGGAATATACACTTTTCTGTAGCCTCTAGGTATAAATTTCTTTGCGGCTATAAATAAAAGGTTTGAAAAACGGTCGTAGGAATTCGGCTTTGGTGGTATGTTATCCACAACCCTGTCAACATATTCCGAGAAGTCTCGCCATTCTGCCTTTCTTAGATTCCATCGCGGCAACGGATTGCTGGAAATACACGGAATCTGTATGCCTATGCTTAGCATGACTGGCCTGTGTTGGCTATATGGGAAACTGTTCAATATAGTTCTCGAAGCCCTCATAGGTTTTCCGTCCGGCGCTGTAGAGACAAAACACAAGTCTGGCGTATATTCACGTCGCCATCGCGCAGAGAAAAATGTTCCCTTTTGCTTAGCATCGTAAATAAGTTGGCAATCCTGTGCTGACGCCCAATCCGTGATACCATGTCAGCTACCGTTCCATTCGATTCCATGTGGCTCAAATCACTCCCTGACGTCTCCACGCCGTCCACTCCCCTCGGTCCCACAATGGTCCCACATAGAAGCCGGCCGTACATCTGCCTCACAGTTCACAGTAGTGTATTTTGTATTGTGATGAGCTCGGCAGCTCGGTGAACAGAAATAACGCGCGTGAAACATTAAAAAAAAACTAATAAGAAGAAAATAATTTCCCATAAGAAGCATTACCTGGCATTAAAAATAAATATATTATACCGCCATCTATTGGTGAGTAGTAGGTACTTTGCATACTCTTTATATCCGTGGATGGTGAATGTAACATGTTCGATTAATGTTACAAAATGTTACTAGTAAAATCCGGTAGATGTCTCTGATGATCATGAGAGCCGATCGAATCAAGATTGTGGGAAGGAAACAGCGAGATACGGGACTTAGGTGTGCGACGAAGCAAAAGAAACAAATTAAAAGTACACACACACCCGCAGGTGAACAAGTCCGAGTTGTTTTACTACCGTTTTGTACTTTTCTATCAGATTCTATCAGATGTAAAATGGGTGTGCGGACGTGTCGCGGTCCGTCGGTATTATTCGTTTGTTATGATTTTTCGAATTGAGCGAAGTTCCGAGTGTGGAGTGTTTACGTCTTGTTAAATCGATACCTGTGTTTAGTGAAGTTATCGAATATAATCGACATTAATTTAACAGTCACATGTGCTTGTAAAACTGACGTTTGCTGTGACTGCGGTGATTTTTACTAATTGCCTCATCGGGCGTATATTGAGAAACGTGTTTTTACAGTAATTTGTTTTGATATTTTGTAAAAAGCTAACCCGGAATTTTTCCGCGGATGTGCTGTGACAATCATGGTTGAATTTGTGTTTCATTATTCCCTTTAAAATTATTGTCAATCCGTTATTGGTGCTTTTCTGGAATAATGTCTGCAAGATCCGATTGTAGGAAATTTGCACCAAATATCTTCAATAAGAGCAAATGTACCAACTGCTTCCGGCAGAAGGAGGAGCATAGTGCCGAGGCTTTGGAATCTAATCGGGTAAGTTATTCTATTTCGTTAAAAATATTAATATATTGTACAAAAGCCTTTTGAATATTTTAGACATCTTCAATCTCTTCAATTCAGAACACCCAGTCATCGAATAAATCTTACCATTAACGTAATTAAATTTAAATTTGCCGAAAACTATCAATTATAATGAAAAAATATCTCATAGCCTATGTATATGAAATCATTACATTATTAGTAAAGCACCTGTTATTTTTATTTATAATAATATCGTATTCGATTCTGAATCTTATATTAATATTTACCATACCTAGATTTACAAGTGTGATATACAAAATTAAAGATTTATTATGATAAATATGTCCCAAGAATTTATAAAAATCGTTCTTATTATTGATGACTTTAGAGAGATGACTGCATCGTCATTTTTGATTGATTATGTAAGAAGATAACATTTCAAATATAGTGTTCGTGATTGAATAACAAAAAAACTTTATTGTTATGAACACTTACACAAACCGGCGAAGTCCCTTTTTATATCCGCCCGTAAATTTCCCGCCAAAAGCCGGCATTCCAAGGGGTTTCATTACAAACAAACATTCCAAGCCTCAAAAACATACTCTTTATTTTAGTACCACAAACCCAAAACAGAAAACAATTGTGAAAATTGAGATACTTTTTTAAAAATAACACTTCCTTACAATAAGATACAACCATTTTGGTCGGGGGAGATGGAAAAACAGGGACCAAATAGAGTATTTATTTATTTTTCTCTTACATACAATTTACATAGTAAGTACCAGTTAATAATTTTTTTAAATCAGTATCTGTATGGGTCAGTGGTAGTGTTTTGTGGACACCTCACCAGGTGACCTGTGCTGAGGTGTTCACATGTCTTCATATGGTATCATAAGTAAAAACACAGTATCGTCTTTACTATTCTCAAGGAGGATACAGTGGTTCCAACCATGATTAGATTAGATTAGTTTATTATTATTATTTGATTCCTAGTTTTATTATATCCTATCTGCTGACAAACTGCTTTGGCAGTTTAGCGGTTTATATTGAAAAAAAATAAAAGCTTTTTAAATAATTTTGTCCGTATTTAGATACATAGAAACGAAACCTTCCGGCAAAAGTTATATTTATACTACCATGATGTCTAACTGACAAAATTCTTGAAATTTAGAACTTGCAATAAAAAAAGGGAATCTCCCCCGATGCGGGTAAATGATGTAGTTGCTTTTTGTAGTATAATTAAATTGAATCGATGTATTATTTTAAAAAAAATTCTAAAGTTGTCGAATTCCGCCTCATGCAAAGACTCTAAAAAACAATCCTTGATTTCGACTTAAATATATAACGCAGACAAGTCGTGGGAGATGCACGAAATAGGTTTTTAGGTTGATAGTTTGGGTTATAATGTATTTCCTAACCTTCAAACTTAACTTGATAAAATGGTACTTTAATACATATTTTACCATCTCCCCCTACATCATTAGTTTTGTTTCTTGTAAAGTTGAAACCAAGTGCTATTTATAATTTTAAAGCATCATGCGGAATTTGACAAGTTTATCAAAAAAATATTCTAATACGATTCTGTAATATTACCAAAATAATATAATTTTACTTAGGTAGTAAGTGGGTACTAATTATGTAATTATTAGATATTATATGTCTGGGAAAATTAGAGAAGTAATTTAATTTGCGATAGTGGAAATATGATAACGTTTACGATCTATCCATGTTTTACATCATAAACCACATTTTTTACGTAAATAAAAAAAAAATATCTGCATTCATATACAAAATGATTATAAAGATTTTCCCCCAGTAAATCGATACCATTAGATCGTTTTTATTTATTTATTGTTTAGCGTTGGGAAGTGCGGAAGTGTTTTCCGGGTAAAATGTTGGGTTTAGAATTATCAAGACCTTTTAGTGTTTTTAACTCTATTCCTTTTTCATAAATATAAAAGGATTTTACATTTATGAAAAAAATGACCTTGATTTTTTTAAATTGTATTATCTTTTAATTTTATTGTTCATCCTTAATTTTAAAATCCTCAAGTCAGTAATACTTTGAAAACCATGACTAAATAAATGGTTACCAGAAATGACATTAGCATTGAGAAATTTAAATTACGAGGGAAATTGATAACGTTGTTTATTGATAAAATAATAGTAAAAATAAATAGACGTTGGACATGATTTATTGATTAAATAATTATATATGAGCACCTATTAATTTAACGAAATCATAAACATTTGAACATTAATGATGTTTATTATATTATTGAATCGCTTGATTTGCTATGATTATTATAAATAAATATTATGTTATGTTTAGATAGTTAAAATCTCTGTAATACAATCTACACTCTACCTCTAGAACAATCTGTGGTCATCTATTAGGCGATGCGTCCTAGACCTAGACAAGTCACTACTTTTTCGTCCATTATCGCATGTTATCTTCAAGCGATTAGTTAGGTACTCTGCACAAACACACTTAAATTCGAAATTATAATTTATATTTTTTTATCATACTGGTAATCTGTGTTTGTACCTAGCACTTCAGATCACGTTTCAAGTATTTGAAGTGAGTAGAAGTTTCGGTTATTTTTCAACAAATTAACAATTATATTTCAACAATTTTAGCAACTTGCCCGCCACATATATATAGCGCCCTTGAGGTGATTTTGCACAAAAACGGCGCTATACAAGTCATCCAATTATTATTATTATTAACTTCTAGTCATATTTCTCTATTACTCCGGGCCATGCACGGGCAACCTCCGTCTCGCGATCTTTTAAAGTGACTATCATGCATTGATAAGGAACTCTGAAAAATATTATAGCTTCAAAAATATGTTCATCTAAATCAGAGTTTCCCAAAGTGGTCTATATCGACCCCCAGGGGTCGATATCGGCTTGCTGGGGGTCTATGTCAGCGAGAAAAAAATTTGGGGGTCCACGATATTCAAATGGGGGTACATACGAGCGGACCACCATTTACCTCAAGTCAACATTTAGGAGTTCCGTAAATGACACAATAGACCTAACACAAATATAATAGACTAAGAAATTACTTATTTGATATTTGTATTTTTATATTTCGTAAAGTTGTTAATTGAGGTATATAAATAGAGTCTACGTTCCTTTTCTCGTCAGAATTAATATATTCAAGCAAAACATTGCACATTGGAAGCTGCGAATTTTCCTAGTTCCCCAACTTATTTTTGAAAAACGTCCAGGGTAATAATGACGTTCAACATTTAAATGCACTTTACACAGACTTCAAAACTAAGTTTGAGGACATTTTGACTATGGAAATGGAACGTTGAAGAATCGGATATCATGTGACAAGAAGAACTGACCGGAATAAGCACTGACAAAGAACTTGAGGGGCAGTTCTGTAGGGCCAGCTACAGAAAGAAATTCCCGTTGCTTATCCTGCTTCATTTTCATTTGGTGTAATACCTCACAAGGGCGCCCCTGTCCGCACAGTGTAAAGACAGAAGAACTATATCGGCAGGCAGGGGGTCTACGGAATAAAATATTTTGGCAAGTGGTCTACGGGGCAAAAAAGTTTGGGAACCTCTGATCTAAATCGACAAACGCTGATTCTGAATATTTATTATATATTATACGTAGAATTTATAAATCCTAATTTAAAAGTTAATAAAACTCAGTGTTTGGTTGGTACGGCTGAATCTGTTGATGCTGACGTCGTGGGTAACGAATCACATTCTGGTTGTGTGTTTTGAATTTGCGTATTTAAAAGATTTCATTATTGCTGTTTCTTAGTGTCGACGGAATTGAACTATAATTTAGACACCTATAATAATTTATATTTAAGAAAGTTGATGTAGTTATAGGTGTTTTATTTGATAAAGATATTTTTTAGGTTAGTTGAGTGGCACACGATAATATTTATTTTGTAATCTGCTTACATAATAATATTTATATAAAAATGTAAAAATGTATGCTGGTATTTAAGTAAGAAGCTCATTATTGATTAAAAAAACAATAAAAAGGTCTGGAGTTCTTTAATAAACAATACCCCCACAGAATGAGCTTATCCCAGGAGGATATCAACCTCTGAAAGAATATCTCAGATCGATTTTTATAAAATTTTCGCTGAAAGAAAATTATACTGAATTCTTTTTGGCAAGTATACGGTATGCGGTAGTGCGAACAGCTCTCTTAGACGATGAAGCACAACACGTCGAAAGCGCGTACAAGGATGAATGTACAATTTTCTCCGATAATGTACATGTAAATACATGCATTATGTATCGTCATATACATTCTCTTATTCCGACTCTTCTGACTCAAGTAGATACTTGATCACGCCAGTCTTCAATTAATCGGCGGATCTCCCCTACCCAGAATAATGATTATATGATATTAATTAATTGTCATACAATATTATTATACCATTTCAAGAAGTAAACAAGTCCAGATAAGTTTAGTGTTTCTAGTCATATCTATTTTGACCCTCGACTTTGTGAGAGAATGATGAAATGAATGAACAAATCCAGTATAAGTTGCCTATGCCTCCTAGAGGACCTACCTGCGTAGAAGAGATTAGTCATTTCTGCACAATAGTCGGTCTCCCCAGCAAGCCCCCCAAAACAAGCTCGCCATACTCCATACCCTACTCCGCCCGTGGGCAAGTAGGTACTAATATTGATGTGTTCTCTATTTTGAACGTATTTATCAAATGCGAGTAAGCAGGTACTAATATAATATTATAGGTAAGTATCTGAGCCACGATTCGCGTGTCTTTTGGTCGTCTCGACATTCTGGCGGACGGATGTCGACAATTCATTATTTGTTTTTCTCTATGGAATCAATTATCTATTGCATTCGTAAGCTGGTTTGAATTTTGAATACCGCGCCCGCATTTCATACCTTACCATTTAATATGAATTACGCTAAATTGGCTCCTGCTTGACGAAAAGTGATCCCATATCGACCAGTGTGGTTACTGACTTCCCGTTAGCAGTATGTTACCACAAATATGCACCTACTCGTTAAATAATTACATATTACTCATTGTTTTTACATGTTTTCTGTAAAAAAATAATCACATAAAAAAAGACTCGATTTACCCAACTTTCTTCGATTTATCTTTAATCCTTACCCTCCCCTATTTCACTCGTAACTCAACTTTTCCCATCATTGTGGTTACAATTTACTATAGAACTGACTGTTCTATTTTTATTTTTATTTAACAGAACCTGTATGAAAAAATATTCAATTGGTCTACCTAAATTTAACATTAAATTTTAGATTTATTTTAAATAAGTATTCCTGTTTTTGATCTAACAAAGCTGTTTTCCCTCTTCAGACCCTCGATGTGATGATTAAAAATACTTAATAACTTCTAACCTCGCTTTTACTCTGATGTTCAGTATGGCTATATGTACTTTGTTTTGATTATTGCTAGTACCCAGCATCTAAGTACCTACCAGTGCCATTCATTCGTGTTTTGATAACCGGTGATCACACCCATGCCATTGTTTGTCGGTACTCTTGAAGCCGCCATAATTATGAGATCTATATCTATAACACCAAACAATTGTCGCATACGTTGCAGCGTTGGAGGGAATTTGGCAAATAAAAATGATTCAATAGTTGCGTCTAGACTCCGTGAGGCGTGCTACGCATGATTTTTTTGTACTTTTCACAGTTGTAGATACTCTTTGCTTAGCTATATGTATAAATAAAATTGCAAATATTCGTTTGTTCAAAATCTTAAATCTCCGAAAGTTCTTCACCGATTGCTTTGAAATTTTGACACATCGTTGCATTATTATTACTACCTATATAATATAGATATTACCTGCGACAGGTAAACACATGTTTTTTTGGAAAAAACAGCGCCCTTTATCATTTATCTATCTTCACAAACAGACTGATCCACAGCAACACGTGACGGGATATAGCTAGTTTTAATTAAAAATTCACCCTGTTGAAAATATCGTGTACTGTTACTGAAACTCTCACACACAAGGGCATAATATAATATGGTAAATTATTTTATTTAACACCTCTTTCGGCTTACTGATCTTCTCTATAAAATATTTATTCGGTGTCGTCTATAATGAGATAATACTATGTGGAAATGGTAATACTAAACAGGGGTGCATCGTGTTACGTGTAAATGATAACTATCATATTATTCGTAATGATTACAATGGGAAATAATGGCTCTTGCTAAACACAATGCATTCTTGGCGTGATGCGCCTTTTTCACTGTGCATAATTGCATAATAATATTGTTAAATATTTTTTATTGATGGCACCGACAGTCACCTGCATTCTTGACTGAATCAACATGCTTGCATGACTACACCTTTTTGTGTTTTATGAGCTATGTTTCTGTTTTGATTTTGTGGTCTCTTGCCAAACTACCACTAAGTAACGATATGCAAATATGTTACATTTAATTTACATATTTGAATCAACCACAATACTGATTTTTTTATAACACGCGCTTCAAAAAAGTTCGCCATTGGTAAGTTAAAACAGAAAAACACATATTTTCTACAGTTATTAATATTTTTCATAAACTTAGATGTAGTGATAATATAGAATAATATGTGTCGACAATTGTTTTGACAAAAAAAATCATATCAATCAAAAATCAGTACAATAGGCCAATATTGTAAAAATGCCAAAACTGTGAAAACTCGACCTTTCGTTCTGAAGAATGACTCCCATGGATTTACTGTGTTTTCACTTCCTATTGTAAAATAGTAGAAAGAGGGAGATATATCTCCGAACCAGGTACGACCAATTTGCACGGACTATTAAAGCGGCGGAACCAATGAAAGTTATGATTTTGGTGTGTAGGTAGAAACAAACGTCGTATATTATGCGATTGGTAATACTATAGGTAAAACGGTATTGAAGACGCATTTGAGTTCACGATTTTTGAACTGAAGTTCAGCGCCAGGGAGCTTGCCGCTCTGTAACCCACACCATCCACAAATTACAGATGGGGACGAGGAAGGTTGGCAAGTACCTGACTATTCCTATCTGTTCATCAAACACGTCTTAAATTATATCAAGCCACGCTCAACATTTTGATTTCGAATAGTAGTCTTCTGAGATTATAATCTGCCACTGCTTCTTTCGTTTGTTAGAAAATGCATTCCAGTAACGTAGTTTTACTGTATCATAGTTTAACACAATAATATTACGAATTACGAGCCTGTGTTTTAAAACAAGGTTACGACAGTAAACAGTGTATAATTACCATTTATTGTTATTATACCAGTAATTATTTACAATAATAAATATCATTATACTTTCAAATACTCAATGGTACCGAGATGCCATCAATCAAATAAATAATAATTTAATATGTGGGATGAAGAAGATAAGGTAATAATGCCATGTCAGAAGTAGGTACTAATTATTATTATTCAATAATTAACCCCTCACAAATACTTGAAAAATGAGTGGAAAACTTGTAATCAATATATATTATAAATGTGCGTGCCGCTAAAACTCAGAAACGAGTCCCGGTACGATCAAGGGAGTTATACGAGTATAGTGTGGTAGCCCTCTATCCCCCATCCATGAAGAAGGTTCCCGTTTTTACCTGAAGTGCGTGATTTTGAAGATATAAGGGCTGGAAGTATCGCCCTCTAGAAATTTATAGAACAGTTAAAAACATTCGAGAGTGTTCGAAAAGCATTACAGAACATCCCGGAACATTCTGGAATGTTCGGGAATAGCCTGGAACGTTTGGGAACATCCCAGCTCATAATGAACTAAAAACGGGATTACAGGCCGTATCCTGATGAACTTTTAGTAAATTCGTAATTGTTTTCACATTTAAAATATTTCTTAACCTAACAAATATATGGTGACCGGATAAATCATTAAAATGATAATTCATCACATCTTTAAAAAGTTATATAAAGTCATGAAAACAAAAAGTGATGAAACAAAAACTTTATTAACTAGGGTAGGTTCGGTTAGGTTTAAATTAATTTTTTTCATCGTTTCCAATGACTTTATATCACTTTTTAAAAGTGTGTTGAATTGTCACTGTGTTGAGTTATCATGGAACCCAAATATATTTCCTGACTCTCTTTACAAGCTCTGCAATGTGGCTGTTCCACTTCAGGTTTTGATCAATGACCACACCGAGATATTTTACTTCAGAAGAAGAGTTGATTACAGTACAAATAGGATCGTGTTGTTTACAGTTTACATTATCACATTTTTCGTCGTGGATTATAATACTTACTTTCTGATTAGGTATTTTCTTTAAGGAGAATAAGACATATGTTGTTTTTTTATACTAGGGTATTGTAGACTAAACACATATTGCCTTTCAAATACAATTTAAGAGACGATCAGAAAGTAACATTTCGAATGAACACCGTTAGTAAACTTTAAAAATTACGACATCTCGTGTTAAAAACTATTATACTGAGGATGGGTTGTTTACAGACTTTGAAAAATTCATCAAATATCAAAGTTGATCTTCACGTCCTGTAAAGGGTCTATTCATGTTCTGTTATTATATCGTTATTGGCCAGTTGTTTCACAAAACTGAGTAGTGATAGTGATAGAACTTGAACAGTCCCTTTACAGAACTTAGAATCAACTTAGAAATTTGAAGAATTGTTAAAATTCTGTGAAACAACCCGTCCTAAACAATTAAATGATTTTGATGTGTACCTACTTTATCGCTTGTCGTTGAATCGTTCCCACGATCAGTTCCAATTTTGAAAATCAAAACATTTTCCAGTTCTATAGGTCATTGAACCGCAGTTACACACGGATACAGAGACACATCATCGAAATTATATTTTTAATTTTCTTTGACACAGCTCACAAATGAATACAAATCGTAAACTCGGGGACCCTATTTGAAATTATAGTATTTAAAAATATTGAATTTGTAGGTATTAGAGAGAAGAATATCCATAAATATAAGAGAACTAAAATAAATAATACAGTATTATACAGCCCTGATGAAGCTACGGTTGTAGCAAAACGGTCGGTGTTACTTATAAAATATAAAAGTAATTGTTTTATTTTAAATTATTAAAACAAAAAAAGATCTGATGTGGCTCTATGCACATCAGTAGTACGAGATAACTTGGCCATAATACATATCTAATAATTAGTGATGTCATTTTTGTTACCGACAATTGACTCGCTATCAATTTCGATTAAGCCTGTCATGACGGGTTATTGTGCGAAATGAAAACTAAAAAAATGAGGTCATATTTTTTAGTTCTTGAGTGCCGTGAAGCTTCATGAACCGTGATTTAATGGCATTTTTATTGGTCTTTCAGACATTGTAAATCATATCCATGATATTTAGGCACCCACTTCAGATCACGCCATATCCCATTAGGGTTGCCAGGTAAGATAAAATCCAACAAAAAAACTTTTTCTTTCCGTTTGCACGGTTCCTCTGACACACGCTCTTTAGTTGTAGGGCTCCTGACACGCTCGACTGCCCTCGTTAACCTTTGATTCCTCTGGATTGTTTTGGGTTTATCCTGTTTGCCCACGATTCGTTTTCCAAATCACTTTCGCAGTTTGTCTACCTCAGAACGGTCCCGTACACTGCAGCGGTTTTGCTTGGATTTTCAGGACAGTCTTATAAAGAGCTCAATACGTTGCTGCATAATGTTGCCTTTATTATTTAATCTCAGTTTGCTGAGGGATACGCACAGTAAAAAATAGTAATGAGAAGAGTAACCTTTTTTGTTGGTGATATAAGCCTTTGCGTTTAGTCGGTGGTAACTTAGCACCTATGTACGAAGTTGCGGGGCTTTGACCAGATAATTGTATGCACATTTCAGAGACAGTCAAGTCTTGTTGCTTCAAAATATAATATTCTCCAAGTTAGAGGAACCCAAAATAAAGCAAGCAAAACACTGTCGCTTGGCGCACTGAACATTTCCGTAACGGATTGATGTTGGTCGTTCGTGGCTCGGCGTGGACAGAAATAGACCATCTGGCTACATGACCAATGCACATCAAACAACTTGGTAATGTTAACTGGCAATCGTCTACTGAACTCAAACTATAAACCAGCATTATTTCCCTGCTCTACTGTACGCTGGAAGTGCGTATACAGTTAAAGATATAAAGCTTCAAATCAAATGTTTGGCAAGTAGGTAATGGATAAAAATTCGTTGATAATATTTAAAATTTTCTCATCAACTTTGGAAACATAACGCCATTGTATAGGCATTGTACAAGTAATTTATACAATATTCACTAGATATAATGCATTATAAGCAGTGAGATTTTAGAGAGCGCATCAAATGCATAGCTGCTACATTCACGCTGATCTCTTTTCTCGCAAAGACAAGAAAACCATGACCGAAATTTTGACACATGCATTCCTGAGTGACTTGATTTAAAATTTGATACGGCGAATGCAATATTCCTAATTCAAGACGTCAGGTGAAACGTTCACCAGCGTCTCGGATTCCTCTCAGTGGTGTTTTGGTGTGAAGGTATGAGATTCACGAGCCGGTAGAGGCCCCATACTTCAAGGAAAGTGTAGCCGTTTTGTACGAAATCTCTGTTGCTTGATGTTAACAAGATCGAGTGGTGCTCGCTGCCTCACTACATCGGTTGGTTAAACGAATAATACAGGTACACTGAACCGCAATCCGCACGCAGATGGAGTCATATCATTTTGAAACAATTTAAAAACTTCATATTATCGTCTTGTTTCGTTTTCTGTCAGTCACCAATTCTCTCGCCATAATGTTTGCGTAAAATATTTTGGTAAGTTATGTGAGTTTTATTGACTCCTCGTGATATCTATGGTTGACTTGGTGTGTAAATAAACTCAACTCTGTCAATAATGTAAAATTTTACGCAATTTTCGAACGCGGGCGTAATTTTGTAATAAGAACGCTTCGGATAGAGAAACGGATAGAGCGACTGCCGAAAGGGTGCGCCGCGCGTGGGTCCCAACCTTGCTTGTCTCCGTTTGTATGAATACATCATACTGTACATTACGATTATAATTGCTAAAACTATCGAGACCTCTAAGCATGTAATATGTATGTCATTAGCTGAAGACAGTCTCAGAGTGGGACCCGCCTTCCCCGATTTGCATACGCACGTAGGGGTACCAAGACCAAGCTAAGCGACTGCCCACAAGTGCAGGACTAACCAGTCACGTAGAGGAATCGTTGCAATTATGAATAAGCTAGACCCAAAACTGCAATGGAATTCTGACAAACCTACACACATGCTTGGCTGACGATTGGAAAAAAGAATGACAAGCGTTAAATTCTTGGATTTTAACCTTGAGTTCTCCCAGGCTAGTGAAACTTCAATGATCCTTCAAATAAAACCTAATTTAGGTAACGTTATTATTGTATGTAAATCATTGCGTAGAAATCTAATTGCTATAAATGTATCCAGCGTTCAGATAGGCATACCAAATCTTGATTAACTTACACTAATTACACATTAAACATCACATAAAAAAGACACATTTTGTTTATAGCATTACTAATTTTGAAAATCGATAATGATAATTCATAAAAACGTTAAATCTAGTCGTTAAATGAACCCGTTATCTCTCTTGGATGTTAAATGCCGTAATTTGCCGAAACCTATTTGTCTACTTTCACGGTTTTGAATAACTTTTTACGTAATTATGGTAAATGGTGTCATACAGCCAAAAGTTTAGTGTGTGGTTTAGAGTTTGTTCACGTTGAACACTTTTTGTCAATGCGTGTCGTAAATTTTACTGTCTTCGACCCAAAGACCTCCTATTACCCTCGTAAAAATCTTCTCAAACACGGAATTCGCATTATGTCTTCCACATCGCAGGCGCCATTATATGACGGGTTTCAAATTATAGTCTCCCGTGGCCGGGGTCAGGACTCTGACCGGTTTGACCTCCTCGGAATTTAGTGTTCATACTGGACCCATGTCTCCGTCTCCACTCACCTGCAAATAGACAAATACCGTCTGGGGCACCCTCGCACACATAATATATAATACGGAATATTTTCAACTCGTATTAATTCACTGCTGACAATACATGTGTCATCTGCCAGAATAGACCGATTGCAGAATTGTTTCGAAAGGTCTTTTACTTTTTAGAACACTTTTGGATACTTTTTGGGAAGAATAAAATTTATTAGCTCCTTCTTTGGCCATATTTGGCATTCCCTCTTCTATCAAGCGACTACATATTTACTTCTGTTGTGAATTAGCGCTGTTTATCTCAACTTCGCCATCTTTTCTGGTCTCTCAACTTGTCGTCGCGGGTCTGCTGTTTTCATTTCTGTGTTTCCTACAGAACACTGTCCCGATTGCAATACTTTGCTGGAAGGCTTGTGTAAATAAGGGAAGAAACATGCCTCGGGGAGCTGCAGTCAGATGAAGACGTGTGATTAGCATAATAACGCCATGGCCACTCATCTCCGCATACTGATGATCGTGGTACTCACCAAACTATGCGTTAGGTCGCCTTTGTAATCACTTGGAGTTGTATGATGCTTAATTTATTCAAGGTTTTCGCCCCGGGCTGTTGGCTTGGTGTCGAATCACACGACGGAAACACGTTTTAGTACACAAGTATCCGTTTGTCCTTCCCTCGAAAATTCTTGATAGATTCACGGAAATATATTGCACTTGCCCTCCACTTCAGGACTACACACACCTTGGAGGTTAACTATCCTGTCTTCCAGCTTTTGCAGTGGAACATGTTTAACGAATTGATCCTGTGTCTGTTGCGATCTCCTCTTCTGTTTTATTCCAACATCTCACTTTCATAATGAATATCTTATTTTCATTAACTTTTCTTCCGCTCGTTTATCTTTTCTTGTTTATGTTTGCGTGTAACGAATTACGAATAGCTTCGTGTCTGTGTTATCTCCAACCATTTATAACGCTGAGATTTCTCGTCTCTTTTCCTTATCCTTCTCCACCTTCCGGGGATGTCTCCTAACCTTTCGAGGTCATTCTCTGACCCACTTATAGTAACTCTCAACACTAGGAACTTTATAATATGCGGGTGAAAAATCAGTAAAAATCGTGTATTCCAACCGTTAGCAATTTGAATTTATTTTCGCGTAAAAACGAATAACTGTCATCGAACGCGGTATCATATTGTGTAATCTTTGGGCCGCGTATTACTGTGTTACTAAACCGCTGACTGGAGTTATAAATCCCAGGCGCATTATGTAATTATTTCAAGCAGAAACAACATTTTGAGTACACGCTGTGGAGGTTGAATGTCGAATTTGAATCTCAGTTTGCTGGGGCATTAAAGGTGAACGCAGGAACCGCAAATAATGCTGGTTTTCGGATTGGATAACGATCCTCCGGCTACCACAAATAACCCGAGGTTTGCCGGTTCATAACCCCGGGAAGCACAAATAAATTTGATTAAATTGATGTTAATCTTTTCATTTCGGCTTAGTTTCTTAAATATTAATTTATTTTATTTAAAAATTATATATTCTTCCCAGCGTTACATAGTAGACAATTAAGTTCCTAATCGAAAGGTGATTTATTTTTTTATTAATTTACGAAAATTATTACAATCACAACAATAATAAATTATATTTTTACAAACACTCCTAATAAAGCTGATGCTTTGCTTAACTTATATATTACAACTACTTGTGAATATTATTGTATAAAGTTATATAATGATAATAGAGAACACAACGTATCCTATATTTTTTTATGTATATATTTTTTATTTCTCAAGACAATATATAAAAGTAATAAACAATAAACCAAAAAAATAATATATCGAAGAAAAAGTAAAATTTATAAAAATTGTATGGTGTTATTATCGTTTTACCCCTTTAAAGTAATAATCATACCGTCGATGTAATAATATTATGTAGATTTAAAATATAATTAATCTAAAAATATTTATTAATTTTCGTACGCCTGTGTTTTTCATTCGTGAGGTTGTATTTATAAAACTGATAACATTTCTAATATTTGTTTCCTTTTACGTACCTACATTGATTAGGTTTTATCGTTAACGGTAATGCTCAGATTAAAGCGTCGATATTTCGCTACGAAATAATTTTGAGGCGGTTAGCCATTGCATAATATATTTCCATGTAGGAATTTCTCTGAGCACGTAATCAAATAATGTTCCCATATTTTTACAGCGACAATACAAACATAATATTTACGTCGTAGTGTTTTTACGCCTTGACGATTTTGTTGATACCCGTATGATGGTTATATGTTTATTATATTATTGATGCTTTCGTATTTTTATGGCGTTTATTATCGCGTTTACAGCTTGGCACGAGGATTGTTCAAAATAAAACGGCGATTAATATTCGTAAAAGCACTGGATACGTTATTTTCTCAACGGAGGTGCTTATTTATTCTTATTTTTCTGAATCCATCACTGCGTAAATGTTAACACGACTAAAATTAATATTAAACCTGCGTTTGTTAAATTAACAATGTACCCATGCTTACGTTATATATATTATATGGATGAATTTGGGTATAAGAAAAGTAATAGAAAAATATCAAGGCCAAACGCAGCAGCTGATGAAATGCTGCAGCATAGCTAAGACACGTATAAATATATTTTTTTAACACATTGTAATCGGATCACGTATTAATACGTTTTTAGCAAATTAATGCATATAAATTTCTAAATATAATAAAATAAAATGAAATAAAATAAATAATTTGCAAAAAGAATTATTGAAATCAAACAAATATTTTTGAAGTTATCGCAATTTTTCTAGAGGTCTACGTTAGCGCGAAATTACGCGAAAAATCACCCGTTACCAGCTACGCGGCCGAAAACTGCCCGATCACAATATAACTTTTTTTTTGTATAGATTTTACAACACATATTTTTTTATCCATTCAAAATTTATACTACTTTTCTGTTAGATTCATTTGTTTGTACGCAAAAGAGGAATGTACATCACTGTGAGAGTTTAGAACAAATAACTAAAATTATTTTTTGGTATTGGTTGACAGTTGCACGAACGGAGCATGTCGAACATGAGGGAGGTGTGACGCAAGGATGCGTACTTTCTTCGTTATTCTTTTATTTGTACAAAGAATTTGTTTAAGATAGATGGCTGAGAACCAGGTGTGAGAGAAAAAGGTGTAGAACGAACATAGACTTGCTAAATAAACTATTTTCGTGGCTTGCATTATGGATCTCCAAAGGTCTCCTCAAACTGGGAAATGACGATAGCTAACAAGTTACAAGTTGCTTTAAAATCAATATTTAACCAAAGCACGAAATATATACCTAAATGTACACCTGTAAAAGAGCCTGTGGAAAAGTTACTGTTAATTAGTTCATTTGACAGTTCTCGTAGAGCAGCAACTAAAGCGCACCTGAAGTGTAATAAAACAATATTGCAATATGCCATTGTTACGTTATTATTAACATAAAAGCCAACACTTATTTGTAAAATAGGATAACACTAAGTAAGAAAAATAAAATTTGTAGGTATAAAAATAAAAAAAGAGTGAGTTACACCACCTTGCATTCCACGGAGTGACCCAGGAACTATGAACCCGTCTTCTGGTTTGGTGACTCCCCCCCCACCCTCTACGTGGTAATGTAATGATTGTTTTGTACAACAATTTATTAGCCGATAATATGGAACTAGCCTCCCACATGCCGTGGTCGCACCGCGCCGCGCCGGTCGTGCCGCAGATAAATCAGCTGAAAATTTTCACGCTGACAAATGGCCTTTGGAGGTATATCGCGGATTGCCATCTGTATTCTATACTAGCCGAGCCGGGGAATAAAGCTTTATCTAGCGATCTAGTATCTGGCGCATCAATATTATCTGCGTGTGGAAATAAGGCTCAAGTTCAGTGTCGCTGTTGCTGTCATCTTCTCGCGACATAACGCAACAAATGCGCTGTCGACAGGAAGTCTGCGTCTGAATACTGAAGACATGAGAATACAAAAATATTTTTACACCGTTACTTTTTATATTTTTTATTGATTAACGGTTTATTTACCTGGCAATAACTATCATTTTATTCAAAAATTTTGTAAACGTTTGCAAGTCACGTTTTTTTCTTGTTCAACTTTGTATTTTAATTTGGGTTTTGAACGATGGAGGATCAAAGCACCCGATTAAGATGAATAAACCCTCGAGATTTTTTGCCTTGTAGTGTACATTCCAAAGTTTCTCGATTATATTTCAATAACACTAAAACATACGTGACGAAAAAATATCACCAGGGTCGTCAAGGCTTTACACACCGCTTTAAAAATAACTTGTTTAAATCACGGACAACAAAAACCAATATTGGCCCCAGCCTCGTTTAATACTTTTCTATTGGTTTTTTCGACAAACTTTTCAAATATTAATTGATGGAAATTTTCTCCAACTTACAACAACGCAGTAAAAACGACTTATTATTGCATGTTTTATGGATGTGCGACGGTAAGGTTGGCTACAAACCGGACTCATTGTTTGTGGTAAAAATAGAACAAAATTGATTTGCTTCATTTTGCTTTCGTGACTGAAATAATGAAAATCGAAGATATTTTCACCATTAGAAGTGCTGTTTCACGTAGGTTTAATACACGGTAACGGGTTTTCATAGGATATTTCGTGTCATGTAGGTAGGTGCTATTTGGGATTTCGATATTCAACCCGAACTGTTTGTTGCGTTTGTTCCCGAGTGGGTAATTATGCTGCCATTGTTGCGTTATTCGTCGATTATTTGCATACGTAATTTGACATTGTCAGCCTATGGTTTGCGCAAACAATATCTGCCTTTCGCCGCACTCGCATTATGTAGGTACTGCGGGACTATGGGACTGCGAATTCGATATTCAAAACATCTCGTGTTATTGTTGGAACTCTGTTTACAGCATTTTTTCTCTCTCATTTTGTAACAAGCAATCATGTCGCACGAGCACAATGAGAGAAATGGAGTCCCGCTCCAGAGACAATGATTTCCAAACAATGCGCCGCGGCTTGAATAATAAGAAACACCATGTATCACAGATCACTGTATCGCTGCCATAAGTATGCAAAGAGTAGATCAATGATTCGTGATCTTCAACGAAAAACCAACCATGAAGGTGCTTGACGACTTGTGGTGAAATAACAACCTGTTGCTGTGAGCTGTATATCGCAATAAAGTCGTTGAAACGGTCGAAAGCAATTCGATAAATATGAAGTTTAATGTGTAATAAACTTCATCACTTTTTTAATTCACGTACCATTAGTATTGGACTATTTGACCAATTGTTAAAAAATAATATATCAGTGAAAAGCTTCATTTTGATCTCGTTTCTCTTCAGATACTTGTGGTGTACCTACTAAACGGGTGTCTGCCTTCATTGTGGAACATTAATCTATCGATAAACAATCTGTGTAGGTATCCGGAATGTGGTCCATAGATCGGAGACCATTTTGTACCATATTGTGGTACCATATTCAAATCACGCTTATCTCGGGATTTGATGACTTGCGATATTGTTTATTTATGTAACAAGCAACAACAGAAGGTGCCCACTACAGTTATTCAGCCATTTTGTGATGTTCGAACTCGCCAATGGATCAAACCTCAAAATGCCACGTTGTGTTTTTTATCAGAACCGGTGGATTTTTTTGCGCTTTGCTTTTTTCGCTAAGGGATCGAATTGCATCTTGAGTATTGTTAAAAATAGCATATTAACACTTAAATGGCTTAAAGATAAGGTCTTCGTTGGTAGATAGGTATTAGATGTTATGCCAAAGTCTTTCGTTTATGTGGCAGGAGTTTCGTATCTATGTATTATGATTGCTTGTATGACTTGCGTTGTGCATTCTTGCCATTGTCATGTTGGCTCTGTGATGAACAAAGTAATTGACGAATGACGAGGCCACAAATAATAGTTCGTCGTATCATCTCCTCTTACTGTATTGGTCCATTCCAACTTATTATCTCCTCTTACAATAACAGTTATTGTCGCTAGTTTTTTTTTGTAATACTCAGTTGCATTATGTATCCGAACAAATTATAATTATTGTTTTCTATTAACGCATATATTTTTATCCGGTGAAAGGAGTTGTGCTTTTTATTCCGACAATTTGTGGCCGCTAATGATTGTTTTGGGACATTTTAACGGTGCCACTGTTGGAAAGATAAATGGCAAATCGTCGAAAAGTGAACGTTGCGGATACAGTAGAGGCACAGAAAATATAGATTTGATGGATATCCTTAGAAATTTCAAAGTTACTGATATAACTACTTATGGAACAAATAAATTGACGTTTTGCTAATTATTTGGCTTAAATAATATATTTTTAATTTATTAATTTAAATGCCCTGATGGGCTTTTACATGATATATTTTACAATATTTATAATAATAATAATGACAACAGAAGTTTTTTAATGTGTATGTAACAACAACGAAAAATAACAAAAAAACTTAAAAAATTAACATGAACATGGTACCTATAATTTTCCTTTTAAATGTACATAATCTAAGAAAAAAAATGAATAAACAAGTTTTAAAAGTGCATATGGCATAAACATAATAGTACTGGTTGATAAATACGTAATTTACAATAAGAAGTATATGAAAAAATGTAATCGCTCCTACGTGATGCTCCCAAATAATAATATAATGCTACACAAAAAAAAAACTCATTCTGGTAAGTATTATGTAATCATAAACTTATATTAAATATGTCGATATTTGAAGTGAATTTGTTTGGAAGTTAGGCCCGGAATTATTGTTAAAGATTAATATAATATACGTCGATAAGTTGCAGGAATTCACAACAGTCTAGTCTAGAGTGAATAATTTTATACAAAAAAGTTAAGTAATTTATTTTTCTTCTATTTTGTAGGGTATGTATTTTAAGCGTATTTAGTGAGAATGTATAGTTTATGTGTTGAATAGGTACGCGAAGTAAAAATGTTAAGTAATTTATTTTTCTTCTATTTTGTAGGGTATGTATTTTAGGCGTATTTAGTAAGAATGTATAGTGTATGTGTTGTATAGGTATGTGAAGTAAAAATAATATTTCTTATATGTATTTGATAGTATGGAGACCACACTATTGAATTGTATTGTAACAAGCTGCGTACTAGCGACAAATATTACTACAAATGTACAAATACAATTTTTATAACTTCCAATGAATCGAAGTCTTTGATCGTTTTGATTTTAAGTGTCTCAATGTCTTTATGCTTTTATTAGTTATTTATTTGTGTGTCAAACATAACTCCAAGATCCGTAATTGCGTGATATTCTAAATAAGTTTATTTTTGCCTTTCAACACCATAAGGCAGACGTATCTCGGCGGGTAAATTGTATCCAGTAGGTACCTACATTAATTTTGTTTAACTACTGGATTAAGCTCAGATTTAATACTAAACTTATTACGTTTAATTGACAAGCGTATCGAATTTATAACTCATCCCGCTAATGTTTAGTCGTGGGAGATTATGGGAATTTCAATTAAGATATATGCGGGGATAAAGCTTGAGATATGTAAGGCGTGTAGCAACTGCAACTGGAGTGTTGGGTACGTTCAATATTACTCGGTTCAGATGTTTCGCCTTCCGAATGCTTGTCAAGCTTGATAATTATTACACCTGGCATTATAAACCAGAAATCTGCATTATCTTTATTTGAACCAACTCGGGAAAGGTACGCTCTTGAGACTTGATAATTTCACATGTTTTAATTTCTGGAATTTCTAGATCAACGCAATCATTTTGAGCTAACATCCATCATGAGCTATGGAACTTTGAAATAATAATAAGTGTTTTATTATCTTATTTTTCTTTTTGACAAATAGATATAATGATATCCTCACTGGGATCTCCCGCGCTAAGGATTTCATTTATATATTGTAAAAATTTAGTAGTATGGATATGAAATGTTGACAAGATGCCATTCACGTATTGTTTATTCTACATTTTTTAATTGTTCAACACTAGAAATCTATTTTCTAAACTAGCACACACTATCAAACAATGAGCTCTGGAGTCTGAAATTTTCACAAATTTTTCTTCCCTAAAGAACCGTGGAACTTATCCGTTGTCAAAACTCAGATAAGATGCATATTGTTTATTATTATTTTTTGATTTGTTCGATAGGTATAGAAATCTGTGTTCTCAAATAGCAAAAAGTATTAAACGTCGAGTTCTGGTGTCATAAAATTAACAAAAATATTTCTTCCTAGAATTTCTTAGGTAACACAATTATTAAGCTCGCTACGTCATTTCCATCACGAGCAATGGAACTTCCCTTTACAAAAATTCAGACGAGATACATTATTGTTGCTCTCATATTTTTCAATAAATATAAAAGTGTATTGAGACTCGGAAGAAAACCTGGTTGAGCCTAAAATCATAAATCATGAAAATATTCGTTTTCGTTGAAGTGACTGTTGATCTCTTAGGTACCTATTTTATTTAGTCATTGATCTACGACGTTATAAAACGCATCTGGTAGTTAATTGGCACTTCTTTATCCGCATTAGTGTATAGAGTACCCCCACACCTGTTTAAACATGTCGCCGAACCAGCTGTGAACAAACTGTATTTAGTCTTTTATCTCTTTGTGGCTTATCATTTCTGACATCATCATTCATTAAACACATAAATAATATAATCTGCCGCCGACTTATAACAGATCATATACAATAGCTTATTCGTACAGCCGCACAACGCACGTGAGCCACTCCTAACTATCAAATAAATAATTAACTCCTCAGGCTAATTTATCAATTTGTTCGGTTTTTTGAACAACTTATATGGTCTAATAGAAATCGTTGTGTCTCCCTTACCGTCATAGTTAGAAATATGATCTAAATGGTGTTAAAAAGAGAAAACACCAAGCTTTATATTCTCAAAGTTTCTGAATTTTTATTTAATTATTTTTATATGAATTGCTGAATTCGAAAGAGTCCCAACTATCCAGATCCAGTAGGAATATGGCATCCCGAGATTCTGGTACTCTGGTATGTCGCGAGGCTGAAAGAGGTGGGAATGGGAAGAAGAAGATTGGTTATTATGATCTGGTCACTAAAAATTGATAAAGCCATTTCAAGCAAAGATTCAACTCTGAATAGATAATTATTCTGGTATTATACTCTATTTTAACGGTCCTACTATCAGCCTACTCTAGAATTTGAACCCACGGCCTAAATCACGAAATAACACGTCAAATAACATGGAAATAGCACGGAAAAAACACCTACTGCACCTACCTGTTGGTTCAACATTAGGCTTTTAATAAATAACCTAGAATTAAGCACAAAGCCCGTAGCTTCCGAATCCGGTTGTCTAATTTTGTCCATTTTAGTCTCTGTTTAGAACTACCGTACATTTATTGCGTCAGTGGTCGTGGATAACCCCGGCCCCGAGATGTAAACACCAGAATAATTATTGAAATGTAAAAAAATATTAGTAGCGCTAAGTCGAATGTTGCCCTGACGGAGTTCCGAATAAACCTGTTGGTAAAATATTGTGCCACGATAATCACTGATGGTCGAACTCTCCTCACGCCAGGGCTGGTACTTGCAACAATCAGCTGTTATTTTCAAAACTTTTGGATATATAAATTTTTTTTTATTTGGTACAATATTTTTTACATTTCAAAGTTTTCCAGTAATGTTGGCCTCACTGGGTGTCTTGCCCGTGCTGAGGCCTTCATTTTATAATATGAAAATATAATCTACATAATACATTTAAAGAGAAAATAATACATTTAAAATATGATCTTGTGTGTTTGTGAGTGATGTGTGTTTATATTGGTTTTGTGTGTTACGTGTAGGTTTTATTTTTATATTATGCTATGACATTTTCGTAATATTGTCTTTTTTGTTCTTTAATCCATTTTGTAATTTTGTGTGTGAATTTTTTTTTATTTTTCTCAATTTTAATTTCAAGTTTTACACTGTTGAAAGCTTTTATAGCATGGTATTGGTAGTGTCTTTGTCCAAAGCTTGAATTTACTGTCAGAGTTTTTATGTTTTCTTTGTACGCTCGTCTAACTGGTTAGTGTTATTTTGTGTATGTTGAAATTTATTTTTTTTTGTCAAAAATGTAGTTTAGTAGTGTTTTAACGTATAATTGGCGTATATCTAGTACATCACAGCTGTTGAATATTTGGTCTGTATCAGTCAGTCTATGTTTTTTTAGTATTACCTTTAAGATCGTTTTCTGTGCGGTTTCTATGTAATTTGAAGTAAGACGATCATTTAATTCTTGTGCTTGTCATCGTTTGCTTCTATACTATACGCATCATTCGCATTTCTTTCTTAGCGTTCCGATTATGACAGTTTTGTGCTATGATGTTATGAATTCAGCAAACGTGATGAATTTGTGTTATAATTGAAGGAAATAACATGCAAAGTTCTCTAACATGTACAACTGTACGCGATAGTTTAATCAATATGACGTTTTATATGAATGGACAATTTTATTTTAAATGGCGCCGCACCGTTTAGTGATACAGGTGCAGCAAAACAGACAGTGCAGTTTACATAATACAGGGTGTAGCAAAACAGCAGTTTGGAAGGGCTGGCACACCCGTGTGGTGGGGTTAGGAATCTGGGAGGGGTCTCATTGTGTCGGGAGGGTCGTGCCGTTTTCAGTCGTTACCATGGTTTGTTCCGGACAACACCGGGGCTTCGCCGTCGGCGCGTTTCGAAAATGGATATTCTTTTGTCGCCGGTGTATTGTGTAAACTGTCGTTAAATGGTGCTTGAAGTAAATGTATAAAGTTATTATAAATATTTATTTTTCAGTATAACTTTGATGATAAACATGGTTCCTAAGTTAGCTTTACAGCTTTCGGTGTATATTGTCACGGTGAATTAAATTAAACAGTCCACACATTATATTTTATACTATATATAAATAAAAATGTTGGTTTATTCAAAATCTCAAATCTCCGAAACTTCTTCACCGATTGCTTTGAAATTTTGACCCAACGTTGCATTGGAAGTGTTTATATATTTTAAATAAATAAACCATAGCCATTTGTTGAACGTAAAAGCAACACGCGCTGTTATTGCTCTGCCTGCGCAGACATTCTGAGCAACGCGTGGCGGGGTACAGCTAATATTTTATAAATTTATCAAAACATTTCAGCTTATTCCTAAATGAACATAAAATGTACCTCCACAGAATATACAGAAACTTTTACTGAAGCTTCGAAATGCATTGACAGCCTCGTTAGGCGATATTAATGGTGTCAGTGATAGAATATTTTATTTGCTAAAAAAAAACAGATTTTTCATATCTACCTGTTCCTCTGGCCTCCCTGGCTGTCGCGAGTTCGCTGGCGTCACGACGACCGATCAACCGTTACGATCGCCCAAAAAATGGGAGCATGTCTTTAGTTAATCGGACACTCGTTTCTACAAAAATTACACTTGGCCCCGCCTAGATTAAACACGCCAATTTTCATTAGCGCGGCTGCCGCCAGTAGGTAAACCCCTTACCGTCTGGCAGAAATTTGGCACAAGTATTTTGTGTACTTTTCGGATGAGCCGTTCCTTAATATGTTTTGTTCAAAATATTTCTTTGAAGATCAACTAGACAACGTGAAAACGTTTATTTATTTTGTAACGTAAACGTTTCCCCCTGTTGATTAACCTAAATATAAAAATCTAAAAGTCAATAAAATAATGGTATCTACATATGAATGTTTCGCAAAAGTAAATAAAAGAAATAAATAATTCCCAAGAACGACAAATCAAAAAATCGCTTCCCGAAAGCCAAACGTCTGATATTTGCGCATTTCGTTGGTAACTGTTGTGTTATGGCAATTTTTAAACTAACCTATTCAGACCTTACGCGGCGCGTAATATTTACACTGCGTTTATAAGTAACATTGTTTCTAATTAAGATTAGAAATTATTATTGATTCAAGGGTTCGTTGGCCATGTTTTAGAGATAATTTTGTAATTATTTCCCTTCATTTGGTTTCAATCAATTTTGGTTATTTTTTTAAAATTTTTCTTTATTTTCTTTTTTCATTTACGCAATCATTGCGTACCATGTTGATAGTTAATAATACATCGTGTTATTATTATACCGAGAAGTGTTGTACGAAACATGTTTTTGTTTGCTTCACCTGCTAAAACAAGGCCAACGCCGGAGTACTACAAAGTAAATACAATATGTTTCTATCAATGATTTACATGACATGTGATAAAACATGCTCATTCTGATTCACGTGAGAAATCTCGTTACGTTGCAGATGAAGAAGTGGGTATTATATGAAAAATTGCGTCTCCGAGAGATCAATAAATGCACGATTTGTCTTCCATCACTTCATAGGATTTCCTTTTAGTATTCTCTATTCTTTTTTAGATGCACTTGAATAAAACCTATAAGTATAATAATATACTTGTTGTTTTGAGTTATGGTTGTATTGCTATGAATGTCATTCATTGAAGCATTTAAATCTTCAATAGTGAACTCTAAATCTTCTTTCATTATTCGTCAAACAATTTATTATTATTTATGTTGTTTTTTTGGTTCGTCTTTCGAATAGCCACTGACACTGAATTGTCGGTTTGCATAATATATACGGTTTATTTATGACTTCTCTTCTTTATGACAACCTCTGATGTCACTGTTGTCATTTTAAAAGATGAAATACAACAACTTGTGAAATCAATAGGTATTCTGACAAAAAACGCCAAAATGAAACGTATAAAAGTAAAATAAAGTAATTACAGCGATAACAGTTTATACCGAGGTAAAAATTATCTGACCTGATCGAAGATACACATTTGTATTTTATAGATTTTACTCACTTCCTTACAGCTTCCTTATTCCCATTGGCTTTTGACTATTTTATACGCATAATGTTATTTAATTAGTAAGAGAGTAGCGTTCGATCGTTGTGGGAGTGTTAGTGTGTGTATTGTTTTTGTATGGGTTGAATCTCTAGTCTTTTTATTTTTATTTTTTTGGAGTTTTTCCTTTTCTACTAGTTAGTATTTAAATTGTATTGTATTATTTATATTCATATGTTTTTCTACCTATATATAAAATGAATCTTCTGTGGAAACTTTACTGGTTTATGCAACTTGTTAAAAATGATTTGTATTAAAATATATTTGTATAACTGTTTGTTTCCCAAATTAAAAAAAAAAAAATAAAAAATAAAAAAAATAAACGATAGCTTGCAGTTTGCAAACTTTTTCTAGAATTTATCCACGATTCATTTTGTTCATACAGGGTGCCTACCGACTTTTTTAAAAGTCAATGTTTTATTTATCTTTATATTATTCATAAAATATTAAAGGAATTGACGAATTCGAAACACCTGTTAAGGAATCACCTCTAAACTTAAGGTTTATAGTGGCAATATTTTTTTATCGTTTTTCGTCCAGTCGCGAATCGCAGCATACATGAAAATTTGCTGCGGACATTAAACACATAAAATGTATATTTATCCTGAAGAGTTATTCACAGGCAACGAATTGAATAGAACTTTATAGCCACGGACGACACCGAGAATCTGCTACCTGTTATTTTAGTTAATTAAACTCGTTTTTGCGACAGGGGCGTGTCGTGACTTTTATCGGATTTTTCAGAATTACAAGAAAAAAAATATTTTTTGGTCATTGCATTTTATGCTTACTTGTGAAACAGTTGTGACGTGAGATGTCAGGATCTTCGAACAATGAAACCCAATCTGACAGTTTCCGTAGTAAAAAAATAATAAAAGAAATCCGATTTTATTGTGTAAGTGTGAACCGATAAGACGTTTCCACTGGGGAACCTTCTTGATCGCGGTCTGATCTTTTCATCTGGCGTTTTTTTTTTTCAATAATGCAATCCAAAAACTTCTACACATTCATACAATGGTTTCTGTTCGTGAAATATTTCGATTTCGTGAATCTGATTTTTTTAAATCATTAAATATAGCATTAACAACTCTCAAACGAAAAAATCAGAGAAAAGAGAGTTCATATTATATTATTTTCGATGATTAAATATTACAATTTAACAAGGTTTTATTCGATAAGTTATTCCACTATAAAAAGATTGATTCCGTGTTCAACCTTAGATTCAAGTAAAATATCTGCACGTCACTGTTTTGTAACCGTTTTCGGATTGAATTTATATATTTTTTATTTGATAGTTAAAACATATATTTGGATTTTTTCATTAGCATGTAGATCTTTATCTCATTACCACGAGTGTGAAATGAAATGTTTTTGAATTAACAGACAGACTGTAACTAACGTTAGAATATTTTTTTATCTGGATTCTCTGCCGTGTTCACTCATAATAAAAAGCTTCCACGCTGCGAAATAAACTTATTTGAATTCCGATTTTGTGCAATTTAACATATTAATGTTTCATATTTTATAAGTTTTCTTATGACTGCTGTATAGTCAATTTTGTAAGATCCGTCAAATAATCGATACCACACATTTAGTCTATGATACCACATCAACCAGACTCGCATCATTCTTCGCTATATGAAATGAAAAATTCCATGTCATTTATTTTTTGCGATGCGTCGAGATTTGAACGTGCAACCTTCTCACTTCTGACCCCACGTCATATGCGTATACTGTTATGCTACATAGTTGTTAAATGTACATGTAATAGGCAATAGATTCGCCTTATCACAAACAGCTTCAGCTAGAAATAGATAGATTATCATCTTGAACTTACCCTCAGTAACATTAGATACGAGTATATCAACATTTAAAGAGATTATAACACATATATATTATGTTGAATTAATCCATATACATAAATATGTTTAATTGTTTTTCAATTGGCATTCGAGACATATCATCCCAGTTTAAACCACATTATTTTATTATTGAAATGCATTTCGTCGTGGCCTCAGGGCACCCACTCAGCTAACAATCCGCCAAACGAGAGCTGATATAAATTATCAATGTTGGATAATATAATAATAATTGATTGAAGCGTGTACTCGTATGTTTGTTGCTAGCCACGTTTGACGGAGCCGGTCGTCCCGTTAGACCGCCACGGGCAAGGCTGCCAAGTGCCTCGAGAAGACAATTTTGAAACACAAATCAAAAAACTAAATTCATTCGATGTGTATGATGACCCAGATCCTCGGGTGATTCACGAATCACAACGATACAATCTTTTCGAATCACTTCGATCATCTATGAATCCGCGAATATATTCATCTTCAATATCATAAAGCTTATAATACCCATATAAAATCTCTCTAAATTGCGCAAAAACTAATAATAATTATAATTTTAAAAAAAAACCATTATTATAATCTTCAGAACTCATATTTAAAGAATTTAGGTCAGGAAATTAAATGCTGTCTTCCTATATCACTCAACTTTACATTACGAATAAAGAAGATATTTTACAAAGCCGTACCATTAGAAACACAGCAAATCTTAAGCAAAAATACAATTACCGATTACCATATATGAAAACAAAAAATATTGAGTTAGCAAAACTACGATTTCCTCGGAACAAAATTCTTTAATTTATTACGAGAAAATATAAGACCCCTTAAAAATATCTTTGAAGAATTCAAAACACAATATAAAAATTATCCTGAAAAATTATAAACTGTACTAAAAAATCGTCCAATTGAATAGCGAAACCTCACCTGCTTAGGCATTGTTTTCAAGTCTTTCTTCACATGTTATTATTTCAGTAATCTTCGCCTTTCTGTGGCCCGCTCCATTTGCCATTTGGTTGCGCTGGTCTGAATATCGTTAATTAGAATTGCGCAGACTCATTCACACCGGTGAATCAATTCAGTTTGGTTAACCACGCCAATCAATGAATTATTTTGGTTTATTTGCTTCCGTGATTTTGTAATTAATTTTTTTTTGACATAATTCGTTTTTAATGGACCTTCCGGATGCTTTGTGATGTAAAGTAGTTTATTACCAAATTCAAATGTCACATTCGCATCAAATAGCCATTTTTTTTTTACATTTGAAGGGTCCCCTTTTAACGCCGATTCTAGGTGGGTTTTAGCTTTCTAACAAATTGTAATAAGCTAAGAAGATTATCGATATGATAGTTGTCCTCTCCTGCTGATCACAATTTGTTCAAAAGCTGAAATGGACTTAAGAATCGGTATTTAACAGGAACTCTTCAACCGTAAAAAAAAAATCAAAATGGCCCTGAATGGCCATTTGATGACAATGTTACATTTGAATTTCTGCGAAACACTAGTGTGTGGAAGTAAAAATTTTCCTCTTTATTTTCCGCTCAGTTTTCCGTCACCCACTGACACTGCGTTGTGTCATATTCTTATCTTGTTGTGAATTAATTATGTAAATTAAGAATTGATGCATTTGATTTATTCATTAATTTCCGCCCATGTCTAGTGTTAATGTAATTCACTAATTCGCTTGTAGAAATTCATACAAAAAAACTGTATTTTCCTATTCGTGTCTAATACAAGAGGTCATTCATGAACCCTATTATATATATATATATTTAATTATTGGTCACTGTTGATGCAATAATTATTAATACAATCTTGAATAACACAACGTAATTCGAGCCATTGATACAGAATTTTCTCAAGCCTTCATTACCACACATCTGCGCCGATTACAATTTCGATAAATTATGTTCTGCCATTCAGTTTTTTCAACACATCAGGCGTCCATTTATCTCAACTTGTCGTGGTTTGGTTCGAATGAACCATTAATAGATGGAATGTCAATACTGTGGTGCCTTCTCGATTATTTCTTCCTGGGAAAAATTCGAACGCTGCGTATGCCGGCCTGCCCTATGGAATTATGGAACGGTCGGTAACATGACGTTTCGAAACTGTATCTTGCTCGCTTATCAGTTGCTTAGTGCTTTGCATTCTCCAGTGTAATATGGCGGTTTGTTGGTGGATTATGTACTGACCGCAAATTGACAATAATTCCTACCGATAATTTTTAAACCGAATTGTAATGGATAGTTAAAATGATTTTTTTACAATCTCTCTGAAGTATAAATCGCAGCTGACTTTCGGATTTATAAAGTTTTCTCTTTTGCGTTACATTAGATTAACCTAATGAGCCTTTGAAAGTGAGAGCCAACAAAGCTCGTAATCACTGAATTCGATTTGCTGTGCAAAAAAAGGTAGATATTCAAAATTCTCGGACGTGCTCGGCGGCATTATAAATGTGTTACAGCAGGGCGTGTTTAATCAAATATTTATATATTATTATTGTTATCATTACAAAAAATCTTTAAAGCTTTCCACTAATTAATCAGTTAGGTTTATAGAGGACATCTTAATTAGTGTGTGATTAAGAGTCCAATTACAAATATCCCCTCATCTTGTATATAAATCTGGTCTGCACCTGTGGAATAAACCTTTAACACTCGGAGGTTTAATTAATTGCTAATGCAATACTGACTTTACGACTTGAAATTATTCTTCTCTTGATAGCTTTACGTTTCATTCGGCCGAGTCTTTTTGTCTTAAGGTTATTAATACACATAACTGGTACCTGCGCCTGTACACTGTACAGATTCCCTGCGTCTTGCTTGCCCGTCAGTAGTTTTATAATCACATTGGCTTCGTATTAAAGTCTAACTGTAAAGCCACCGAGCAGACTGCCGGGTATCCGATGGTACTCGAAGATACTGGTCATATTCTTAGATTCGATCCGCAGGTTTTGAATCGCCGTTGTTTAGAGCCAGCGCGTAAAAAGTAATAAACCATCCCAAGTTTTTCAATTCGAGCGCCATAAGAAAAACGGTGGCTTTTTGAATAGCGGACCGGTGTTTTATACCGTCTAGATTGTCTAATACCGTGTCGTATTGGGAAAGATGCGTCTAGTCAGATCAGGTGTTCTTGGCCCGTTCCTTGCCTCTAAAGAGGTCGACCATATTAATTCTGTCATTGAATATCGATACACCGTGCAGTTTGTTGGAAGTGCTAAGCATATCGGATTCCGTGGCAATTTAAAGTTGAGAACACCGTTTATTTACTGCGAAATCTAATCTATTACATATCAGTATCCAAATCTTTATAGTGTTAACGGCATTGTCGAGAGTCGTCGGCTTTCTGATACAATAGTAAAAGTATCGTAAATATTTTTTTCGTTAATTTTTATTACTACTCGCTATTTTATAGCCCAAGAGTTAGAGCTTTGATGACGATATGCCACACATTCCCTTCATTATCCCCAAATCAAATTCCCAACCTGCAAAAACCGGGTTAAGAAACGTTTCTTATATTTTTGGTATATCTATATATAGTATAATCTAAAATGATTATCATGAACTTTGTACTTCTCTAAATAGTATAAAAGAAAGTCGCTATCCACGTGTCTGTTTGTGCGCTTAATTCTCGTAAAATACTCAACGGATTTTGATAGGGTTTTCACTATCACTTAGAGAATTTTTTCCGGAAGGTTTATATATATAATACATGCATATTATATTTATAGAAAGTCAACAATTTTTTTTCGGGCGCTTACTTTGCTAAATTTGGCTAAACCTTGCGAGACACTTAAAAATAATGAACTAAGGAATTGTATTGTAAAGGGGCCTCACAACCTGAAAACTTTACCCCGAACTATTTTTTCCCGAGTCCCCGAGCAAAGCCGGGTACACGTCAGCTAGTCATAAATAAATACAAAATTCTGCGAACAAGCATTGAGGTTTTTAACGCATTCAAGAATAATAATTTCATCAATAACTCGGGATTCGTCATCTGTTTTATTTAGTCTAATCTTTAATGATCGGTTGAAGAATTCCGAACTGTTCGTTTAAGATCCGATCTTGATATTGTGTGCACGTTTATTTAAGGACACCTCTGGGTCCGAAAGAACGAAGGGACTAAAAAAATCCAACAACTCCACATCCACAATGGTTGGCGTTTTAACGCAGCAGGAATTTATTGTGCACGAGAAACCAGTCAAATAAAGCAATAAAATTCTATATAAGGATCGGCAGATATTTTAATATTGCCTGATCTCATCTTAGAGTGTAAATCTGATAAACTTATTTCTGAGAACGGTGCGTTCATTCTAATACAGTTGCTTTGAATGTGTATAAAATAAAATTTGATTCCATGTGCATTGTCATATTATCATGTGTAGGGTGTCATGTAACAGTCTGCTTTTTATTTAAAATGAAATTTATTATTTAATTGTATTCCGAATTCGAGCAATGAAGAAATAAGCGTACCTAACCGCCTCGGTGAAACATTTATTTATTTATTTAGAATTTACGGCACAAGTGCCATTTACATACAAAAGTTTTTATTTTATTTTTTTACACATACACAGTGCAGTATTAAATTTTGATGAGAAAAATTAAAGAATGAAATTTAGTTAAAACATAACAAATAAAATAACAGTAAAGAAAGAAGCAATGACATAAACCTGTTATGTAGTGACCTCATTAAAACAAGTGGCGTTAAAATGTGTTATTAGTGCAGCTTTATACTTTACAAGGGGAATATTAAAAGTATCTGCGATTTTAGCATAAAAGCTCCCAAGTGTGTGCAATCTATTTATAACTGAGTTATATCCTGAGACTGTGGTATAATTTTCACAATAATACATACTAGAGGACCTTGATCTAATGGTAGGTACATGAAATTGAATCAACATTAATGTGTCAGGGCTATCCAACTGATAATTTATAATTTTGTATAAAAATACAAGATCAAAAAATTTTCTTTTATCACTTAACTTAAGCAATTTCAATGAATGTAATAAAAAATCATAATCTATCGTTTCTAAAGGAATTCCAAGCCTAAAATTAAAACACCTCAAAACAAAACATGATGTTTTCGTAATGAAGTCGTAAAAGAATATTACATTGCTAACGCTGGCTAATCCTTATGACTATGAGATACATCAACATAATGTAGGTACTACGGAATTGTATATAACGCCTATAGAAATGTCCGTGGTGGTATATGTCTATCTCCTAAGGATAACCCCCCAGCAACGCCTGGTACATGTCAGCTAGTTGTTTATATTTAGACAGCCTTGGTGACAGAGTTTTGGTGACGAGGCTATGGTATTCATTCTAGCACCATGTAATAATACATATAAATAATCATTGCATTCCATGAAATTATCTCGACACGCGTTTGTGTCGTATCCCCCCATCCTCACAAAGCCCAGTACGCCCACCCACTATTTACGTGCAGTGAAGCATATTGAAAATTTACGGCCATAGCTGTCAATATTATGAAAAATGACTCGAGCAAAAACGTATACCAATAATTAATTGATCGTTAGATACTGCAGCGCGATATCGCCTTCACGATGTCATAACTTATCGTGAATATTATAATATTTTCAAGGGTTTTTATAATACTTACTTGCCAATTTATTCGTCATTTTAAATTTCATTAAACATTGTCACTTATAGCTGGAAATATATAAATTAGTTTCGCTGGACTGCCCGTGGTTTTCTTTTTAATTGTTGATAATCGCAAACGCGAGGCATTCGATATCTCATGTTCATGTTGAGTTAATTGCATTCATTTCATATTCATATCATAAACATAACTTGTGCTTGCATTTAGAGATTACTCGAACATTTTATAATACAGGAACTCATAATATCTTTTTAATTTCCTTGATTGCGTTATTATTATTTCATAATTATTTATTGTGCAATAGTTGGACGATATCTTATGCAATTAATAACAATTAAAAATGTAGGTTTTGATGTACTCGTATATAACTATATCCGGGCTTGTTTTTTAGGTATTTTATTTATTATTGGGTTTATCCATTTACAACTTATAACATTCATTTATTCGGTTTTAATGAATGGAAGTAAGGCTCTCTACTACGAATCCGGAGGTCGTGGGTTCTTTCCCGGCGTCCGCAAGAATTTTTTATTTAATTGATTGGTTTTGTTCACCAATAATTCATTATAGTATATTTGCTGTACGATTCAGAGTGGAAGATACTCTCAGTATCGCCCTGGCAAAAGACCACCACTCAAAATTGAAACGTTGCTTGCTTTAGCCGTGTTTGATGACCAGCTCTGAAGAGTCAGGTACTTCCCAACCTTCCCTTTCCCCATCAACTTCCTCTCCCCACTATCTTCATCCTCACAACATATCCCGCAGTTGGGACTCTTGTGCGGTGTTGACATTAACAAATTATATTTTTGTTTTTCTGTATGATGCTGTCCCGTGCTCATGAAAGATAATTGAAGGATAATTTTCTGATCCGAGTGATCTTCTCAAGGAGGGATAAAGAATCATAGTTAGTTAAGTAAGAAACCAATAAAATAGTTACATTCGCACATTATTTATGTATATAAAAATAATAAAACTGTTAGATTTATAATAATAGTCGTAACTTTCTAGGTATAACTTGTCGCCTGATTCTGCCCATCGGGCTATCGACCACCTTACAGTAACTAATAACAAATTAACATCTTTAGCTGTCCTACCAAAGGGAGGTTGAAATAGCAAATGAATACTGGACTGTATTCATAACTTAGGTACCTACACAGACCTTGAAGAGAGTAGAGACCATAATTTTTATCAACATCATAGGATAGTATTTTAAAATTTCACGGTCATTCTTAGATAGGTATGTAAATTGTAAACGTCTGCCATTGGTATTTATCGCGTTGCCTTTCTTGAGCACGCTAAGCGAGTCGTGAATATTGACGCGTGATCGATATTCTTCACATATTGGTGTCATCTTGATGCATGTTGTTGGCCATTTTTCTGAATGAATACCGTTCGTACTGGTCCAAAGAAGTCGCTTCAGTCCGAGTGTTATTGAAAACAGTCGATGTATTTAACAAATTCACGAATGTGACACTCTTTATGACCGTTCTGAATGCAAATTTAATAAGATCGCAGTTGAAATGCGGTCACTTGTATTAACAAAAAGTTTGCCCTAGTTAGAATCGAGGGTATAATTAATTATGTACAAACCATTTTTTTAAAAGATAATGGCGAACTGGCTTAGTCGGTTCGAGCAATGTTTAGACAAACAGGTGTACCATACGTGAGACGATTCTGACAATGATTAGAATACAATCCAATAAATAAATTCCCCTGAATTATTGTTCGTCACAGAGCTAATTCAATCAGTATTTTATGAAAGAAAAATTGGGTGGAAATACTTTGACCATTTACAGAGGCTTTGTAATGATATTATTTATTTTCTTTACCGTCGATAACTTGTATGGCATCTTGACTTTATCTTTAAATTAATTGAATAAAAAGATATTAATAAATTTTAACAAAAACTGAAACAGAGCAAGACACAGAAAAAAATACCTGGAAATCGAACCCAGGATCTCTGTCTTACCGGCACAACGTCTTTTAACCACTCGACTATTGGGACCTAATTACTATACGTCATTTTTGTCGATCTCGTATTTCAAACTAATTTTTACCTTATTTTTGGCAGCTATAAAAAAAAAGTCAAAGTTTTTTTTTTTTTTTTCAAAAGTCAAAAATTTCAAAGTCTGTCAGGAGATCAAAGGATGCCGCCTGGTTCTTGACCTCGTCCATTCCTCAAAAATAATGATTACAAAGTTCTAAAGAATTGGTTTGTAACTTCGATATTGTCTTGGATAAACATATCCGATTATTTATTTAAACGGGATACCTATTGACTTTTTCTAAAAGTCTAAATGAATATTCAATTTTTATTGAAACAAATTTTCTTTACTAACTTTTGAAGGTTTGTATCGTCATCATCGATGAACATATTACATCGATGGATACAACTTTCAAAAGTTATTCCAATAAATGACCGGCTAGTGGCAGAGACATCGCGTTTGGATCCCACCCATGCGTAGTGTGTTCAATTCCTCGGCTGGCTAAGTCCTCCATCACAACACAACATTTTCTGCTTACTCTGGTGGTAGTAAGAGATTTTCAAATATTGTCAGGTTATTCGTAACCCGAAAATTTTGTCTTTCTTTATTGAAAAAAAAAATTTAAAAAAAAAATGGAAAAAACATGCTTCAAGTTGAACTAGACATGTCAGTAAAAAAAACTCCACAACATCAGAGCTCACCGTTCTTGAATTTTTACTGCTTCATACAAACTGTAATGCTGCGTATACACACGCGAGCCGAACTGCCGAACCGAAACTCAACTTATGGGAAAGGAACGAAGCAACCGCAAATGGCTCGAAAACCGCTTCCAGTTGCTCCGTTCCTTTCCCGTAATTCTTTGCTCGGTTCGCAAATGTATACGTACCATTAACCTACTACTATTTGTTATGGTTAGGCATAAATTTTCATTGGCTGTTTAGATGAAATATTTGTAAAACATAAATTATTATATTATTAACGTTTGTCTACTGAGACAATCGAATAATAATAATGCATACATAACAGTCGCTGTTTATGATTTATGTAATTCAGCACATTAAACGACACTCGACATGACGGAGTCGATGTCCGATACGCTCTGTCGAAACTCAGCACTCTGGTCTGCGTTCATCACATTGATACAAATTCAGTTTATAGCCGGCCAGCGGGACTTTTTGGTAAGTATCCCAGCGAATATCGGCACTGGTCGCTTGGTGTTTCGCTGCAATCGTTGCGTTGGCCGTGCAATATTACTTATTTTTAGTCCGGCTCAGACGCCAAGTCTGTCAGGAGATCAAAGGATGCTGCCTGGTTCTTGACCTCGTCCATTCCTCGCTAGACTCGATATCGGCTTTGTCAAACGAATTGTTTATTGGTGACGCTTTCGCAAATTCAGCCTGCGATACGGATAGGTCATCATTAATTCCACAGATTTCTGAACAATAAACCATCCTTGCGTGGCTGGCAAAAGGGGCCGCTGAAATTTCTATGGGAAATCGCCATTTTTCGAGCAAATAGGTAGAAACCTGTGCCAATTTTGTTTGCATAAGATTGCACATGGCATGCATACATAAGTATTATAGATTTGAATTGTCAACTTTATATCGTTAGCATCTTGTTTGTAGATTATTTAATAATAGCGTTCTACCGAATACATTTACAATTTACTGACATAATCCAGTTACTAGTATTACTAATAAATTATTTGTGTGATCTTGCCGCTGAGAGCTCTGTTGTATCCTCCCTTTCTGTTTACACGCACTTTTTACATAGAGTTAAGAACGGATCTACTAGCGGCTGTTATGCCTAAAGATCTGATAGCATTGTCCTTAATCGTATTTTTTCTCTTCCATTTACTGTTTATTTCACTCTCGAGCAAGCTCATCTATTTTTGTATCAGAAATAATCTTGATGAACTGGATATGATAATCAAAACAACTGATAATTTTTTAATTAGGAGCATAAATACACATGTCTCAACATTAGCTGAAACATCTCTAATAATAATATTATCTTATCGTCATGTAATTAGAGTATATTGGAGTGCCTGATTGATAATCAACATAATCTTTCTTAACCGTTACCACTATGTGTTGTATCTATCGATCTATTATTCTGTTTATACTTGTATCTGAATTGTGTATGTACATTTTTTGTGACGTGGATTTTAATTCTAAATGCACTATTGTGGATTTTAATTCTGTTAATGGCTTGGGCATATCTCTACTTAGTGGGGTTGCGATCAACTCAATTTATAACGAGTAAAAATATTTTATTTAATAGTGATGACGTATAAAGCGCGGCATATACTTTTATGAGTTTTATTAGATTTTTAATTTAAAAAATTTGCATGTTTTCGATTAATCAGCCATATATTATGATCTGCCCGATTTTTATTTTCTAATTTAGTCAAACATTTCATGGATCCCTTCCCAATTATAATGTTCACTAGAAAATTACTTGAAAAATCATACACATTTATAAATCTAAACTTCTTTTCGATATTTTATAATAAGCCATATTCTAAAAGTTCCGGTAATTGTGTGGTTTCGGTTTCCTCCTTGTACCTTTTAAAATGTCTGCTCAGAAGATTCTCATTTCTGAGCACAAACTGCCTCCTGTTTTATATTATGTTTTTAGTTTTAATATTCTTGTTTTGTCCTGTCCTGCTGTTGTTGTTATTCAAAGTTTTGTCATCACTTTGTATAAACAGTATATTAATAACATAATATAATATTAGATCTGTATTGCGTAAGGCAAACTGTAGGAATAATTTTAAGAACATGACCACTAATACTAAATTACCGTTTTTAAGTTATTATAATTAAGCGCACTTGAAGTGAAATCTCACTAAACTGCGCTATATAAATGCCATGTTATTATTATTATTATAAGAAAATAGAGCTAAATAAATTATGCTTAAAAAAATAACCCACATAAAAGTCATCTCCGTCTAAAAAATAAATGTAATTTATCAGTCAGTTTTTTTCTACCGTATTTACTAAAAATAAGATAATTTCCTGTGCAGGCATTATTTTGGCACAAAATATTGATTAAGCATATTTATATCTGACTCTGAATACAAGAGAAAATTGGAACATAAATACAATATTGGGTTCACGAGGAATACCAAAATGTAACAATAAATACGGACAGCGAACTCTGGTCGATGTCAATCAATAGTTGTTGTTTAATGTAGCATGTTGATTTAGTATTATTTTAGATTATGTGTATCAATAATAATAATCTGTATATTTATAATTTGTAATAATATTATGTATACTTATATTTACTTTGTAATTGAACATCCTGTTGACAAACTGCAAGTACTTTTGAAGAACAATTAAAATAAATGTCTCTGTCATGTTATGCGACGTATACATACGCGAGCCGAACTGCCGAACTGAAACTCAACATATGGGAAAGGAACGAAGCAACCGCAAATGGTACGAAACGCCGTTTGCAGTTTCTTCGTTCCTTTCCCGTAATTCGAGGCTCGGTTCGCTTTTCGGCTCTCAAATGTATACGTACCATAAGACATCTAAAAATGCTCCTCATTGGTGAAAAATAATTTCTACCGAGTTACGGTGTGGGAATATTTGCGTTGCCAAATAATATTTTGTGTATTTAAAAAAATATATTAATATTTTTTTTCGTTTTAATGTTCTGTGGGGCCCTTTGAAGCCCAGACCCGTTACGCTACTTTGTATACGTCTGTGTTCACGGATAGAAATATAATAGATACGGTTTTTACTCCAAAAAATAACCGTTTATTTCACAGAATCACTGCCAGTCGGTGCCAAACGAATAAAAGAATGTGTTAAATGGGAAGTGACTCTTTATTCCTAGACATGGCTATTCTTGTCCTTTCTCAGATTCATAGAGTTGAACTTAGGTTTGTAAAGTTTATGAACAATATCTCACCCATTCCAAATCTAATAAATAACCAATTCGATTAGTCATACCCATTAAACTATCGACCACCTCAAATAATGGAACTTGATTATCACAATCATTTTTTTTGCACGATCTCGTAATTAAAAAAAAATTAAATGAAACCAATTTTATTCCACTTTTTTTCTGTCCGGACTGGTTTCAGATCCAGTCCACCTTCATCCACATATTTCAACTTCGGTAAATTTTTGCTTAAACTTATGGTATTTATACATTTTTGTGATAGAGTGGGATAACAAATGATTTTATGCCATTTATGTATTATGTAAGTAATTGTGATTTTATATACCTATTGTAGAGTTATCTAAAAATATTACTATATAATATTTAGGAGCGTACCTACATGGCTTTATTTAGCAATGAATTCGTTTTAGCTTTATTCAAAAATGTGGGTAGCAGTCTGAAGATAGACGTGATTGTCTGAAACCGATTCGGTCAGAAAAATTAAAAGTGGAATGAAGTTAACAATTTGGTTTCATTATACAGGCTGCTAAGGGACATACTTGACTTACTTAAACCAGTGATTCATGACATTATTTGAAGTAAAAATTGTAAATAAAATTTTGCAATCCGATAACTTTTTTGATGCTTTTTTTTCATTTCAAAACCAACAATTTGTTGTGCCTAATTTCGTCACTGGTCACTCAGCCTAGTAACCGACCAACCCCTCACCCGAACCTAACTGTCAGATACTTACAGATTTTTTAATGTGTTGAGTTAAAAAAAAGAAAACATTTAAAATGTCACCGGATTTCAAAATTTCAGTTACATTTTTGTCTCTAAATAATGTCAGGTACATCCCTTATCAACTTGTATAATCATTGCGAAGGAATTTCACCAAATATTTGATTTATTTAATAAATCTCAGAAGCTCGAATTTATTTTTATATTAGTATCTAACTACTGCAAAATTGCATCGAACCGCAATCCAACTCCAGCGTGCGGTGGCGAGTGACTACATTGCGTGTTGAATTGTGCAAGGAAGCTACCCCTCGCATTCGAAATATATTGCATTTCCACAGTGTCACGAGTATCTTGTTACCGACAGATTCCCCATGCTTGTCTTAGAAGCCACAGCATCGCACATTTCTCATGTATGGAAACTGAAAGATAATACAGGAATCTGCCCAGATCGAGATAAGTCTCCCGCACACGCACGTCATTTCATTGCCATGCCAATTCATCTGTCCACTGATGCTATCGGCTCTAAAAAATAAGTACCTCTATGTGTGGCACGATTGCTGTTATTTACAGATGCAATATTGCCTTTGGTACGAGTAGTTTGCCAGGTACAACGATTCCTATTTTAGCCTGTAATTCGAGTAACTACTAGTGACGGGCATACCGTGGGATCCTAAACGCTAAACGATACAAATAGTATTTCGAATCATTCTCTAAGATGTGAACGACAATGACTTTGACGTCCAAATCAAACGTGTAAAAGCATTTCAGATGATTCAAGTATTTGCATTGAAGACATGATCGGATGAAGGCGTAGTTAATTGACGTGAAAGATTTTTGTTGTTGATTTTGTTTAAAAGCAATTCGGTACCCATATCAAAATAAAAGTTTGTCACAATGATTATTTGAGTTAACGGTACGAGGTAAAAGACAACTTCACATACTTGTGATCTCAAATATGGTGTCAATGGCTGTTTAGCAATTATTATAACATGTATATAAAGTGCAGCATTTGCCATTACATTATCACATATAAATCAATACAACAAAGTGTTTTGGCGATTTATTTTTGACGTATTATGCCGTGTTGCGCTATATCCTTCTTTAGCCAACGTTTCGGACAGTATTACAGTGTCAATCATTAGGGCACATCATCACTATAATACAACACCTGATAATAATAATAATATGCTTCGGATTCAAATGCAGCCTCTTGTTACACTCCAGACATATTTAGAGTCGAGTGTACACTTAGAGATATAAATTCTCACTGAGATGATGAACAAGTAGGCTCATAAATACATTATTATTTTAACAATAAAGCTCTTGATATTACATTGTATATATTTTTTTCTTTCTAAAAAGCTCTTCATTAATATTTGAGCGTGTCGCTTTAATCCTAATGCCATTCAAATGTTTAATATTAATAAATTAATTCCTTAACAATCGCCTTGCAAATAAGACTCCATGTTTTCCCGTATCTTATTTTATAATACATATCTTCTAATCTAATCGTTCTCGCTTATGCAATCGTGCCGGGTTTGAAGGCTAAACCACACGCATTGGCTCTATGCTATTCCTTGCTTGCAGTTTCACGGGAGACTTCTATTTCTGTTAAATATCACTCTGCTTTCAACCGATCTTTGCAGCACAAAAATATGCAATTCAGAAAAAATATATCTTTATTTTTTCATACCTTGTCAAACCATTTTTTTATAGTCAAGATTCGACTTTAAAAGGTTTGGAAATAGGTTATTCAAATGGAATAACTATTTTTTTTTAAATAACTTATGTATAGTAATGATCAAGTTCTGCTTGATTTGCTGAGCCAACCAGAACACGAAATTAAAAATAATTCAAATTTGATATGCTATTTATTTATCGATAAAAAATATAATTATCTTAATAAATTTTACTCAAAAACTTATAAGATACAATAATGTCATCCAAAACCTCAAAAACTGTCACCTTTGCAAACTTTTCACTTGCAATAACCATGCTAAATATCACCTCTGAACTTAACAACATGAATCTTGCAATTCCCTTCTATTTTTTTGCAACTTGATATGTTAATGTTATCATTAAATTATTTGTCTTTGCAAATTTTCCCGAATGAACTGCCTGGCCTTATGCGTACATTTTAAAGGATGTCAAATAAATATTTCTAAATGTGCTATATTTCGATGTGCCTTGGCAATGTGGACGCCTGCTGGGTTCATTCTCACAATTCTGCATACGATATCGCGGTGGCACCTAAACCTACGGAATGTTATGTATTCCCATTCTCATTCTATGTTAAAATCTCATTCGAGTTATAATCTCAGTGATGTACGCTTTATAAAATAATCTGGATAAGTTATAATTTATAATTATATTACATTATTCAACTTGAACTTTTGCATTAATTAATGTGAAGAAAGGTGTCACCAATATCGTATCGTAATAAATATTATATGATTTTGCTTTTCTATTTTCAGCAGATTTTTTTGATTAGAATGTAATTAAAGTAATGTAGTACGATTTCTTCAGTGTATATTTCCTCCAACAGAGTAAATAATATATTAAAATTTAACGTCTGAACAACAAGTACGGGCATATTTAAATTACGTCAGTATAATAGGTATTAAAATATAATAAAATAACACGTTTTATGATATCACCGTATTTTTAGCGTCACGTTTTAATCATTATTAAAAAAAGTCGAAAAATTAAAATGCTCGGATCCTGAAACCTTTCAAATTCTTTATTTGTTATATTTGATTACCACCGATTGATAAATATTTTTTGTAGTTTCTTCCTCTTATTTTGAATTACTAACGATGTTAGTATTTTTTATTTATTTAAACAATGTTTTTATACAATTAAAGGTGTTGCACGAAATCGAGGAGAATATTTTCTGTTTTTTTTTTTATATGAAATAATAATAATATATGGATGTACGTGAATATACAAATATAACGACCATGGTGGTTACAACTGTACGGAGAAAAATGAGTGCTGTTAATTTATTAAGGATCGCTTTGAATTATTCGTAATACGGTTTAAAACGGGATTGCAGGCCCACGAATGAATTGCTAGGTTTCCTGATAAACTTTTAGGAAAATACGAATTTATTATCACGATGTCGGAACACGTGTTCATAAGAATCGTAATATATTAGCATTTCGTCATTATACATTATCGAGGCAAATGCAGGTGCACGAACACGTATTCCGATATATTAGGAATTTATTAAAAGTTTATCAGGAAACGGCCTTCAATCCCATTTATAACCGGATTACCAATAATTTAAAATGTTCATAATAAATTAGCTAATACTCATTTGTCTCCATGTGAGATTGCAATTACAATGAGAATAAAAATAAAATATTATAAATACCATAGGAATACTCATGTGATAGTAAAATAACAAACTAGGTTTATAGAAAGAGAACTTTGTTTTCAATAATCCTGATTATTGAAATATCCACAAAACAATATTTATTGTCAAGACTTATGAAGTGTCGGTATGAACGATCAAGTATTTTGTTATTATCGATTATTCTTCAGTCATATTATAAGCTTTACCTATTAGTTCATTATTTATTCATTCATTCATAAGTTTTTCCAGCTCATTATATTATTTATAATTCCTTGTTCAATTATCATCCTAAAGTACCCGGGCCATTTCATTCCCATTATTTCTATCGTTAAAGCAAGGAATGTCTAGATGTCTAATACAAGTTCTGGTCCTCATATTTTCCACCAGTACGTGTACGTGTAGTCACTTGCGACCTCTCGACCTCTCGCAGGTTGTTAGTCTTCCTTGTTCCTAGAGGTCTCTGCCTGCTCTACAACTATACAAAGCTTGACATATGAAATATACCTTTAATTACACAGTTGCTTACCGAGCAGAATAATGATGTAATAAAATTATATCGCTAAACCATCTGAACAATGGGGCTTTTGGAATGCCTTCTGAGCCATCTTTCACGTTTCAAAAATTAACCCCTCTTTTGGATGATCGTTGTTGGAAAAGATAGCCATTATTATTAAATAATAAGTTGTTCAACCCGTAGGTCATTTAGAGCATTAACATTAATTAAATTGATTAGAATCATGTGTATTTTTCACGTGATTTTTCCTCCATCAATTTAATATCTCTTTCGCGTGTCTATTAAAAAGATGTAGTTAAATATGACCCAGCGACACAGGATTTTTATTCTTTATTAAGTGCCTTTAGTCTATTTAAGTTGATTTTAATTGTCATCGTTTATCATCATCGAGATACGTTTAATAAACAGTTAAGTTTTTTAGTTACTTTATTATTACGAATCGCATGTTCTCGAGAACTCGCCGTAGTAGCCATGTTTAATAATAAATACTATGCGCGGAAATGTAATCTTGTTAAACGCGTAAAATATTATTTGTTGGGTGAAAAGAGATTTTATTTACGTGAATAATTTACGAAGTGTGCGTGAAATCGGTTTGTGTTCGAGATTCAGAGAGGGCGCAATGGTTCCAGTTGCATATAGTGTTGCGAAACTGAAGAGTATTATGTATTATTTGTCTGAGGAATCGCACGAGCGAGACCAATCAAGCCATGTCGTATTCATCAATCGTTTGGAGAGACGTAATGGTCCGGGGCGGGGAAGCTGCATGCTGAATGACCACTGGCCACCTCAGAAGCTCCCAGGAGAAGGATCCCGGATGTGAAGGATCTCAGGTCAGTCATGAACCATGACGAATGATACGAGCGGGTCATTCGATTCACTCACCAAACAATAAAGCTGCTTTCCGCTTCATGCTGTGGCATGACAGTACCATATATATATAACATGCGTTATATATGGTAGATAAAATTATGATGTTTATTCAAGAATTCACTTAAATATATTATTACCCTTATTATACTATCCGTCTACGCAAATAATTGTTAATACTATAATTGATAAATTAGATGTTACTTTTGATGTGCGTCCTTTTCATGTGTATGTAAATTTTTTTGTACCAGAGTCTCACTCTCGAGGACGTCATCACAATCTTCTATATAGTAGAGCAAGCCGCACTAATTTATTAATGAACTCACCTGTGGGGAGAGCTACGTGCTTTTTGAATGCGGTAGATAAAAAATTAGATTTATTTCTTGTGTCCTATAGCGCATTTGCGAGATTTTTGGCATTGCATATACACTGCATAAATGGTACAATTATAACGTCTTAGGCTTTATTACCTGTAATTGTTATAAATAAATGTACAAATTATATATAAATAAATAAATGTGGAGTAAATTAATACAACTCCAGGATACCTACGTTCGTATCTCTGCTATTTTAAATAAATTCGTGAGGTATCTAGCTATTTATTTAATTACGCCTTTATTGTGTTTTTAATTTAAAAAAAAACGCAAATTATAAGTGCGGTACATTTAAATCAAGATCGTAAATATCGGTATAGAAAACGGTGGCTATAATACATGCACAACTGATCAACTTTTGATGTGTTATCCTATTTACACTGCGAGAATGTTCATTTTATGCTCAATAGATTCAAAAGTGGCTGGACTACAACTCCTTGTCAGATTACATACAAAATCAGGGTAGCAAAAATAATTGTATCGTACTACAAGAATCCCGTCGTACGAATTCCCTGGATGAGTGTACTCAAATTGAGAGCTTATTTGGGTGAATTTTCTAGTGCAAATTAAAATTTTCTAGAGCAAATGAGCGTAGCGTGCGATTAAACATTGTGATATCATGTCAAACCACTTTGATTAACAATCTATCATTTGTTCACCTTCACTTTTCAATTTGGTACATGAACGGGATCGTGCGCCCCACTCCAACGCCGCCAGATAAAGAGCTAGCACCGAATTCAGTTTGCATAATTATTCTGCTCATCCATCTTTCTCCGTGCCAAGTGGATCAGCGTTCTGTCACGACAAATAACTGAGGGATTATTGCGTGCACCAAACTTCAGACTTCTGACTATCAAAGTTAGCACTCTTGTAAAATTTGTTGATTGATGAATTGTTTTTTGGTTCTGCCTGCACGCGCGGTGCAGGCCGTGCAGGTAAGAACATTTTATAGTCACGCGTACGAAGTAGCAGTTTTTGGCTACGTAAATCATTTCGGCAAGTAGCAGTAATATAATAAATTTATCACTTAAAGGGGGAGTTGCCTCGCATCAAATGGCGTAGTTATGATTTTTTGGTATATCGTACATGACCGAGGGCCAATGAAAATAGTTTCCAACTTCGGCAGACCTCCGGATCTTTAATCGCAAGCTCTAATACTATAATTTTATAAGGGATAACAAGTTCGTTAAAAGTAATGTGCGTGCATTAAAGTTAAACCCGTAAAACATCTCGACACTTAAATCCAGGTAGAATTAGTTCAAATTTATTGAAGATAACGGCACAGCTCTGGCGATCACTCATTATTGCTTCGCGTAAATTTCCTTATTACCGCATCTAACATTGTTACTGCTTCCGTTTGCCTTAATAACGCAGCAAAGATTTTAATTATGGACCACAATACTAAATAATAACCACCTACGGCCAACACGACCGCAATCAGGGTTGCTCTTTTAATGACTCCTATTTCTTTTCTTGAAAAATTAGTCTCCTCTCACGAGAAACTCAATAGGTACTACAAATGTTTACTTATAAAACTTGCTTATGAAAAATAACAGAACTAAGCGTCAGGGTTTATAAAATTCTTGTCATGTCAATTCGCTGCGGAACGAATGCATCAACAGTATTACAAATTTGAACTTATGTAGGTACCGTTGATAAATCCGATTTTTTTCCATTAATTGTTATTATTAGCTTTCTTGTCTATTATTACTATTAATAGTTTTTTATGTCTTATATGTTTATCCATTCGTTTCGTTCGTATGAAATGGATGCACATCATCGTCAAATATAGATAAGGGGCATAAATAACAACATTACAGTATTGTATTGTTTATCGGCGAAGATTAACCTCTTATAGTGTTATTTTAAGTCGCTTATCATCATTAGGTGCCCTCGTTTCCCATGTTTACGACATCCTTGAAGTTAAGGATTATCAAAAACGTACATATTATGATATCAATACAGTTGACCTTCGTCATTTAATTACAAGACTATTTAAGAATTTTGCCTATTTTGTTAAGTTTCCTTTTAACATTTTCATTGTTCATTTATGAAACACATGTAACGTAAACGTCTTCGATGTTTATTTACCACATTGAATGTTACAACATTGTTCCAGCGTTCCCAAAGAACGACAATAATGACTTGGCTTAATGAATAATCTGTTTCTGAACCTCGGGAACATAATTCTCGTTCTGCGGACTGCATACAAAATAACGAACGAGGAAGTGCAATCAACGCATGCAACCCGCCTGCTAACCGCTCGCTCATCGCCCATACCGCGCTGCCTTTGTTTTACCCACAATATTCTCTTGAGTAAGCCAAATTTAATTGGAGAGTACGTTTTTTACGACCGCCCTTACAACACTGCTTGGAGATAAATCGCTCCTTTCTTCAACGTGGTACATTTGAACGCAAGTGACGCAAAATTAGTTTCAGTATAGTTCAGGATGGATCAATCTTAATAAATCGGTGGAGTGGAATCATAAACATGGCACGTCGCAACAATTGGCAGACTTTACGTATGTTGCGATCTCAGTCTGATGCTTATCTTTTGCGTCTGTTGATTATGTGACTGAGATTTAGTGAATGTTATACCTTTTGAAATGCACCGTTCTTGACAAGCATGGCCGGTGATGTATGGGTATTTCTGCCCCGCACGAGAAGCGAACCCGAGACGTCGCTATAAATTAGCGTACGCAAATCTATTACGGTGCCACGGTGACTTTTCTTGCTTCAATCACTTCATTGTCTTACATCTGAATCGCGAGAGGAACAAAATGGGATCTTCACTGTGATCGAATAGACCCTGTCAGTGTTATAAAAGCTCATTATGCTCGCGAGGTATCTAGACCAACGCTTTTCAAAATTGATTGATTAATTCCACGCTTTTGAAATAAATAAGAGAGGTGAGCAAGTAAGTCACATTATTAAAATTCATCGTGCCTTGCAAGTTTACTGTTAAATTAAATGAGACTCGTGTAGGACAATAATAAAAAATAACTGTGTTATGTTTACATTATTACAGGCGTAGCACTTACTATGCATTGATAAATGCTTCGGAATGTGACGCGACTCTTTTGATGATTAAATTATCTTCATCACGAGATGTGTTGATCTTTTTGCATTCATAATAATAACCTAGAAATAGTGAATTAAAAAAAAAAACTGATTTTTTTAGTGAGTGTATTGTTTTTACGGAGTATTCGTCATGTTTATTCTTGATACATAGTAAGTTCCCCTTCCCTTGCAATCAAAAGCAATACTCAACCGCCCATTGCGGAACACGATGTTTTATTACATTATACGTTTTAATGCATTTTTATTTACCTCGTGTCTTACTTATAATACATTAATACATTATCTGAGATTACATATCTGTGGTATCATGATAAGAGTGTAAATAAATATACTAATACAAATATATAATAAAGACCACAAATATATTTGTATCGCGTGTCTCTTGTTCTCTCTATTCTCTATTCACTCTGACAAGTTTCAAGATTTGCAACACGTTTGTGTGAAAACTGTGAATTAATTGGGTAAGTGTTCAAAACCAAAACGGCCATGACATTAAACTCTGACGCTGTAATAATCACTTTGAAAGATAACGGATTTAGATTCGTAGGTACTTGGGTATCAATGGCTTTTATTTGGCATTAGCTGAAGTCCCCTGTGTTGTCCGGGCTTTACGCACAGTTTTTCGAAATAATATACAGACTGTGACCTTTCTCCTGTTTTGAAGGTTAAGCGTACAAAATTTCACCAATCTTGGAATAAAACTGTAGATTTGACACTAATAGACACTATTTTTATATAAATAGACTATCGTATATTTACATTACACAACGGTGTGAGAATTGAGTGATTATTTTCAATACGTCCCGTAGCCTTGACCGTAGTAGTACCGTAGCTCCATTGCCATTTAGGTATTTTTTACTATTAATTACCAAGTCCCCGCGATTAGATAAACCTCGATTGGCGCTGAAACCGTAATCCGTCACAATGGGTACCGGTATGTTTCTTATCTACCACAAAAAGTAAGCTCGATTATTTTGCAAACAGACAAAAAGTATGATCCCTTCACGCACGTACCGAGAAACTTTGTTTTAGTGCTGTTTTAAATTATGGAGCTCTTTATGGGGCTGACTAGGGGCATCATTGCTTGGCCCATTTCAGCATATCGCTCGCCAAACAATCCCAATGGGAAATAGGCCAAGCCACTCCATTGAAATAGCTGTAGACCAGACTAACTAAAGTGGTCTTGAACCTTCAGTGGAACAGGAATTCCTGTAGATAATGTATTTTATATTCCTGTTTTGCATAACATTACCAAAAGTAATCCTTTTATAACAACATTAATTACTTAAGTTTCATTATATACTTCTATCCTGCAGCTTTCAATGTAGTTAATAATAACCCAGCAACGTGGGAGGTATCAAAATAAACCCACAGCGCTACGAGAATTTGCGTCTTGATTGATTTTTAATCAATATTTCATGAATTTGAACACCGTTTAATGAGATACCTACTGCGACTTTTAGTGGAACTTTTGCTGTTCTGTAATTTAACAGAATGGTCTACGGCGACCGGTGACGGGTAATTAATCACAATCTCAAACGTAAACATTAAAATGCTCGGAAATTACAACCTTTTCATCTACATGATGTAGAGTGTAGACTGTCTGCGCTATTCTTGTTTTTTGTGAGTGATTCGCCATGGGAAAAACTCTCAGAAGAAAGTGTGTATTACTACCAACTATTATTGTTCAACCTTTTCCTGTGATTTTACCAGCGAGATATCATGTAATATTGCCACGTTATATTCTTTTCGAATAATAGATGGTATAGCGTATTAAATATTCAGTGATGTGATATAAGTGTGATTTTTAACACTATGCTCAGTTTATTACATTTTATACATAAATATTTCTAAGCATTGAAGACAATATTAACGACTCTCAAACGAAAGATGTTAAACAGAAAAGACATAATATATTCAGTCTTAGACCTCCTCCTTGCCGGGAAGTGCTCAGACCACTGAGCTAATTCTACCATATCACAACTTACGTCATACTTGAGAAGGACAAAGTCCAAATACCCAATAACAGAAGAGTACCTATGCATGGGACGATAGGTATATCAATGTTGTGATGCAAATAATTTGTGCCGGGACAGAGTGATGATAACAATAATATTTTTTATGAAAGGCCTTCTTAATAAGCTAAGAAATTCTACTTAGGTTGAAATGCAAAATTATCATTAATAGTTATTTACATGTTTACACATATAGTCATTTACAATGTCGCAGACTGAAAAGTTGAACGTTTTCTGAAAAGATGGGTTCTATCCACAGACATAAGAATATATAGACTAGAAATTAAAGGTGAGGGGTAAAATCAACTGTTGAAGAACGAAGGGGGTAAAGCTGACTGTGATTCGTCAATAAATCAATCTGACAGGATATAGGCATCTCGCATTATAATATCACCATTTAGTTCTTAAAAGTAAAATCTGCTTTTGAATGAATAGACATTTTTACATAGGAGCGCAAATTACTCGCCACGTTATGAACTAATTTGCGAAGTCCAAATTCGGCAAAGTAAATTTCTTCTATTTTCAGAGTCGTAGTTAGTTTCAGAGTATTTAGTTAAGACACTTTTACAAATGTTTCATAATTTACTTACCCCAGTAAACAACGATGAGCACACTTAAGAATCGCTACATTGTGATGTGATAGTATATGTTTCTAAAACTGATCCATATAATACGGTGTGAATAAGCTTAAAATAAAGTAAAATAATGCTTACTTATGGAATGTAATACGACAATTGGGTTTATTCTCTTTTTCACATCTATTTTTACAAGTTTTCATATCACAAGCAACCATTTTGCCGTGTTATTTCGTAAAATGCCTCGACCATAGCTCGACGCTAGTTCGAACAAGAATGATGACGTCACATTCTCAAGATTAACGGGAAGCCATACGCGAGCCCAGCCGGCTCCAATGGAACCGGTATGGGGAGTGGGGAATAATACGCTTTTAATCACTTAGGGCAGGTCTACTAATATTCATATGTCTATGGTTCTAACCAAATTCTATCTAGTCTGTGATCACTCTTAAATCATGTTGTGGCATTTCAATCTATTAATATACCCTTGCGGGAAAAAAACTTGTGTTTGTAATGATTTAGAAAATATATATTAATTAATACTACGATTCCCTCTTTATTTTATAAGAACATCCTCTAGTCCAAAGAGTACGGCGGAGTGCAGTGTCGAGACGGGCGTGGATTAGCACTTGAAGTTGTCACACCACAAGATGAATGGATACTTATTGTATAATGCTGACACGTGGGTGGCTAGCGGCTAGATTATACTATTATGATTCCATTTACAAACGAGAATTAAGGAAATGCGCATTAATGAATACTCTGTTTATATTTCACGGTATAAGTTAACTACCAACTCAACTAATAATGCTTACTCACTGTACCTAATTCGAATATCATAATACTGGCGTGTACATATTTTGGTGATCACGCAATTTAGAGATGAGAATTAATAAGAAATTAATCATAATAATGGAAAGTTATATATATCGTCACAATGGTTTGACAAGGTTCTAACTGACATTGTGGACCAAAATGACCTCGAATGGGAAACCGTTTCTTTAGCCAATATCTACATGCAAAATAATTTTGAAGTCATTCTGTTGAGTATTAACAAATTTAGTAATGTGTCAAGAGTTCTAACATCTGACACTTTTAATTTTAATTTATTTAACAAGGTTCTAACGTTCCTTTGGACCTTGTTCAACTGACATTTTGTTCCTAACTGACAATTTTTTAGGATTCAAACAGTCGTTGCCTTTTTGTTTGCGAAGTTTTTTGTGTCTTCATTTTCATTGTCATTAACACTAGGCCTCAATATAAAACAGAATCTCGGGAGAATTTATTTATTATTATTTTTTTTTTTTATATAGAATAATTATAAATATCTACTATTTCAAATTTTGTCATATGCACAACTTATTTACATAATATTGTTTTTAAACCCGTATTTATGTGTAAGTGAGTAGTTAGTACCTATGAATGAAATTTGAAGCTAAGTTGTTTTATTTCCATTTTTGTAAATTGCCATTGATCTTATCAAGAAGATATTGAGCTTTTGGGCACTCGTGGCAACTGTGTGCGACGTTTGAGCAAGTCTTTGTTTCGAGCCCTTTTTCATTCTGTTCCTTCAAATGTAGATATAGCATATGGAAACTTTCACGTCAGTTGGTAGGAAAATGACTGATCTTGATGATAATATTATATGTATTTTATTATTATATTTCGCAGCTACATTTTCACGGATAGGTGCTATATCCTGAACAAAAGAGGTCAAATAACTTCTTAACCGTAAAAAACCGGACCTTATAAGAAATTACTCCATCAGATATTTTAATTGTTTTTAGAGAATCTTGTTTTTGCTGTTATTTTTTAGGAAATAATTAGTTTTGAATATTTTATCAATGAAGAGATACGTTATAAAATACAAATAGACACCACGTTAATTTACATTCCATAGATTGATTAACACGATGACAATAATTCTATTTGTTTTACGAACTTCTGTTATCGATATATTTAAATGCCTATCTAGATGTTAATATATGCAGATGCGTTGAAGATTAAAAATAAAATTAAATAAAAATTCTGTAAAATTAGCACTGATAAATGCTGCGATGAAACATAAATGGTTGAAACTGGTAGATACTAAGATAATAAAACGGGCATTAAGTAATATGTTTATAACAATAAGGAATTTGTTATGGTAATATTTTGGATATTAATAACCTAGTGATAAAACATTAGTGAATGAAACTCTGTGTCTTTATGTACATGACTATATATACATATGAACACACCAATCGGTTTTAGAAAAAAAACCATTCACTCGGAACCACGATAAATTCACCAGGGCTCATATGAATAGTATTTTATGCTGTATGTTTATATGAAATCGATCGGATGATTCGTTTTGTAAATTAGCAACTTAGTGTTGGACCATTACTATATATTAATAAAACATCAAAATCAGCCTTACTAATAAACGTGGTGAATATTTTATTTGATTGATAAACACCGCGTATGTAAATAACATTGCTAATAGAAACTGACATATTTAACAGCCATAAAAGAGTTCGTGGAAATATACATACTTTGTTCATACAGCGAAAGAGGGTTGTTTATCAGAAACTTGAAATTTCTGATCGAATTTCCAAGGTATTTTAACAATTCATCAAAATTCGAAATTGATTTTCATGTACATCCCGTGTGATGGGGGAAGGAACCTGGGAGGGGTCTCATTGTGTCAGCAGGGTCGTGCCGTTTTCAGTCGTTACCATGGTTTGGTCCAGAAAACACAGGGGCTTCGCCGTCCGCACGTTTCTTGAAAATGGCCGTTTGATTTTTTCCTACCCCGGGGCTACCCGAAATAAACTGTTTTTACACATCGGTGAAGGTTTTATTCAATTTCTGTTATTATATAATTATTGGCCAGTTGTTTCACAAAACTGAAATAATAACAAAACTTGAAAATCAACTTTGAAATTTGATGAATTGTTCAAATTCTCTGAAACAACCCATCCTAAATGTACTATATATTTCTTCATTTTGAAGACGTCGTAAAAACCAATTTTAAGAACTAGATTACCTTTTAGATTTTTTGAAAAAAATATACATGTTTCACTTATTTATATAGAACCGCGTTATTTCGCCTCTCATACGGACATATTTAGATTTGTCTTCTCATCCCGAAAATAACTGTATATTACGATGAAATTTCGCCACGAATCACAAATTTCTAAAATTGATATATTTTTTAAATGAATTATCTGCACCCTTTTATCGCCGATATTCCAAAAAACCATTAATGACAAACGAACGCGGATCGGATGGACATTGGACATTATGGACATGGACAAGTGTACTCTGTATACAATGTGAAGTTGTGGAGCCAATCCGTTATGTGGAAGGACCGCATTCCGGGTTATTTTGGATAAACGCAACCTGTTACGTATGGCTCGGGCCAGGAAACAGTCTCTCGGCCTGTACTAGTGTACTTGTTTACGGTTCACGTTCGCCCGTACCTCTTCTTATTGCTCTTACCCTGGGAAGTTATGTATTCCTGGTGCTCGCAGTAGTTTCCGGAATTCAAGTGAAAATCATATGTATCTGATGAATTACTTCGTAGGTATAACAACCTATTGTTAACATATATAAACAATTTAATACTTTTCTTTTAATTTTTGACCATCTGTCGAAAATAAAAATAAAATTTATAATGGTTTCTATATACATATTCTTATAATGGAATTTTACCACGAATTGTCAATATCAAAAAGGTACTTATTAGGTTTTTATGTTCCTCTGGTTTTATTTTGAGTATTTATTTTATTAGCTTTTTCCCACGTGACCCTTAAACTTCAAACTGAATAGTCTGTTATTATGTTAATATCAAATTTAGTTCTGTTTTAATTTTTTTTTTTTGGTTTATGAACTGATTTTTCCTCTCCCTAGCTCATAATTGATATGATGTAAATATTTGCGTTGGCTTAGGTATTTCAAACTGAAAAATTTGCAAATTTTATGACGCCAGAGCTTACCGTTCGGGTTTTATGCTTCATGATTTTAAGCTGCAAACACCATTTTAATCGTAAGCTATTGGGCTTACTGTCTCTAAAAAAGACCAACTGCTATTATATGACGCTTTGCTTTTCAGATTTTTAAATACCTACTGCCAGAATATAAAACAAGACGTCATATGGTTTGTAATGTTGTTTTATATTTTTCTATCGTTTTAAAGAAAAAAAACTGTTGAAACTCGGGCGATGCCGGATAGTAAAAACTTTATAAGTCACCGTATTGTTTTTATCGATAAAAGCTTAACAATGATACCGACTTTGTTCGGGGTGCAGCAAAACAGAGAGCGCAGTTTTGAAGGGCCGGTACATCCCGTGTGATGGGGGAAGGAACCTGGGAGGGGTCTCATTGTGTCAGGAGGGTCGTGCCGTTTTCAGTCGTTACCATGGTTTGGTCCAGAAAATACCGGGTCTTCGCCGTCCGCACGTTTCTTGAAGATGGCCATTTTTTTTATTTCTTCCTGCCCGGGGGCTACCCGAAATAAACCGTTTGTACACATCGGTCTCACACTTTGGAAGAACTCAGGATCGAATTCGGGAGGAAATCACCGCTATACCCGTCTAGATCTGCCGAAAAACTTCAGAAATAAAGTTCATCAATGAATCGCTGCAGGGGAGCATCATCTTTCTGATGTCATCTTCAAGACTTGATACATAAAACGGCATGATGTAGGTACCGAGTAAAATAAAATAAACCTCATTTCTGTCGGTTGTTCAGTTTTTTTTTTTATCAGCCCTTCAAAAATGCGCTGCCCGTTTTTGCACTGTCTGTTTTGTCGCATCCTGTATTAATATCTATTAGGTTAATCACTATTATTCTCAGCTTTCCTTTACTAAACAGTCGAGAATGATCGCGTCGTAACGAATTTAACGCTCATAGCCAATGAAAACACCAGCCGGGATAATAATTTATATGTCCACGGTAATCGCCTTTTCCCAGTGGATTATTCACGCCGAACAGTGGCGGAAACAGCCGAATAATTCCGAACACATCCGAAGAGATCCATAGATAATGGGAACAAGGTATATGGACCATTATAAGTATGAAACATATCGCATCGTCTCTATTATATAATCTATATATTACTATTCTATTGTATGTGATTATATATTGTAATACTAAATATTTAAAAAAATCAGTTAGTCTCTGTACATCATTCGTTTTTGCCAACCATTTTCGACACAGCTGTGCCTTTGTGACGATGCAAATGATAATATGTTAAACTATTTCCTAAAATAATTAGTAAGTAAATAGTCATATTAGAGGGGAATCCTTGTAATTCCATCAAAAAATATTCGTTTTAAACCGCGTGTGTAATTTTCATAAAGAATTTCGACGAAAAATTTCTAATTGATAAAACATGATATTAAAGCCAATTTGAAAATGATTACAATGTAATAACACATCATCAATTGGTCACTGTCATTAGAATTCGACGTACGTTTTATGAATCTTCGTCGTAAACACTTGTCGAAATTCCTTGAAATTCCTATACGTTCTTCTCATTACGTAAGCAAAGAAAAACAAATGAAATTACTTTTCATAAATAATTAATCATATTCTAGAAAAAATAATTCTTTTTATTGTTTTCTGTATTTAAAAAAGCTCTCATTGTATTCAAATTTCGAATTAAAGCTTCGTCCTGAGATGGCCAATGCTAAAGAGAGCTTTTTATTGGAATCCAAACGTGGTTAAATTTATATCTATTGACTACCTCGCATTTTGGTTTATTTTTTTTTCAAATATAGTTACAATAATTATTAAAAAGTTTGGACAATATTTATGACGATATAACACAGCGCCCTTGAGGTGATTTCTCACGAAAACGGCGCTATATAAATTAGTCAAATATTATTTTAGTCCTATATTTTATGTTTTTTAATAATTAAATACACTTTTCAAAACTTCATTGTTCTTAATATAACGATGTTGCAGCTGAAAATAGTTTCGTGAACAAACAATTTCCAGACAAAAAAAACTATGCGAATTTCGTGACACCATATCACGCCGTTTGAGTATTCGATTTTCTGCTTTGGTTTAGGATTGTTTTTCATATAGACAAACCATCAGAATAATTTTAAATTTTTTTTGTTTATTTGTTTTACATTAACTCTACACAAGAAGCCTTGAGGAAAATAATTTCCCTCAAAGCCTTTGTCGCCTTTGGGTATGATATGTGTGACCAATGGCTGAGGTGTTGACTATCCAATAAATGGTTTCCGGGGCGGCGGTACCCATACCCGCCTCCCAAATTGTAAAGATATTATTCGTCTAGAGCAATTCAATTCAGAAGTTATTTTGATTTTTTATCCCGTTATTAATTTTATTTGATTTTACGTATGTAAATTCTTAATACATTGGTAGCGAATACCTCGTGAACAAATTTCTATCGTTTTTTCCATTTTTCGTCATTTCGGTCGTGAGTGAGAAAATGAAGAGTTGAATGAAAAGAGTCCCCGTCATCGTTCCATCATTACGGGCTGCGTGCCCTCGCGTCACGTACACGGGGAGATGGAACCTTTGTGGGCCTCGCGGCTCCCATTCTGGCTGAGTGACCGGGACTAATCCGCCTGTATTGGGGCGGGACGGGATGGTGCCGGTGCAACGGCTCCCGGAGGTTATTGTGGTAGTGCTCCCGTACGCGCTCGTGTAATACTTTCTGATTAGAGCTTTCCGGCTAGCTACTGGCAGGCTACTCTAAATGTTTTCATTTCAACGCTGTTGCGTATCGATCGATTGGTGCTCGAATTGTAATTTTTAACGAGAAAATAAGATCAAACGATCGTGTTTATCACAAGGAAAATAGGAGAGGGAAAAGGAGGCCTTTACCTCCTAAATGATCTTGCTTCATTAGGAAGTCTGATGTTCGATATGAGCATTTTCAATTTAATGCTTAAGTTTCCATAAATTTATTATTATTATTATTATTATTAATTACAATATATGCTAAACCAGATTCATTTTCATTCCACATGTGTCCTGCTAGTTTCTAATTTCTAATGCTAGATTGTAAAACGTGTTAGATTAATAGAACTAGCAGCGATATATACGTAAAATAATTATAGAAATAATTTATTAACTTATGAGGCAAAGCTAGTTTGCAGAAATCGATTTTAAAGCAGTGAAAGCGAGTTGATCCACTGGTCTTTTTTTTTGCTTTCAAGTGCATACCAACCTTGACGATCGTCCGTTCAAGGAGGGTAATGTGCTAAACACTTACCCCCTATTAATAAACGTGTTTTAAATTTTACACAATTAAAACAACCATTTACGGTACAACAATGTTTATTAATCAGTTTTGTAAAATTTAAAACACGTTTATTAGTAAGGCCCTAAATAGTTTCCCATCTTTATAACTCGATTTGTACTATTTACAACAATAAAGGATTTATCATAATAAAGTTACGTTTAATCAATAGATTGAGTTGAGGATGCAATATAAATTCATGATAATCTTGATCTGTTCCTGCCGTGATAGTTGATAGTAATAGGCAACGGTAAAACCAGATAAACCGTCCTTTGTCGAAAATTGCTGGCTTCCTCCGGGGAGCACAATGCAATTTTCCTGTAATTCCGTGATATATTGTTGAGCCCGTTCCGGCTCATAACCGCTAATGGCCCTCGGACTACCCGCGACGTTTAGACCTGCATTACAGAATCATTGGTGATGTTCAAAATTTGCACCATTCTTCTCCAGACATGATGGCCTCAATAACAAAAATAACAGCGTGTTGCCTGTAAAAATTCTGATTAAATTTGAATGTTTATAAAAGCTTGCCCAATATCGAAACTCACTGGTATTTCACATGGAATCACTGCTTCATTATTCTGAGATATCTTGCAGCATTGTATCAACTGTCGATGACTATGAGGGACTCTGATCTGAATTCAATATACATATTATTAACCTTTACATCGCACCGCAACTCGTTTGCAACTTTGTAACAGAGTTTACACTCGGTACCAATTGAATTTGCCGTATCTTTATATGGACAGGTTTTCCTTTTATTTGCACCATTCACTAAGCCTGTTTTTTACCACAGTTGTATTTGTTATCTCTGTATATACATTATAGCTTTATGCAATTGCTATTTTTACGCGTTCGATATTTTCCAAATTAGACACAAAATACCAATAACCTCTAAACCGCGTCCTAATGGACGGAGAAAACTGATATGAAATGCTGTGTTATTAGTTCAAAAATCTGATAAAAACGGGACTGCAGGATCATTTTTCTCCGTGTACATATTGCAATACTGGAAAAATTTGCAGATGGCACTTTTTGATATTAAGCCTTACCCGAATGTCACATTTTAATTTTAAAAAATTCAATCAAACGTCAAACAGTGAACAAGCCCAAATCTTTGCTCTTATAAAAAACCTAGAAAAATATGTGTAAAGCGTGATTAGTGTGAAATCTGTGAAATCAAACTAATTCCACATATTTACCCAAGTAATTACTTCTTGATTGCTCACAAAATAGAAAGACAATCTTAGTGAATCTAATATAAAAAGTGTGATATCACCGGGAATGTCAAACGTCAAACGGTGTTATTGTCATTTGCTCTAAATAAATAAACACTAGAAACTTTATACTGTGAAAAGGAATCAAACAATATAATCCTTTGCCATTACTTGTTCATATCTTAGCGTAAATAATTATACAAAAACACTGTGGAAATCATCCGCAATGATGGAATGCAAATCATGCAAAACCCAAATACATGACAACGAAAATTTGTACTGCAAGACATGTAAGCATAATTTTCATTTCTTTTGTTGTCATATAACTGAAATTAATTTTCGAAAGATGAATAAAAACTATAAACAAAGTTTCAAGTGCCCATCTTGCAAAGAAACTAATAAAATTTCTCAACAAACAAATGAGCTGACAGAGACATCTGTGAATGAAGCCCCACAACAGAATGAAGATGAGCTGACGGAGACATCCGTGAACGAAACCCTACAACTTAATGAAACACCGAGAGATAACGATAAAATTAATTCAATATTAACCAATTAAACAAAAACTTCAAAAGCTTCCAAGAGATGTCTCTAAAAATATATTCACTACTAGAAAATTTTCAACAAGAAATTAAAAGTCAAATTACAAACATAGATAAAAACATTAATGAACTAAAGCATGTAACAAAAAAAGTGGAGAATTCCTTAACAAATTTAACACCTTCAAACAGTAATCAATCGCTCTTGACTAATAAAGCCGAAACAAAGCAACTTCCCATGGTGGAAAATAACATTTCTTTACATCGACTAGCAGATCTCGTAATGCCGCCGCAAGAAAACAAACCTAAAGTACTCATTTTTGGAGATGAGGATGGAAGAAAAATGAGACGAAATATTGAAAAAAATTCAAAAACAATAGAATGCCGGAGTTATATTTATCCCGGTGCCACCGTAGACAAATTTAGTGCAACAATATTACAGTCATGTGAAATCCTTACAAAAAAAGATTTTGTCATCATTTTTACTGGGACAAATGAAAAATCACCGAAAAATATAATTAGTCACTTGTACTACATTGTAAATAATCTTCACCACACCAATGTTATAGTGCACTCGGTACCTAAAAATAATCATTTGAATGTTTCCAAACTCAACCACGAAATAAGGTCTCACGCTGCTCTATTCAAAAATCATTGTCAATTCAACGGACCAATTTTCCACGACCGAATGAATGAATACGATATCTCGAAATTGATGAGTTTGGCAAGAATAAACATAATTGAAATAATTAAGAATAACCACCGGAAAATGTTCTATAATATCGAGAAGGAAATAAACAAACATGAACCCAAATCTACCTACACGCAAACTCCAAAAAACTGGATCCCGATAATGCCGGAAAAATCACCAATTTAATGGACAAAATGGAATCTTATAATAAAAAAAAAAAACAAAATAGCCAATCGACGACCACCAGTCATATCGAAACTTACTATTTAGAAACAAAAAACTACATACACGGGTAGATGACGTAACTCTCTACAAACAGTTGGGAACAAACAAAAACCAAACTTCAATCTCATTCCTATATCTAAATATTAGAAGCCTGAAAGGAAAAGTCGATGAGATCCTGTGCTTATTAAAAACCATTAACTACAAAATCAACATCATACTTTTAACAGAAACTTGGCTCAAAGAAACGGACGTACCATACATCAATATTGAAGGCTACAAACACGAGGCATCCTGCCGACCTGAGGGCATCGGTGGTGGAGTATCCATATTTATTGAAGAAAACTTAGAATATAATTTAATCGACAATATAGTAGATCCAGACAACAATTTCCTCTGGATACAATTAAATAAACTTAACTTAAACATTGGAGTGATATATAAAAAACCAAACACCAATTTCCAAGATTTTCTAGATAAGTTAAACACACAGCTGAAAACTCACAAAAGGTCCATAATACTAGGGGACTTTAATATCAACTTACTTGAGTCCACAAACACACACACTTGTAAATACACAGAAATCATCAAGTCAAACAATTTCAATATAATAAACAAAATAAACAAAAAACATGCGACACGTATCACAGAAAGCACCAACACCATTATCGATCACATCATCTCAGACATAAATCTTTCTTATTCTATAACAAACTGTGACACTTCAATATCTGATCACAACCTACTGATTCTTGACATACTGCACACCTACACTAAAAAGAATTCACAAAAACCCTCCTATAAATATACGAAAATTGACTATGATAAACTAGAGGAGGATATTCGACAAAACCCCTTTTCTATAAATAATAACGAGGACTCGGAACTGAACTACAATAACTTTGCAAACTATCTAATAAACAAAATTACTTTTTACAGTTCAACAATAATAAAAACACATAAAACCTGTCTTCCTGGTTGGATAACAAAAGACTTATTAAAAATGATTAATAAAAGAAATAAACTACACTTAAAAATAAAAAAAGAACCCTGTAACCCATTACTGAAAACAGAATTTACTAAAATACGTAACCAAATAACTATACAAAAACAAAACTCTAAAAAACAACACTATAGCAGACTATTTAAAAAATGTGAAAATAATACCAAAAAAACTTGGAACCTAATTAACAACATCATCAAGAATCAAACAAACACGAAAAGCAAACCATGTAAAAAACTAAAGAGAGATAATGAAATTATCACAGAAGAGATCAAGATATGCGAATGCTTTAATAACTACTTTTGTAATGTTGGCGCCTCTTTAGCTGGTAATATAATTAACAAATACACCCATGAACTAGATGAAAAAATTACATTAAAGTATGAAAGTACGGAGTCAATATACCTACAACCCGCAACTGAACCCGAAATATTAGCTATTATACAGTCCCTAAAATCAAATGCGAGTGCTGGTCATGACCAATTAAAATGTGTAACAGTACAAAAACTTGCCCCGCTATTAACACCTATACTAACTAAACTGATTAACCTGAGCCTTAAAGAAGGTCAATTTCCGAACAGTTGTAAAATCGCAAGGTTTATCCCAATATATAAAGGGAGCTCGAAAATTCAAACATCAAACTATAGGCCTATTTCTGTCCTACCAATTCTATCAAAAATATACGAAAGAGTAATATACGATAGGCTAAACAACTTTCTGAAAAAAAAATCATTTCTATATGCCAAACAATACGGTTTCAGAAAAAAGTCTAACACTCTTTCTGCAACTAATGATCTTATAAATAAACTTAGAACTAGCATAGATAATAGAAACTATGTCATAGCAATTCTTGTAGACCTTCAAAAAGCCTTCGACACCGTAAGTCATGAAATACTGATTAAAAAAATAGAAAAAACAGGAGTAACCGGTCCAGCTATCAAATTAATCAAATCATATCTATCAAACAGAAAACAATATGTTAGCATAGAAGATAATAACAGTCAGTTAGAGAGTATAAACTATGGAGTTCCGCAAGGATCTATACTGGGGCCCCTCCTATTCCAAATATACATAAATGACATCTCCCAGTTGAAACTACATGGTGAAATATTTCTATACGCAGATGACACTGCAATATTTTACTTCGGAAAAAACTTAGAAACTTTATTAAAACAATCTCAAGAGGATCTTAATATTCTAAGCAGTTGGCTAATAAAAAATATATTAACAATAAATATTAATAAATCCGGCTATATGATCCTAAGCTCACCTAAAATAATAATACCGTCGCATAAACCTCTACAAATAGAAGAAAGGGACTTACTTATTCTAGACAGCGAAAAATACCTTGGCTTACATATTGATAAACATCTGACATTTAAACAACACGTAGAAAAATTAAAAGCAAAAATCATCCCACTAATTGGTGTATTTGGTAGAATTGCCCATCTCCTACCAACGGAGGTAAAGAGGGGCTTATACTTCAGTTTAATCCAGTCCCATCTGAATTATTTAATAGAAATATGGGGAAACACAAACATTACATACCTAAATGATTTACAAACAATACAGAACAAAGTTATTAAAACACTCTTCAATTATAACCCGGACACTCCCACAAAAAAACTGTATCAGGAAATGAAACTCTTGAAAATAAGAAAATTGTACGAATACAACATATGCCTCCTAATCTACAAAATCCAAAATGGACTTATACACACAAACACAACATTTAAACAAACGTCACAATTACACGAACATTATACTAGGCAACATAACAAATTGTACACACATACTGTAAGAACTGAAAGAGGCAAAAGAGGCATTGGCCACGAGGGTGTACAAATATACAATCTCCTTCCAGATAAACTTAAAACTGAGAGTATAAATGTGTTTAAAAAAAAACTTTTTAATCTTAAGTTGTTAGAACAATAATTAGAAAACTATTTATTTAATGTTATATATTTAAGTTAAGAAAGCGAAATGTAAATTTCTTTTAACTTAATAAATAAAAAAAAATAAAAAATAATAAAAATAAAAAAAACATTCTGCACTTTCGCTGCTTGCTGGTAGGTTAATTGTGGTTATTTATCTGTTTTGATAGTGAACGATAGAAAATGTTGATAGTGCGTGGATTTCCAGCTACGCCTATTTGCGGATAATCCGTGCTAGCCTACCAACAAAGCAACAAAAGTCCTTTGCTTGTCTTGTTGTATGGTGTTCGCGATCATTAAAATGAATATTGCTTTTCCAAGCCGGAGTCCGATATGTCGCAATTTAATGGCCTCTTTTCTTCACCTTGCGGAATCCGATACGAATCTCCCCGCGAGAATTCCACTCGGCGCTCATTCCCCGAAAGTTGGCTTCGAGAGAGAAAGGAGTAGAATGGGTTGGAAAGGGAAACGAGAAAGGATCGAGTGTCATCCGCTCTCACCGAGTCCATAGCGGCGAGTAGGGGGATAATGAAGATACTGCGCCCGAAATATCCCGTTGTCGCAGGTCCAAGGACGACCATTAGCGTGACTACAAGGTCGGGCGGTGTACTGTCCCGCTGTACGACTGTACTCTTATCTCTACTATCTTCCTTCGAAAGAAGGATATTTTCAAGCAGCATTATTTTTTGGGTCGTATATCGTTTTCAGCTGGACTACCGACTATTCGATTAAATTGCTGTTTATATTTTTTCGTAGGTATCTGGTACGAGAATATCGGAAACATTAGTATCGCAATTTATTGATTATTGTAAAGATCGTTTTGCAAAGAGAATATTTGAAAGTAAATGCCATAACTCGAAAGAGATAAACATCCAACTGTCACGATTATAACGACAACAAAAAACACCATTGTTTCGGGGTACAAATATTACCGTTACCTACTTGTCAGTTCTGCTTCGATGGTTCAAATTATCACGAGCAATTACTGCGGGACCTACCTCAACGTTAAATCAAAACTGTTAATCCGCAGGGTTAATCTTCGATCCGATCATCATACCGTGGTCCAGCAACGGTCTTCTGCAGCATCGATTATTGCAGATGGTACTGGGTACCGCCCTTGTCGCTCTGTACCGCTATGCGATAATCCACAAGGAGCGGGATTCTCAATTCTGATGGATCTATCAACTTGATCAATTGTTCTCCAATTTTCTTTATCTCTTTCAAACTGTATTCTTGAGCACAGGTTGCAGCTCTGCTTTGTTTACGGTTTATATTGACACTTGTTTTAGTAACGTTTATCGAAATGCGGTTGAATGTAACTGTCCAAGTAACAAACAAACCGCACTCTGCTTTTATTTTGTGTTTACATCACTTTATTGTATAACAACACGCCACATGGTTTCGGCACAACCGTACCTTCGTCAGGGCAGATTGATGTTAACTGTATTATGCAGTGCTGTAAATATTTTAGAAAATATAAACTTTTATACTATATTTTATCGTGTACACGCAATTTATAGATCAATTATCACGCATCGTGGTGTAGTTTTAGCGACTAACAAGGTTTTGATGATTACATAAACTCTGCCAACTCTGGTCATTTCCTCTAGCAGTTGCCTGAGGCCAGATATACAACGTCCAACTCCAACAAACTACAACCATCCTCAAACATCGAAATTCTGAGAGATACCAGGCATTATAATAATAACCCGTTAAACGTTTATCACAAAGCAAGAGATAAGGTTGTTCGGTTGGTTAGAACAAAACAAACGGCCCTTTGGAGCTAACGAAAGCAAACATATTATTACTCTGCGGTCAACTTTATAATAACGGAATGTGCTTTCTGCTTTCGGTTCCTCAATTTCCGCCCACGGCCAAGGGGCGGTCAGGGGGCGGTGGGCGGCCGGCGTGATCTTAATGTCGCCATTGTTCTTCAATTTATGTTCAACAGCCACTAAATGCCGGCGTTTTCCGCATCTCGCTTCCTCTCAGCGCGTGCGCAATTAATGGGGTTGAGCTTTTACGACCCCTCATAGAACTCGCTGACCCGTCAATCAAATAATACTGTTTCTGCTCTTCTGGCGTCGAACTCATCTCATTTATCTATCGTACTCTTGTTATCGTCTGACGTTAACATTTAATCAGGTCTTGAAAACACAATTTTGTATTTCACGGGTAGATGGAATATCTTAACAGATGAAAAGAAATAGATGCTTATCTAATGCGTGTATCGTGTTAATTGGTCAAGTTATGGAAATTTCTGGCGTTTGAATATCTAAAAGGCAAATTTTATTGATATTGCCATTGGTTCTGTTGTTTTATTTGATTTTTTTTTATTATTTCGACAATTATTTTATTACTAGCGCAGACCCGTGAAAAATCACGGGATATTATTATTATTGTAGGATTAGCTGAAAATATTTGCCTCAGGATCGTTTGCCTTTCTAAAATAAATCTCAATAAATAGAAAAAATCAGCTTGATTATTTTTGAGAAGTAGTCGACCGATATCGCTTAAAATTTCAAATTTTGTTTCTTATTAGTGCCATCAGTGCTTTTAGAGAGGGGTTTGATATTATAGAATAGGTCGGGCACTTCCAGTCGAATTAAAGTCGGCGTAATGTAGTTTTTTTAACCGTAACATTGTAGTATACAGTAGCGAATGGTGGAAGAAGTCGGAGACGCCTGAGAAAAACATTAGCAATAGCGAAGTATTCCCTGGTTCACTGGTATTTATATATTTGTTTTTCGGAATAACTTTATTGAGTAAAACCTCAAATTGTAATATTTAAATATTGAAGACAATATTAGTGATTTCTAAACGAAAATCTGAAACAGAAAAATCAGAAAAGGAAACGGTCACATCTGGGACTCGAACCCAGGACCCTTGTCTTTCCGGGACAGTGCTCTACCAACTGAGCTAACGGGACCCTATTCCCCTCGGTCACTTTAACTGTATCATACTTCGAATAAGAACTACTAACATTGTCTTCATTTTTTCATATATTTGTGTTAACAAATTAGAGAGACGTCAGAATTTTATTTTTATTTAGTTGTGAATAATAACGATATTTGTCAAAAATGTAATGAAAACATTTAAAATATAGAATTATTATTAAAAAACAGATTAATTTTGGTACCTAAGTTTTTGATTGTTTTGTTTACATTGATTTATAGTAATCAGTCCCAATTTTGAAAAATTAAATATAATTGAACGCGTATAATTTTGCGTACTACGCGGGTATATATCACATTACTTCACGCATGCACCGATGCAACTACAACGGAGTTTAGTATGTTTGATAATTTTCAATAACTCAGCAAAATGACAATTTAATACACTTTTAAAAAAATAAATAAAGTCATGAAAAGTGATGAAAAAAACTAGGATAAATCAGCAGTTATCACACCCATCTATAAAACCGGTGATAAGCATGACGTTAAAAACTACCGTCTAATTTCCCAACTTCCTATCTTAAGCAAAGTTCTAGAAAAAATTGTCTTTGATCAATTATACTCGGCTATTTCCACAATAATTACACCGAATCAGCACGGATTCATGAGAGGTCGGTGTACGACATCCAACCTGGCCCTTTTCATTAACTTCTTGCATAGCAAGATGGATGACAAAGAGCAGGTTGATACTATGTATACAGACTTTTATAAGGCTTTCGATCGCGTAATACACTCAATTCTTTTGAAAAAGCTTGTCTTACTTGGTATACACGGTGACCTATTTAGATGGATCAAATCTTACATTAGTAACCGTAATCAAGTAATCTTAATCAACGGCGTCTTCTCAAAATCTATAGAGGTAAAATCTGGTGTCCCCCAAGGGTCCCACCTAGGTCCGCTAATATTCAACATTTATATAAATGACATTGGATCATGTTTTCAAAATTCCAAATATGTACTTTATGCCGATGACATGAAAATATTCAAAGTTATTCGTTCTCTTTCTGACTGCGAAGCGTTACAGAGTGACCTAGATAGGCTTTGCAAGTATTGTAAAGTTAACTGTCTAGATATAAACGTTTCTAAATGTTACACTATGACATTCACCAGGAATAAACTCGTAATTAAGTACTCATATTCACTCAACAATGAACCTGTCATCTCTAAAACGGAATGTAAAGACCTCGGCGTTTACCTTGATAGCAAACTTATATTTGATAAGCACATTGACTCAATCGTTAATAGGTCGTATAAAATGCTTGGTTTCGTGCTACGTGTAAGTAAAATATTCAGTAATCCGCGTACAATTGTAATGTTATATTTCGCATTAGTCAGAAGTACACTGGAATATGCATCGCCTATTTGGAATCCGCAATATAAACTTTACATAGATAGTATAGAACGAATCCAAAACAAATGTATAAAATATATTACCCACAGATTCAACAATAATTTTGAGTGTACATTTGAAACTTTGCAGCGAAGACGAGCAGTAGCTGACTCAATATTTATACACAGAATTTTAAACAATGAGATTGACTGTTCTGAACTTTTGTCCCTTATTAACTTTAACATACCTTTGAGACGTACACGACATACAGTGCTATTCCACACGCTAAATTATAAAACAAATGCAGCATCTAATTCGACAATTAACCGAGCTCTACATACTCTAAATAATATTTGTATTAACTCTAACATTGACATTTTTTCGGATTCACTGCCCAAATTCAAACGTGGCATCATGTCAATAATTTAAAGAATTCAATGCGCATACATACAGACACACACATACACAAACCCTCACACTCACATTACACACACACCTATAAACTACACAAGTCACCTGGTAATTAAGGAATAAACATACCACTTAGCAGACATTACAAGGAAACATATCATAGGTACACAACATGAAGTACCTTATTCCTGTATATTGTTTCATCTCTGTAAATTATGTACTGTTTGTTTCAATAATATTAAATAAATAAATAAGTAGGTTACGTAGGTTAGGTTTATAGTTCCATTTTTTCATGGCTTTTTATGACTTTATATCACTTTTTAAATGTCACTGTGCTGAGTTATTATGGAACCGCGAAATAGCTTACTCGTCAGCCTTCTGATTTGCCAGCTATCATGTTTATTGATGCTATAAACCATATTAAGTATAAAATCCTGTATTTACGATTTCCCACAGCAATGGTTCTCTGATGAATTTAAGTATTCACTTCCTTAATAAAATACCATTCAAATGCAATAGAACAGATTGATTCTGAGTTATCATGTTAGTACTTAAAAAATAAAAGACGAAATGCGACGGATAAGTGGATACTTATCTCCTGGATAGTTTTGCAGCAGTAAATATAAGCGCGGATTTCATCTGTGCTACTGCTTTCCCAAAACAACTAACATTTACTACTAGTTCTTAAAAAAATATACAAGAAGGTCATTCCGTGCGCGCTTTCGTATGTTGCCTTGTCGTGTTCCTAATAACGACGCGATGCAGCGCGTAGTAGGGGAGAACTACGCTCGTTGGGATTCGGAAAATGCGGTGGAAATCCGTACAACCGCGGCGAATCCGGCCTAAGTACCGCGGTACGGTCGGAACCATGTCGGAACAGATCTTACACGTCAGCATCAATTAAATTAATGTTAAGTTTGCCGTAAAGCTTCGCAGAAGTGCGCCTCGGCTTGGATTCCAGTGCAGAACTGCGAGATGAGCTTTCCCACGTTTCCACTATTTTATTGGTAGGCGAGTAATAATTTCAGATGGCGGTCACACTTGAATTTAATAATAATTCTCTATGCTTCTGTCGCATAAACTGGACTTCTCGCTACGTTTCGCATATTATTATTCCGGTAATTCAGATTAATAGCAGTTTTACATCAAAATAATCCTGATATTTATGATATTTTTGCACGTCGTTAAACCATGCCTCATATTAAACACATTCTATGCGGTAATAATATTATACATGATATCCGGGGATAAAGTGCACTAACTTCTGGAGGTGATTCTACATGATTGTAGGATTAAAGAAGACAAATAAATTTTTTTCCGAAATTTCGACTTTTTCCATACAAAAAGAAACACATATTAAAAATTGTTAGTGTGAAGTACAAACTCAACAAGATAAATTTGCTATGAGCTAGGCGATAATGAGTGTGGCAACGTTACACATTTGTGATTGGCCCGTATCCATGGAAACCGCATGTAAACAATAACATAAGATCGAATGTTTGACATTTACAATGTGCTACAAAGTCGTATGTGTTAAACCAAATAAAAAAACTGCACCAAATTAACAACATTTAGGTACACTTTTTATTCCCGTCGTGCAGCGAGTACATTTCCATCATGCGCATATTGTGCGTAGCCCGTAAACATAATGAATGCCTGCCCGTTCTTCGTGGGTTAAGCTAGGCATTGTCATAGTAATTAAATAAAATAAAATTACACACAAAAGGAACACAGTTTTAAAGTTAGGTAAGTCTAAAACTAAATAAACACAATGTTAAAAGAGTATTTCAGTAGAAAACACGCACTGAATAAAAAGGTTCTTTTAAGTAAGTCTCAATAAATACACACTAGATAAAGACACAATACATTAACAAGTTAGGTAAGTCTAAAACTAAATAAACACAATGTTAAAAGAGTATTTCAGTAGAAAACACGCACTGAATAAAAAGGTTCTTTTAAGTAAGTCTCAATAAATACACACTAGATAAAGACACAATACATTAACAAGTTTTGACTATACAATCAAGTTTTTAAAGTCAAACACTGCTTATTGAAACTCGAGTATATTAAATTATCAGATCTTACTTAGCGAATAAAATAAAAGTTATTGACACCATACACGGCAAGTGACGTAGCATTTAAATTCAACACTGACTGAAGCAGGACGGTAGATTTTTGCAACAAAGCAAAATAATAATTACCACTAAAAGTTGGAATTTCTAAAAAAAGTTACTAATCTTTTTTACTTGCACTATCATGTAAAATCACCTCCCGAAATTAGTGCACTTTACCCCGGACACCCTGTTTATCTTTTCGTTCTTCGACGTTATGAATTTCGGATATTTTGTGTAATGTTTTGGCCGGCACGTGTGTAATTGAATCCTCAAACAAAAGTGTTCCGTCCATTTGTATATTTACTGGGGCATTGAATTCTTTGTAAGCATTATCCACGTGTAATATTTAGCCAACGGTGTGCGTAGTGAAATAATTGATTATTTCCAGCTGTCATAACGGGCCACAATGGGCTTAGGCCTATACACCTGACTCTCTGCAAACATCGTATACCTGAGCCAGAAATGTGCCACATCAGATGTGTAGATTCTACCTATCTACCCGGGCACTGGGTACTGTAGACTGGGTGAAGGGCTAACCGTTCCGCTCAAATAACCTTCTCTATGTGATTGACAGATTGATGTCTATAATATTACACACATAACTCGTGATACCATACGATTGGAGCTAATTGTTGCGTCGTTCTGTATTTTTTTTAACCTTACTTCTCTCATGGAGTCAGATGTCTCATACTTATTCTCTATATGGATTATTCTTTATTCCGTCTCACTGGATTTGTTGGGATGTAACCTTAGGCAATCTGTTACTTTTAATATCTGATTTTATAAGGCAATACAGCTTGATCAAAATGGTTAATTTATTAATTTATTATGATAAATTTTGCGGCTTCTTTGAGGAAACTGACTTCTTTTGGTTCTTATTTGTATAATTAGTATAATTGTTACATATTTACAAGCAGATGCATAGAAATACTATCTATCAATGTGTGTTGGCTCTATACACACTTATTTGAGATCTGTTTTATTCGGAGTATTGAACTTGCATGAGTACCTACTTTTATCACATATTATGAACCCGTGAATTTGAACGGTAAATTTATTTCATTCATCCGTCCATTATAATCGATTCACATTCATTCCAAATTGGAATGGAATTAAGCTTTGTACATTGTTCAGGTAACGAAATTTATATTTCCCGAGGTGGGGTCGCAGATGATCATGAAATGCATTCCATTAGAGCGCTTCAAGCTTCGTGTTCGTCGTCTTGTTGGTTCTTGGCATGTTCTTGGTAACGTTTGTAAATTGCTAATATCGCCACCGACCTGTGTTGTGTACTCTGTAGGTAGGTACTATTTGTATGTAGGTCTTGCATACTAATGAACACTCCTAAGGCGGGCTACTGCATATTCTGCGTTGGACATTAAAATATACCTTAATCATACAGAACCTACACATGATTGAGATTCAAATTATAATTTGATTCGAAGAGTAGGTACTTATTCAACGAATTTAATGTTTAGGTAACCTAAATCTAATTTGAGAGTGTACGTTGTAGTAAAAAGTTAATGCAACATTTTTTGTGCAACTAAATATATACTATTGTGCGAAAATGTTCTGTGTAGTAATTGGATTTTCAGTTTATTTGTATTTTTGATTTATTTGTATTTTTTCTCTTGTTGCAGGTGAGTACCTACCTAATTCGTGTTTTAAACACTCGTGCTTGGCTGTATATGGACTTGGTCGGTAAGCGAATTATTGACAAACATTCCGATGGGTGCCTCGATCATAACCACTTGTATTGGTAGTGGATTATCTAACCATCGACGGAATGGAGATTTGAACACGTTCAATTCAACGCTAGTAAACACAGGATCTGTCCCGCGATGCATTCATACAGAATACATGAATTTATCGTTCACAAAACGATAAATCACACATATCGACAGTATCACGAGTCACGAAACGTTGCGTTACACCGTTTTCTGGTTGACAATAATAATAATTTGCTTGCGATCGCAACTTTTCAGGCACATTCCTAATGTTGGCACTTTGCACTTGTACGTACTTAGCAGAACGTCAGCACTTTGCACTTTACGACTATCTCGGCTACGTGTCCCGTGGTTCCAGTACCACGTAGCTGATGCTATCAGAGGGAAGCGTTGAGCCTCCGTAGATCAGATCAGCCCGGCTTCAGACACATTTTTTTAAAACCCCCGCACGTGCGTGATGGTTATCCCAGACGAGACGAACCTAACTCACATCTTCCGGCATTCTTGTACCCTGGTTAAATCGTTTATGATCCACCAGAATCGTAAACTCACAGAGTTTTCTACCGCATTTCTAGCTTTCTAAAATTACTAATTGCAAAGACATTCGCTCAAATTGCCAATTATTTACATATTCTGCGAATGTGTACTGAAAGAAATCACTACGCGTTTTTTCAACATCGTGTACTGAGGCACACTGAAGCAAAAAATGAATACATTGTTTACGAAATACCGCCTTGTTATGAATAGAAATATTACAATTTTGCACAAAGGCATTGTGAAACTATTACTTTATTAATGTGGCATACGGATGCGCAGGTTGTTGTCTAAACTGTTTGTTCAATAAATATCATATATTTATTGCTCCGCCATCCAGGAAGATACATTGCAGTTCCTTAATATTATTTTTTAAACTATAGCGCACTCGGATATTATTGAAGATTTCAACGGGAAATACAATTCGGTTATCCCAAAGGAAAACCAAATCGCATAATCCTTTAAAGTATTTCACAAAATGTTTTTTGCTCTATTCGGAAAATCTAATTCTAAGATAAATACGATTTTTATATTCTGATAACTCGTTTATTCTTGTATCAGTGATACCGAGGATTATATTTTTTTTTTAGCGAGCAGATAGACACAATGATATACATAGATCTATAAGCAGTAGTTCTGTGAACAGTAGACCTCGCGTCCAAAAACGTATGTTTCAATTTTTTTCTTATTTAATAAATCAAAAACAAAATTTCCTTTTAAATCATAAGATTTGTAAGTAGGTAATTAAACAACTGCCTACTTAATTGCAAGCATAAATTTTTTACTTTACAATTTCTCCAATGACATTTTTTTTTAATTTACTCCTGGCGGCAGATACCATAATATTGATTATTCCGATTTGATAGCTAGTAGTACCTCGTAACCACAATTATGATACTACAATAAAAAGTATCCAACAATGCCACCATCTTGAACCGGAACGCGTGAGAAAAAATTATAAACAGATGAAATTCTAAATTGTCCAGTTAAAAAAGACTTCAGTGTGCTCAGTCAAAAGGAGATTTCGCCTGCATTACAAAATATTTCTCAATGAAAATGGAGCAAACTAAGTTGGACTTAGAAACCAGAAAAAATAACAACATCGTATATTTATGGTTAGCTATAAAATTAAGTTATTGGTTGGATGTAGAGAGATTAAATCTATTAATATTTCTTTAGTTTATTGTCAGCTAAACAATAGTAAAATATGTCATGGTATAACTGAAAGTATTCTAGAATATGTATATACATATGTATTATTTTAACAACAGAATAGTCAACACTATAATTTACTATAATTTACATGTAAAAACATTATCATATTGGAATGTCCTAAAACGGGCAATCGCCTAGTTGGACATTTTAAGTTCATTAATTATATTATGTAATAAAAAAATAAAATAAAAATAAAAAATAAATGCTATCAGCATATAAACTTTATGTAGACAGTACCTAACTTTAATTATTTACGTAAATAATTAACCTACTATGTAGGTAGGTACATATCCTTTTACCTTACAGCGCCCTTGAGGTGATTTTTCACAAAAACGGCGCTCTACAAATTATCCAATTATTATTATTATTATTATGTGCTTCTAATCCGAGAAGTTTAAGGCGATGCCATACGTGGTAATGCAAAATCATGTGTTTTTGGTTTGAAAATTTGGTCGCCTAGAAATGTTTCAGATGCTTTAATTAAATACTGCGAGTAGAATACATCTTGGCCTTTGAAATATTCGAGTATTTTTTAGATAAGTCGTTTTATAAGCCCAGAAAAAAATAATGTATAAGGCCTTATGAAAACTGCTTAAAAGTTCAAAATCTCCTACTTACGAACCCATTTTCGGTTATGATTTTATTGTATAATGCGGCAAATTAAGTTATTTATAAAATAATAGAAAAAAAAAATATTTATCGTGAACATCCACAAAATAAAATAAAAGGCACTTTTTAGCCATGTTTTTTTCATGCATAAATCAAAACAGGCGGATGGTGTTAAGCGGGAATTTAAACCTTATCGCCATCTACGTAAGGGTTGTTATTGATAGCGGCTCAGTTTAAAATATTACACTACGTAGTGCATCGACTTAATTAAAATAGAACAGTTAGTGCATGACATGGCATGCCTGCGATAAAAAAGCGAATTGCATGTTTTCTTATTTTATGTTTGTGTTATAGAGACCCTCGTCAAATAAACATATTATATCAGTAGCCGGGAAAGGATACAAGTAACTATAACTTACACTGTGATGTAGCCTGCATAGAGAATAGGGACTCGTAATCTCGTAAAATAAGACCATCAGTGACTGAACTGGCGACTAATCACCCAGCTTCCACATCCCTCAATTAAAGTATCTCGTCTTCTCGGAGACTGGGGGCAGGATCGGACTGTCGCCTAAAACAAAATAAAAGCTCCTTTCATGAAAATACGTTTTGCACAATCGTCACTCCTGAAAACTTAGTACTTACCTATTATTTAATATACTAAGTAATTATTCAATGTTTCTCGAACCCCAACATTTGAAAATATGTATTGTATATGATTACTTTATTCCGAATGACTTCACGCATTCTGCTAAAAGTCACTGCGTCGGCATGACAACTCAAAACAAACAAATCAAATTATTCTAAAATTTATATAAAGTCTTTAAAATCGATGAAAAATACTAACCTAACCTTACGTAACTTATCTAACCATCTTTAATTGAATAGTATAAAACAAAAATCTTTTTTTTTTTACGTATTATCCAAAATCTTAAGTATCCATCCTATATAATTAGTTATTTTTTACTGCATTGCAAGGATAAGTTATGTGAAAATTCTTCCTGTGCAGAGTCAACTTAATTTAGTTGCTTCGTAAAATGAGAAACATTAATTTTATTTTTTGAGAAACCGCACAAGAGTCCCAGCTGCTCCCAACCGTCTGGAGCCAGTAAGACTATGGCATCTCCAATCGGGGAATTGTGAGGCTGAAGGTAGGAGGTAGGGGAAGAGGAAGGGGGAAGATCCTGGCTATTTAGATATAGTTACCAAACACGGCCAATTTTAAATAAGTCGATTGTGAAATAAAACAAATTAATCAAATAAAATTTACTTGCGCACGCCAGGATGTGAACCCGCGACCTCGAGCTTGTTAGCCGAGAGCCTTACCCCTCGACCACATAGATCTTCAATTAATGAATACTCTTTCAGGGTATTCAGTTATTCAGAACCGGAACATTTCCTTTGGTCTTGGGTAGTATGTAGGAAATCCTTTACAGTGTTGTTGTAGGCGTTTGAGCCATTTCTCTTTGGGTTAAAAAGGGCAAGTAGCCAAATCCACCACTGACTGTTCCTTCCTCTAGTTTACCATCAGCAAACTGGACATGCTGTATGATAATCACCATTATAATGTTTGCGTAGCGTTCTCTCACAATTCCTGGATAATATTTCTTGGTTTACGACTTTCCGGCCGGTGGGAGGCTAACTCCTGCCTCCCTGATACCAATAATAACTAGTTTCTCCTCCATGGTTAACTGGATCCAATTCCTGCCAGCAAATGGAATATCTATTACCAATTAACATTCATAAGGATTTTTGTTTTAAATTGCCATCTATTTCAGTAGCTATAAAATAATAATAATAAGTGTTTTATAATCTTCCTTTTTTGTAACAAGTAGATATAATGATATGCTCATTGGGATTTCTCATGCTGAGGATTTCATTAACATATTATTTAAATTTAGTAGCTTGGATAATATAAAGTAATTATAAATAGTACTTTTCTGAAATAATTATAAATATACGGCGTTTTTTTGTTCTGTTGAGTTGTTTCTGTTCTGTTTCAGTCCGTATTTCGGTGTTAGTATATTATTATTTCTGCTCTCCCTATGTTTCGTATCCAGCTTTTTATACAGGCTTTTCCAATAAGAGGTGTTATTTTGATATTCAATCGTAAAAGATCAATGGTTTCGTTGCTTGTGTGGCACATAGCTCCGTCTTGTTGAAAGTAAATGTTGTTCAGATCAATACCATCCAATTCCGGCCATAAAAAAATCATTAATCATCTCTCGATAGCGCAATCCATTCACCGTAATTGTTGCTCCAGCCTCATTTTCGAAAAAGTAAGGTCCAATGACTCCGCCGGACCATAAACCGCACCAAACAGTCACACGTTGAAGATAGAGAGGCTTTTCAACAATAACTCTTGGGTTTTCCGAGCCCCAGATGCGACAATTTTGCTTGTTGACGAAGCCACCGAGGTGGAAATGGGCCTCATCACTCAAGATGATTGGCATTTGATTCACTCAAGTGAATTTTAATAATTTCAATGCGTTGTTGAAGCGTGTATCGTTCCATTTTTATTAATGGCGTAGTTTCTACTTGTCAAATGTCAAAAAATGATAGCTTCAAAAGTAACATCTACCGAAATAGCGGGCTATTCAAAAAACACCTCTTATTGGAAAACCCTGTATGAGATTAACATGTTAAAATATTGTTTTGAGTTTTGAATGAGAGTGGTTTTTATTGTAGTTGCTTGTTGGATATAAAATATAAAAATTCAGCCTGCTTATGTTCGCGCTCGCAAAACTCGAAAAGTAGTCGACCGATATCGCTGAAAATTTCAAAGTTTGTTTTTTTTTTAGTGCCATGAGTGTTTATAGAGTGTTTTGAATGGTAGAGGGAGTCGGGGACGCCCTAGGTATACTTATCGCAATACCTCTGCATCGGAATGAGATATAGAGTTAAATTAAAGTCCATTAAAATCCATGAGGAACTAGCGTCATTGATCCCTTCGGCACCGGTGCGTAGTCGGGATACACGTCAAACGCGCGCCCAACATTTGTACACAGTTGACATTTGTCACATGAGAACGGGTCGCTTCTACGATTCGTTCTTAAGTTCAACAGCTCGGCTGTGGAACGAACTGCCGGCCTCTGTGTTTCCTCCCTCCTACAACATGGGACTCTTCAAGACCCATGTTCACTCCTTCCTCTCCAGAAAAAGACCCTCCACACAGCATCCCCAAAGATGACATAGGCCCTGAAGGAAATTATTTTCTTCAGGGCCTCATGTGTGGAGTTAATATAAAAAAAAAATGTAATGTAGTTTTTTACAGTAACATCGTCGGAGACGCCCGAGAAAGATATTATCAATAGCAAAGTATTGCGGGATTTACTAGTATAATATAATAAACATGACGATCGTGGTTTTGAATGTAACGTGCGTTAAATTTTAATTTATTTTGAGTACATCCGTTAAAATTGTTCTCCCATAAGGAAGGGTTGTTTAAAAAAAATTGTCAATTCATCAAATTTCAAAGTTGATTTTAAACTTCTGTGAAGGTTCTATTCATGTTCTGTTATTATATCATTATAGGCTAGTTACTTGACAGAACTGAAATAGTACCAGAATTCGAAAAAATCTTCCACAGAACTTGAAAATTAACTTTGAATTTAGAAGAATTGTTCAAATTCTCCGGAACAACCCGTCCTTAGTGTTTGCATAGATTTTGAATTATTTAAGTTACCGCCAATAAACGTTTTAAGCAAAATAAATAAGAGCTAAAAGCCGAATAGGAACGGAAGTTATGCTCTTGATTTTAATGCTTTTTATGCGCTTCACTAAAATATTTTAATTTTTAACGAGCAGTTAAGTAGTTGCTCTAGAAACCTATCGCCCTGCTTTCCGACCTCCTTATTTAATTTTTGCTTTTATTATAAATAGGTCTCTTTAATAATATTAATCTTATTATATTTCACTCAACTTTCATCTCACCAGTTCCAGACGGTTGTGCGGTATTCACATTTAAAAATGACGATGCAAAATGAATTCTGAAAATCTATTCTGAATGTTAATTAATTCCGTTATACCAACGTAGATTTAGATAGATTTTAAGTTGATATTATAGTTTACTTTCGTTGTTTTGTCATAGATTATACTGAAATTGGTTCCAAATTGAAATAACGTAAATTGCCGCTCTACGGTTACGAATTCTCTTGTATAGGGCATATCGATTTATTCAATATTCCAATATGACTCAAAGTGTGATGCGAAAAAAGTTTTTAAATAGAGAGGTACATTATAATTAATTTTCTTTTGCTCCCGTGCCTTCAATTCCCTTCACAGATTTCCTTTCCCATGCAGAATGCGTATTGCCTTGCTCTGTTGCGTTGGTTTACTCTCCGTCACTTTACTCGCGGCCGTTCAAAGGAACCCCATAGCTAAAAATGCTAACAAGTATACGGCCATTGAAGAACGCAATGGTGTTCTTATTGAATACGCAAATGGTTCGCGGGTATGGCTGGCCGTCTTCTCATACACCTTGTCCGCCATCGGCGTGTATTGTGGAATTATGATGTTGCTTTCGTTCAGGGACGCGCCAAGCTAATGAGCGCCTTGGTGCAAATATTATCAACGGTAACCCTCTGTATGACCCTGCCGCTAGGAGCTCCGAAGCAACATACATTTCAGCTTTATTTGGCGTTTATGAGAAATAAATTACAATAAAGCTGTCGTCATCGGGACTTCTGTTCGATGGTCACCCTGTTGTAAATAAACCCAAGTATCGTCATGTCGCGTCGCTGAGAGTTACGTTGCATTTTTTTCTTTCTGTTAGATACTTTCTTTCATTTATGAGATAATAGCTGTACCCCGCCACGAGTAGCTGTGCCTCAGTCTGACTATGCAGATGGAGAAACAATAGCGGTTCTTGATTTTACGTTTAACAGATGGCGCTGTTTTATTTTAAAAAATGTTTGTCCAACAGATGGCGTTGTTTTTCAAAAAAAAAGTTTTTACCTCTCACAAGTGACATCTATATAACATAGGTATATAAAAACATACGAGTATTCGAATGCAACGTTGTGTCAATATTTCAAAGCAATCGGTGAAGAACTTTCAAAGATTTAAGATTTTAAACAAACCGACAATTTTTATTTATACTATAGATAGATAAGGAGTGGTTATGCCAGACTTAATACGCAATAGGAGTGGGGTATGAGGACCACTATATTGGGTCCGGACGAGCGGCAGTCCATCCTTTGGTCTGGGGATTTAAACTGATTAGGGGGTACCATAAACATAATAAAGTATTTAGTTAACTAGTAAAAATAAATCTTGCGATTCATAACTTCTTTTTAAACGTTTCAAAAATGTAAATAAAAGATGGTTTCTCAAATAAATAAAAATTGTGTTTAATTTCGCAAAATGGCGCTCGCCAGACGGCGCTCACTGGCGTGCATCAGACGACTTGGCGTCTATGGTTGGAGCAGCCCTGCTTTCAAGATAGAATAACTGGATTAATAACTCCCTTCTGCTGCCTCTGGAACGCGGTTGCGACCGATTTGTTGCCCATCTTCAGCAGCACTACACTTTTGCATTAGATTTTATTGAGTTACAGTTGAACGCACCTAAATGATGTGATTTGATGCATTTTTGTAGAGTCCCGACTATCGGCGTTTTTAAAAATTTAATTTCAGACAAGAAGCCCTGAAGAAAATAATTCCCTCTGGGCTTACGTCATCTTAGCGAAAATAGGAAGTTATGAGAAGGAAAGGTATTAGAGTATATTACTTGTAGATTAAACTAGAAGCGTTCCACACTAGTGGAAAAAAGTGTTGGAATTTCGAAATAAGTTATTTATATTTTGTACTTCTAAAATCATGTACAATCACCCCCCGAAGTTAGTGCACTTTACCCCCGGATACCCTGTGTAGTATACTTGTGGCACGAACCAGAGTGGAAGATACTCTCAGTATCGCCTTGGTGTAAGACCACCATTCAGAATTGAAACGTTGCTTGAAATGACTTTAGCCATGTTTGGTGACCTGATCTGAATAGCCAGGTACTCTCCCACCTTCCTTTCCCCCATCTCCTTCTCTCTCAATTTCATTTAGCCTCACAACATACCTCAATTGGGGTTGTCATAGTCTCACTGGCTCCAGACTTTTGTGAACAGCTGGGACTGTTGTGCAGTATTTACATAAAAATATCTTATTATTTGAAACAATTGAAAATATTTTTTTAGAAATAAACACTTATCTACCAATAATAAACATTAAACTACCAACAATAAACATTAAACTACTAATAATAAACATTACACGTCTAAAGTCATTTCAAGCAACGGTTCGTGCCACAAGCATACTATACCAATAATAAACATGCAACTACAAACATTCAACAAAAATAAAAATAATTAATAAAATTAAAATTAATTTAAATTTTATTATATTAATTAAACAAACAATAAAAAATAAACAAACACTACCTAAATTTACGGTAAGACCTCGAAAAAAATACGTCGTACATATAGGTTCGTGTATATTATGAGATTAACAATTTTTTTTAAAACTCATTATTGAGGGCTCGTGCACACAATAATATATAAGTGTAATAATTTATCGGTCCATTAGGGAATTATTAGCAATATCGACATTTTTATGTATTTTACTAAAAACAATAATAGTTTTTATTAAACTTTATTGGTTTATTTATAACCTTGTCTGTCGGCTTTAGATTAGTAGGAACGTACTGCTATTTCTTATATCATGTTTTTTATATGATTTAATGAGTTCAAATTCCATCGAAACGTAATTAAAGTCATTAGTTTTTTGTTATGTACGTAATATGTTATGTTTGCCTCTCGTGCAATTTCAGTTCGAGTTCACAATGTCTTCTTGATATACAACTGCAATAAATAAAATGAAAACATTCCGATTGCGAAACTTGGGAATCGGAGCTATTTGTATTTTAAAAATTAACTGGGATTTCTTATACTTTTCAGCCTTGGACTATTTAAAATAAATACGTTATGTCAAAATATTAATCACCGAACTTGTTCAAGGTCTTGCGGTGTTCGTTTATGTTGGCAGTTCTTTGAAATTTGTTATTTTTCTTATCAGGTTAATTAAAAGAAAGGCTCATATTATTTCATTCGGAAGTATTAAGCTCGTTTGTCTTTTGGACTACATTTTAAAACAATACTATAAGCATCAGGTCTAAACCAAAAACTTACCTTTTTAAGCTGTTGTACCCTTAAATTAAATATACCATTCCTAAGAGAAAGTCCAGTTATATTCAATTTTCCAATTATGTCCTAAATCCTGTATCTAAATTTCGGTAATAAACAATTATATAATGTTAATTAAGTGTTAATCTCAAGTGACCCACCAGGTAAGTAGGTAAGTACTATATATTATCTCCATAAATAGTTAAGTAATAACATAGATCACTGTAGAGATGTATCATAAGTTTGTACAGCGCCCTTGAGGTGATTTTGCACAAAAACGGCGCTATACAAGTCATCCAATTATTATTATTTATTATATTGTTAGAGCAAGGGCCAAACTAGAATGGGTTAAATTAAAAATAAATCTATTTGAACTTCGAATTTGTTTTCTTCAGGGAATGAATAAATAAACAAATAAATGAAATAGAATCTTGGGAGTGGAAATTAACCCACTTCCCGACATCCGATCGCTCTGAAACTCGGCAGATATCCTCGTTGTCGAAGACAATACATTATATCGACTTTGGTGGCACTAATGCGCACACATACGCATTTCTCTGAAATTGGATGACATTAACACTTGCAACAGTTAATATACGAAATAAATTTCGGTACCATCCATTTGTGATTTTTCTTAAGTTATTGTTTCGATTCAATCATTTAAGTCTGTCCCTGGGAAATGAAGGTTCAATCCTCATTCAAACAAAATAATATGTATTCCCCACATTTTGTGACTGGGCTCTTAGTTGTAAGGTATCCAAGCTCATACCAACGCAATAATTTATTTAAAGGCTATTTGTTGGCACCTAGCATCGTGCTACCTACCTTTATATCCTTTGTAAAATTATTGTGGCCTATCTACCCAACTCCCCTCTCCTCTCCTCTCCTATGCCGACTTAGTTGAGTTAAAATATTCGTCCTGTCAACATCGTTTGATTACGGAGCCCCCTTTATCGACCGTGTCGAAAATTCAAAGCCACCGTGAGCTCGCGCGTGGTGAAATTTGTGAATTGTTGTGAACCAGCGCAAAGAAGGATTGAAAACCGTGGAAGAATAGAAAAGGGTAAGTCGGCATTCCGAACCTTTCCATTTCCTATCATTCCGCGTTGCGACGGTGCGTTTCCGTCCCCAACATTGGTCATTCGAGCCTGATAATTTATATTAATTGAAAAAATTGTGGTTAATTTAATTATTTCAAGGTTAAATTGTTCATAAAAGTTGATCTATGTGTAAAATTCGCGTCAGCCGTGCTGTTAGCGAAAATTGCCTGTAGGTAGTAAAAAATACTTAACTGGTGACAAATTTGTTAATATTTAAAAAAAATTGTTGTATTCACTCGGCATTTTTGTGCAGATTAATTTCTCAATACAATGGCTGAGAAAAAAGTACTTTTGTTGCAATCCCGACGTGAGCGAATAGTATCTCGTATTCGTATCACGCAAGAGCTCATAGCGAGCATTTATGATGATAGTAAGAAAAAAGATACGTTTCTTGCTAGATGTGAAAAGTTAAAAGATTGGTTACAAGAATTTGAATCAGTTCAAAACGAGATTGAGGAACAATTACTGTCATTAGACAAGATTACAGAAATGTCAGAACTAGGAAACATTGCGAATAATGTTGATTCAATGTATTTCGAGATCATGCAAATGAAAAGCGTTATCACTAGTAATAATGAAAATTCAATTCCAAAAACGGCAAGTAATTCGGTGATTCGTGCACCAGTGATAAAGCTGCCCACTTTTGATAGTAAAATTAAAAGTTGGTGCTCATTTCATTCATTATTTAAAAGTCTTATACATGACAGCAATGCATATACTAATGTAGAAAAATACCATTATCTTTTATCAGTTATTACAGGGCCGGCACTGGCACTTATACAATCATTGCCTCTTATCGAAGAGAATTATGACATTGCCTGGAATATTCTGGTAAATCAATACCAAAATTCTAGAATTCTTTTCACGCATTATGTTGATGAAATTCTTAATTTCAAAATATTACAAAACGAGTCTGCGTCAGGTATAGCGCGGTTACTCAGTACGTTTCAAGAGAATTGCGCCGCTATAAAGGCGATGAAGATAGAAAATATCTTTGATAAATTTGTTGGTCATATTATGATACGATCGATGGATCTGACAACTAAACGTCAATTTGAATCCAAATTGCCCGGTGAAGAGATTCCAGAATTGGATTCAATTTTCGAGTTTCTGAGAAATCAAACGCGAATTTTAGAAATGTTATCTCCACATACTATAAAAGAGAAAAAAGGTTCGTTTAAAACGTTGTTATCTGCCAATAAGAATGATAATAACCTTCATTGTCCATTATGTAAAGGTGCACATTTTCTTTACAAATGTGCATCTTTTACATCTTTAAGTCCCCATCAAAGGAGGGACAAAATTAAAACTTTGAACCGTTGTTTCAATTGTTTGAAACAACACCATGTAAAAGATTGTGTATCAAAATTCACATGCCAGGTTTGTAATAAAAAACACCATTCAATGTTGCACATTGCCGCCGAACCATCGGGCGAAAATGAATTTAATAATTCAAGTGCAACCCTGGCCGCAACAACGATTCCGAGCGTTTCTACTGTTTTGTTAGGAACTGTACAACTTGAGGTCCGAAATCAATATAATGATTATATACCTATCCGCGCCGTCGTAGATTGTGGGAGTCAAGTCTCTCTGATTACGGAAAGATGTGCTCAACTTTTGGGTTTGTCAATTAAAAAACATCGTATTTCACTGAACGGTTTAGGAAATTCTAGTATAAATTCTTGTCATGGAAAAACAAAATGTTTTATAAAACCTCGAAATAAAAAAGGGCCTATTCTTCAATGTCAAACTGTCGTGATTACAGAAATCACTTCTAATCATCCGTCATATGATTTACCATCGAGTGGAACGTCACAATTTAAAAATTTAAAATTAGCTGATGAATCATATTACAAGTCGGGCAAAATAGACCTTTTGTTAGGAGCTGACGTATACTTGGATATATTTAATAGTGGCCATGAAATAATTCACGGCTCTCCATGTGCTGTAAACAGTGTATTCGGTTACATTATAATGGGGAAGATGGAAAATTCGTCATTTCAAACGCCTTCGTCTTTATTTGTTGAAACAAATTCGTTAAGCAATACTCTTAGAAAATTTTGGGAAATTGAAGAAACACCTTCAATTGTGACGAGTAATCCGGACGACGAATTAGCCGAAACAATGTACGCTTCGAATCACTATCGAGAATGTGATGGTAGATATGTTGTACCATTATTAACAAAATCTGAAATTATGCCTTCTCAAAATTCCTTAAAACTTGCGGAATCGCGATTGAACAAACTAGAAATTCGTTTTAAAAGGGATCCCATGTTAGCAATTAATTATGGAAATTTTATACAAGAATATGAGGGTCTGGGACACATGACACGGGTACCTCGGAATTTAGATGCATTCTATTTACCTCATCATTGTGTTTTGAATCCTGACAGTAAAACTACAAAACTACGTGTGGTTTTTGATGGGTCGGCAAAAACCCAACCAAATAACTTATCTCTAAATGACTTATTATTGAACGGTCCAAAATTGCAAACTGAAATTCCACGTATGATTTTAAATTTTCGTTTTCATAAGTATGTATTTACAGCTGATATTTGTAAGATGTATAGGCAAATATTAATTATTCCATCTCAGCGTAAATTCCAAAATATTTTGTGGAGAGAATCTCAGAATGAACCGGTTATTGATTTCGAGTTACAAACTGTAACGTACGGGTTGTCTAGTTCACCATTCTTGGCCATTCGTACCCTTCGCCAGCTAGCACAAGATGAAGGATCAAAGTATCCTGACGCTGCCAAGGTTCTATGCGATGATTTTTATGTAGATGATTTGGTAACAGGGACAGAAACGATTAGCACAGCCCTCAGACTAAAACAAGATATCATTGGATTGTTAAATCTTGGGAAATTAGAACTTAGTAAATGGCAATCTAATACACCGTCACTTTTGGATCACGTTTCGCAAGAGCACCAGCAAGATGGTCATTCTTTTGATAACGCCGGAACTGATCAAATTGTTAAAATATTAGGCATTCAGTGGAGTCTAACGACTGATAATTTTACCTACAAGGTCGATCTACCTTCAAATAAGATATGCACAAAAAGAACAATTTTATCAACGGTAGCTCGTTTATTCGACCCACTTGGGATCATCACCCCAGTGACATTTTTCGCAAAATGTCTATTACAGGAACTATGGAAGTTAGGTGTCGATTGGGACGATCGTGATGTTCCACCACATATTCATAATACGTGGAGTAAATTTGTAAGTCAACTTTCATTACTTCGAACATTGAATATTCCTAGATATTACAACACGGTGATGACAAGTCGTCTTTTCCTCGTAGGGTTCTGTGACGCTTCACAATTGGGTTATTCTGCAGTGGTATATTTATTAGAGCGTAATAGCAATACCACTCACATCTTAATGGGAAAATCGAAGGTCGCTCCTTTGAAAACCCTGTCAATTCCACGACTAGAATTATGTGGGGCCGTTCTTCTCACGAAACTTGTAAAGTATATTATGTCATCTGTAAAGTTTGCCGAACAAATAGAAAACGTTTTTCTATTTACAGATTCGACTATTGTACTAGCGTGGCTAAAAACGCCGCCATATTTATTGAAAACATTTGTCGCTAATAGGGTTGTACAAATACTGGAAAATACACCAAATGCTGTTTGGAAGCATGTTGTCTCGGAGGAAAATTGTGCCGATTCTGGTTCAAGAGGGCTTTTCCCAGCAGACATTATATCACACCCTTTGTGGTTTACGGGACCAAAATGGCTTCACCAACCAATAGCACTCTGGCCTTGTTCAGCTGTGTACAATCAATCTGACGGAGAAATACCAGAACTCAAAACATGCAACCTTAAAACGTTTGTATCATCTCAAATAGTACCTAATTCGATTATTAGTAAATATTCTTCATTTTATAAATTGCAACGCGTCGTCGCTTGGATAATGCGTTTCGTAAATAATTGTCAGAAACGTCCTGGTAGTGGAAATTCAAACTCGACTTATCTAAGTTCTCGCGAATTAAATGATTCGCTTATGAAAATCGTACGCATTGAACAGGAAACGTATTTTTCTGTTGATATACGTAATATGCGAAATGGCAGTCCATGTTCAACGCAAATTCAAAACTTGAGACCGTTTCTTGATAGCCACGGTATTATCAGGGTGGGCGGTCGACTCAAGTATTCAAATTTGTCATTTGAAAGTAAATTTCCGATCTTACTTCCGAAAATCTGTCATTTAGCTTATTTAATTATAGATTATTATCATAAACTATATCTTCATGTTGGGCCACGAAGCCTTCAATTCACTATTCAGCGTAAATTTTGGATAGTGGCTGCACGGAATAAAATTCGCTCACAACTGTCGAAATGCATTGTCTGCTATAAAATGAAATCTTCGGTGCTACCTCCCCTAATGGGTGATTTACCTCCCTCTCGAGTGCAACAAAGCCGTGCTTTTTCTCGAGTTGGTGTAGATTTCGGAGGACCTTTCACCTTGAAAGATCACAAACGTAGGGGAGCAAAAACGTCAAGGGTTATTTATGTCTATTTGTATGTATGGCGACGAAAGCAGTTCATTTAGAGATCGTGTCTGATTTATCTTCTGAAGCATTTATTGCAGCCCTTAGCCGGTTTACAGATCGTCGAGGGTTATGTTCTGAAATCATAAGCGATAACGGAACCAATTTCGTCGGTGCAAATCGGTACCTACTCGGTATAAATAAATTCTTGGCATCACAGCGTGATGTTATATCTAATCATCTAATTCAGAGCGGCATTATTTGGTCTTTTAACCCTCCAGCAAGTCCTCATTTCGGAGGCTTATTTGAGGCAGGGATAAAATCTGTAAAATACCATTTAAAACTTGTGATAGGTGAGACCGTTCTAACTTATGAAGAATTTGCAACAGTTCTCACTAGAATTGAGGCCATCCTCAACTCCCGCCCTTTGTGTTCAATGAGCTCAGACCCCGAGGATGTGAATGGACTCACCCCGGGCCACTTTTTAATCGGTGGATTCCTACTAGGTTTGCCTGAATATGACTTTCTTGACACCACGTCTAATCGTTTAAGTAGGTGGCAACATCTCCAAAAGATGTCGCAACATTTCTGGAAACGTTGGCATTTAGAATATTTAAATACGCTTCAACAACGATCAAAGTGGTGCAAAATTAATCCGAACATTAAATTAGGTCAATTAGTGTTAATAAAGGATGATCGTCTTCCACCGATGAAGTGGGTATTAGGACGAATTATCCACATTCATCCCGGTAAGGATGGAATAGTTAGGGTAGCTACTGTTAAAACTAAAACTGGTTCGTTGGTTCGACCAGTGATAAAGCTTTGCCCGTTACCGGAAGAATAAAATTATTATTAGTGATAATTCTTAAGATATACATCTAAAATAGAATACGTTTTCATTTTCCATATTTTTGTTGTGTTTTATTTTTTTTTTTATTTACCATTGGGATCTATATTTTTTTTGTTGTTGTTTAGATGTCTATACTCTAATTCTCGTTTTGTTTCTTACTCAGATTCTAGACCAAAGGAATATTACCAATTTTAAATATTTTTCAAAACCAAAATTTTTGTTATGGTCCAGGAACCATTCTTTGAAAAGTTATACTTAATTTAGTAAAAAGTTTTTTTTTTTTTATTGTTTTCTGCGAGGCATTACGGATACAACTTGAATGAACAATTTACCTATGTATATATTTAAATTTACCTTTTATTAAATTTTGTATCATAATTATTAATTCGTTCAAATTAGGTGGGCGGAAATGTTGGCACCTAGCATCGTGCTACCTACCTTTATATCCTTTGTAAAATTATTGTGGCCTATCTACCCAACTCCCCTCTCCTCTCCTCTCCTATGCCGACTTAGTTGAGTTAAAATATTCGTCCTGTCAACATCGTTTGATTACGGAGCCCCCTTTATCGACCGTGTCGAAAATTCAAAGCCACCGTGAGCTCGCGCGTGGTGAAATTTGTGAATTGTTGTGAACCAGCGCAAAGAAGGATTGAAAACCGTGGAAGAATAGAAAAGGGTAAGTCGGCATTCCGAACCTTTCCATTTCCTATCATTCCGCGTTGCGACGGTGCGTTTCCGTCCCCAACACTATTCAAAGAAGGTTTGCTGTATGCCCGACCGTTGAAATTTTCAACTTTAGTTTTCAAAGCTCCTTGGGTTTTCACGTTGGCATCGTTCCCTTGCAAGATATTATTATTACGAGAAAATTATTTATGAAGAGTAATCCTACTGTAGTACCTACTCGTAAAAAAGTTAATATAGATAAATAGCGATTTCTTGTTTTATGATCTCCATTTAATCGACGGTGGATAATCATGAACTGAAGTGTTGTAAGCTTTTATATAGCTGTGTTTTATATTTTTTATATTTAACATTTTATGTGTGAGTAATATGTAGCTCCCCTTTATATTACGCATGCCATACAACATACAACCATTTAAAGATTATTACCACCACAAATAAGGTAATTCACTCGCTTGCGTTTACCCTAATACATACTGCAACACAAACGTATTTAGAGACTTGATTTTTTATCATCGGCTTAAGTATTTTCTTTAAACCTCTCCCTCGTATTTTTTATTCTTATATTATCTTGCTTGGTTTAACATTATTTCATTTACGGTAGCACTCGTAGCCATTCTGAATAAACCTAGATCCTTTATGATAGATAGATTGGGGGCTCGATTTGAGTTTCTTTTTTATGTGAATACCGCACGAGAGTGCCAACTGCTACCAACCGTCTGGAGCTAGTGAGACTATGGCATCCCCAATCGGGGTATGTTGTGAGGCTCAAGGTAGTGGGGAGGGGAAAGAGATGGGGAAGAGGAATGTTTGAGAGTAACTGGCTATCAAGATATGGTCACCAAACACTGCTAAAGCCATTTCAAGCAACGTTTCAATTCTAAATGGTGGTCTTACACCAGGGCGATACTGAGAGTATCTTCAACTCTGGAACGTGCCGCAAGTATACTATGTATTATTTTTAATCAATAAATTAAGAAATAACATAAACTCATTAAATAAAATTTACCTTTGAACCTGCGACCTTCGAATTGCTAGCCGAGAAAGGCTCTCCCTCGACCACGCTGGCAGCCAAGCAAATGATTCAGATATCTGAAATAGTATTCCGAATTTTTATTGGTTTTGAAAGAATTTTAACATTATTTTTTAACATTTGCCCGTAAGAATTTCATCCACTCTTCGTTCTCAACTTCATTTTGTCTTTCGAGGGAAAGCCCTTTGTTGTTTTTCGCTACACGTGTAACTTCGTGTAAGGATCAACAATTGATATTTAATACAAGACGTGTTATGAACGATCATCGTGACGTGCCTTATTAGACCGCGTGTTTGACAGACGTGCTCGAAGCGTGGCCGGGCTAGGGTTACATAAAAAGGGATGGACGAGACAGGTCCATAACACAGGAGATGAGTGCAGCACCGCGGTTGGACGTGGGACCGTCTCGGTAGTGGTCTCGCTGATGATGACCGCAGAGCTTTTCTGTGCTCCGGGTCGATTATCTCAATTTCCCTGTTAACCCTCGTATAAAATGACGGAAAAATGATTTTTTTCCATTTAATTTTTGTTCTTTATTTTCCTATTTTTTTCGCTTATTGCTAATTGGAACATTATTAAAAGATATATTTTAACATGTAGTTATATCATTTTTTTGGAAATGATAAGTACCTATTAGGTAAATCATATCAGACAAGCTAGGTGCCATTTTTATGTATTTCTTTTGTCAACATTTTAGACTTAAATCTTTGACAGATAATAATAATAATGATCTGAATAATGTTTTTTAAAATTTACCGACGGTGTTCATTCGAATGGTAAATTTATATATATATATATATATATAATTACGTTTATAATTTTTTTTTTTGATTGACAATAATCCCGAGACAAATATTTTTCACGGGTCTGCGCTAGTTTATATGTTATAAAGAAAGGGATGCATTACGAAGACTAAATTAAATATTTAGCAGTGGAAGATAGGAACTAGGAAGGGTTGTGAACATTCGTCCATTCTGCTTGTTTCCATTCCTTTGAATTTCTTTATACTCCGATTCAAACGATACAAATATTGTTTAAAATTGTTTTAAACAGTATTTCACCTTATTTACCTTAGATAAATCACCTCCACCACCGACGCTTCCTTTTACCACCTCCGCTTCCTTCATCCTCAAAACATTTCATAGACTATATTCAACACAAAGAATCATCTAGTCTAAAAAGTATCACTGTGTATTAGAATTATTTATTTTATTATCAGCAAATCACTTCAATTCCTTCTCAATTCCACATTATTTTCCTAACAAAACGCTAAGTAATTTCTATTGATAAATTTTCAGTACTTATTAGGCGATTAGCGATTATGATCCCTATTGCTAATTAATTACCTGCCATAAATCCAGGATGTTATACCTAAGGTCTGTAAGGGTTAACTCCCATTCAACGTGGTATTATATTCCCATGCACCATTATGATAACATCTCAAGCATACGGAAATCATCTAACACTCGGTACATCATATCAGTTTACAGTGGTAATGAGGCAATAAGTATTTCTCATCCAGACAAGAATTATTATTGATTTATTACTTCACTTAAATTCTGATTTTAAACGGTAGATTAATGCTTGTAATCAAAATTATCCTATTGTACGGTACACCATGTAATTAAAATTTCTGCCTCTTGTTCCTTATGTCCCAACTGCCCGGTTCCAGGCTATGACATCCCCAATTTGTGGGTCGCGGATAGAGATGCCAAAGAAAAGTGTTGAAAAGTACCTATCCGCCTCTTCATATTATGAATAATTTCCCTAATTACAGCAATTACTTGTGAATAAATCGGCAATATTTTACTTTTCCCCCTGAACGCAACTAAACGGGGTAAATAATTTTGAATTATTTTGGATAATTGGCCCTAACAACTGCAAATTGGGCCGAAGCAATCTAAATTAAAAGAGGTTTAAAAATCTTAAAAAATTACCGTTTCTTCGAAAATCTCATATTTCTACACCAATATTAAGTTCTAACAACTCTGTACCAATTTGCGTGTTTTCTCAAAAATTTATTCTCATTATGTACCAATTTTGTAGGTTTAATTCGAATTCTTAAAATTATATGTCTCCCATTTACGTCCCTGATTCCTGATTCCTTCTATTCCGTTTCGGCAGACGCTACCGGCGCGCGCGGCGGAGCGGAGTCCCGATTCACCTCGCCCTCGCCAAGTCCGCCGGTATTTTATCCCCAGTACCGAGAAATCCTTTTACCAATCGAATCCTCATAATTCAGAAGGGCGATCGGCGCGATAGCTCCGCTTAGGAAGTCGCTCCGACCGGCAGCCGGGTAAATTGATAAGTAACAAGCATCACGATCGCAATTGTGCTATTTGCTATGATTGTTGGTGCAGACTGCAGACTGGACGGCACCCAACTGAGTTGATTCACCCTTCTGCGAGTAGGGAGAGTCGCTGCAGAGAAATAATCAGAACTCTTACAGTAAAAACTTTTAGTCATTAATGGACTTTTTTTTAACCTTTTACGAGCTCCGTGAGTGCTAGATCGGTACCTAGGCAACTTGTCTTTGGACCCAGTTCATGTACTGACGTGGACAATTAAAAAGGTATCAAAGCGTAATATATTCACCTCGTTCAGGAGTAGAAGATATTCGCGTGGCCATAGTAAGTGACCAATGTTCAGAATCGAAGCGTTGCTTGTAGTGACTTTAGCTACCGATATACCAATGTTTAGTTATTAAATTTAGCTTCAAAATAGCCAGGTAATTCCCAAACTTACCTTCCCTCTCTCCCTCCCTGGCATTCTTTCTTCAGAGGAAGCTACAAGCCAAAAATGTGTATATTCTTGGTATACCTTATATTGTAGGTAATAGGCATTAAAATCGCTTGACAAACGGAGTCTAGAAACGTTCGATTTCAAGCACAAAACTGGTTTTTTTATTTATTTTGTAAATAATTTTATGAGAAAGCAAAAAAGTTAATCAAGTGAAACTGTCACAGATAATCTTAGCTATAATACTGTATTTTCGAAAAGTTGTTTCCTTTACGCGTTAAAACATTTCTATTGAAAAAATATTTTTTTAGTAGTGTACATTTATATTTTTTATTGAGTAATTTATTTTTTTATTTGTATTCTACTCAAGCGAAACGATAGGAAAACCTTCAATTTATCTAAAGTATATTTTTTGGTATTCATAATGTACACCAATTCGTGGTAAAGATTAATCAAAATAGTGATTTAGCATTAAGTTTCGCCTTCAGTCTTACAACATACCTCGTAAATAGAGATGCTTTTGTTCAACTTCTACTGTCCCCAAGCAGATGGGCCTCGCGATAATACATTTTTTAATGCCTAATTTATAATATAAATGCTCTTCTGTTAGTAGAATCACGCGTGGCTTGTCCCCCCCCCACAACCAATTATAATTATTTGCTTGGTAAAATAATTCGGATTTAAATGTTTTAAAAATTGTTTTTATACCGGCTCCCCGTTTTAATGAACGTTTTGGCTACCTGTAGGTAGAAAAAATAAATTTGTAATAAATTGATACAAATGACATCGGTCTTAATTGGAAATAGATGAGAGTTTCAAAATACATATCCGTTCAAATTGTTTATTGGTTTCAGTTAGTCATTTAGAGACATCTTGATAAATGCCGAGCTTTTAACATAATGTGCGCTCCATTAAAATGACCATTTCCCTCAAAAGAGCCTTAGGAAATATTGAAAGCACGTGAACAGTCTGGGCTGTATCTCGCGCGTTTGTATATATTACTTTGACGTTATTCATACTTATTTTCTTACTGATTTGAAACGCTCGTGGCACTATTAGGTATTTGTGAACGTACTCAGTGGCTCAGTTAAAATATGGTTCCATTTAAGCTGTCGAATAAATCAATGAATATGTAAATTAATTTACTGATTTTACCATTCATAATAATGTACACACATTTGTTTCAGAACATGACTACCGCATTGCTCAAATGGGGGCTTTTTATTAATTGACTACATTTGTTAAGATTTCGAAAGATATCGGTGGATATTGTAATTGTGAATATTATACAGAGGCACCTAAAGGCAGCTTGCAGCAAATGTAAATTTCCCGTTCGTTGCGTTTAAAGGAACATTTCTGTTTTTACGATTTTCTTTTACAACCTTTCAAATAACTTGCGATCGTCAATTCCTAAGATATTCCGTTATTTAATTCTGTGGGCTAATACTTCAATTCATTCGTTTTTAGCATTGCATTGTATATGCTAGATACCTGCGCAGAATAAACTTCTTCTCTTATTGTTCCCTCCTGTAAAAATCTCTGCCACATTTCCTAGTCGATGTTAGATGCCTAGGTTCTAAAATCAGTAGTAAAACCGTAAGTCAGCTTAGAGACTCCGCTTACCAGCTAGTATTGAGTATGGATATGTAACCGTTTGATGATTTGCTTCATGTCGAAGTGGAATAAATTGTTTTTGATTATATCAAGATCTATTTGACGTCTCCGATTGTTTTCTCGTAATACTCACCTTTCAAATCAATAACAACTCTGTATTTCTTAACTTTTCCATAGTAAGCTTTGCCGCGTTGCCTAACTTGTGTAAATGATTACCACCATGGTTTGTAACAGATCGCAGTACGTATTTCCTATTGCTTATTGCCCATTGCTGTTCACTATTCTATGTACCATTGTGAAAGACGGCATATTCCGGTCAAAGAATGACACAACGAGTTATTACCGACCTATCTGTTTTTGTATCGGAGATATAATTTCAATCATCTATTTATTGTTTGTTCTGCTGTCGCGGTATGTGAGTTGGGAGTTATCTGATTGTCCTAGTTGGTATTATACCAGGAACCTCCAGTAAATTTATCCCACTCGTGACTGACATAGTTCATTTCGCTGGCACACTCTTCACTATCTACGGTGCTCAGAGGGCATTCTTTCCGATAATAACGCTCTGAGGAAATCGACACTTTTAGCGTTATGTTGAACTGCCACCTTTACATAACTCTCATTTTGAAATACTAGAACTACGATAATATTCAACTGTGTAAAATCAGAACTTTTATTTTTAAACAAGGTAATCTAAATAGGTACCCACCATTTGAACACAGTTGGTATTTACTGTTTGAGAACGGCTCGACTGCGAGTGTTTCCTAGGCTTCTTCTTTTCCTTAAAGAGACAGGGCCCAAACAGAAGCCCCAAAGATGACATGGGGAGTATGGTTTCCATCGTGGCCTCCTGTGTGGAGCTAATTTATATAAAATATGTGTTCGAAAGTGAATACTTATTTTTGTATTGTTCATCTCTTACAATCAGAACATTTTGAAATGAGAGCGAAAACTAAAAAACTAACATCCTAGGCGAAGAGTACTCTCAAATGATGCGCGCGCTGTAATAATAGTGGATGGTTTTTATCTCGTGCTAGCGTGATCTCCTGTCCGGGAACTGGTTTCCCGCATTTGGAGTTCCAGCTCCGTCCGTTATGAGATGAGCATCTCGGGTTCAGTAGGAGACCGTGGGGCAGAAGAAGTGTTCGCGGAAAAACACACGTTGTATATGGCGATGGGCACGTCCGTTTCGCTCTCCACGGCCGCCTGTCCGCTCTCATCCGTCAGCCGGAGACAGAATGTCCGTGTTATTATTCATTCTATAACGAACACACTGCACAAACCACACCGCACACTACACTGTCAACCAAGTAACTAGTAGAGACCAAAGTACTAGGCAAGGTTTTTCAATGTTACCATCTAAAATTCCAGGTCTTGTGCGCTACCTACTCAGAAACCAAATCAAACCCAAAGTAAGCCACTTTTATAGACGTTATTCAAGTAAACTCATGTTCAAAATTTTCTAAGATATTTCGACGTTTCAACTGATAAATTGTCTGCGATACTGATCGAGAATTTAACATAATATGATTGATACGACCTTGATTTTCGGAGTTTTGAACCATGGCGCGCTTTAACCTTTTTTCAGCGTTTTACACAATTTAACGGTGGCAAATTCTATTGCCGTTTTGTTCTTAGATTGCATCAATTCCTGATTTACTGAACATTTCCGTATTTGGTAAATATTTGGGATCGCTGGATGTTTTTTTAAAAATAAAACCTTTTCATTTACCTTAATTACTATAAAAGGCAACTATTTGCATTTGGGATATTTCATATGTTAACATTCTAATTTTTAATTACGTAAAATGGAAATTGTATGGGATGAAAACCATTTCTAATAATTTCTGTCAACAATATTTTCATATGTTGGTATTTCCGATAGTCCACGCGGGGCTAGAAGAAACGTTAGTACCATTTAATTCATGCATGTAAAGTAGCCACTATTTTGGCGTCCACTGGAAATTAAATTATATTAGGGTATTAAGGCAATTTTAAAAATATTTTTGTATGTAAAAAAACCTAACATAACCTAACCTAACCTAACCTATACCAACCTAACCTATACTTACCTAACCCAACCTATTCTAACCTAACCTATTCTAACCTAACCTAATCTATACTGACCTAACCTACAATAACCTTTTAAAAAATATATATATATTTTAAAAACATGCCTAATTTTTTTTTTTTCAATTTCCGCCAAAATAGTACCTACATAATTTGCATAGAGTAAATGGTGATAACATCTCTTCTAGCTACTCGTATAGTAAAAGGAATACCAACATAAGAAAATGTCATCAACAGAAATTATTTTGGCTGTCATCCCATACAATCCCATGTAAGGAAAGCGACTGTTCTTTTTACGTAAATATAAAAGAATGCTACAAAATCTCCCAAATGCAGAAAGTTTCCTGTTATAGTAATTAAAGTGAATCAAAAGATTTTATTAAAAAAATCGTATTGAGCGTGTCCAGCGAACCCGAATAATTACCCCATATTTTGTCGTTTAAACAAATTATGTGCGTTACCTGATTGTACAGGTCAGTTGTAACCTATAATTGCAAATTCTATTGTTGTTTTGTTCTTAGATTGCATCAATTCCTGAATTAGTAAACATTTCCATATTTTGTCGTTTAAAAACAAATCAGTGCGAAAACGAACGAGATTTTTACTAGATGATTAAACCACCGACTATAAAATCTTGTGTTCGTTTGGTTGCGATTCCCATTTCTTTAGCCAACGTTTCAAACATTGTTGAAATGTTGTTCAGTTCTACCGTGGCATCATCAACAGCTGTTGTAATCTCAGCTTAACTAAATTCACATCATTCTGTCTGATATAAGGTTTGGTGGCTGGAATTACTCCACCTGCGAGCACCTCTACAAGTCTACAACTCCGCACCTATGGCTTATAGCGTATGGCTTGTCATCCCATCAGCCGCGCACAGTTTGTCATAGCCTATCATTACTTCCCGTGAGCACGTTCTCCGTCACTTCGTACCGGGGATACCTAAACGATTTCATAAATTCCTTCGCGCCTCGCACTACTTCTTCCATAGCCATTTTTCATAGTACCTACTTACAAGTTTCACCTTTTTCGCTTGCGTGATTTGAATCACTCAGCGATGATCGCAGATGTAAAAATTCAATACAAAGTACGCTCATAACGAACTGGCACGCTAGATTCTTTTGCATTCCTATATCTGGTGTGGAAATTGCTCAGAATTCGCAGCGTTATTGCATTGAGCGGAATCAGAATTCGCAATGTTATTTCATTTTAACAAAGTTTTCTAGAAAATTTGCGGATTTCGGATTTTACGTAAACCTGCATTTCTGATGAAATTTGCTAATGTTGTATGTTATTTATAAGGTAGACTGTGTTCTTCGAATTTCGTGAAAGTTACGTGTCATCATAATTTAGTTCAACCTAAACCTTATCAACAATTTAGTAATTGGAAGTATTTATTTTATTTCTTCAATACTTGCTTTTTTCACAATTTCGCTCTGTGGCGGCGTTTTAATTAAATGAACACACTAGTCATATATTGAGATAAAACATTTGTTTATACTCACTAACGTACATAGTGAACTATGATATTATTTAAAAATAATTTAAAAAAAAACTATTAAATATTGTAAAAAATATGTAAATAAATAAATGTCTGTTTGAGTAACAGTTTTTTTTGTACTCGGAGAAAAATCAGTATTACAAATGTATTGCGAATCTATTCAAATTATTGGTAATCCGGTTAAAAACGGGCTTGCACGCCCTTAACGAATGAATTAGTAGGTTCATTTTATTTACGACTTAATATATTTCTAAAGCAAATGCAGGTCCACGAACACGTGTTTTGATATATAAGGAATTTACTGAAAGTTTATCAGGAAATGGCATGCAATCCCGTTTTTAACCGGATATCCAATACTTTTAAGAGATTCTTAATAAATTTGCAATGCTCATTTTTCTCCGTGTAAGTACGTTAGTTTGATTTTTGTTTTTTATTATTTTTTTTCTTTCCAGGGCAATTCTGATGAGTTACAAAAGTGCAGGTGCACGAACACGTGTTCCGATACATTAGGAATTTACCAAAAGTTTATTGAGAAACGGCTTGCAATCCCGTTTTAACCGAATTACCTTGAATTATTATTTGAACTATTATTTGAAGAGATTTTTTTATACATTAGCAATACTACAATAAGTACGTAGGTTTTATTTATGTTTTTTTTATCAATTTTTTTCTTAAATGGAACTTACGATAAATAAGTGTGAGATAATTGGTACAATTTTACATAAGCATTTTGATATCAAAATATAAGTTTCACATACAGTACAAAAAAAGAGAAAATAATCCAAGAAACAGACAAAAAGTTATTATTATAATTTAATTATTTTCATTGGTGTAGGTATACTAAAATGCTTTTAATTTTTAATGATTATGTTTTTCGTAGTTAATTATAAGAAATTTGTTTATATTTCCTATGGCGGCGCCTGAGATTGTTGTAGTTTATTAGCCTCGTCCCCCATTACAACTCGCAACACTCCCAGTTATTTGCATTTCTGTTTAATGAGACGTTACAAGAAAACAGCTCGATGAATAATTTGCTGTGTGTTTACATTTTTACTAATTTGCATGGCGAATCAATCATAAATTTAATTGTAAAAAGTATAACATGGTAATTGCGAACATTTAACTGTTTTTGTTGAACGTTTATGAACAATTTTACAGCGAAAGTAAGGCATTCCTTGACTAAAAACATGCTGCCAATTTTCGTGTTCTAATGCGACTCATTTCAATTAAATTTTCTTATGGAAGTTTACTATTTTTTTTTGTGTACTTAAAGAAAAGTGTATTTTGCAATATTGCAAAAAAAAACCTTTTTTAATTCATTGTAGTTAAGTTGCAGCAAGCGTCTGCAGAAGGCAACTAAAAACAATAATAAATGGTATAAAAGGAACGAAGCAACCGCAAACGGCGCGAAACTCTTGGCAATTTCGTCCTGTTTTTACGCACCCTAAGCTGGCGCAAGTCATCCCCAGATTGGGGATGACTTGCGCCAGCTTAGGGTCATCAACATTTTGTCGAGAGTACACCGTTACACGGGGTACGCAGAAGATCCAGGATCAAGATCGGCATCAAGGGTGAATTGGCCGGAATCCGGGACCGGGGTTCTGTCGCTACAGCGGGAAGGAAGACCTTGGAAGGTGATCGTGTCCGCAGCTGAAGGGAGACGGAGCCAGGAAAGGGTGCTGAGACGTTGGTGATTCACAGGCTCAGGGCAGGGGCTCGGAGCATAACCTCTGGAAGGGCTGAGATACGTATATTTTATTCAGCTTGTTTCAGTTCTTCTCCCAATGGAGGCGATTTGTAAGAATTTGGGGACGTTCTGTTACAGAACGGGAGACTGGTCATTGTTCAGGGAACGATTGGATCAGGCCCTCATTTTAAATGATGATAAGTTGTTGTCACCAGAACGCAAAAGAGCATTTTTGCTGAGTTGCCTCACGGAAGAAACTTTCTCTCTATTATGTGATTTATGTTTTCCAAAAAAGGTTTCTGTTTGTTCTTTTGAAGATTTATGTAAATTATTTGATTCACATTGCAAACCAGTTAAAAATATTTTTGAGTCTCGTGAATTATTTTATAAATGTAAACAGTTTCCTAGCGAATCCGTTAAAGATTACGCGGCTAGATTGAGAGGGTTAAGTTTATCTTGTAATTTTGAGCTGAGATTGGAACCATGTTTAAAGGACATATTCGTTATTGGGATTTTTAATGAAAAATTGAAACACAAGCTATTCGTAGAGGCAATCGATACTTCTTTTACGGATTGCATTAATCTAGCGGCGACGTGGGAACATGTTGTGGCTTTTAAAAAAGTAAATCCGAATTTAAATGTTGTTCATAAGGAAAGCGAGTATTTCCATAAATCCAGGAAAGATAGTCCTTCCAGGAATAAAAATTCAATGCGGAGTAAATCACCGGTTAATGGTACGTTAAAAACTTGTTTTTTGTGTGGAAAAAAAAATCATTTGCAAAGAGATTGCTGGAAAAAAATTTTGTGTAATCATTGTAACAAATCGGGTCATCCTAGTAATTTGTGTAAATACAATAAAAATTATGTAGGTACTAAAAATAAACGGTTGAATTCGGTGTTCGTGGTTAATAATAATGTGGGGCCGGAACCCACATATATAGATTTGTTAATTGGTAACATAATATTGCCGGCGTTGGTAGATACGGGGGCTGCGATTAACGCGATACCATATGAAGTGTATTTAAGATATTTTGTTTCTTACGATTTAGAAAAGTATAATGTTCATTTGTCAGGGTATGACGGAACGCAGTTAAATGTTTTAGGTAAAGTGAATTTAGAGGTGTCATTTTTAGGTAAAAGTGCGAAAATACAGTTCGTAATAATTAAAAATGGTAATTCTACAATAGTTGGTAGAGATTTTTTACAAGTTTTCGGTATCGGATTAAGTGGAATAAATTCTGTAAAATTCAGTGAGATTAATTGTGATAATCATCTTGTTTTTCGTGAAAGTTTAAAGAAGAAATATGCTCATGTTTTTTCAGAAAAATCGGGTAGGCTTAAAAATTATGAGGCAAACATTGAAGTTAATTCGGACTTTAGGCCAAAGTTTGTAAATCCGAGGCCATTACCTTTTAGTTTACGTGAGAAAGTAGAGATAGAGTTACAGAGAATGTTGCATGAAGACATTATTGAAAAGGTAGAAATAAGCGATATTGCAAGCCCGATTGTTGTTGTAAAAAAGAAAGACGCTTCAATTAGGATTTGTACTGATTTCAAAACAACATTGAATCCTATGTTAGCGAAGTTGAAATACCCACTACCTCGTATTGACGATTTAATTTCATCTCTGAATGGTGCAAAATATTTTGCTAAGATAGACTTACGAAATGCATTTGGACAAATTTCATTGAACGAAAAGTCTAGAAAATTATGTGTGATTAGTACGCATATAGGTTTATTTGCTTATAAAGTATTGCCTTTTGGCTTAAGCACGAGTCCGGCCATCTTTATGCAAGTCATTACGGCGATAGTTGGTGGACTTAGGAACGTTCGTGTATTTTTAGATGATCTACTTTTATTTGGGAATTCTAAAGAGGAATTATTTTCTATTTGTGAAGCAGTACTTAGCAAGCTAAGTGATTGCGGATTAACTATTAATGAAAATAAGTGTTCTTTTCTAGAAACAGAGATAGAATATTTAGGTTATAGAATTTCGCAGAAAGGAGTTATGCCTTTAGAAAATAAAATATATGCTATTACCCAAATGAGTGTACCGAAAAATGTTTCGGAACTTAGAAGTTTGCTGGGAGTTATTTCCTACTATAGGTCTTTTATACAGAATGTGTCAGGTATTTTGTCTCCTTTATACCAATTGTTGAAAAAAGGGATAAAATTTGTATGGTCTCAGGAATGCAATATTGCGTTTGAGCAAGTTAAGAAACTGCTGACGTCAGACAATATTTTGGTGCATTTTGACCCACAATTACCTATCAAGCTAATTACAGACGCGAGTGATATAGGTATATCTGCTATTATATGTCACGTATATGAGAATGGCATGGAAAGACCGATTGCATTCGCTAGCCGTTTATTGTCAAAAACGGAATTGAGGTATTCCATTCTAGATAAGGAAGCGTGTGCAATAATATTTGGATTAAAAAAATTCTTTCAATATTTATATGGTAATAAATTCGTTCTAACTTGTGATAATAAAGCTTTGGTACATATTTTGAACACTGAAAAACAAGTGCCAATACTAGCGGCAAATAGGCTACAGCGCTATGCGCTGATTTTACAAACATTTGACTATAATATAGAATATGTCAAGTCGGGTGAGAACAAAGCGGATTTCTTATCTAGGTTGCCGGTTAATAGTAATAATAATTTAAGTGATTGTATCGACGAGGTCGACGGTAGCGAATATTTCTTAAATTATATTGGTAGTCTGAACGTTGATAAGATTGAATCGGATTTTTTAAATATAATTGAGGCGGAATCGACAATTTCAAAAGAAACGATGAAGCAGTTTTCGATTAAAGATGTAAACATAGCAACCATTATTGGGTTCGTAATCAATGGTTGGCCGGATAAAAAGTTTTTAAAGGATGACTTGTTAAAATTCTGGTATTTTAGAAATAAATTATCGACTTATGACTCGTGTTTATTTTATAATAATAAATTTGTGGTTCCGAGGGAATTAAGGGAAATCATATTGAATTTCATACATCAATCGCATTTAGGTATTGTTAAATCTAAAAATCTTGCTCGAAATTATTTTTTTTGGTTAGGGATGAACTCAGAGGTAGAAGCAACTGTGAAGCAGTGCGTTCGATGCTTGGAGTGTTTACCCACTCCATGTAAAGTTGAGTTACAGCCGTGGCCAATCAGTGGATTAATATGGAATAGATTGCATATTGATTTCATGGGACCTTTTGGTGGTTACAATTTTTTGATAATCGTTGATGCAACTACAAAATGGATAGACTGTCACATCGTAAATAAAGTAGATTCGTTTTGTACAATAAAAGTTTTGAAAAGATTATTTTCTAATTTCGGAATTCCGGAGCAGGTAGTAAGTGACAATGGTACAGCGTTCACTTCAACAGTTTTTAAGGAATTTTGTCATAATTTTAATATTAAATCGTTGACATCTCCTGTCAACCATCCAGCTTCTAACGGACTTGCCGAAAATGGGGTTAAAACGGTAAAGAATTTTTTAAAAAAAATTATGATAAATAATAAATTGCCTGCTGATTTTGAGGATAAACTTTTAACATTTTTGGTTGATATTAGGAATACGCCTTCTATGTCTACGGGGATTGAACCTAGTAAATTAATTTTGGGAAGGAAAATTAGATCAATTTTTAATACAATCATTCCAATATTAGATAATGTTGAAGGTCAAGGTTTTAAAGGGATTGATAACACGATTAAAGATAAGATGTTATTGAGTCAGCAAAAACAAAAAAAGTATTATAGAGGAAAAAAAATTAAAAAGTACTTTGATGTTGGATCTAAAGTTTTAACCAGGGATTTGAGAAGTGATAAAAACAAATGGATTTTAGGAGAAATTTATAAAAGATTGGGGAATAGGGTTTATTTAGTAAAAATTATGTCTACAGGACAAGTGTGGAAACGCCACCATGATCAAATTTCAGAGAGGAAGGTTAGGTGGGGGGAGAGTGACAGGTCTGATGATTTGCTGGACCTGGGTCCACTCTCGGACGTGGACATGACCAAGTTTCCTAATTCCCCTGATTTTTGCAGGTCACCTACACCATGGGAGGGGAGGTTACGCCCTCGAGGACAACGCCCATGCTACACCGAATGAAGAGTCAAGAACATACATAATTACATATAAATTGGAAATTAAATACATAATGGAAATAATTAAATATATTTGGCTTATATAAATTTGTAAAAATAAAAAGATGTAATTATGATTTAAGTGTGGGGGTGTGGTGTATGTGTGTAAGGGGGACAGCATGAGAGCGAGACAGCGAGTACGAGACGTATATAAGAGATCGTATGAGCGGGAATGAGCCTCTCAGTCCAGAACCGTGATAGTCTTCTTACAAATAAATATTATAATACAAGCATTGTTATTATTGAGTATGTAGAGTTAACATACGTCACAAAGATGCTTTTGCAAATGGCGTCTTATGCCATCTGTGAAGTAAACATAAGCAGAAATCGCGTTGACAAACCGTGGATTCTCGTCGAGAATGCGGAATAAGAAGAATCAGGAGTAGAGTTTTAAAATCCCGCGGGATTCCGGGATAGAAATCCGAAATCTCGCGCGCTTTGTAGATTCTTTTGTACAAGTAATATTTTAAGAAAACATTGAAAAGGTAACATTATAAGCATTTTAAGAAGACTTGGATAAAAAAGTTTCTAAAAATATAGAACACAGTCATTTCAGATCACCCATCTTTGGTACTAGTAATATAATAAGACGTTCAAAATGCAACATTATAATTATTTTAAGACGACTTTGATAAAAAGATATTATTGTAAAAACTTTGCAGGCACTGACTTCTGGGCATTCCGATGCTTGCGTATCTCGTGATTCGCTCCTTGCGTATAACGTGATTTTCAACTCGCAAGCACGTGTAATTCAAAACATCATATTTAGGTTTGTTACTTCAACCCCGCAAATGAAAATCCCGCAAATCCACGACATCAAATATTGCTGAAATCTCAAATGAAATGGAATGCAAACCCTACTTAGGAAATTGAGTATTAGTAAACATGCCGAGAAAAAAATGTTATTGAGGCAATAATATTAGTTCGTTTAGAATATGCAATATGTTTTATTTTATCAATAGAATCGTTAGCCGATAACATTCTCAAAAATTTTAGACGATACCTTTGTTATTTTTTATTTATGTGTTTCGTGTGTTACAGTACCACCATCTTTCTAATTTCACCCGATTAAAATAAATACAGGTAGATACACTGTAATTCCACACATCGCTCTCCAAATTGCATTAAATTTCTTTTCATCCAACATCGAAGGTTGCATTTAAGTTCAAAATGGTGTCACACATGAAAGTTATAATTTCTTATCTGCATTTAAGTACCCACGACAATCGTGCTTAATATGCGGAATTATGGCGCACATTTTGATTATGGAACTCTCAATTATAAAAATGGTGCTCTAGAATGCGGCACTTCCGGAAGTTGGTTGACAATCGGGTTCCCGCCTTGGCTCGTGGCGGCCGGAAGTACCTACCCCCATCCATTGCACGGTTGCGCGGGAATGGCTGCCTTTCATTACTTCTCCATTCATATGCATATTCCGCACCATAAAGGCTCGCTCCGCGTATACATTTATCTCCTACATTTCTATTTAAACCCTATCTCTCAGATGTCTGTCTACCTTATCTGTTCAGCCATTGTTAATTTGTTAACGGCCAACGCGAAATGTATTATTTTATAATATTATACATTTTTATGCCGAGGATTGGCAATAAACCTAATCGCTATTTTTATCTAGTGACGTCAATTTCAAGGAAAAATATAGTTATGAAGTTAATTTCAAACCTACACAGAGAAAAATGAGTGTCGCTTATTTATTAAGAATCTCTTCAAATTATTGGTTATTCGGTTAAAACCGGGATTGCAGGCCGTTTCCTGTCGTTTCTTGGTCGAATATATCATGATAATATATTCGTTTTTGACTAAAAGTTTATCAGGAAACCTATTAATTCATTCATTAAGGGCCTGAAATCCTGTTTTCGTTACCGGTTTACCAATAATTTGAAGAGGTTCTTAATTGATTTAAAAAAATTATCTTCTCCGAATAATATCAAATCCAATTTTTTTTCCTATATCATTTTTATTCATAATCGCAAATATGGAGCACAAAACTATCTTTTCCTGTCTTAAATTTCGAGTTCAACGCTTTTTTTTACAGCCAGCAAGGTCATTTCCATTTTTTAAATGTGAAACCGCACAAGAGGCCCAACTTCTGTGGGGGAAAAAGGTGGGGGAGTACCTAGCTATTCAGATCTGGTCACCAAATACGGCCAAAGCCGTTTCAAGCTACATAATTTAATTTCTGAATGGTGGTCTTACACCAGGGCGATACTGAGAGTATATTCCACTGTGGAACGTACCGCATATATACTATATCTTATTTTAAATGAGCATTTTGTGAAATAAAAAAATTTTATCAATTAAAATTTACTTGCGCACGCCGGGATTTGAACCCGCCACCTTCAGCTGTCCGTCACTGTGATATATTAAACATTTAAATATCCATTATTTAACTGTAAAAAGAGTTCAAATTGATAAAGCTCAGACGAAGTCAGGTAGTATTCGTAGTAAATTATAATTTTGTCATTTGACATCTAATCCGCTTGTTTACAGGAAATAAGAAAATTATATTGATAAAGCAAACATAATCATAATTTGTTTAGTAGTATTGAATCTAATTGTGGTGGATGTTCATAAACATTTTACCGGCCTACTACTACTACTAATAATCCCAAATATAGGGTTTTCCAATAAGAGGTGTTATTTTGAATAGCCCGCTATTTCGGTAGATGTTACTTTTGAAGCTGTCATTTTTTGACATTTGACAAGTAGAAACTACGCCATTAATAAAAATGGAATGATACACGCTTCAACAACGCATTGCAATTATTAAAATTCACTTGAGTGAATCAAATGCAAATCATCTTGAGTGATGAGGCCCATTTCCACCTCGGTGACTTCGTCAACAAGCAAAATTGTCGCATCTGGGGCTCGGAAAAGCCAAGAGTTATTGTTGAAAAGCCTCTCTATCTTCAACGTGTGACTGTTTGGTGCGGTTTATGGTCCGGCGGAGACATTGTACCTTATTTTTTCGAAAATGAGGCTGGAGCAACAGTTACGGTGAATGGATTGCGCTATCGAGAGATGATTAATGATTTTTTATGGCCGGAATTGGATGGTATTGATTTGGAAAACGTTTACTTTTAACAAGACGGCGCAACGTGCCACACAAGCAACGAAAGCATTGATCTTTTACGATTGAATATCAAAATAACACCTCTTATTGAAAAACCCTGTATATGCGCAGTTTTTCTTTAACAACAAAACATTACGTTATGAAATAGTTTTAGTCTTCAAATTCCTTTAAAGTTTCTGTGCTAAACGGCCATTAAATAACTATCAATCATCGGCGGTCAGGTGTCAGGTGGCAGTGTCCTAAAAAGGCTAACAATGACATAATGTATTGCAAGTGCCACAAAAATACAACAGCGCTGTGAAACTAGACAAATTAGCGCACGCTGCACAAAAAATGTCGACTGTCGTGTCGTCAATTATAAATTTTTGAATTTTCTTAATTTAATTTTTTTTGTAATTTATTTATTTATTTAAAAAATAGTGTGATACAATAAAATCCGCATTAGCCGCTCATCGTATTCCTGTGCCGAGATTTGCAGCTTTACAATTGTAGAAATAAAAAGAATAGATACATATAATATAACATAAAAAATATAAACTAAATAAAATTATTGAAATTTAAATAACAGCTGGGAAGTACATTTATTGTTGGCAACAATAACATTCTACTGTAAACTAAATAAGTACTACAAAGTACATGTGGTGGCTTATCAGCCACAATCATATAGTATAACCATACTGAAAATGACAATAGGGATAATATAAATAATTATTAACAAAAAAATAACAGTATGTTAATGAAAATTAAAATATGTCAATTCTAAAAGGTAAGTCATAATAAGTAAATTATTATAATTGATTAGATTTATTAATAAATTAATTAGTCAAGTAACTCAAAGTAACTTGGAAAAAAATAAAGTAGATTTAAAGTGTTGAGATTGATACATAGGTAGATGATAAGTTCTGTTAGATTTATTTATTTGGCTGTTACGCATTCTGAAGATATTTATAATTACGTGATTTTAATGTGAAGTTAAAAACTAAGTATGTATCTACCTAGTCAATATTATTGTATATGATATATAATCTGTACTTACGTTCTGTTACGTACTACAATATGATGTAACGCTTTCTTCTCAGGAGTCTTCTTCGCGAGATTTACAATCATTTTGGCTCACTTCTATGTCAACTTTTTTTTCCTTAGATCAGTGTTTCTCAACCTTATTTGCCCCATACCCCACAGCATGCACTCCATGTCCCCTACCATAATTTTATGGTTACTAAAATGTTGTACCCCTTCCTCAAATAATGTGAAAGAAAGACATTTCATTAAAATCCCAGAAGACTTGTTACATTACAATAAATGTGAATATTTGCTATTTGCCTTTGTCCTAATTTTCAAGGTAATTAAGAATATCATTAAAATTTGTGGAAGATATAGTTTATTTTTCTGATTGTGATTCTGATAATTATACAAAAAAGTGTAGTTTTAATTCTTAGTTATTGATTTTAAAAACGATCATAAACCGCACATTCAGTAACTGTTCCAATTGGCTACAACGTCATTATGACATAGAAAACGCCACGATCGTGTCGTTTTGGCGGCAAATCGAAAATGGCACATTTTAAATCGAATAAAAGTCACCACACACCACTGCCCGCTAGTGGTTGTCGCATACCTACATAAGTAAATTTAATATATTACAGCCTCACTTTATGCGTCCATTGTCTAGTTCAGCTTTACACACAAAAGTGATTCATAAATATGCAGTTTTAATAATTATTGTCAAAACGGTTGGCAGGGATCGCCAACTGGGTGTTTACGATCAGCCTTCATGAGATGAAAAGATACGTTATGATACAGTAAAACCTCGTTCTTTCTGATTGAACAAAATTAAATCAAAAAATTAATAACAAATTGGAAGAAAAGCATAGATCATAATATGAATGTTCTGCATTGTCTTTAGAAGAGTATATTTATTATATTTTTTCGAAAAAGACTTTCTAAGATCCTATTTCGAGATGAATATAAATTTATGTCTCAAGTCTTCTAACGATTGGAATCCAGAGTGGAAGATACTACCAGTATCGCCCTGGTGTAAGACCACCATTCAGAATTGAAACGTTGCTCCAAATGGCTTTATCCGTGTTTATTGACTAGATCTGAATAGCCAGGTACTTCCCCACCTTCCTCTTTCCCTTCCCCACTTAGCTTCAGCCTCACAACATCCCCCAATTGGGGATGCCATAGTCTCACTGGCTCCAGACGGGAGCAGTTGGGACTCTTGTGAGGTATTCACTATAAAAAAAAAAAAAAAACGATTAGGTAGGTACTAAGTATGTACATACAGGGATTCCAACAAGATGGATTGCTAATTTTTGTGCCTATAAGAAAGATTTTTCAAACTTGTGTTTTGTCTTTATTTTGGTGTGGCTGTTTGAGGTAGGTACCCCTGTTAACAAACGCAAACCTTTATTATTTCAACCATTTGGCGTTTGCCCTTTGCGGTTTGTGAAAGTGTCAGTAGGTACAATCTGTCTTCTTCACATTTCGTTCCCTCAAGCTCGTAAATTACTTTCAAATTATATCTTTGTAATCTCTCTTGAAGTATGCCAATAAATTTGAAATAATCCGTTCACAAAACGTTTTTGGCATTAAAATAGTTTTTTATTATTGTGACCGTGAAAACCATTCATGGCATTCATATATGAAATAAATTGTTAAGTGGGTACTTTACCAGAGTCGAGGTTAGGCGATATTATCGTGGCTGACCTATCGGAACATAATGAACTAAGAAATTCATTTATGTGGGAAAATATTTACTTCCCGAACACATTAACAAACGCATTATACATTCTAAACAATGGGCAATCACGTCTGGGAGGACGTAGGATGGAAAATATGTCTCAAAAACATTGAAGATGAGATGGTACGTTATCCACCCATCGCTTTATTCTTTTATGGTGGTAAATTGTGGTAACCATAAAAGGATTTTGGATTCAAGGCGCTTTATCTCCACAAAACTTATAACCTTTGGTCATTCGCTTAGTGTATTTCACAAGCTGCATAAAAAAAAATGTGAAAACACTTCAGGAATATAGGTAAGTATTTCATTTAGTCATAGTTAAGTGTTACTCAACTGACGAAGCAACAAACGGCAACCTTAAAGAGCAAGCAACTTTTGAGCAACCCTTTAATTATTCATTTTTCCGTTAAATTCGACAAGCCACCATATTGTTGGTTTCATATTTAGGGATGTTTATAAGTATTTTGAAAGATCAATCTCGCGTGTTGTTACCATCGCTGCCACATAGGCAGAGAAATACTATTCTAATTCATATAATGTTATATTATAATGTCTCAGACGAACGGGTTCTTTATTCATTCATGACATGGATGTAATTCATATGTTTTACTTGTATACCAATAATATGATTGTTGGTTTGCAGGTAAAGCAATTTGCAATAAATAACATAGATGTTTTACGTCTTATAGTCAATAATAATATATTAGATTTAATTATGTAAATGGCTAATTGATTATGCATTCATTTTATATCTCCTACAGTCTTACATATACTGATACAAAATACCCAAGATTTTTTTTTTAAATTTTAAAATAGCACATTGCATGTCCCACTTAAGACTATCAAACTGTTCTGGCTTTATGATGCCTAATCAAATCAACTATGCTCACCAATTTCCTCACCATCTAGAAGCGTTTTCGGGACTTCACATCATCGTGCAACGTTATAGCGCTATTTTGTAATGCCTTCTTGTATTCCATCAGTGCATACTTTCGCCTGGTATTTGGCGGGGTTACATTTGCACCTACCCGGAACGAAGGGCGTATGCATTTAATTTAAAAAAAATAGGTAATACGTCACATTGTTTGTTTAAAATATAAGATATGACAATAGTTTTCAAAGAAAGTGTATTAATGCCGTATGGTAGTAACTTTAAGTCAACAAAAATTAATTAAATTAACCTCAACTCCATACATAACATGCTCCCCGTTAAACCTTGAGTTTACCTTCTTCCTACTTCCTTTACTATCTTTTAGCTTTTAGCTGAGTAGTAAAACCAGTCGTATCAAAGCTTGCCTATTCCTGTCATATGCCAACGACTCCCAACTATTGTTTACTGCACCGTGAGTTACTCCTCAAGGAATCGATCTGGTACAAGAGCTCAGCCTAGCGGTACTCGAATAATAATTTATGTTTTTTTCCGAATTGTATGACGAGCTGCGTACATAATAAACGGGCGCATGGTAATATCATGTGATGGACGCATTGTTTGTTTAGTTTTGCATATTTATGAGAGGCTGTAGCTAGACTTTGAAAGGCTTAGTGCTTGGTTTGACGTACGACATTCAGAATATTATAATATGTGCCCACGTGCAGGAGCGTCCTAACGGTATTCCGATAAAAAAAAATATTTTAAAAATCCATCAAATTGTATTGATTATATTATTAATTTCCTCTCCAAAATTAAGTACCCTTGTCGCAAAGCTTACGACTTCAAACACCTGAATTAATAAAACGTGCCAAATAATAATATTTATTTTATTTATAATTTCGTAATATTATTCTGATGTTGATTTTGAGAAGACCGGTAAAACTAATTACTTTTTTATTTTTATCGTTTTTGATGTTGCTTTAAATGCCATTTAAGTCCACTTTGATTAAAATTATAATCGTGTTCCAATCCTGATGTTTGATGATTTTGACTTTTTTAACCTTTTACTACCGTAAACATGTAAAAAATAGCTTTTTTAAATATGGATTTCCATTTATTTAAACAGAATGGCTTCTTGTCCTGATGCTTTCAACTCAATACCTCGTGACGGGTGTGACATTGCTAACTAAAAATAGCATTTTAAGTTTTTTGTGAATATTCAATAATATTATTATTCAACTAGCTGTACCCCGCTATGTATTGCTGTGGCTCAGTCTGTGAAAAACTTTAAATAAAAACGGAGATCTACAAATTAAACATGGTATCAATAAATAAAAATAGTATAGACTTCCAAATTCCAAATAGGATATTCTGTGCATTTTTTTTAGGCGACACCTCACAAGTGTGCCCCTGTCTGTATAGTGTAAAGGCCGGGGAACTAAGTCGCTGGGCAGTGTTGTGGGACGGGTTAGGGTAGGGGCTGTAGGAAGGGATTTATTAAGGAGGAAGGAAATTTGCTGGTAGCTCGTTCCATATACGAGCCATCTTACACAAAAATGAGTGTAAGGGTATATATACATTTGCGAACCGAAACGCGAACCGTACCACGAATTACGGGAAAGGAACGAATCTGACAAGAAACAACGAAACTGCAAGCTGCGTTTCGCGTCATTTGCGGTTGCTTTGTTTTTTTTCCTATAAGTTGAGGTTCAGTTCGGACGTTCGGCTCGCGTATGTATATGTAGCATAAGGCGAAGCTTAATGCTAAATCACTATTTTGTTTAAGATTTATAACGAATTGGTTTACATTGTGAATTCCAAAAAATATGCTTTAGATAAATTTAACTTTTTCCTATCGTTTCGCTAGAGTAGAATACAAATAAAAAAATAAATTACTCAATAAAAAATATAAATGTAAACTACTAAAAAATTTTTTTTTTTCAATACAAATGTATGAACGCGTAAAGGAAACAACTTAAAAAAATACAGTATTATAACTAAGATTATTTGTGACAGTTTCACTTTGCTTTCTTATAAAATTTTTTACAAAATAAATAAAAACCAGTTTTGTGCTTGAAATCGAACGTTTCTAGACTCCGTTTGTCAAGCGATTTTAATGCCTATTACCTACAATATAAGGTATACCAAGAATATACACATTTTTGGCTTGTAGCTTCCTCATAAGAAGCGGCTCGTTCTCATGAAACCAACATCAACTTTTGATTTTGTATTTATACTCGAAGTTTGGAAAGAAGATTTTTTGAAAATGGTTATGTGTTCCTGAAGCTGGAAAGTTACCTTCTATATATTGCGAAAGGAAAGTTACGTCACTGTTAGGTCGTTGATTATTATAATTTATGTTGTACATTTTTCAAGAGAGGCATTTGACATTCCTCATTTTGTCAATTACGTGTTCCCTATTGAACCGCGCAATTTGTATTCACGGTGACTTTTTGTACGGCGCATTGTTTTAAGTTCTGAACAGCGGCGTGACCTATTGCCTGAATGGTAGGCAGATAGTATTATGATGAGTAATGTAGGTAATTGTTCAGGCGTTCCGTTACAAAAGGCACGGGCGACTAAAACAAATGGGTCGGCGAAATGCGAGAACGCTGCTCGACCACGCCTAATTACTTACGTGCGAACATTCATTTGTCACTAGTACGCATCCATAATACGTAATAATGTATGTAACATTTTTTTCGTAATACCTATTTGGTTAGATATTTTTGGTTTGGCGAATTCTTCATTCCAACAGCCAGGAGCCATTCCACAATAGGCCTGAGAGAATTTGTTTATTTGAGAATCGCTATACGCTTAATGAATGACCTTATACTATGTGAGGAAAATCACAAAATTTTATTGTTCAGGTGGAAGGTTAACCTTAAATTTTAAGATTTGATACTATAAGAGCTCCTCATATAGTATCTTTTTATCATCATTTTATATGGTGGCACGTGTTAAACTATTGTTTCTCGCTCTCGTAACTTCAGTTAAAACAAACAGTTGCAAATTTTCTTAGACGCGTTTTCTTAGAAGCGTATGAAACTCAAAATCACTGCGGCACATCGATTTTTTGTTTCCATACGTATTTCTTAAAAAATCCTTTCTGATGTTGGGCGCTATGTGAGGACCTCTAGAAACATGTAAAAAAATAGTTTTTTGTACATTTAAGGTTAACCACGCCACCTGCTGTAAACTCAGGTCAATAAAATAAAAAATCGCTCGGCCCTATTACTCAGCTTGGGAAATGTAATAATTTGTTTGAACGTAATGATTTCTTTTATTTGTAGTAAGGCAAAAAACTCTAAATAGTATAAAATAAAGTCCCTATCCACGTCTGTCTGTGGCCTTAGTTCTTCTAAATTAAGCAACGGATTTTGATTTGAGGTTTTCACTATCATTTAGAGAATTGCTCCCGTTTTCATATATGATACATGCATATTATATTTATAGAAAGTAGAGAAAAGGCGATGTTTTATAATCAAGTCGTAAACATATATTTTCGGGCATTACATTGACAACGCTGGCTAAACCTTAGGAGATACATCAAAATAATGTAGTACGGAATTGTATATTTTAAAAAGGCCTACAGAATATTCCGCAATGGTATATGTCTATTTCCTAAGGATAACCCCCCAGCAATGCCGGGTACATATCAGCTAGTAAAATTAAAAAACGCAACCTTCGTCGGTAAGTAGATCCCTTGGATGAGTGACATCTTTTCATATAAATCATAAGATCGTATTCCATTTTATAATTCTGATTTATTGACTTTATATGTTGTTTTATTGCACTAGAATACGCTCCATATTGATTTTCCAGAGGTTGAGCTAGAACTCGCACTGCGGAGGCCCAGAAAGCCACGATATTAAACCCTTGTTCCTATAATTGAATTTTATCTGCCACTTTTAAGAACTTGCAATTCCAAATAGCCCGTAAATGGTCTACGCTGTTTACCCACATATGAAGACTACCAGTGATGTTTTATAGGCATTATGCGGAATATGTTTCCATTTAAAATTATAATATTCTTTTTTTTTTTAACGTATTTGACAATAATTTTGTTAACACTACGCATTTCGTAATAACGGTTCTATTTTGGTAGGTTAAATTAGATTCTCGTGCATTATGTTCGGCACATGCAATTACCGACTGACAGCAAACAATTATTGCAACATTTTAGTAGTGTGAAGGTTTCGTATATCATGTTTTCCGTATCAAGCTAAACATATTATTTGCTGGCCGTAAATAAATGACCATTTCCAATAATTAACCAACTATCATTAAAAATGAACAATAATAAATTATCTCCCAATTAGTGAACGTTTTTCGATTTTGTATGAAGGTTCAATTTAAGCGGTAGACTTTTTAATAATAATAACACTCATGGACGATAAGAAGGATATTTTAATGTGGTTTGTGTTTGGATGACTCGGTAATAATGATTTTATTTTATTTTTCAGGCTAGCCGAAAGGTTTCAAAATGTGGATACCTCTTCGTGGCGCCCGGTTGGGATTTCTCCAACCCTCTCAACAGGACTAAGGTAAGAAAATATTTTTCAATCAACAACATATCTGTGGATCCGACAAATCTGTTTTCTTCCCAGACTGGTTGAAGCACATGTGCTCAATAGAAAATTTCCTTGGTTTCCGTGGTTTCTAAATTGTGGGTTATTATTAACTTCGTTGGTTAACAGTCTCGCATCAATATCTGATAGTATTAACACCGTAATGACATCTTCTGCCGTCTACTGGACTTCGTACATGGAGAAAAATAACTGATAAAAAATATTGATAATTTATTAAGAAACTCTTCAAATTATTCATAATCCAGTTAAAAACGGGATTCCAGGCCTTTAACGAATGAATAGTGCCTGATAAACTTCTAGTAAAATACCAAAATATCTTGATGTCGAAACACGTGTTTATAAAAAGGCAAACATTTTCGCATTTCATCATATTATTAAGACAAACGAAGGGAATAATTTGAAGAGATTCTTAATAAATTAGCAATACTCATTTTTCTCCGGGTATCAGCGCAAAAACGGTTCCGCCTTATTAAATTTTGCAAAAAAAATTGAGTCAATCAAAAAGATTTCGTAGATGTCATCTTCTGAACTTTCTGCGCAAAACCCGCAAAAAGATGAATCAAATAACTTCGCACGGTTCGTTGGAGTGGTCGAAACAATTATTGTGCTCAATCATAAACTTGTGCCTATTTTTCCATTGTTTCTAGTATGTTGGTTATTGTTAATAACATTGATTAAGAAATATGTATGATTGTGATTATGTATGATTATATATATATATATATATGTGATTATTATATATATGTGATTATGTATGATACGTTGATTAAGAAATATGTAATAGTATGTCTATAGGAGAATATTCTATACTTTCTGCACAAGCCCGCAAAAAGCAAGATATCCGTGAAATAAATACTAACTTCACATGTTTCGGTGGTCTGGTTGAAACGGTTGAACTCAATCGGAAACTCGTGCCCGCTTTACCGCGGTTCCTAACTTGTGGCTTATTGTTAATAGCATTGGTAAATAATCTCGCACATAAATTATTAAAGACCCGTAGGTGCACCTTGAAATCGAAATCTATCGGTATGTAACTTTCCTTTTTTCCGTCTTTATCACGACGCGATACAGATCGGCCGACGAATGTGAAATTGGCCTCGCCGTTTTCCATGGCATTGTCAAATAAGTTATAGATATCTTTGGACCTACGGTTGAGTGGTTCGCCTGTTAGTAGGCCAGCGCTCTCTGACGCGAAAGTAAATTGGTGGCAACGGGAGAAATAGATCGTGAAAGGAACAATAAGAAGAGACCGATTGTTATTGACTTTGCAGATATTCACGGAGACAGGCGTTGGGAGGTGATCGGAAGGCGGCACCGGTGGCCGGACCAAGAGCGTGGTAACCGCCGCAGATGCCTTATCCGAGTGTATTATCAAAAATAGAACTCGCACTTTTTTTGCAAGCCAATTTCTCTTATTATTTTACGATTGTATACCAATTCAGAATAGGTACCTTTGATATCTCTCTTTTTATTTCTGTCGCGTGCAACGAAGCTATGAAATATCCTTTCTTGATATTTATAAAATAACAAGACCGGATGCTATTTTTTATGTGTATAAACCACACTGCCGGTGATACTGTCATTCCCGATTGGGGTATGTTGCTAGGCAGTAGGTAGTTGGGAAGAAGATGGGGAGAGGAAGGTGGGGAAGTACCTGGCTAATCAAATCTGATCACCGACTGCTAAAGCCATTTTAAACTCGGTTGGATTCTGAATGGTGGTCTATCACCAGGGAGATATAGTCAGTATCAAATATAGGTCTATCATATTATTTTTAGTGAATTAATTATTATTATTATTATTATTATGTAATTGAAAAAAAAATTACTTGAAAATTAAATTTAAAAAATAATGATTAATTTCCATAACCTCTTTATTGCTGGTCGAGAATCTTACTCGACCACGGAGGCCGTCAGAGAACATATTTTTAAATAATTTGTCGTACATGAATATTAGTATTTCACTGAGGCATTGCAGAAGTTACACGTAATTTATTTAGTAGGCTTTTGTCTATTGCAAATTTACTATTCACACGCAGGTGATTGATTTAATCGAAGGCTTGATTCACATAATGTTAGCAATATGTAAAAATACTCTTACCTTCAAATATATCGGTCGTCTTGCGATTTTACGTTTTATAATATGTATTCTACGTCCATTGAATATGTTCTCACGGATTTCTTTTTTAAGACAATCATCATTTCTATTCCATACATTCAAAATAATCTGGTTTATCTTATTGAACACACTTAAAATTTATTGATATTGAAATGCACGTGGCGAGATGTTATTATTAAAGTTCCCATGTTATTACAGTCGGATTTGTCATTACCAGTGAAAGCTTTTTGGGTCGAATCCAATCTTTCATTCATGTGCTATAAAAATAAACGATTGTGGTATAAGAACATAATGGCGGGCGTACTGAAATCGAGTGCGCTACTATTATTATTTGCTTTCGTTTTTATGTGAAAACCATTTATGTCCATTTTGTGTTCTATATTCGGAACAATTTATGTTTTATGCGGTTCACAGAAAAAGTGTTTCCGTCAAATTTGTGGCCGATTCGTTTTGATAGATATTCGTAATTTTTCTTGAATAATATTTGTTTGACCTCGTTTATAACAATAAAAGTGCCGGTTTCTAAATCGAACACTTATTAATTTATATTTAATATAGGTATAAGTAGTTTTACTATCCGGCATTGCCCTACATTTGAAAACTTTATTTTCTTATTGAACACGCGATATGATTGAAACAAATATCTTTACAGATGGCTTCATGGCTTCATAGCTCATGGCGGAAATTTATTTATTTGTTTTTTTTTTTTTTGTTTTTGTTCTCCATAAAAAGATTATGCACCAATATATTACTGGGAAGATTACAAATCTGAGGTACATGTAAGTATAAAAAGGTCATGGGTGCAATTTTATTGTTTTTTGACATGGGTCAAAAAGATAGTTGCTGAACTGTAAGTTACGTTAAAATGAGTTAGCAGGCTTAATAATTATGTTAACAGAAATTATGGACAGAAAAAGTTGTTCAAACACTGTTTTAGCTGCTCCAAATTTTTGCAGTGTAGGTATCTAAGATAGTGATTATTCCTCATTTCATAACTCTTTATAAATAGGTAAAAAAAAAAAAAAAAAAAAAATTTTTATAATTAACTCCACACCAAATAGGCTCAGGGGAAAATAATATCCCTCGCGACCTATGTCATCTTTAATGATGCTGTGTGGAGGTTTTTTTTTAGGAGAGTAATGAGTGAACATGTCACTTGGATACCTCCCATCCCCATGGTGGAGGAATGAAACACAGAGGCCGGCAAATCGTTCCACAGCTGAGCAACTCAAGAATGAGTCGTGAAAACAACAATATGTTGTCATTCACAGATTTATCTGCTTCTAAAATATTTACACTTGATGTTAAGATATCCTTACTTGGTTTAAGTAACTTTACTAGATGCTAATATACTTTCAGCAGATTTTAAGACTTTACTAGATGTATGTCCAATGATAGTCGTCTTAATCTTAAAACCGTATCACCGTTTAACTTAATCACAATAAAACACAGTGCAGTGCTGCAACGTGAGATGATTTGACCCCGGCATGAAAGCAAGTCAACAATCTTGTACCATCGCGACTTGAATAAATCTTTGTCACTTTGACAAACGGCTTGATGCACCTTACGGCAACCTAATGTGACATCTATCATATCTCTCGCGAATCCCCTTTAGCATCTTGACTTATTTCCGAGATTATGCATCATACCTTTGTCATGCTTATTTTGACAGCTCCATCTGCATATTTTTACATAGAGAAACAAACCCTTTAGTTCTCGTGTTTGTAAAAACGTAACTTTTGTTTTATTTTCATAAATTCTCAAGATGTTCAGATTGTTATAGTGTGGTATATATTTGTGATGTATTTATTTTTTGTACGATTTTATTTTTAGATTAATCTAAAATTATTTTTAGATTAATTATCTTAACTACCCAGAGCAAATAGGACTGAATTGTATTGTAAGTATTGTGAGACTGAAGAGAATGGGGATGTGAACGAGATGTGTATGAGGAAGATTGGAAGTCGGAAAGTACCTGACTATTCAGATCTCGTAACTAAACATAGCTTAAGCCTTGTCAAGCAACGCATACATTCTGGAATTATTGTTTTGATTATTACTGTTATAAAAATATGTAGGTATTATTTAATAGCTTCGTAATTATCTCTAGTTTCCTTAGCAACGCAACGGCGGGATTCAGAATACCTCTCCTAATGATCTATTCTCGGAATCCTCAGAGATCCTCATATTCAATTTTTATTGTAATTTTGTTGTGAGGCTACTGGCTACAACCTGCTATTTTTATCAAAGTTTTTATCCTTAATGATTCAGTTGAAATTAAGGATATCTTCAAGCGTTATTATTCTTGTGAAACAACTAAAAAAGGTTTTTGATACCGGGAACATACATTTATGAATTGATATTTTCGTTGTGTTTCAACTGTTCAATTATTCTGGCTTTAATAATCCTTGTGTACCTGTATCAAATTCCTTTGTCTGGACTAACATGTTTCTCCCATTGTTAATAATGATTCATAAAATATAAAAAAACGAAAAAAATTATTAAATTTCGAATAAAAATTTTGTAGATATGATTTAAGATTTAACGGCCAAAATTATTATCGTGATTAATTTTTGGGTTATTATGCCACGTTGAGCTTCCTCCTTATTTGGCTAACGTTTCGGACAGCAGCGATATGGTGTCCACCATCAGGACAGATGTGTAGATTGTGGTGAAGTGTGTTGCATTAATTGTTGGCTAATTTATTTTGCACTTAATATCACTCTCAACGGCGCGTATTTCTTTGTATCAAGCATGGTATAATTATTTTTTAACTAACTAACCATCTCGCCATTTACCCCAGGAGTAGGCAGAGGAGACAGACCGCCAAACACACACTCCTTGCCACATTCACATTCATACATCGTCTCATACATACTCTTCTATTATTCTGACTCTTGACATGGGCCGACTCGAGTATTTGATTCATTTGATCGTGCCATGTTTGCCACGTGCGTCCTCGACTTCTTCTACCATTCACATTTGCTTCATATATATTCTTCTTACACTCCTTTCTTAATTCATTCGCTCTATATGCCCAAACCGGTTCCATGATAACTCAACACAGTGACTATTACACTATGACTAACACCTTTAAAAAGTGATATAAAGTCATTAAAAACTAAAAAAAAAAAAAATTTAACCTAACCTACTTAACCCAGTTAATAAAGTTTTTGTTTCATCACTTTCCATGACTTTATATAACTTTTTAAAGATGGCCATCTGAGCGTCCTACTCATTACGCTTACATTAGCCTTGCATTATTTTTGGATCCCCACATTTCTCACCTGATCATACATGGTTTTACTACACATACGCCTCGGGGATCTCATTTCTACAGCATTCAGTCTACTTTAATACTTCCCCCGCCAGTTCCATGCCTCACTGCCATACATCATGGTAGGTACCAGCACTCCAATGTGGACTGCTAGCTTCGCTTCTTTGGACATTTTTTTTCTAGCGCCAACCGCGTTCTTCCCTGCATTAATGGAGTTATCTGCATTTACCCCTCTTTCAATATCTTTGTCAGCCTTCCGATCTCTCGTAAACATACTTCCTAAATTAAAAATAAAACAAATTAAAACATTGGCCTACGTAGATTCCACGCTCTATTGAGCTGCTTACGCATTCCCACAGCCGAGCCGTTTTTCAATTATTTACCAATCATCTTGAAAACGAACATTCGTTATAATATTAGAAGTAGTAGCGATTCCCCTCTAAACCAGTTCAGTCAGATGATATTACCTCTGTTCGTACACATTCCATCCCAATAGGCTGCCGGGATACATTGACCCTTGCCGGCGAGCTAACAAACTATCTCTAGTAAAAACAACATCTTTGCCTCTCTTATCGGGCTCGTGTTATCATTCCCGATTTGGCCCGACTCAAATTTTGTACAATTATTCCCTGGTAGGAATCTATCGATGACCCCGCGATCAATTATAACATGATCTGTTTTGAAATTTATTAAGCGGATAATTCTCTTTATTTTATTAATAACAAAAAAAATATGGATTTATAATACAGACTTATATAGGTTTTCCAATAAGAGGTGTTATTTTGAATAGCCCGCTATTTCGGTAGATGTTACTTTTGAAGCTGTCATTCTTTGACATTTGACAAGTAGAAACTACGCCATTAATAAAAATGGAACGATACACGCTTCACCAACGCATTGAAATTATTAAAATTCACTTGAGTGAATCAAATGCAAATCATATCGAGTGATGAGGCCCATTTCCACCTCGGTGGCTTCGTCAACAAGCAAAATTGTCGCATCTGGGGCTCGGAAAACCCAAGAGTTATTGTTGAAAAGCCTCTCTATCCTCAACGTGTGACTGTTTGGTGCGGATTATGGTCCGGCGGAGTCATTGGACCTTACTTTTTCGAAAATGAGGCTGGAGCAACAGTAACGATGAATGGGAGATGATTAATGATTTTTTATGGCTGGAATTGGATGGTATTGATCTGGACAACGTTTACTTTCAACAAGACGGCGCTACGTGCCATACAAGCAAGAAACCATTGATCTTTTACGATTGAATATCAAAATAACACCTCTTATTGGAAAACCCTGTACTACCCAATATTAGTTCTGTTGACTACAAAATTCCGGGCAGGAAAATCTGTGCAAATTTTTATGACGCTAGAGTTCGCTCGCCATTCGTGAGTTTCTGATGCTTTACCACACAGATTATCCATATATAGGCTTTATAATTGAAACAATCTTCAAAAAAGTAAATCAAATTTTGATCTCTGAAATTTAGTTTACATGATGGCAGAATTCACCGTTCAAACAGATAATTTAGCTTTGTGGTTAAGATAATGAATTAATTTTTACTTTGGACTGTGATTGGATTATTCTAATCTGTTCGGATTATAATTATGTTGGTGCATACATATTTGTAATTTATTTTTAATAATTATCAAAGATTACGATTCCGCACTCAGGTACATCCAAATGAAAGTAAAATCATAACTTATTTGCACGCCTCTCTATAATTTTATAACAATGATAAATGATTCCTCTTGCAATCATACAACCAAAATGTTTGCCAGTTTCGTGAGTCGTTGGACCTATTGTTTAAAACGATGTCTTCACACCCACAATAAAGTGATTTCTTTATTTGGTGAAATGCCAGAAAATATTCGCCGTGATAAGAATCATTTTATCAAAAGAAACGTGAATTGAAAAAGAACGGATCAAAAATATGCGTGACTCTAAAATATTGTGGTATTCTATATTGCGAGTATGTAGTATATACCAAGTTCACATCATGTTGGAATTCATGATGGAAATTGAATGATGCATCAATCTTGATCGCATTGCTTAGGGGTCATCTGCTGACAGCTTCGGTATGAAGCATCCCAAATACTCTATTTAACTAAGGAACTATTAACCATCCGAACAGACGGATTGCAATCTTTGGAACATTTTTGTTTTCTTCAGGGCAATCTTTATCTTGTAAATTGCAGCTTGGGAAAACTTAAATACACTCGCACCACTAACGTAAGTTTCGTAGCCTGTATGGTTTCTTCCTCTATCACTGTTTTGTTTTCGATCTTTCCCGGCTACTTTAGGTTGGAAAATCTGATAAAAAATGTTGGAACACAGACGAAAGGTGAGAATTCTGTGTATGTTCTACTGGTATCTCTTCTCTATATAAGGTTATATCTGTCTCCCCGATGCCTGGGCATGGTTGATATTTGTCTCATGAAAACGATCGTTTTTACGACTTTTTCTTGTGTTGAAAGCTCGGCTGTGGAACGACTAGACGGATTTCTTGTTTCTTCCCTTCTGATTTCCGAAACCTGAGTCTTTAAAGCCCAGATTAACTCTTCTATCTCCACAAAAGTCCCTCCTCACAGCTATCCCAAAAATTATATAGTTCCTGAAGGAAATCTCAAGCCTCGAGGTCTTCTGTGTGAATATACTTTTTTTAAACTCGTTTTATTTTGAAGTCGTGCCAAATCCCCAGTTGATACAACTAAACAGTTCACAGTAAAACGTATAGATTTGCCCTGCAACTATCACCGACATGGATGGCACTCGGCACGATCCCAGCGGGTTCTATAACCGTATTCTGTTTCACACACGTTTCATTTTTAACATCTTTATAACTCTGATGTATATATATACATAAGATCATATTTCACTCTTAGCGCCGCATAAGGCAAACGAGTCATTGCATCAAGTAACTTGAACGTGTAGGTACTTTATTAGGCAAATCTGTTAATAAAAATGATTTCAGACATTTTTAAAATTATGCTTTATGACTAAGCGATAAAATAACTATAATCTTCAAATAAATAATTAACAGTATGTATATGATTACTTATTGATTACGTGTTTTCAAAGAAGTGCGACTTTTAGTGGAAGTATGATTATTGGGATGTTATTATCGATAAAGTCGATAAGGAATCAATTTCGATAAAAACATGTTTACTTACTGCAGCGGCGTGATAAAAAGATAAGATGTAGGTACAAAGAATTATCACGAATTTTTCACTAATTGGAATTTTTGAAAGCCTTTATGTGCACAAATTGTACAACAGCCGATCGGGGCTAATGTAAATAATCAGAAATTAACTTTATGATTTTGAACCTAAACCTAAATCAACAAAGATCACGTGGTTATCAATGATACCGTGGGTTACCTGTTTCGTTGCAGTAATTAATAACAGCCAATGTTGTATTATCAACAGCCATCTACAAAACGGATAAATGTGTGTAACTTAAACTTATAGCATACTCCACATAATTTTATTGCCACCCCTACAGTTATAGATGCAAAATGACATCGAACGTTCAATCGGCCGCTGTATAACGTTGCATTTTAACACGTCTCGAATTATAATAAATATGTATCAAACAATTAAACACATTTAGTTTGCTTTAAAAATGTTAATTAATAACCCAGACTGCATGTAACTTGTTGTATATAATATCCAAAGCGTCCGCAATCGTAAATAGTAGCACGGTTGAGCCGAGATTGATTGCAACAAAAATTTTAAAAATGTGCCAAGAATTCGTCAGAATTGCCGAGAATTTAGCCGGGCCCGTCACCCTCCCTTCTCGTCTCGGGAGCCCAGTCAGGTGCCGGGTGACCGGTACCCGGTACCCGTACCTGGTGCCCATCTCGTGGCGCATGGTAATGGCGTGTAGTGACCAAGGCTGTCCGAGATTACCTGCATTCCTGACAAAAGATGCCTCACTGGGCAGGTGTGTATACTCGGACCTGTTTAACTCCTCTTTTTTCTCCCCGGCTTATTTCAGAGCTTTTGATTAGATTTTTTTCCACACACTTTATTATTAACCCAAAATATCGTGCCCGGCTCGCTCGATCTTTTTGTCCAAGCTCAATGCTTTTTTTGTTCCTTTGATACCCTTAGATTTGGATGTTTGCCTACGCTTTTATTACCTCAAGGGCGATCTTAGAGAATAATAAGGAATTACTTAGGAGGAAGCATCTTCAAATAACTTTCTTTTTATAGCCCTTCTGAGTACCTTTGCTATCATTTTAAAATACCATTTATTGGCTTCAGTTCACTTATGAGTTGTAAATATGTTTTCTAGTAATCGTAAATGCGAACTCACTTATATTATCTCGATTTAATGGTAAATTGAAAGTAAACACGTCCAACTGTACTTATAATTTACTGGAAAATATGTATTTCTTTGCAATGGGCTTATCGGTATTTATTTGTATTGGTGACCGGATAAATCATCAAAATGATAATTCATCACATCTTTAAAAAGTTATATAAAGTCATGGAATGTGATGAAAAAAAAACTTTATTAACTGGGTTAAGTAGGTTAGGTTAGGTTAGGTTTAAATTTTTTTTTCATCGTTTCTAATGACTTTATATCACTTTTTAAAGGTGTGTTGAATTGTCGATGGGTTGATTTATCATGGAACCATTTGTATCAATCCAATAAGTTTTTATTGAATAGATAACCAATAAAAATCAACTCAGTTTATACCAGTTTTAGTATTACTAACGTTTTTTTTATTTTTTTTTTAAATTATATTTATTCAATAAAAAAAATTTACAATGTGTGATATACATATATATATTTCACTAGTAATAAGATGAAAGATATTATGATATGATTAATATTTATTATTTTTCAATGTTCTCCCATAATAAGCAATTGCTTGTGTGTATGGGTGGTGTATTATTTGTTTAGTTTCTTAGATTTTTTATTATTTTTGTTTTTGTTTTTCTTTTATTTATTTACGTTTTTCAACATTTATATTGATTTTTTACTAAGCACTATTCGATACCCTTCTTGGATTAGTTTATATTATTTCGGCGATATAAATTATCATGGGGCGACATAAACATGGCAATGTGTATTCGTCAATAATAGTAATAATAATATGGATGATTTGTATAGCGCCGTTTTTGTGCAAAATCACCTCAAGGGCGCTGCATATTTTATGTTCATGTCTTTCATAATGATGGATTAATGGTACAAGAAGTATGTATGTGTATGCACATTTAATAGTATTTAAACATATTAATTTTGGATGTCGGTGACATGGGTAAGTTTTTTAGTAATGTGAAATATTCCTTCGTAATGGGTGACACAAGTGGACACAAATGAACTTTTAATTTGAAGTTGGAACTACTTATCATATCAGACGAGCGATAAAGTAGGTACACAAATAATTTTTGTATAAATAATAATTTTTTCGAAATGTGTATTTTTTTAACGACTGATGCTCAGGCACTATCAAAAAAATCATTTCTTCCCATATGAGTAGCTATGATTAGCTTTTATTCAAGTTCATAAACTTACCGCAGATTATGTATTAGTTTTATTAAAATATATAAACATTATCTTAAACAAGTAAATTATTACGAAAATAGAATCAGCTGACGCATGGTGAAAATTTTGCATTAGCAAACGACGGGTTAACAGGATGAAGATGAACTGGGTACAGTGGACATACTTCATAAGCGGTGCTATATTTTTGTTTAATTTATATAAATGTATTGTATTTAAGTTTCGCAGGGTAAATTTCTTCTTTTGAAAGTTAATTTTCCTGAGGCAAATATTTTTTATAAATACTTTCCGCTTCACAAATCGTGCAATTATATTATCCCTTGATTTTCCATGGGTCTGTGCTAATAACAAACTCGTAAATACTGTTTAGTAAAAAAATCAGGAATTTTATCTCAATATCGGCAGTAGTGAGTTCACACCTTTGCAACACTTCCCCGTATGTGCTTTTTTTATACACCGTTTTGTTACCTGCCGTCTCCAGGCAGGTAGCGAAAAAAAAGTGAAAATTTACGTAACAAACTCCTGAGATCGCATAATTGATTACTCTTTACCGTCGTTAAATTTGCATTGAATATAATATTTTATTTGCTTCGTTCGTACTATTAACATTGATGTTTTATATTTGGATGAGACATGAAGCGAAAAAAATGGTTTCGTTTACGCGCACAGCTTAACGCGTTATAATAGTGTAACAAGTTTCGACGAGATATTAGTAAGCAGTATCGCCTCTATTTGTAGCTCTATGACAATTAAATGTTATCACACGAGGATTGAAGACGGAAGATCTTGCAGTCTCATGGTATTCTTTATGTCAATGCTCTTGACTCCATCTCCAGTACCTGTATAGTGAACCATACTGGCGTGGAATAAGAACACGTAACACTAACTTGTTCAATAAAAATTACTTCACATTATTACTAAGCGAATGAAAGAAACCCAGTTAAGAATAGTTATTGTTCTGTCGCCCGTGATACATAATTCCAAGCAAAGATTATCCGATCACTTATTATGCAGCCATGAAAAAGCGTATTATTTATAAGAAATCTCGTTGAATGTGGTACGTGGATTTAATTGCCATATTATTTCTGACAAGGTTAATGGGAGTTCTTAGTTCTTGCACAGGTGAGATGCTGTTTAATCCATTCTGTGTTGATGGCATAAATGCCTACGCGATAGAGCTAGTGGTTTCCAATCATAATTATTTATCGATTGGTAAGTTCGATGAAAAAAAAATCCTCCTGTCCTTGAAGTTATTTTTATAAAAATGTATGTACGTTGCTTGGTAGATGATATATAACGTTTCAGAAGGATGTTTCTTTTAATTTGACGAAAATGCTAATGAAATTTTTTAGGCAAGAGCATCTTTATATTATTTGAATTCTCATAACACAGTATATTATTTTATGCTGAACTGTGTCTAATTTGGTTAAACCTATTAAAATTCTAGTTTTTCTTTTTGTTTAAATTACAAAACACAAACAACAAAACAATCAATTTACGAAATTAGTTTCTCGACAAGATAAATTAGTTTGAATTAGGTAGGTATCAGTATTGTTTATTTTCCAACGAACCTTTTTATTTTAGGGAATTTTGTTTTTGCGCCTGTTCTCTTTGCAAAATCATGTTTCCAAGCCTATCTAGAAGATGATTCGGCACTTTTCTCGTCGATTATCATCATTATATTGTTTGAAATGTGAGTATGCTATTTAGAAAATTCGGGCCTCGACGGTTAAATTCGCGGAGGGCAACGATGATTTGATAATAATCGTTTATTATTAAAAATACATCTATTGTACTGGCATGCTTTTATTGTTAGAACTATTGTTGTAGTTGATTGTAGATGGACCTGCACATCAGGCAATTCAGATTGAAGATTAAAATTATATTAGGATTCTCAATCTAACTTCCACCTCACACTAAAACACGAATGGGTAAAAAGTATGTCTTCTGAATTATCGCTGGCTGCAATATACATATTGGTGATGATCTGGCCTGTAAACCACACAGACCATCAGGGAATAAATAATTCCCTATGAAAAAATGGGTTGAATACAAAATTCACTCTGCAGGAAAAGTAACAAATTATAATCCAGCCACCAAATACATAAAAACAAAGGACTCATCGAATATATCACTCGCATTGAGTTTGGCAGCGATTCCTTAATCTTCCAAAACTTGCATTCGCACCATGAACAAATAATCTGTCACGACCAGCTCTCAAGAATAAAAAAGAATTAACACATTGTAATTCTAAAGTACTGTCACTTTATTGTGACAAAAATATTTTAATCTTTTACTCTTAAATCGACCAAACAGGAATAGTGGTGCCCTCTTTTGTCAAACAATATAATTCGGATGAATCCAGCTGATTAATGCATAGATGACTATATTTCACTTCACCTGCAGAGCAAAATCCATGCGAGAATTCCCAGAGAGGTCTATCCTGTCCACAATTTTTAATTTTATTTTTCAAATTTGATTTCAAACTAATTTTAAGGCTACTGCTTCTCCACATATATATTTAGAAATAATATCCATCTCTGCTTAGGTATAGTCAAAATATATTACACGAGCTCTACTTTCATTTTTATTAATAGTTATAAGCCTTAGTCGTAAGTTACTAGATATAAGACTTAGATGTAAGTCACTAGTTATTATGAATCCTAGCTGTAAGCCAGTTATTATTCAATACATATATATGTACAGCGCCCTTGAGATGATTTTTCACGAAAACGGCGCTATATAAATCAGCCAATTATATAATATTATTTTCCGACTTTATGTCCGGCTTAAGTCTTCCCCACAGGAAAAAACTAAACCCTTCCACACACTTTTCCACAAATGATCATCTAGTCAATCCACATTATGCATATGCATTATAAATACAAGAACAACACGTCAACTCACTTGACGTGTTATTAATTATTATAATTATTATTACTACTAACTGGTTTAGTCCGAGTTTAAACACTCTTTGTCTTATTGAGCAATTGAGAAATGTGATAAAAAATGTAAAAAGCATTTTGTTTTATTTTGAATTTATATATATCAATGCTTCGTAGCTTTTGGAAATTAAGCTGCGGGCTGAAAATAGTTACATCGACTTATTCTACACCCACAAAACAGAAAACTTTATTACGCCGTAGCTCACTGTTTCACGAGAGTTTTAAATGCTTTAGACAGACAATATTATGATTTTTGTGTTAAGGCGATGCCATACGTAGTAATGCAAAATCATGTGTTTTTGGTTTGAAAATTTGGTCGCCTAGAAATGTTTCAGATGCTTTAATTAAATACTGCGAGTAGAATACATCTTGACCTTTGAAATAAGAGTCTTTTTATAAGCCCAGAAAAAAATAATGTATAGGCCTATTAAAACTGCTTTAAAGTTCAAAATCTCCTACTTACGAACCCATTTTCGGTTATGATTTTATTGTATAATGTGGCAAATTAAGTTATTTATAAAATGATCGAAAAAAAATTAAATATTTATGCCTGAACATCAACAAAATAAAATAAAAGGCACTTTTTGGCCGTGTTTTTTTCTTGCATAAATCAAAACAGGCGGATGGTGTTAAGCGGGAATTTAAACCTTATCGCCATCTACGTAAGGGTTGTTATTGATAGCGGCTCAATTTAAAATATTACACGACGTAGTGCATCGCCAGAACAATATAATATTTTAAATCCAGCTTCTCGGAAAATTCAAAGCGTTTTTAATACATCTGTAATGCGTAGTTTTACTTTTGTTTGTATCATCAGCGAGTATCTGAAACTGTATCTGCCTATTAAAAAACAAATGATAATGACGAGTCCACCAACCAAGTCCAAGGCTTTGGATAATTATCCGTTTATTATGACAGGCCAATGCAGCCCCTTGCTGGGAGCTAAAGCTTCGTGGAGCGAAACTTGTTATAATTTTATATAAAGTTGCACTGGGACTTCCATCTGACAGCCACAAAAAACCCTGACTTTGATTTTGAAACAAAAAGCCCCGGTCAAAAAATTAATATCAATACGTCTGGAGCCGAACTGGCATTACATTGTGTTTTGGATCTGCTTTCGTTGCATGTTGATTGCAGATCTAGTTAGCGGCGCTCTCCGTCAATAGAGGCAGTTCTAGTATTACAGTTATGAAGGATCTTCTCGGAGCAAAAAGTCAGGTACGACTATGAGCTGTAAACACCTGAACGAATTTAATCAATAATAGTAATTGTCGAGTCATTTCTCCGTTATTCTTGGCGGGGCATTCGTACTTCGAGGAGGAGCGGTGTTCGCTTGACGATGATAACATTTAAAATGGCTTGTATTTTTAATGAATCAGTGACAACGTAGATCTATTTGTGGTTAATTAAAATACATTAAGAAGTATTAACAGGGTGTTAAGGGACTTACCTGACAAACTATAACCAGCGATTCTTGACCGTATTTGGTGTAAAAATGTTAATTAAATTTTGGTGTCCGGTGTAATTTTTTAGTTTTTTTTACAAAATATCGTTTTAAATTAACAAAAAAAATCTTGCATATGACGTGAAACAATGATTCGCCGCAGACCAACATTTTATCTACATTTTTTTACTTCAAATAAGCTCAGGAATCACTGGTTAATGTTAGTCGGGTACGTCTCTCGAACACCCTGTATGTGTGATTTATTTTTCGGGTATTATGCTGTGTAGCGCTACCTTCTTCTTTAGCTAACGTTTCGAACAGCATTACAGTGTCCATCTTCAGGGCAGATGTGTAAATATTGTGGTGAAGTGTATGCAATCTTTACATTCTTTACACATCTGTCTTGGTGATGGACACTGTAATATAAACGTTGTCTAAAGAAGGTGGTAGCGCAACACGGCATAACACCCTAAAAAATAAATCACTATAATTCTTTTGACCGTGATAATCTCAAATCAAATCACCCTGTATGTGGTTCATTTCAGGACGATTCAGAATTCTTAGTTCACCTTGGTGAGACACGGAACATTCAGAATCGGAGTACTAGTTTGATATGGCTTAAATTACAATATCTGGATATTAAATTACTTTTACCTTCCTATTCCCCATCACTTCTCTCCTCCGTTTTCAACAGTCTCATAACTCAACAAGATTCTACAAATTTGGGATGCCTTAATGACCTTAGTCTCACAAGATCTGGGGAGTTGAAGCTCTATTCCACACATTCGGGATGCCTTAATGACCTTAGTCTGACAAGATCCGGGGAGTTGATGCTCCATCTCTATGATGATTAATATATTTTACATTGGTACGTAATTGTATTTAGTTAGCAATTATTCATTACCTGATTTACTCAAGCAGCGGATATAAATAAATTGCCAAAATTTAAGCAATACAAATATCCTTCCTCCGTTTCCTACCGTCTCACAACATTCACAACAAGTATAGCGTGAAGAAAGAACTTGTTAGATGATAATCTCCTTGCTCTCGATGCTGAAAACTAAATTCTCAACCTTCAGTCTGACTGTTTTAACTCAACCTACTAACATTCATAAGATAATAATTCGCTCTGCTCCAAAACCTGGCTCTTCTTGCACTTGCCCAATCTTGGAATCAGTCACCCATATAAACTATCTGGGGTTCTTACTTAATGATCTACGTTGGGATCAGCACTCAGCCAGCCTAACTCCCCGCATTCGTAAGCTCTCTCATATGTTTCGAACTCTTAGAAGTATCCTTACTCCTCCAACACTTAAAACAATTTCTATTAGCATACGGTATCATCATTTGGGGAGATCCCTGAATGGCATGGCAAGAACTTTCGGAGATTTAAGATTTTGAACAAACGAACATTTAGATTTATATAGATTTGAAAGCAAACTGAACAGGCTCCCAACAGGTAGGTACTCTTATTATCAGTCATCAAGCATGATACTAATGCATTCAGAGTTCGTGAAGCTCCCAGGTCTCCGCCACGAGCAAGGCTTATGGGCAGCAAGAAAGCTAGGGCTCGATCACCACTGCATGGTGTGTCAATTACCAAGCTAACGTAATATATTCTCCGCCCGGCGAAGAAATATTATGTGCTCCGCGTCTCATTTCTTATTCCCAGAGCACACCTTGATTCGTATGTCTGCCGGAGCGACAGGACTGATGAATCTCGTCCAGGAAATTGGTCCTGCGTCGAGATAATCTCTAACTATGGGAGCGGGTCCTTAACGGGCGCTTGCGATCGGTCGAACGGGGTACACTCTACACTCCCACTCCCGCTCTATGGGCCGTGCCCAGGAAGTGAGCTCTAGGAATGTGTTTGCAGTGAAGTGGTGTACTCCTTATTCAGGCTCCTAGTAAGCGGAAGTACATAGCCTACCAGTACCAGCCAAGATTCCCTGTCTTCATTTCTGTAGTAATTTCAAAGGCTTTTTTTGTTTTTTTTCTTATAATATGTTTTTGGGATACTTTGGAGACTTTTTTTGTTTGTTTGTGAAAAATGTTGATTACATTGTGACGCTTGATCGACACCCTTTCTGATTAAAAAATCAGAAAGGGTGTCGATCAAAAATCAGAAAGGGTGAAAATGTTCTTAAAAAAGGGGAAAATAAATAGTATTTTTTTATACCGGGTGTACAGTCTAACATGGTTAAAACAAGTACGCTTATAACGATACTACTACTGTAACAAGCCAAAATTCCAAAGGGTTTGTTTTCCTCGTATTCCCATAAAATAAAATCGCAAATATTTATATATACCTACTGTTAGTGCTACGTTACGTCCTCATTCTAGTACGAGTATGTTCTGTCTTTTAGTTTTTTCATACAAGACGTGATCGTCGATGACGTCACGTCCAACCTCTATCTGGGACTAATATCCTTCCTTTCCCATAATTCGAGGCTCGGCTCGCGTTTCGGCTCGCAAATGTATACTCCTAAATTCATGTCCCCTCGTCGAACACGACTATCAAATGACATTTCATTACTTCCTAAATTTCTTCCAGTTCTTATTCATTTCTGTAGTTCCTGGAATAGGAAGTGAAATTTGGTTTATTTCCAAGCGCATGAGCCACACACGTGTGCCGGATTCCCGGCACAGCAGCGGCGGCGGCGGTATGGGAAAATCCTATGATGATGAATGGACGATGCCCCGTTTCCGTGCGTGGGACGAATACGTCAACTTGGAACGGTTAACTATGTAACTCGGAACCGGGAAGACGGCGAACTAGGTTGTTGTACCATTTTACTAGACGAAAATATTACTAACTAAGTAAAGACATTTCTCTACATGGGTAGGGAGACGGGCTAAAACCCCACCCAACCATGTCTTGATAAATACAAACTCCACACAGGAGGCCCTGAGTAAAATAATTTTCCTCAGTGCCATCTCTGGGGTTGCTGTTTAGAACGTTTCACAGCCGAGCTGTTAAACTTTGTTGAGTCGTAGGAACGATATGTTCTCATGTGATAAATGTCAACCGTGTTCAAATGTTCGGCACGCGTTTATGTGTTTCCCGACAATGAAAGCATCAAAGTCGTTAGTTCCTTGAAGCATCTTCGATTGAAATACCGGTAGAACAAGGACAAGGATAAGGAAATCCTCCGGTTGTCTTAACAAGAGAATATCTAAACAGAAGAATATAATCAAACGAATCGCCCGTTTCTGCACAGAGTGGAGGTTTTATTTTTTTATTCAAACATGCTCTTATGTTATTTCGACTTTTTATCTGACTCAAGAATTAGATTCGCGTGATCGTACCATGTACAAATTCCTAAAGTATCCAATTTCTTCTTGCGTGGTATTATAACAATACTCCTATATACTCCTGGAACTCCTTTCTCTGTCGATCCGCCGTACAAGACCAATCCATCTTGTTTATCAGCTTTGCACTCTTTTCGAATTTCCTTATTCGTAATAAGGATATATTTAATTTTTTTACAGGTACATTCCATTTCTACTGCATTCAGTATGTTTTGTCCCTTACTCTGCCAATTCTATGTTTCACTCCCACTGATTGGTGGAACATCATGTGGACTGCTATCGTCGCTTCATTTGACTATTGAATCATTTTACTATCGCCCTTTCCAAAGTGAAAATAAATTTAAAAAAATTCCCGAATTATTTTTCATTTCATCTAGAACCTAGTTTTAATTCATCGATAAACTTAAAAATTAAAAGTTACCGATAAGTAAAGCACAAGTGATAATTAAAAATACCAAGTGAACAGATAAATCTTTACCATAAGTAGTAAATCGTGTGTGTAGAATGTGTGGATGATTATCTTCGCTAATAGACCTTTGTTCTGCAACACTTATAACTGACGAACCCGGTCGCACTTATAATTTTAACGAGATTTATGTTACAGCTTGCCGACTGTACAGTAGGGTGGGCCGTCCAGAGTCTTTTTCGAATGTTAGTTGGTACCTACGTCAAGGGTCTCAAAAGTTGCGCAATCGAATGCCGACAACGGATTTTTTTATGTTCCCATACAAGAAGCCAAAGGTTAAAAACTACATTTTTGTAAAATTATCTAAAAAAATAATATCCTCCACAAACATAAAGTCATTGTATTAAGTGTGACGTTGATAGCAGCCATTGCGGCGGCGTTGAAACATGAAAGAAAAGCTTGGGTGGAAACACGTGGAAAACTTATTATTTGCCACACTTGAGTGTAATAAAACTTTTGAAATGTTAATAATATGAATAGTTTAGATTTATCTGTAGTAAAATTCATAACATTTCGCCATATGACTCGATTCGGTGCATTTACATTACATCTTTTGGTATTTTGAGCTAGCGATGATTTTAATGTTTGTATTAAAATCTATGTCTGGAATAAGTTTGGGCCCCTTTTATGTCGTTACGTAGGTTTTTAGTTAACTTTATTCCATATTTGATTTTTTTATAATTAATAGACAAGAAAAATATTTTAAAAGCACTTACAATAATAAAAAAATGTTGTTTAAAAAAACACAAATGCATTATTGCACCTTACCCTGACTTTTTAATGAAGATCAAACTTTAAAATTGAGTTAACTTCGAAACATGTTTTTGTAAGTTACTAACTTTTGGCAGTAACCAAAAGATATTACATTATAAAAAGGCCCTCAATACATTGACGGTCCAGCCTATTTTACCTACACTCTGTACATTGTGTGGTGCTTTTGTTTTTTCGTGTTTGTTTCTCGCTCGTTTGTTTTTGTGTTGGTTTGATTAGTCCCGAAATACAAGCACGCGGAATTTAACGCCTGGTGGTTTTCGTATAACAAAAAAAAACACCGTGAAGCTTTGCAAACATACGGTCGAGTTTCGCTCGAATTAAAAACGCAAATCACGCGTAAACTTGGTGCTGCACAGCACTACGAATTGCTAAATAGTACGGGTAAAATCAACGACAATGGAGAATTAACTTTTCATTGAATCGTTTCATGAAGTGTTTCTACTCGGACAGAATTTATGAATGTATTGTATTATTTTTAAAATCCATGAAATTTCATCTTTTTTTGCAACGTGGTAATTTATGCAACTTTTTTTTCGCTAACGAATTCGTGACGGAAAAAGTAAAGTTTTCGTGATCATTGCATTTACTAACACTACAAATGAAAATATCACGAAATGCTCCAAATTACGCAATTTTTAGTTTTTTTATTAGGTTATAAATAAAATAACAATTTATTTTGGTAGACTTGAATTAAAATAAGAAAGTCACACATGATTAAATGTCCAGCTTCATGTTTTATTTTTGATAAAACGATATTTTCGCCAAACAATAAAGCCGCCTGATTTGTTGCCGTGCTTAAAAATAAGGTTTATTTTTCGTACGAATTATACAAATTCCCTTGAAGGTGTAATAAACGTCACGGTACAATGAAAACAACGGGTTCATAACATACATATCATACAACAGCGCAATAAAGAGTTATAATTTGTAACTGATATTAAAAATTAACGGTTGTTTCCTGCCCAAATTTTCCAAACTGACAAGACGAGAAAAAAGAAGATTTCTTTCGCATTGACTATTCCAAGCTAAAAGGGCTTAAGTGACTACCACTTTTCAGGAGAACGAAAACAGTTAAATTTAACTTGGCATCTTTCCATTTATAAAACATTTAGTGATAATTTTAAGACTTGAGGTTATTTCCTTTTTTTTTAAATTGTAATATAAACAAATATGGGCTACATTTATGCATATATATTTTACAAAATATTATATTTAAGGTCATTATTGGTCATCATCAGAAAAGAGTAACTTTTGTGCCTGATAAGGAAGCCAATATTACGTTGTTAGTTGTATTTTATAATAATATGTTTTGTATAAAATATATCTTTTTTTTAATGTATGCTTTTTTGAAAAATTATTTGATTTTTTTTTTGATTGGTTGATAAAAACAGAGCAATTCTGGAGGGAGATTATTGTAGTTCTTTTGTGACTAAGTAAATATAATTATTTTGCATTAGAGTAGTTTTAAAATTATGTATAATGAATTGATTTTCGTTTCTCGTGAGTTTTTAGTATTCCTAATTTTCTTAATATTTTTTCTTTGCATATTTTTAAAATGGAAAAATGCTTAAATTTATTCTTCGACATTTGGTGCTTGAAACAGTTTACAATGTGATTTTGATAAAATAGCTTTTAAATTGTCGTCAAAACTAGAAGCTCTCACCTATAGAGGTTAAACAAATAGCAGTACAAATTATACGATTATCAAACCGAATATTTATTATCTGTATGGTAATAGCATTTTGTTATACTTTGTATGTTGTATATTCATATTAAGAAAACCCTCTGCGATTAGTAGGAGAAAAAAATCTGTAAAAAACGATACCGAGTTCCCATTTTTTACATCGACTGTTTTCGCTCTTCTGAAATGCTGCCATTTGTCACTTACGTCCATTTGGTTTGGAACAGTCCCCTTCCATTCTCAGGATCCTTTCGGATGATTCTGTCGGAAGAATGTTTGGCGCCCAAACGAGATTTAATCGTGATATTTGTTATTATTACCACGGAAAGGAATTTTATCTCGGGCGCAGCACGGCGGCGGCCGGCCCCCGGGCGCTGAGTTAACACTTCCCCCCAGCCCCAGCCGGGTGTTTATTAGACGGGCTTTATCGCGCCAAGGGTAAATGGTAAATAGTAAATACTTAGCGTAGGACTCGCAGGAATCAGATTAACGCCGACAACTAGTCGAGGGGTAATCTTCGCTCGTGAATAATTCCGACACGATTAAAACTAAACAATTTGTGTATTATTTTTGTAGTGGTTCTATCTGCCAAAATTATCTTACCTCAGTTATTCTATGTACGTGTTCTGAATAAGATTTTTATACTAATAAATAATATATTATATTCTTCGCTCTTATTTTCTACCTATCCCTAGACATTTAAAACGTTGCCTGCCAGAAAGTTGCTTCGTACTCACACGCCAAATAAAGTAGTAATTGCTGAAAAAAAAAACACTTTGATTTGTTGATAACTCGTATTTAGATTGTACCTACCTATTGTTCTGCCACCGAGAGCTCCGTTGAAACATCATGTTTTTTCTGAACTTTTTTACATGTTGCATTTTATTTAAATACTTATTTGCGACTCCCAAATCATGGAAGTCGTAAATAAGTTAGAATAATAATGCAATATCTAAATGATGTAGAAACCAGATGTACATACACGGTGTCCGGAAAATGATGGTGCAAGCGGAAAACTGATGAATCTACATCATATTTATAGTCGAATTTGCGGTATTAATCTTTTGATTTGAACTTTGGTTTTCGAGTAAATCGAGTCAAATTTATCTTCTGTTTATTGTCTTTTAAAATCCGTAGAAGCGTTGTGCCGGATCCATTTTTTCTCAACTCTTTAGTTGCCGAAATAAAAGGAAAAAAAAATTGGATCCTCTCTGATGTAGATTGCTGTTTCCGGATTCTGTGGCAATTAATAAAAAAAAAATAAAACTGAAAATATACTGAATTGAGATCAAAATTGATATTTTATAGAAAAAAATGTATTTAAATAATAATATATTCCAACCTCTCATTATGTTAATCGTTTATCGTGAAAGAGAAAAGGGTTACAAAAGATCTGTCAGCTGTATTCCCATAGTTGATTATTTTCATTATTTATTAAATGTATACTTAAAAGAAATCGTAATCTGCTCTTTTATAGATGGCGCAAATTTAATTATTTTAGGAAAAAAATAACACTTTTGTAGGGTTTTAAAATATTAAGATGAATTATTATTTGTTTGCCCATGTACCTACATAAGCAATATGAATATAAATAGTTTTATCCGAATACATACTCAATTCTCTCAAGAAAGCATACAAATACAATATTGGATTGAATCACCAATACACTTATCCATTTGATTAAATAATCTAATGCTCGAAAATACTTGCAATGTATATTTATGTATATCAATTTACCTAACAAGGTTCTAAAATATGATAATTGGCTAGGGCCAGCTGCTTTTTAGGTCGAACCCACCTTTTATAACTTTTAATCGAGTTTCACAGTTTCGAATACCTCACAATTAATTACGAACCATCTTCAGGTTTATTGGATTTTTTGTGAAGTTATTTTTTTACAGTTCGCACCTTCATGTTAATAAATGATTTATATTATCCGCACCAGGGTATTAATATTTTCTTATCCCTATGGTATTAATTATATTTCACCTGCTGAGCAGTTTTTCAATTAGAAAAATTCCTTACAAGAATTTTGATTTTTTATTGAGTATTAATTTTATAGTTGCCTTTGGTTGATATACAACTTTTTTGCTTATCCACTTCCATTCGTACAAATAATACAATCGCAAATTAAAGATGAAGGTAAATTTATTTTATTTTATTTATTTATTTTATTTGGTACATTATTTTGTTACAATTTATGTTTTCCAGTAATGTAGGCCTCACTGGGTGGCTTGCCCGTGCTGAGGCCTTCATTTTATAATATGAAAATCTAATCTAAATAAATTTAAAGGCAGTATTGTAGCTATTAGAAAGATCTTTAAAACATATCACCATGTGATATGCATCAATTGTGGGACGCGTATATGGGCACCGCCGCCCCGTGAACCATTCATTGGATTATTAACACCTCTGCCATACGCCATAGGTCACCCCATATGGTTCTCTACTTTGGTCACGTAGCCGGGGTGCTCCATGGGTGAGGATTGTATGGATATCTTCCACCTTCTATGTGGCGGGTCGGATTTGGAGAGACAGATTGAGAGAGATCTTCCCTCTCCACCTGTCCTCCTCCTTCCCTCTCCACCAGGACTCTCTCGACCCATCGCCTTGCCCTACAGTGGGAGGGACGAATTCAAGCGTCCGTCATTCCTGGACACACTAACCCCCGGATTACTACCCACACCCCATACTTTTTTCCTTCCCAGATCCTTCCTTTCCTTATAAAACCTTCCATTCAGCATCCTCAAAGATGACATAGGCCCTGAGGAATTTATTTTCCTCAGAAAATAGAAAAAGAGATTTTCCAATTAAAGCTGTGAACTTGCCTCGTAGTATTTTCTAGAAGTGCGGACTTCGGTCACGTTCCCTCAACCGAGTGCGGGAGAATAGCTAATAATACCCGTTCGCACAATACTCCGATGCAATTCTCTTGCATGCCGGTGCATTCCGTTCGCCCTTACCGGAAGCTGCGTTTCGTTCTCGATCTTGTACCATTCCCATGGAGTTGGTTTTGGATGCGTCACACCACCCCCTACCGGCGGCTACCGGTTAGACCGCAATTGCAAGCGAGATCCAGGCACCTAATGCATTATTCTAATGCCGGTTTGTCCCTGGTGATTCGTAATTGTATCGATTTCAAAAGTGGTTATGCAAAATTTACCATCCAGGCGAATAAAACATAACATATTACAAGTTGTTTGTATGTAGTTTCTAGTTACGCTTTGACGGTTCTTCGGCGTTCAGGATGTATGGTACCCACTTCGTAGGGAAATCAGGGCCGGATTCAACCTTCTACAAATAAATGCCTTGTGGGTGTGTTTGGTGATTCAAATAGTTGCCAAATCGAGGCTTAAATTTACAATACAAAACTGTGTTTACAAAATTCAAATGGGATGGAGATCTGTGATATCAGGCGAATGTCTGTGAGAAAGAGCGCTGGCCTATTGGGCTAAGTGTAACATTTTTGGTTTCTACTCAAATTTGTTTGGAAGACACATCTACTTTTCTTCTTTATTCCATACCAATTTATTGCCTTTATTCTGTACAAATATGATCCACGGGTTCCACGATGTGTGTTCCGTAAGGATTGTATGTAGTGTACATACCTACTCTAATAAATCTGGTTTGACATGCTGTCATTGAATTTTGTTTTGGCGTCCGTTCTGTATTTGTATTTATTTTGTTATTTTTATATTTATTGCACTATTTGATCTCAGGAAATTTGTTCTAATGCATTCGTCAAGATTCAATCAATGCTTTTATTTTGAATAAGTAGTTCTAAAATCATTACGGAACCCGCTGCGGAACCCAGCTGACTCAAACGATATTGAGACAATTCTAAAAACAAATCTAATACTGAGGGCCGTAAAGTGTCGATAGATCCGCTCCTGGCTATAATACATTTTAATCTTCCATACTCTTGGGGTATAGGATACTAGCAGGAGGTACGAAGTATTTTCTAGGTATTGGTATTGAGTAACTTTTATCGGCGCATGTTACGTGTTACCGCGTTCATATTCTGGAATCCTGGCGTTTGATCGCGATGGCGTGCTTAGCTGAACATCGGAACGACTCACACACGAGGCTCACTTCAGCGAAAAAAGCTTATGGCTAATCATTGCGCCATTTACAAGTTTTAACGTTCGTTCCTTTGCGAAAATTATCGATTTTCACGGAGAATTATCGTTAAATCATTGCCAATATTACAACGGATTATCGACGTTCATCAATGTTTATGCCCGCTCTACAACCTCGCCTGCTTTCCGTCGGTTTGTTGTGTCCCAATCAAAGGACACGAGGCGAACCTTCGCCGAATATGCGGTACTGGTAATCGAACGCATTCACTACATAAACAATAAATGCGAGAGTGAAGAGGTTACTGTAAAGCGCACTTGAAGTGAAATGACACTAAACTGCGCTATATAAATGCTATGTTATTATTATTATTACTCGGCTTCCATCTCATAGAGAAAATCTCGCAAAAGTCTTGGACTAAGTTTTCTCTCCGTATTCGAATAAAACTGATTAAAATTTGAGATGTTTATTAATTTCAAGATGCGTTTTATGACTTTATTTTCAAACTGTCTGAGTCTAAGTCGTTGTAATTAAACCCATTTTACTTTCCATCTTTTTTTTTGCATTCTTCCTGTTTTCCGCGTCTTCGAGGTGTATTTCATATGCAATTCGCGTACGGTTGCAATTTGCATAGCACGGAGAAGTTCAGATTAACTCCCATTGGTAGTTGTTTATCGGAGGATGTACTTTTATGTTTTCCTTCCCGAGAAACGGTTAAATACTGATCGACTCCTGCATTCAAAATTTCCTGTACACACAGGTAACACAAGAGTCTGCATCGAATAATTACAAATTTCGAAATTGTGCTAGAAAACCAAGAAGTACCACGAAAATTCCTGTTCACATTATGAATAGCGACAAATTCAACGTTATCTAACTGATAGTCCTGGGTTAGATTATTGGAAAACGCTACACATCATGGATTGGATACTTACGCGACTCGTACGCGTGCAAACGGTCTGAAGTCCGGGAGAAAAATGCAATAATAATACACGAATTCCGAAAATTGTGTCTGCAGGGTAAATTTTGCATTGATGCAAGCCAACCTTCGATAGGAGAGGGCCCCAAACGAAAAACCTAAATAATATCACGGAGCTTATCAACATTCTTTTATTTTGTGTATGTTTAAGTAACCATCCATATATCCTGTTATTTTACGGAGTATATTGTTCCATTTGCTATTATTCCCCACATCCACCCGGTAACAATGCAGCTTCCGTGACGACACTTGATGTGCCGCTGGCTAATTGAATAATTGCCCCCGACGGAAGCGGCATTAAGGGTCCATTTCCATAACTGACATGTCATTTGTCGTGTGTGGCGTTCCGACAAGGTCACGACGCAACCTCACTGGCTCATTCTCCCGCGATAGAAATGTCTCCTCGCGGTTCTGGCACTACTTTCCTCGCGATGAGCCTCTTGCATGATGACTTTTTTAGTTCTGTTAGCATTTCTAAGGCATAAGGTTTACAACATATTTAAAAAAAAAACAGCTATTTAAAAAAAGTGTTTTTACTATCTTGAATTGATTGCATTTTTATATACTTTTGAAGTGTGATTTCAATCGGACAGCTTTATTTTTTGAATTTTGATTATCTTCTAAATTGAAGCACTTTTATATTTTGTGAAAAATATCGATGGTGTAACGTGTTCTTTATTGCCGTTTGAACAGTCACATAATTTTTTTTAAATAATACTGTTATTTGACAGCTTTGTTTGTCACAGCTGTCAAATAATTGTCAAATTACGTAATGACGGCCTCCGTGGTCGAAGGGCAAGGCTCTCGTCTAGCAATCCGTAGGTCGCGGGTTCAGATCTCGTCCTGCACAAGTAAATTTAGTTTGATGAATTTGTGTTATTTCACAATTGATTAATTAAAAATAATATATAGTTTCCTTGCGGCACGTTCCAGAGTGTAAGATACTCTGAGCATCGCTCTGGTATAAGACCACCATTCAGAATTGAACCGCTGCGTTTCAAATGGTTTTGGCCGTGTTTGGTGACTCCTTCCTCTCCCTCATTTCCTTCCACTCCCCACCACCTTCAGCCTCACAACATATCCCAATTAGGTGTGCCATAATCTCACTGGCTCCAGACGGTTGGGAGCAGTTGAGATTCTTTTGCAGTTTCACGTAAAAAAAACTACTTAATTTTTTCTAAGCCAATTGAAAGTCCATGCAAGAGGTTCATTGAGGCGTGCAAGCTGACTGAGCCGTGTTTGGTGATATCTCCCTTTTGCTTTGGCAAGTAAAAGTGAGAAGACGATTGGCCTACCACCGGGAGGGTTCGTGATTCGCATCCTCAGCGGTGCCCATTATTCAAAGAGAAAATGGCACAAAGCCAGCACGAAACTTCCACTGAATTCTACCGTATCGTTATTTTGTTTGTTTTGCTTGACACGTGAGGACGTGCGGTTGGAGTGGATATAATCGGTTGGTAATTGGATAAACATATGCATGCACGTAATCGTACATTTTGTTAATGCGTGTTTTACTATCAGAAAAACTTTAAAATCAGAAAGTATTTTTTACAGTAGCTTACTTGGGTCGTATTTCATACGAATATGTTACATAAATTCACACATCCTAGTTTCATTAACAATTATGATATGAAGCCTACGATTACAATATATACACTATCACCAAAATCTTGCTAAGAAACCACCATTCAGATTCAATACGTTGTTTGACATGGTTTTGGCTATCTTTAGTGACAATAACTAGACTCTTCCCAACCTTCCTCTTTCCTTTTATCCTCCCCCTATTCCTTCAGCCTCACATTTTCGAACACTGGGGTTACCTACAAAGTTCCATTGACACCGGCCAGCTGATTCACAAAGAAATTCCTTCCATGACGTACGTTTTTATGAAAGATGTAATAAATAATCTTTCTAATTCATGTTAAGACTATTTTTATAAGTTTCGAGCAAAATCATTAACATTAAATTATTATAAGTGCAATCCTAGGCAAAGATAACCGCCGACATGTCTCACCGAAACGCTCGCTCGAAACGTGTCTGAATTAGAGAAATTTCAACCTTTTGAACGGACTGTAGTTTCACTGTAGTCAGTTGGCAACGATACCGTTCAGTGTGGGAATGATGGTTGTCACGTGGTCGTGCGGTAATCCACTTGCCGCGGTCTCGACCTGCCGCTGGCGGGGCACGACCTCGAAATGTCAACTCCATGCGAGAGCCCGACTCAGAGGGATCTCCTCCCTGTGAGGGCGAGGGGGGCGGCCGCGGCTGCCGCTGATCCAAGCGATAGCCGGCCCGAGTCGCGCGACGTTGCAGCTACGCAGGGCACGGAGCAATAAAGCGCAATAGACTCTAATTATATGATTTTAAAAAGTGAAATGAAAAAAAACATTGTTTTTCATTGCATTTTTTTTCTCTATTATTTGGCCTAGAGGTTAATATCCTTGGCTCTGGAACCAGAGATCGTGGATTCGAACACGACGTTTGCAAATAATTAAATTTGATTTATATGAGTAATCTCACATAACGATCAAATGTATAGCGTACCTACCAACTGAAGTGCCCGGCGTTGCCCGGGATTTTCGCAAAGTTTTTCGAAATTTAATGTGGGCAGTGACTTTTTTCTTGTTTTGAAGATCAAGTGTTCAACTTTCATCAATCTCTGAAAAAAACACTTGATTTGTATAAAAATCAAATCCACGCCCCTCGCCTGCCACAGTTATAGAGTATCGTCCTATCTGTATCGTCCTGGTGCAACACCATCATTCAGAATCGAGAAGTTACCTCAAATGGCATTAGCCGTGTTTGGTGACCATATATAATAGTCAGCTACTTCTCAACCTTCCTCCTTTCCTAACTCCTTTTCCACTTCCTTCAACCCATGTTCTCACTACACAATCTCACTACATACATACCTCAAATTTTAAGGATGCTATAGTAACACTGGCTCCGGGCAGTTGAGATTCGGTAAAGACACAAACAAAGAAAACAATGTGTTTCATAAAAATACGTGTAAATATTTACTGATATGTTATATACTGAATCATCGCGGTAGATTTCGGCTCTTTTGACATCGGATACCAATTAATTATTATCCAACTTGGTTTCTAGTTAAATCACTTATTTATTGTTCTTGTTTCGATCGGCTCCTCTTTTAAAGTGACCGTTTTATTCAAATATCTGAACAAACAATCTTTTATCACCGCGCTCGTTAATATTCCGCAAAATAAAATCTATAAAAATGCAAATTTATACGACATTTCACGAAAAATATATAAATATAATCTCCGTGATTCAACCAAGATAGAAAATTATAACTCGCTTATAAGATTTGAGATTATCATAATAAAGTGATGCCTGCAATATTGGTTGGATCGAACGCGAAGCTTATTTAAATTATTGGCCGCTTTGTGTTCGATTAGTTAGAATGTGTCGTATTGATGGTCGTATTTCTGTATAATGGTGAACAATACGCCATACTCGGCGTTAATCGTTCGATGCGTTATATACGGTTCCATGATAACTCAATATAGTGACAATTCAACACACTTTTAAAAAGCGCTATAAAGTCATTAGGAACGATGAAAAAAATAAATTTAAACCTAACCTAACCTTCTTTAACCCAGTTAATAAAGTTTTTGTTTCATCACTTTCCATGACTTTATATAACTTATTAAAGATGTGATGAATTATCATTTTGATGAGTTATCCGGTCACCGTTATATACATCTAATTGTAGCTGACCATAAATTGTTAGAATAATAATTGTCATCCGGGAGTGCCGGAGGAACTATTAACCTGGGAAAACCGCATTTCAATCTCTGTTCAGCATTTTACGGAGATAAATCGCTTTCGGGTGTGGGTGTCGTGCTATTGGATGTGCAAGGTGAGAATCGGATTATGTATGCAGAATGGGAATGTCCGTTTGCCAATATTAATACCGGCGACGTATAGAGTCGAGCACACAATCAAAATACCTCCGTAAATTCAGAAGACGTACATATTATCCAATTGCCTCATGTTGACCTCTATAAATCAAGTGAAACCAAATGTCACTCGAATAATTTTATATCATGGAGTTATGCCTAGTAGTGCGGTCAACTCCAGACATATTTCCACTAAAACACTCAAAGTCGAACAACGCAACCGCCTTGAGCCAGTGAGACTATGGCACCCCCGATTGGGGTATATTGTAAGGCTGAAGATAGTGGGCAGGGAAAGAGATGGGAAAGATGACGGTGGGGAAGTACCAGGCTGTTCAGATTTGGTCACCAAATACGACCAAAGGCATATCAAACAAGGTTTCAATTCTGAATGGTGGTCTTTCACCAGGGCGATACTTAAAGTACTCTATGATAATAATAATATTTGAATGATTTTTATAGCGCCGTTTTTGTTCAAAATCACCTCGTGGGCGCTGTGCAAATATATAATTCATCTACTCTGGAACGTGCCGCTTATTTACTGTATATTATTTTAAACATATTAATTGTATTGTCCAAGTTAACTACTCCAATATTTTAGAATAGGACAATCCTAGTTATTTTTTTTGCAGAATTCGTGTGCAATACATTTAAAAGAAAGAAATTTGAATAAAGATCGTATTTCATGGAACACACTCTATATTCCGATATAGGCAGTTTCAATTTGATCTCTCATGTTAGATGCCAATCTTAATGCAGTAAATACCTATCTGTTCGTGAATCTAACATTCTAGACAATCTATACTCAGACATTTCGTCAGCCTAATATTTCGCATGTTTTCGAAGTCGACATCTCAATCGGCAGCATCAAATAGGTTAATCACTTAATCAAACTATCAAGCATTCCGATCTTTATGGTGCCAATTATAATACATTCTCCTACGTGATCATTCCCATGCAGAACAACCATGTTTTTTATTATTATATGGCATCTCATTTCACCGATTAATAATAAATCAACATAGTCCTGCCGCTGAAAGTTCCCTTGTGTCCTTTCTTTCTGAAGAAAGCTCTCAACGACATCACAACACATATGTAAACACGAAATACCTACGTTCACAAGAAAGAGGGAGTCTATCAGCGAAAACGGATCTAAATCGAAATTCCTTCAACGGACAGAAATACTACAAAGGAGCTCCCACCATGCATAAACATGGATTGTTTACAAGAGAGATAGATCCTGCAACAGATTTATTACCGATTCAGGCTTTACCACAAATAAAAGTTAACTTTAATAAGGACGGTTTGTTTCATAGAAATTTAAATGTAACATTGTCAGCAAATGGCCATTCAGCGCCGTTTCCTTTTTTTTACAGTTGAAAAGTCCCCGTTAAATGCCGATTCTAAATCCGCGTCAGCTTTTGAACAAACTGTGATCAGCAGAAGAGGACAACCATCATAATCTTAAGACTTGTCAGCTTATTACAATTTAATAGAAAGCTGAAACGCAACTAGAATCGGCGTTTAACGGTGACCTTTCAAATGTAAAAAAAAAAACAAAATGTCACTGAATGGCCATTCGGTGATCTTCTCATTTCATCAGTGGATATCTGCGAAACAACTGGGTCTAAGTGTTTTTTTAAGTTACTTTCATTTGGTATTATTCGGTTTCCCCGGACATATCCATTATATCCACAAACAATGAGCGCATATTTCCGTATATAGATAGTGGAGTGTAATTCAAATGAATGTGTTTTGTTTCGGAAGGCTCGTGTGGGCTCACCAATGGCGATGCCTATACAGCCCATCCCAGGCACCAGACAGGCAAATTGCCCGGAACGCGATATCTTCTTCTCGGTGGTGGCGCAGAACTCCGTGGTGCAAACATTATCGTTATTGAATTTCCAACCCCTCATGGTAGCATTGTCTAGTCATAGTCGTTCTTATTACGGGACGGACTGGCCCCAGGCTGTTAACCCTCCGGCGGACGTGCCTGTTTTTGATCAAATAATTAAAAAAAAAACTACCGAATGTTAATTCTTTTTTAACAAACATTCGTGGACTACGTATAAACTGACGATATTTTAATTCTTCCTACTCCCAGATTTAAATGCGGAAAATGTTACTAACCTGTCAAATTACTTCACAATATTATTAATACTCTTATCTTTCATAAGCCTTCTGGTTTCCAGCTTTGAATATAGGCCCCCTCAAATGTCTCTAGTTTTATTGATTTTTCGCTACTCTCACTCATTTATTTATTTGCAAAAATACTATAAAAACAAATACGTTGCAAAAGCGATAAAGACATAAAAAATGGTTGGCATAATAAATATATGAGGTCTATCCAGGACAAAAAAGGTTACACGTAGGTACACATTGTTAAAGGTTAAATAATACTTCGCGTGCTTAAATTCATTGTAGGGCGTGTGGAAAATATCCACATTTCCTGCTAGTAAGTTTTACCAGACCCATCATCGTTATTTCTGCACCTGGGAAGAATCAGAAGCTTGTGATGGTGGCCTCGCGTAAAATAATCCGAGATATTTAAAATCAGCAGCCCACTTTTTGTTGTCACGTCTAAATTTCCACAATCTTCTCTACACCTTCTCCTTCCCGTCCTCCTCCCCAACATCCATATGCCTCACAACGTTACTATAATGAGGATGTCATAATTTCACTCGGGGTAGTTTAAACTCTTGTGCCGTATCACATATAAATTAAAATAATCTTTCACCATGAATCACGTCATCTTCATTGTATAGCCGCTTAACTTACTTTTATGGATGCAAATTTTTATCAAGGTGGGGTATTATTTTTACCCCGCAGCGTTCGCTTGAAGGTTGAATGGCGAACCCTGGCCATGAATAACATCATCCTTCCCGTAGGTACACTGAAGTCATTCTTATATCAGCCGGTTCTCCTATCCTCCATAGGCGTGAATCCCGCGATCAGATTACTTGATTACATTTTAATCGCTGCGACCGACGGTTGGCGGGCCTGGATTTAGAAGCTATTCAAGTCATTGGATTTTATAGCGGAATCTACGTTGGTAGTTATCGCTCTGAAATTGGAATCAATTTTACTCTATCGGGGAGGTATCTGTTATCGACTATCTACATATCGGGTACCTGTTAACTATCTGGCGATGATAGGTCTTGCCTTTATAGCGCTGTTTTTATAAACACGACAGCGATTCATTCGGTATTCAGTAGGATTCATTAAATGATATAAAATAAAATATTTTTGTTTTAATCTGTCTATAAAATATATTAATTACCTACGAATCTTTTACACATCGTGAAATATTTGTAACACCTACAACATGATTCTGCCCACTATGAAATTAATCTAGAATTAAGTAGGTATTTTATAAACGAAACAGTTTTAATATTATCAATGAAAATAAATAACTTTATCCAAATAATCGACATGTTTCGAAATCAAAATATAACGAAAAAATTACACTACTTTAAAAAAAGGCCATCTAACTATTTCGTTAACTTTTGTACTGCTCGAAACTGGTTGGCAATTGAAATATAAAGAGTTAATTTCAAATATGTCAAGTAGTAGCGTTAATTTTCAACTCCCTTTCTACAATGAGTCAAGAATTCAATTACATATATTTTTTTTGCTTTTGGCAAAACAAACCAAAATCCTCATTTCTTTCGACTAGTAAACACCCTTATCCGGAACGCAGAACAAAGCCAGGTCGCTAATCGACGCGCATTAACTGCCCGGAGCCATCATCACATCGTCGCTGTGAAATCAAACCGGCATATCTGCAAAATGCTTGTTTTTCACCAGAGCGCTTTAAAGATTTCGCATATGATATTTTCCTTTTAACGTCCGTTTGGTTCAACTCAATGCCACCTTATGAATGAATAAAATTTAGACGAATACTGCTTATTGAAGTAGTAGTTGCTAATAAATCTAAAATTGCTTAAATTAAGAGTAAAATGCAGATATGCCAGTATGGCTTTAAAATCAGTGTAAATTTGCATTTGTGTCACAGTGGCTTCTTCTTTTGGAACCTGTTTAAGGTATAAAAAAAGACAATGTTGTCAATGAAAAAATTATTTATTGCTTCACAGTTTTTTTTATAAACAATTAACATAATACTGCTTTTTCCTTTGCTGGTAACTTCAAAGTTTCCCAATCGTTTATGGAAATCTGAATAAATTGACGGTATTATCCCGGCGGTAACTAACTTTAGGATACCATTTTTCTTCTTCTCATCAATGGTCTCTTGGAATAAGCTTGCATCAGAATAGGATTCACGCTCCCATTGCCCCGTTTATTCCTTTTCTTTGCCTCCTCCCAGGCATGTGATCCGTAGGAGGTTTTGAAGTAAAAGTTGCCGTCGTAAATGAGACAAACATCACACTGATCTTTCTTCGGTGTGAAAGTTTGTATGACTTGAAAAAACCTCTGTACTGGTAGTAGCTGATTCCTGCAAAGTTTGACTCCTTTCTTTCTTTTAGATAATCTCTGTGATCGGCGATAGATTTTCCACCATCGATATACTCCCGAGAACTTTGAGATCTGTAGTAATGACTAGGAACACTTTTAGGAGTTTACAGTTGTGGCAAGGAGACTTCATGCTTCGTTGGTTCACTCTTCCACGGGTTTTAGACTCATATTCCTCACCGCAGTTTCGCATCTTTCAGTTTGCTAAAGTTTTTTTATTAAATTTGCGTATTTTAATTTATTTTTTTAACCGGGAGAAATTTTACCCTGGTCAGACATTTTGGCATATATGCCGGTTTGTTTTAGTTGGGGCTGCTATAAACGCTTTTGTTAAGTGCAAACCGGATTATCTGCCAATAAGTCATACAATAAGTCATATCTGGGTAGTAATAAAAATGTACTATTGTGAGATAATCCAGTTTTACTTACATGATGGACGCATTTCCCCCTTGAAAGTTTTGAAGCAACTGGCGTATTGCGGAATAGGTCTGTCTTCTGTTAAAAAAATGGCGATTCACGCGTAAATGCATACCGGCCCAACGCCATCTGACAGATTTTTATTCAAATATACGACATGCCGGTTCGACATAAAAATAGAAGGGAAAAAAAGAAATTTTTTGACACCAATAACTCAAAAGCTCCATTTTTGCATATATGCCGGTTTGATTTAACAACGACGACATGTCGCTATTTCAACTGCAGGGCCATATTCCTAGAGTGGAATTATTCCATGTCCGCGCTCCTGATCGCTGATGGATCGGCGGCTCCGCCCACCCTACCTCCTGGGCCGCGGAGTATGGCACCTTATAGACTTTAATGCTAGCCGGGGAGAATCCTGAGAAGCTTTCAATTAGTGCTTTGATTACAAGCTGTGTTGGTTAGGACCAACACAGCTTGGGTGATGGAATTTTATTGGTTTTCCGAGAACTGAGAAATTTAGATTTTCTTTTTGTGTGTTACTGCACGAGTTTCCAACTCATGATGGCGAATATAAGAGTATAAGATATTTGTCTCTGAATGGTGTCTCTCTCTCAGAACATCTCCAAACTATATTTATTTAATTTTCATGTTTTTGTTCTCCCACACAGGATTTCCAACCCGCGGACGCTGGGTCAAGCATTACAACTCGAGGCGCTACTGCTTATATCCCGTCGAAACTATTATAACGCGATAAGCGGTGCACGTAGACCGGATTCAGTAGTTTTTGTTAGATCGTTGGGAGAGTTGGAGGTCAGTTGGAAGTAAAAAGCTGAACCTATTTGTTCGGTTCATGTCTCATCTAAACAATGGGGTTAAGAAGCTTACCGCTTTTCCACAGAGGTCGACTATGGACAAGGTTAATTCTATTTTTACATATTAAGAATTGCTTTACGAAATATCAATTTCACGCCTAAAACCTTTCTGAAAAAAAAACCATCGATGACCCTGCTTATCTCATTTAACATAATATTATGATTTAAATAATTTTTGTCGGATTAATCCCAGTCTTTTTTTTTCGATATTCGCCTTGGAGCATTGTCGAGGCGTTCCACGTAACAAATTTAAAATTGCCGACTTGAAAAGCTTTAAAATTTTTTTGACTGTCCGTTTACTGGCAAATCGATTTTGCATGTACGAGATAGGATCTTGATTCAGAAGTGTAGTTAGCACTATCCAGTGCTATCCACCATTCAAGTTTGCGATGTGAGCGTTTCTGTACGCACCGTCTTGTCCTCGCTAAAGATATAAGTATTTTTAGAAGTCGTTTGGATATCTACAGGTCTATAGCTGGCTTGTTGAAGGCTTTAACTATCCTCTATCTTCGATCTGCGTTATAGCATGTTTATTCCTCCGCAATCGTTTCAGCTTAATTTGTGGAAATTGCCTAGGAGGTTGATTTAAACTTTTATTCTTGCCTGTTGGTTTCCCATATGGCGTGTACACAGCGATCAGATCGGTCGTTTAATCGAATGATAAAATTCTTGTAAAACTTAGTGCCTGATAGGAGTATATTACCAATGTGATTGTATTCACAATTTCACCATCGCGAGAATCTACTCTAGGAAAAATGTTTTTTTGCAAAATTTTATTACCGGGTTTCAATTTTTCATGCGGTAGGTATTTAAAGTATGTTAAATCTACAATTCCCACTTATTAAATTACCGCTAGTTTAGTTTATAGTGACGGTCTTCGTGGACGAGAGCCAAGGCTCTCAACTAGCAATCCGGATTGTGTTATTTCATAATTTATTCATTCACAAGATAGTATATACTTGTAGTATACTTGCGGTGCGTTCCAGAGTGGAAGATACTATCAGTATCACCCAGGTGTAAGATCCCCATTCAGAATTGAAATGTCGCTTGAAATGGCCGTGTTTAGTGACTAGATCTGAATATTCAGGTACTTTCCCATCTTGCTCTTCCACATCTCCCTCCACTACCTTCATCCTCACAACATACCCCAATTGAGGATGCCTTAGTCTCACTGGCTCTAAACGGAGCTGGGAGCAGTTGTTGAAACTGGAAAAAAATAGTTGTAGGTATATTTTCATTTTATTTAAGGGTTTCTTAAAAAAAGAATTATTCTATTTAAATTTAATGATAATCATTCATACCCGAGGAGTTTCATTCCTTACTGTTTATCACGATCGCCTCTACCACATAATTTATTTGACAGGGATGGAAGGCCCCCTCATAGTTGCCTTATCCATCCGTCGACAACTCGACATAAAATACCTCGTACCTACACCAAGTCCGTCGACAGTACGCGCAACAGGTTTCTTCTAGTTGCTTACAGATTCATGTCTGCGCGAACTGAAAATCACCCAGCAAAAAAAATTGTGCTCAAATATCTTAAAACGTGTTTGTTTTGACCGCAGAAGTTCAAGGGTGTGGAATTCAGATCGGAAGAGACTGCGGAAGTGACTCAGGAAATGATGCGGACACATTTGAATAATTTCGAGATATTTCGGTGTATTTTGATGATGCTGATTCTTAGATTGTTGACTCGTAGACCTTCTCGCGATCTCTAAATCAAAAGCTCTTTCTGCGTGAGTCATTGGAACATACTTGTTCCGTTCGTCATGAAAATAAAGATCTCGGATAACTTCAAGCTCAACAGAAGTCTGATGTAGGTATTGAAAATATGTTTAGTTTAAAAAAAATTACTTGTATTTTATGACTTGATTTATCGACCGAATTTTGCAGGTATTGTTGAGCACATCACATTTATGAAGCGATACGTAATTATAACACGAGCGTTCATAATAAAATAAATTAATGAAACCTCAGAGCTATTGCATGTTTGCTTTCATTCTAGGAATGTATGAGCATCTCATTTCCCACAGGAATTATGCCGCAATATGAACACTCCTTGCATATCCCATTACAGGAGCAGATTCCTCACGATGATATTGCCATGGTACGGAGTTCTAGTAGCAAATTACAAGTTGCGTCAAAGGGCATGCACTTACTCATTACCTCACGCCTTATAAAATACCAAATAATGTTTGATATGCAACCAAAACCAAATATGGAAATGAAAATGTTTGATAAAGGAATCGATGATAATCACGGCATTTATCAATGATTTTATTTAACGAATTAGGAAATTTGGCATAATTTCGATGAATGGTGTATGTTAGTGTTAGGGGCCTTAAGTCTCAGAATTTAAATCAGACGAAAAACAATTCAGAGGAAGCGAGCTTTATGAGAAAATAAATCGTTGAAATATTGGAGCTTTTTAAAAGTCTTGATTTTTATCATGATTATATTTCAAAAGCTTCAAAATGGCTGAACCATATAAATCAGTCGAATAAAGAGAGGAAATTAATGAACACCTCTTCAAACGTACGGCCATTCTTTAGCGGGGCACTGCGCAAGCCATAGGAATACCCTTTAACCATGCATCATAAATTATATACGGAGAAGTCCATTGTCAGTTGTGTGAATAAGCGTTCCGCTTTCATTTGGAAATAGGTGATCACCATCCAAGTCTATGTTCAGCCCAGTCTTTCACTCGTCGCCACCGCTTTGAGGTGTCATTGTTTTACACACGTGTTCCACTGTTCGTCTTCCGCATTACCAAATCTATTTTTATTCACGCGAGTACCTGCATCCCTTTTTTATGTGGCTCATCTTTGTTCAGCTATTTCAATGATTTTATATCTTTAATCTGCTGGTGCTTTTGCATAATCTTTCTTTTAATGCTTATTATAAATTTTGTTTATATATTTTTATGTTTTCTTTTAATGCTTATTATAAATTTTGTTTATATATTTTTATGTTTTCTTTTAAAATAATAAAAGATTAAGTCTGTATCTCCCTGTTCTTTCTGATCTTTATATCGTTTTTAGTAATCTAAATCTGACACTGATACGCAGGAAAGGATTAAAATACTAAAAGATCACTCGACGTCTTTTGAGATTTGTGTTTCATGTATCCTTTAATGATTAAATCAGAACGCAATTGAAATATTAGTGAATATTTTATAGTGGCTACTTACAGCTGATTCGAAGAACACGTGTGTTGTTGGAGTCGAGCCAAATGTAGTGTGATATATAGTTGAGTCAAATGATATAATTTATCTACCTCTACTGACTATTATTTATTACTTTGATTGTAAGGGTATTAACCCTGTGAAAATTCAATCTATAAATCGCATTGAAATGTTCATGTTTATTAAAAATCAACATGAAGAACGCGGGGAAAACATACACGCTGTAATTTAACAGGAGCTTTTTTATAAAGCGCTCTTAACGATACCAAGTCCAACGTCTGCACATTAAAATGAGAGATTTATTTCCCGAATGATTTATTTATGTTTATTTTCTAGTCTTTGAACTGGTTTAGAAATGTTAACGGTTAGAACCAGCAGTCCTCGCGCCAGTGACATGTCAAGATATGCATCAAATCTCCTCCCAGCATGTTTGCCGTATGACTAGGCGATAGCTTTCATTTTCATGTGTCAATCGCTCCATCTCCGCTATAACTGCGCGAGTCGTTTGTCGCGCTCTTCCGCTCGGCCTTGTACGTCTAGGGACAGCTGCCTCGCCTGCAAAAAGTCGGACATAAATAATACATCAGGTAATCACGAGAGCAATGGCAATGGTAATGGTAATGCTCGCCACATTAGGATGCACACCGAGTGGTGAAAGCTACCAACCACCCGGTGTAAGCTGGTCAGTGTTCACTGGTCACTGGTAACTGGTCACTGGTCATTGGTAACTAGTCACTGGTCACTGGTCACCGCTCGGTGTTCTGTTCCAGCGCACTCCGCCTGCTATTGACGGAATTTGAATAATCATGTATGTTCTTGGCTGCCTCCGCTGGGCCCCTGACCGCTGGCCGCTGGTCGCTGTACCGTTGTCGCTTATCAACAGCTGAGCGAGCCAGAACAACAACACTTGCACCAAACAGGTAGGGCGACAAAAGAAAGCCGCCGATGGCTTACAGCAGATCGCTGCCCCCGGCTAATTGACATAAGGCTTTTCGTACATCCACACTTTCGCTTTCGTGATAATCGGTCAGAGACATCGCTCTGCGGCCGGCATTATCCAACTGATGTGAGACTTATGTTATTTTTCGTGGGATTTTCACCTTTGAGGCTGCCATGTATGGTCAGCCAGATGGAAAGTAGAGATAGCCAGCGTGTGTTGGGTGACTGATTGAATTCCTATTTTGACATTATATCGCCAATAGTCAATAACTCACCATTACGAAATTATCTAAATTTATTGCCGACTCTCAATCGTAAATTAGTTGCTATTTAATAGGTTTTAAACGGCTTTACGATATGAATTAATTTCTCTTCTAGAAATCTTTTACGCCTATACCAATAATTTTACAATTCACGATCAGTGTTTTTTTGCTTCAGCACGACCTTGGCTGTTCACAAAATAAATAATGTTTACTAGTTGTCATTTTAATTCCCGACACGCACCCACTGTGATTTCTAATTCGAGTTGTTTTTATGGCTAATTCTAGACAATTAACCGTCTGCGTACGAATGGGCGTATTCTTTAGGCCTGTTACTTTTTGTATTTCCACGTTTGGTCGCGCCCAAGTAAGGCCGAGAGAACCTGATATTGTTATTGTGGATGCGTTTATCTTCGAAAAAATCAACCACAACACAGTATTGTACCTCGGGAGAATAATTGCGCACACGAAACACCTCGATTTCATATATTAGTATTCATTACACGAGCAGCATTGCCATAAGTGCATCTGGAAATAGCATTTTGGGCTCGTATTACCAAAAGGGTTCGCTTCCCTACTTCTTAATATTTTTCTGCTCAAAAATAGACTTTTACCAAATGTGGGTAGGATAGCTACTCCCTATTTTGCCACCATTTTTTCGAAATGATAATTTTTCTTACTGAACTGAATATGATAATTATATCTATTTTTTTACAGTTGTATGGATATTTCTTGATAGCCATCATGTTGTGAACTGATAAGGTTGGACTAGAAATTCCTGAAAATTCAATTTTCACGACGTCACAGTATCCATAAATCTCAACTCAAATTTACTGGTTTTAAAGTTATTTTTTCAAGGGTTGAATGGAGGTAGCGCGATTAACGTCATCTGTCTCGATTTTAAAAAGCCTGTTAGTCTGATGGCTGCCTGTCAAAATGTCGTTGACTATTTCGCTCGTTTTCGAATTGTCAAATGGCAATAAAACAAAGAATGTTAGCACCGAGTTCCAGAAATAGAATTTAAGCCACGGTCTTGTAAGTGTTATTAGGTTCGGTCATTTCACTTTGCTCGGTAATTATATTTTGTTTATTGTTATCAACTTTAATTTGTTAACTTCATTTAAAGTTTTTCTTTTATATATGCAATTACATTATTATTCAATATGAAAACAGTTTATTTGTAAACAAGTTCTACTGTGTAATTATTACTAGGCGTGACAGGTGTTTCGCCTTCTGAAGGCATTATCATACTGGGGTAAAGCCACTTAAAGACGATATATTTATATTATTTCCCATAGGAAGGGTAATTCAAAAATCCCAAACCCAAAACCCAAACTAAAAAATAGCGTCATTTATAAACTCCAGTATGACGAATGCAACGCTGCATACTATATGTTGGACAAACTACCCGGTTCTTTAATACCAGATTAAAAAAACACATGCACTCGCTCAAATAAAACAGTCTCAATTTGCTAAACATCACCCAGATAAAAATCTTTCACTCAATGATAATAATACGCCAATTCCATTACATATACAAAATAGAGGCCGTAAACTCAATACATTAGCGCAGTTGGAAATTAATAAAAATTCTAGTAATCCTAAAGCTAGTTTGATAAATGGATAAAAACATAATCCCTCGCCACTCCTAAATATTTTTAAGCCTACTCCAATTATTATAGAACACAAAAATACAAGTAGGTATAATAATAATGAAGGGGAAAAATTCCAAATTATCCATTTGGAAACATCTTACTTAAACGACTTTTAGCTAAATTTAAAGAATACAATGATTGAGAAAACTCAATAGGATAATTGATAACCATTGTGATATGAAATTAATAATGGCACAGGTAATATTTTTTTTTTCATTAGAATTAGGTACTTATATAGAAATAATATAAATAATAGTCTGTAAGTGATCCAAATATAAGCCCAATTTTGGCCTTTATTTCCTTAAAAAAACTGTATTTCAATCTGATTACGAAATTCAAATTGGATGGCGATTTACAATTTCAGGCAAGTTTAAGAGTCAGACCGCGTGCTAAATGGTCAGAACCAAAAGGTCACTTTCAGTCAGTGGAACATTTGTTTCCATTCAAATTTGTAGTGAAGGCAATTCTAGTTTTTTTTCTTATTCTATGGAATGCCTCCAGAAGGTGAAACAGCTATCACGATTAGTAATAATTATACAGCAGAGATTGTTTATAAATAAACTGTTTTTTTTTTAAATGAATTGAATGATAATATTATTTAGTACATAAATGAAGAACTGTGAATAAAAAAATCGTTTTGTCTTGCTAGATGCCAAGACATGACGCATAATATGCTAACCTCTGCGAAAAACAAATAATGTTCGTTGAGTTTTGTATTTTACGAGTTTCCTACGGCATTTATTACTTTTCACATTTAAGCTTTAACGATACTACCTATATTATATTGGTGAATTACATTATGTAGGTAGCGGCTAAAATGTTCGTAATTCATAGTACTTACCTAACTATATAAAATATCAATGGAATAATACTAAACATATTTGTGTGGCTGCCCATTATTTTATATATACAATGAACTATCCGTTTAATGTTTTTTAGTTTGATACAAACAGTAGAGTTATTTCCTAGACATCAAAAAGAAGTCTGTATTTTATCCAATTTCTTTTTTTCTTGTTTGATTTCTTGAGACGTAACAAGATCACTAGTTTAAAATGATTCCTCAGCCGAGCTGGGTCCGTACATGGAGAGCGCGTTACCTGATAGGCCAGTTATTTATTCTAGCGTGGAAAAACGGACGTCCGTTTCGAGCGTATTTTTTCGCTGCAATTTCGATTTCGAATAACTTGTCTAGTTTCTGTTTATTGACTTATACAGCAAAAGTCGCCTCGCATGTGGCGGGGTTCACTCTCACTCTTAGCGAATTGTATCGAACGTTTCTTTGCGGGTATGTAGTAGGTACGTAGGCATTTCCGCATATGATGCTTGCGGAATCGCTGAATCAGCAGCGGAAGTCTTAATATTTGGTGAGCAACTAAAGGCATAGAAGAAAGTGATAGATCTGGTTCTGGTTTCCGACTTGTAAAAGTGAAACCGCATGTGGGAGATTATTATTTTTTATAAAGGTCAGCGTATTGATAAAATCATACTAATTCGGCGTTAGACGTGTTTAATTCAAACCCACCTCGCCCATTAGCCCATTCACACGGAGCTTTAAACCGAGCAAGTACTTAGTGAGGTCAAAGACTGCCAAAGCTTGATTACCTTTCTGGTGATGTAAATTTAAAGGTGTTTGTCTCGTTAAAATTCCACGCGGGTAAGGAACAAAGAAAGTGCAAATAACAAAAAAAATGTAATTGGAACATTGTAATGGACTTGAACTAGAACACGGAGGTTTTATTATGCTTTAATTTGCATGAAGATTTATGAGTCTATTAAAGGTCAGTAAAACTTTCATTTCAATTTGGCATAGACAAAACATTAATTTCTCTTTCTGTGGCGTGTAATTGAATGCTGGTATCTAGAGATCTCTCTTAAAATACCATAAATTTAAACGGGACCAATAATCATTTTCGGTCATCTCCCCGCATGCCTCGCACGGTGTACTCAGTGCTGCTGGTAGATAATGTAGCGGCCATTATATCTGAAATCATAAAAGCTCCGGACGTTTTGCGTCCATGGGTAATAAAGTCCGTCCACCATTTGTCTATCGGCGCTAGAACAATGGGTTCCTATACCGACCGGACGCCTTCCTTGTTCCGAATACGTGATAATGGTCACTCATTGTCTGTCCCTACTCCCAATGTACCTACATTCTGTATACACATTTGTGGCACATACGCCGTGGCTATAGCGCTAATAGAAATGATGATTTATGTTGCACCATACTGTGGGCTACTTATTCCGTTTCACTACTGATACCCAGTTTCTACCTTCGCTAAAACATCAAGAACGCTGGTATGCAATGGACTTCGTACCTTCCATTGAACATTCCAACGGCAATTATCACGTTGAGATTTCGTCCCAATATCAGAATGAAATGCCTTCTAAAAATGTCGTTCATTGCATAAAACTATAATATTGTAAACGAATTCCCTTTTTTGTCTTATTATTTCAAGTTAAGATGTTGGCTCATCGTAAAATTTTACATTGGTCTCCGACAAATTGTCATTTTGTTTATTGTGCAATAATGTTATAAAATGTTCAGTTTGTGTATATTTTCTCACAGGTTTAAGAAAGTATTTATTGATGACCTTTTTAATCGACTTTAAACCTGAGTTGCGCCTCTGCTTTTACGTTTTAATTAACTTTGGGTTCTCTTAATGTTTATGGTAAACGACTAGCTGTAGATAACTTGAAACTTTTCTTTTAACATTTCAACGAAATAAATTATAAAATGTTTGAATGTTTTTCTAATTGGCTTAATTCGTCGGTTCGCGGTAGTTTAATTAAGTTAAAAAGCCATTCTCGGAATTAGTTGGTGACAATATACGTTTATTTATTGGAATCGCCGACCCACGCGGAATGTTAATCTGTCCCAGTAAATAATCTGACATCTTTTAATGGTGGTTTTGATGTGCACGTGAGTTTTATTTAGATTGTAGTTAATATTCCCAAAAGTGCTCCTTATTATAATATTTTAATGATTTTTATAGCGCCGTTTTTGTGCAAAATCACCTCAAGTTATGAAGAACTATGTATCTATTATTTAGGCATGGGTATTTATTTATTAGCGTTGCATATTCTCAGTTTTTTTTACCAATTTATCATGAAGTTAATTAGATATTTTATGCGTTCTTTGATCTGATCATTTTTGTGCCTGCGTATATCAAAATAAATTATTATGTTTCGTTAAGTTTTGTCTCATAATAAAACGTACCTACTACAGTCCGCTGCATACAGAACTCTATGGATCGTGTATTGGGTTGGTACTTGGTACCGCGATGTGTAACCTTGTACCAGCGTGTATCGCGTACGCGGCCAGTATTGCAAGTGAAAAACGCCGGCGAATATAATAAATAATTCATCATCATTAAAAACTTGTCATGCACCTCCGCGAATCCCCCACAAGAAACGGCATGCAAACATTCACCGGCGGACTTGTACAAACCGCGCGTTGGGATATGACGAGACGTTGCAGCGTGATCTCGCTGTAATTGTTTGACTAAACACCCGTGTTTAGGTTTATCACGCTGTTGCGAGTGGGATCGGAGCTTCTAGTCGCATGCGAATAACGTCGTATGGAGATCTCGAATTGTGTGAAGTCGTTGACCAGCCATTATGTGTATCGTATTAATAATGTTCCATCGACCTTGCTTTCTTTCTTCGGTCCATTATTTCTAATTGGTCTGCTTACTTTCCCGCTTGTGTTTGCGCGGATGGGTGTATCTCATGATTACGAATTACGATACCGCAATTTCAAATTAGAACATTACTTATATCAATTTATTTTTACCTTTTACGAAAGAAAGGTAAAATTTTTGTTATTTCTAATCTATTATTGATTGCCTGGATTAAGTGGAAAGCTGATTACTTTCAGCAGAATTATCAGATATTTAACAATGGAGAGAAGTAAATTGGAACACTAATCTATTCAGAGAGAAAAAAAAGCTTTCAAGATCAAACTCTCACTTTTATATTGTAATTCTATTTCATTTGCCCGTGGAGCTTTATTGTGTGATGGGGAATAAAGGTCAGTTAAGAAACGATGATTTACGTCGCTCAGTAGTGAGCGATCAGCGCGCGGCGGTCAAAAGGCGTGCGAACACCTTCCGGCGCGTCTCGGAGAAAGTCCGGCGCCGCGGCGTCTGCTTCAACACGATTCCGTTATTCCACTACCGCCTATAATGCCGATAGCGCCGATGCCGCCAATACAGCCAATACAGCCAATACCCCCCAGATCCGTCATATTCCCACGAACTTATATTTATTGTACGTTATTTATTGCCATAAATCATTCGATTCTATTCCACTTTAATCCGTTACGATCGGGAATTATTCGCTCAATCAGGCAAGCCTGTTTGTATGTCGTTCAAACAGCTACCGGCTACGCCGTGTGCAGTTGCGGCCGCCGCTCGCTGGCAGTTTTATCGCCTTTAATAGAAGGGATTATGGCACGGGAGAGGTTAAGAAACTGTAATCGCCTTATGTGCTGAAATATTTGTGATAGAAAATCAGCGCGCGGCGCGTAATGCGACAGGAAAGGCTAAAATACACATTGTCCGAGGACTACTACCAGCGATCGTATCGCCGCGGAACTGCATACTAATCTGTCCACCGGCCAAGCAAGGCAGTGGAGGGGAAACTTTTCATTATAAGTCTTTGGTAAATTGTTGAGTTACATATGACTTGCCAATCTACTTATCGGTGCGGAATATGCATTTGGTTATAATATATGATTTTGACACAATTTAACAGGAGAGCAAAAACAAATTAATGTTGATTTTTTATCAGTATTTAATATCAAATGTAGAATAGGTACTTGACAACGGATAGTCCTTATTTTGAAAAAAAAATGTGTTAAAGATATTTTTTGTTGACAATATACTAACTTTTAAAAACACATCGGCTATTTTCATGCATCTCTTACACAGATACTTTGTAAATACGTAAAACTTATTATGACATATTACCTATTTTGCCTTATCATTGAAAATACCCCTTCAAAAATTTTGTGAGAAAACTCACAAATAATTTCACACTATGAAGATAAATGTGTAATTCGTAGGTTTAACACTTCTGAATTCAACACCAATGCTTCAATTGCACAATTAGTATCTACTTCTTCTATTCTTCCATAATTTATCTCAAAGGTTCTCTTCTTCTGTCACAATAAGCGCAAGTAAACACACCCCTATCGTCGAGTGGCGCAGTCCATAAAGGCTGGACCAGCCGTACGTGGCTGCCGGGCACCCCCGGCCTTGTTTTACGACCTGCGACTCCGCGCCAGATGGAGCGCCCAATTGATGGGGCCATTGTGCCGCCGTGCCGCCGCGCCGCCGCTGTGAAACCGAAGTTACGGCGCTCGGCCGGGCCGTAACTCGCGCTGTGCTAACGAGGCCCGACACTCGATGCTGCTGATTTTGGAGGTGGAATTAACCCTGCGTTTGATGAAGTGGGGTTGAATAGTATCCTCAACTGTCAGGTTTTTAATCCTGTAAGATGATATGTGTGTGTGATCAAATAAATACCCACCACTCATTTTCACCAGTAGGATGTGTGGAGAGGCCGGAACCGCGTACAGTTCTCGCTTCATAGAAATTTCATAAACTTTCTTAAGGATATTATTTTTTTGACTGTCCGAAACCAATGTTGCCATGTCTTTGGAGAATAAATATCTTAGGATGAGTTGTTTCAGAAAATTTGAACAATTCTTTAAATTTAATTTCTTCAAGTTCTGTCAAAGATTTTTTCAAGTTCTGTTATTATTTCAGTTCTGTCAAGTTACTAGCCTATAATGATAGAATAACAAAACTTGAATAGGACTTTCACAGAACCCGAAAATAAACGTTGAAATTTGACGAATTGTTCAAATTCTGCTAAACAACCCATCCTTATACTGAAGATACGCCGAAGAGAGTGGTTTTGTAAGCACTTGGCTATTCCAAAATCATTCAAGCAAACTTTTGATTCTGAAATTACGCCACTTAGCATCGAAATCGTACGATTGGGATTGTAATGATAATCCCACTCTGGAAAGTGATACAATATCTCGAAAAAAATATCTGTAATTTAAGTAAATTTATATCTTCTATGACAACACTTGTCGAATATGTGACCTCTGGTACAGAAACTTTGCCACAGAGGTCGTCGGACTTCGTAATTTTGAAATTCGCCACCAAACTTTTAATTCTAATCTATTTTCATTCGCCTTTCGAAGTAATATTATGAGTGGCTGTATCTATACTATAATATATAAAAATATTTTTTTATGCGATTCCTCGCTAGAGCGCCCCTGACTGCAGAGTGTAAAGGCAGGGAAGCAATGTCGCCACATGGTTGGGCAGCGTTGTGAGGCGGGTTAAGATAGTGTTATTATTAATGTGGGTCTTGGAAAGGCCCGGATTATATAAAGGAGGAAAAACTGATGCCGGTAACTCGTTCCATGTAAAATTCTGTGTCCCGGATTTTCCGCATCATCGGTAAATCCCGCCCTACACTTTGGAATTGGCTCTGTGCGGCAGACCCCAATATGGGGTCGGTAACGAGAAGTCTGGGAGCGTCAATTGCCGTTATTACCGCGTAGTGCTCTATGGAAAATAGTTTTCCTAATACGCTTCACCTACTATAAAACAACTATATTCACTAATTATTGGGCGAGTATTTTATGACACAAAATCATACCGACATAATTAGGAACAGACTTTTCTAGATTATTATTAGAAGAAGGTAGATAATAAATAATAATGTTTTATTTAACAATTAATTATCGTTCCAACTTTTACATTGATCGGAGCCTAAGCGGGAAACTATTGAATCTACATCACAATTGGAATCGATTTTTTGATAAAACTGTTTTTGTTTTGAGCTTTTGTTTTCGAGTAAATCGAGTCCAAATTTGGATTTTTTAGGTCGAATTTGAAAAAAAATAGTCGCTACGGGGTTGCTATCAGCTGTTTATTGTTTTTTTTTAAGTGCATCCAAGCAAAGATCCGTCTCCAAAACCCTTTAAAATAATAAGCCGAAAAATAAAGTTTTTGAAAAATCTAAATGAATCACCGATTCAATTTTGTATTTATATACCTTTCTTGAAAAAATTGAGTTTGTATATGGACAAAACTATTTATTCATATACATAATGCGTATGTATGGGCGCAAACCAATAATTAATCTTAATTGTTTAAAGTGTAACTTGCAAAACTTGTTTTTTCCTAAAAATAATTAAATTAGCGCATATCTATAAATGCATAGATCATAACGTTTGTTCGCTTTATCCTTAAAGTGTATAAAAATAAACCAAACCTCACAACTCGTGCCTACTACTCATATTGCGATCAGAATGTATGGGATATGTTAGAAGTTGGAGGAGGTACGTATTACAACTATTCTACAGTAGTTGGTATTAGCCATGACCTGCATCACGTTCGCCACTTGTTGTGTTACTTTTTGTCATCTTCTCTTCGCAGTAACCTACAAGTTGTGTCCGATACCCCTTTATATTGTCGCTTCCCGATCCACTACCGTTGTCCGACGCAGCATTACAAAAATAATCTGAAAGAAATTGTAATTTATTTAGTAATTAAATTATAATAATGTTTTACACTTAGAAATATATATTTTTTAATTGTTCCATTATGTATCTAATTACTTTTTAATATTACATTTAAAAACATTACGTATTACGATACATACATATTTTATTATTTTCATATAATGGGCAGGGAGCGTTCTGCAAATGCGTTCATATCTTATTTCACTACGTTTAACAGTCATTGACTTGTTTTGAATTTAAAAATAACTTAATCGTTTTTTCTCTCCAAGTGAGAATCCGAACTTTAAATTGGTTTGTATTAGTAGCTTCGATGACATGTTGACATTTTAATTCGTTAATTTCTCAGAGTGGTAGATATTTTCTTGTTTCCCTGGTGAAAGACCACAATTGACAATAGATTATTTTTGCTAAAATTGAATTTGTTGTATTTAGTTAATCAAACTGAATATACTTGTACTTACTTGTGCACTTCCTAACCTTCCTATTTTCATATACCCCCCCCCCCTCCTTCCCTTCAGTTTCATAAAATATCTCAAATTGGGGTTACCGTAGTCCCTCTGCTTGGAAATCACATAAAAAACATTGTTGGTATTTCTCATCTGGGCCACGAACCACGATTATTCGTTTCTTGACATTGAATGGGTTAATAAACACTTCATCGCTCGATTGTGTCCTGCTCCGGCAAACCGTGCCGAACCAATTCTTCTACACAACAATTATCATTATTGCCTTCCATAAAAACTCTGTTGTTCTGTGTTGCTCTAGTGTTTATTATCTGTACACGTGAGCTGTGTTACCTGCTGTTTTTTTCTCTTAAGAGATCCTGAGAGTTTTTTTACACTCTGGAGATAATTGATTCAACCTTCGCCGCACGCCAGCGCCACCGATCCCCGCATCAACGCAAAACACTAAACTTCTTTGTGGAGCACTGTTAACGCACCCACAAGGTTACAAGTTTTTTCCTATCCTTAAAAAAATAATAATTTCCATCAAACATTTTACTTAATTATATCGTTCGCTGGATTCTCAGACATTTGCGTTCGTTAAAACATTTTTTGTTACAAATACATTGTGAAATATTTTGTTATTTATAACATTTATTGTGTGGAACATATCTGTTAGAACGAGATACCCATCTGAGAAGACAGTAGAAGTCTAATGTTGTCTCAATTGCGACAAAGTCACTTAAGTACGGGTAAATTATCAAATAATTTTGTTTAGATGCTAATTATCCTCTAGAAATCGAATATTCCACCACCCACTTAAACACGACTATGAACATACCACCCGTTGATTGACAACATTCCCGTAATATTAATTCAGCGAGCGCAGTAATTGGTTTATCCAGTTTGTTGACAGGTTAGGTATTCGTTTCCGCTTTACACATCCAGGCCGTGTAATTTTGAAATTATACGTCCATCGCTAATTGCGAGCAAAACACCCCTTAGTATTCTCAGTGTCGCCAGAATTATGAATGCAATTCAAACTAATTGAAATAAGTGCTCTTCGGGACGAGGAGATCATTTTAATGTAGCTCTGTGCCTTCTTTTGACTTCTTTGCAAGATAATATCCTATGCATGATCTTTCTTACGAAACTGTTAGGTCTTTTACCGTGTAATTAGTAGATACACCCGACTGCCAGTTACTAACGGAACTGTAATTAAATTAACTAGTTACATCAGATTTGTTTAATTGTTTGCAGTCGAAATGATTTATAATAGCACTTTTATTCTCAACTGGTGTTGTTATTATTGTGCCATGATTTCTTCTTCAAATATAAAACACGTAACGTACATAACATATTAAAATGCATAACATTCGAGAATCCTTTAAAAATTCAAATTTTAATTTATGTCGTTCTTCCATTTATTTTCATAAATAAACTATTACTATCGCAAAGCATACTATACAATACCAAAGTTATAGCGTGCATTGAATTTCTGTGTCAAGTTTTATTTATATATGACATTTGCCTTGAAATTCACAATAACTTGTGCTAGAATTTAGAATTCTTTCGGAACGTAGTGCAAAAACGATGGAAGCAGACACAAAAACACTCCAGTCTATACAAAATGTTCCGTGAACAATCGTAATTTAAGATGTGTTTAATAAAATAACAATGTTACTTCAGAGGTTTCCAATGTTTCACGACGTTAAAAATGTATTTTAAATGTAGCGTAACTTGGTTTTGTTGAACAGAATCCCGTTGCGATTAAACATTTTGTTTTCACGTTAATAAGAGTACTGTTTAATGTTGGCTTGCCAGTGATTAGATGGAGTTTTGGCGATGTTAAAGAAACCATATTTCGATTAGATAAACAATACAGTTATGCAGTTTATTAACAAGCCCGTTGGGATATACTGTACCATTATTTGTACAAAAAAGTTAATTAATTACCTTTGTACATGAAGATCATTATACTTCACAATGGACTTCGGCCCGCTAGTTTTTACTCAGTGGATGGATCCATTCACGTCATTGATTGTGGCTTGATAGGTGCGATGGCTTTTAGGAAGGCAAGCGGATTTGAGATGGTCTGGACATGGAGATGAATCATCAAAAAACCTTGATTTTACTTCACAGGCATTTCGCATATTCGAATTTGAATAATACACCTGATAAAATTTCTATTAATAATCGATGTTTCATAATTGCGTTTCAAATTTATTTTTATTTTTTAGTACCTATTATTAGCCTTTTTTTAAAAGAACGTCCAACATTCCCGAGTTACGAATAACCTTACAATATTTGAGAATCTCATACTACCATCACAGTCAGCTGTGATTGTTGCTTGTGTCGTGATGGAGGATTTAACCAGCCGATGAATTGAACTCACGACGCATGTGTGGGAACCAGACGCGATACCAACTCAGCCCTCGACCGGTTTATATCTGCAGTCTCAATGAGAAAATTATTTTATCTTAAACCGTTTAGGTACCTAAATATCTTTATTTTATTTTTATAAAACTCAGCACCACACGTATTATGAATATCTAGTTACAGAGCAATTAGATTTTAACAAACTCGTGTTAGTGTTGAATTTGGGCCGTATTATCATATTTTATTTTATGAGTTACGTAAGTACTTGTTTCATGAGTTTTCGTGTAGTCTTGAAATTAGTCTAATTAACTTGTTTTATTTTTTGTTGTAAATCATGTTAGTAGGTTCCTGTATTCTATTCTCACCATGATATCCAATATGCAAGCAATGCAAATGTCCAACTCTCTCTCTCTCTCTCTCTCATTATGATAAAATTTGGCTTCTAGAAAATATAAAATTAGACTAGCAGCGATCTTTTATCTTCGTTCATGCATGTATATCTTGCAATGGAAATATAACATAGTAAAGAAGTCTGTGTTTCAGGTAAAGAACGATTTGTTTGTACAGCATCCGCTAGATGAGATGATCTTTGTGTGAGAGATGATTCAGTTGCGTGCGGGTAACAACATCATATTAAAAGTTTCATCACGAGAACATACCCGCTCCGCGTTCTCCACCCGATTGGTTATATTCGTGGTCCATTATATAAGCGATTGATGTAAATGTATTACCTACAATTATCTATAATTTGACGATCGTGATGAATGAAACATATTTTTCCGTGTTCTTTAATTTTCCGTGTATATTCACGTAATCATTCGTCTGTGAGTTTTCTCGCTTTCGGAATTGCAGAGCTAATGAACCAATGCAAATTGAATATCCTCGGATTATATAATTTATAACGGTAGCGTTTTAGAAATGATGTGACCATAATATGTTGTGTATTATGTTTATACAGTACAATACATTGCGCATAAACAATACAACGCATTACCTAGTAATCTTAAACTTCCGGCAACGAACAAAACAACATTGGAAAAAGCTCTTAAAAGCTATTTCCTCAGCAGTTTTATTAATGACTGACTTTTTCTTTGGAACTCCAAAATAACTTCTGCGTTTATTTATTTTAATGTATTTATGTTGTCTTGTCTTTAATCTAATGTTGTCTTTCCCGAGTTTTGTAAACACACTGGGAATAATACATTCTAAATTTGTTATTATTTTTTTTTCTTGTAATCAAAACAAAAACAAAAAATATATATATACATTTATTATAGCTTCACGCCGTTTTATTATTATTATTAACGGCCAATTGGAATTTTATGAGTAGGTTGTAAATCTTAGATTGCTACGACACTAAATGAAAATCTATACCTACTTTTAAGAAGTGGCTATTGTTTTTCTGCAATAATATTCTTTTCTAAGTAGAAAGATATTTCAGAGTCCAGAGTTCTCCGCCAACAAAGCCTCAATCATCTCGGGAATTAAAGAAACCGCCTCGACTGTACGGGTATTTGGATAGTGGGTAATAAATTTAGAAATTATTGTATCGTTTCTGTTTGTGTGTAGCTGGGGGCGTATTCTATCTCTATTAGGTTAAGCGTTTGAAGTGTGCCGTCCTACGGAATATTGTAGCGATAATGCCACTTTCATTTTTCCACCTAAATTACTCGCCCGATAAATCATAGCTTGTTGCATCCAATGACGAAGCATCGATTACTTGTAATTCATCTGATTCTCTCGTTATTTCGAATCTTGTGGCTAACGCACTATATCTCTTCTTTAATTGTATCTTAAATTATCTATGCACGATAAAGCATTGAGTTAAATCGATACGTACCGAATACAAAAAATTAAACGCCACGCTTTCCTGCTTCATATCAAGCATCAACGAATTTGTTGTATTGAGGATATAGTAAGATTTACTCAGTTGAGTGAATCTCCATTTTAGGTACCTCAATCGTTGAACTTTAAAATCAATAGTAAAAGGATTTTGTGTCATCGATGCTTAATAGATTTGGTTCATCTCAACAATGACGAAACTTTAATGTGATTTCGATTCAATTGAGTGCTTGTTCACCGTAGACACCTGAATAAAGTGAATACCAATACGTACTAGCTGCTTGCTCCTTGTGCAATCGCCGGCCATCCAACCGTATTGCAAAATGAAGATACGAACTCTGAGAAACAGCCTCGTATTATTATAATCGAGCGAATAAATGTCAAATGCGTGCAAATACACGCCGGGCTTAACATTTTTAGCATGAAGACGTTTTCCATTAAACGCATCGGCTAAATTCCTTCTTGTTTCTAGGTTCTGCTAATTGGAAGCCTTGACATTTACTGCATGTTCATATCAATTTACACAGCACTTGTTCCTCTGCCAGGTGCATGCAATTGACCCCACGACGCACGGGTCAAATTCATGGGGATTCATCCTTAGAAATTTTTATAACGATCTTTGTTCATTATCTTTGTCTCTACAAAAGAATTTCGTGTTTTGATCTTTGACTCTCGCCCTGTAAAATTTTTAAAGGTTTCGAAAACAGAAAATTATGTCTATTTTTTGTCTGTTCACACCACTGACATTTTAAAACTGATTTTCATTAATAACGGTGACAAACAAAAAAAATCATGCTAAATATGATAAGAGATTGTATAATTCTTTTGTGTACACGGTAATTTTAATACTCAAATTTACAATGTTTGCTAACCATTTCTCCAGATAGCTGCTTGCTATATTGTAAACACATCTCTCTTTAAATCGAGTATAATAATTTGGTCCTTCGCGGGATAATTTCCCTCTTCAACATGCTCTCCCCTTTCGCTGTATCTTGACGTTATTATTTTCGGAGAATCTTGATAAATTACTTTCATAATTTGAAGAATCCATCATTTCGACCGACACTTCAGTATGTTGTTAATAACAGACGTGAATCTTTTGCAAATTTTTGATACAAACTAATCTTCTACTTAAATATATCATACGCAATTATTTTATCAATACTTTACGAAAACCCATATTTTTTTTCTGGAAAACGATTGTTCATATATACATAATTTTAGTGCTACCGATACATTTGGTAAAGATTTATTGACTGACTTGAACAGAGTAAATATTTTTTGTTTTGTTTTTTAATTCATAATTAATAAAGAAAGGATAATTATTTTTACTTGGTATATTCAGAATCAAGAATTAAACAGTTACACATTTAATGATGCTAATAGGAGTCACGTCATTATTAAACAATTAGGAAAACGTTACCATTTAATGTAGGGAAAACAGATTTAAGTACCTCGCAGAATAGTGAACCCATTGTCACAATTACTTTCTCAGTAAATCGGTTTATCCAGTAACAAATAATTTTAGACATCATACAAATTGTAATTAAAATACAATCATATAATAGTCGTCTCAACGTGGCCTAGCCACAGTTTTAAAATGGCCTTGAATGTCGAAACAGCTGTCATAATAATAAAATTAAAACCAAAATACTTTCATAACTTAATAATAACATTATTAAATTTGATTTACATAAAATTAGTAAAAATGTTGATAATTCGTCCTAAAAAATTCCAATTGCTGTAGGAACGTGGGGACACAAAAGCAACCAATAAATTTGTTACTTTACCGCCAAATTCTCATAACCAGCATTGAGGGTCATTTGACTACCGTGGATTTATCATGTATGAGCTATTAGGACATTGTAAAAGGCAAAGCTATCTGGTATTGCGCCTTTATACAGACATATATAGCGCTTATGGAGGAAGAAAGAAAGGAAGCAAGTAATGGATCGTCAGATGTAAAATGACACATTTTATTTATTTGTTAGATCTTTGTAACATAAATTCGCCAAACAACAAAAAGTTTGTTATAAAACGATAAACCATATTTTGATTGTTCAAAGTTTTTTCAGGCAGTAAAAGATTTAATTGCGCGTTCGCTTCCCACGACGCGACGCATCCCCGGCTAAGATTTATTATTTAGCCTTAATTCCGAGATTGCGCACTGCTTGAGATAAATCAAGTCTCCATAAAAATGCGAATTTCGAAATTGGGCAATTAAATCACATTGAAAGTGAAACCACCTTCCCGCCCAGGGTCAGTTGTACTGGCCGACGCCGCAACAGGTTTGCCTCAGTAAAAGTTGTTGCAATTGGGATGCTACAAATCGGAAAATAAATTAATTGTCACTTTAATACCATCGCTCTGCTCTCTTGCGCTCCGGATAATTCATGCTCTTTTTATGACCCGTCTTAGCATAAACTAATATTTATTATATGTTTTAGAAACAAACAGTACATTGGTTACAGTGATGAAACAATTTACAGATATTAAATATTTCTAGGTGGGTGGCTATGATTTTTAAATTTGGACAGTGAATCCGAATATTAATGGAAAATGAATGGTGTTTGTGGTTACTTTGTGCATACAGATACATAATATATTAACAAATAGTTTAGTGTCGTTAATTAAATGATATGTCTGTCAGTAATTAAATAATAAATATGTTAGTAATGAAATAATAATCTATTCTGAAGAGACCCGTTGTGAGGTGAAACCGGTTTGGGCAAAAATAAATAAGTGGAAAAAATTATAAATAATTTAATATTAAATAAAATTTCTGGTAGTAATTTTGCTTATAGCATTGTTTCTCACGTGACTGACTGCCTTTTGCACTGTGGCTCTGCCACGTATGTACAGTATTCGAAGACAAGTAAGTTTGCTTAGAGCATTGTTTCTCACGTGACTGACTGCCTTTTGCACTGTGGCTCTGCCACGTATGTACAGTATAGAAGACATTTCGTAAATTTTGATAACAGTATAAAAAAATTATTAGAACAATATTTTGTTAATCGTTTGTACTTACTTAACGTATAAATGACGCGCGATGTTTCATATTATTATGACTTCATTATACAAAGGGCAAAGCTCTCTCGATCGAAGTCGAATGACCTCTTAAACGAATAAGTCTTAAGAATAATATCTTTAGCTAAAAGTAAAATACTAATCCTCGAAAAAGTTGATTTGGAATGTTTTACTCAACCGTGTATTATTATTTGCTCGTTCTACTGAGCATACAACTCAGCGAACAATGGTGTATTTTCATACAACAATTACTGTAATTTGAATAAATCAGTGTGTTTGAGCTAAGAAGCACCATTTTATCTATTTTTATATATTCAAAGATGGTCTTACTTGCGTCAGTGAAACAGCCCAGCTGCAATTTCATGCTAATTTAATTATGTAGCTGGCATTGTCTGTTTATCATTATTATCTATGCTCATTACCTCAACAACACAGACTTCGGTAGAAACGCCACCAGTTGAACTATTGTGTTAAGGCGCCCTTTCAACTGACCAAAGGGTAGGGCTCTGTTATTTGATAACTGGCCTTGCTTAGGCAATAATATCTAACATTCCAAATTCCCACGCCCTTCCTACCGTAAAATGCAATTGAGGCTCCCTTAAATGATAAGATGCCATGTTAAATAATCTAAAGACTTAATTAGTCCCTTATTATTGTTTGTTTTTATAATAAAAAAATTGGATCGAGGAGCAGGTTTCAATATGGGCAATTTTGCAAAAGGTAATAAGAGTTGCACTTATTTTTAACTGAATAACCAATTTTGATTAATGTACATAAATAGATTCTTAAAAATGTTCCTTTTTTTATTTTAATTTTAAATACAGCTAAAATTGTTTCTTTTGCTTTTCTGGAGAAAAAAATCCTTATTGCAGAACAAGCATGTTTGTGGTTTTTCTTCAAAGTATTATTATTTGTTTCCAAAATGTGTAAGGTAAAAACTACTTTTACGTATGGTGATAACAAAATGAAGCTCTTAGCAGAGATGTTAGTAATGCTGAACCATATTACATAATATGGTGGGCATTATTATCCCCCTTTTTGGGGCCCGCGAAATTGTACATACGGCTTGCAAGTACCTACCCGCACGTATTGTCAGCATGCATATTAAGGTACCTACCGATCACTGACCTAAGGAGGCAGTAGTTCCCGAGTCTGGCGGGTGCGGCCGATCACTTTCTCCGCCCGGCGTCGGTCATTGCCCGACGCCCTGGGAGGGACGCCCTCGGCAGTCTTGTGTAAAAATCTGGTTTGTCGCGTCACACGGACTGCTTACCGACCGGACGCGTGCTGTATTCATTTTTTGCAAATCTCTTTGCAGTTTTTTTTTTTAAACTTTTAACAAAATTGCGATTGTCACTCTCATTTTCGCGCAATCTTCCAAGCACGCTGATTGAAAATGTGCACACGATGACGAAGACACTTTAAAAATGTTTTGCAGATTACAATATTAAATAATGTATTGCTGATAATGCCGTCTAACCCCAGGGCGCTTGAAAATTAAATTTGTTTGATTTTTTATCCCTGTCAAAATAAGTGGTTACACTATAATATTATAACTAACGTCATTGTTCGGAGGTCTTACGAAATGTGAAAGAATTCTATTATAACAGATGGGTATGCAATATTTGGCAGTGGAGTAACAGTGATGCTGTGAAATGTGACGGTATTGAATATTGACACAGATTTTAGTATTTTATTTCGCCACCATAATATTCACGAAACGCAATCGATTATTTTTGTACGAATTTCGATGGTGGGTTTGAGCAAGAAGATAGTATGAGAACAACAGGAATATTGTGAAATGCCACATATTATGAAGGCAAACTTTCCAAATATCAATCAAATAACGAATGTTTTTTTGTACTTTTAAGATTACACAAATTAACAAATAGTACAGTATTAAATTAAATTTTTTTTTTGCATTAAAATTTTTGGTCTGGATAAATGGTTAAATCAGAAAAAATGTCACTGCGCGCTACTGCATGACACATTTTGTATTCAATTCCAGCGCTATAATAATATAATGTCCCTCATAACAGCACCATTCCACCGTCAACTAATTGCAGTGTTTTTTCAACTTGATCTTTGATATGCCTACGTAATGTGCCTAGAAACGTTATTATAATGAACACGTGCGAGTTTTACAATGCACGGATATGTAATGGCAGTATTTATTCCATAATACATTATTTATAATACGTGATTATTGTTGACTCGGAACAAAAGCGTCTATATTTTTTTTAAAGCCACCTTCGTTTTTGGACCCTGACACGCGGTTTCTATCTCGAACCGTGATCATCGAAAGCACATCCATTATAGTTTTTTACGTCATGCGTAGTTTCCGCTTGTATAGAATTAAATGTATATATCTGCTAAACATGTTACGCAAACGCCCTGTTGAAATTTAATATACTAATGCGTAATAAACTGTTTACTCTAACTATCTACATCAGGTTCCCTTAATCTGTTTGTTGCCAGTGGATTTTTATTAATTTATCTTTACAGAAAAGCAAAAAAAAAATGTTATGTTTTTCTCTGCAAAAAGTCTCAACGAGTGAGCGCATGCGTCGTTTGTACAGCTTTTTTGTATCGAGTTTCTATCTCAACGCAACTACTCTCATCTGTCTTTTTTTCCACGGTGAGCTATGAAGATTTTATATATTCATTGTCCCTTTATAATTAAAGAAATAAGGTATATTGCTGGTTTATTTTTCTTTTTAAGGCTCTAATATTGGCATACTCTTATTTCCGATGTTAGTGACCTTCCCAACTCTCTAAGCTCCAGTTACCTCCTACATGCAGATAACTTAAATCTAAATGATTGTTTATTGCTTCGTAATGTCTTCAATATCTTGCTCTCTAAATAAAATGATTCTAAATATGAAAAATATGTTGCTTTTTTATAAATTTTCTTTAAATCATAATAAAATGGCATTTGATTTTAAAATTGATAATGTGGTACTTGATTCTATTATCAATGCATGAAACCTAGAATAGAATTCTACAGTAAACTCAATTTTAATTCCACGTGGAAAAATAGTGTTTAAGGCATTTCGTCTTCTTGGATTTCTGTATCGAGTCACTAAACAATTCAAAAACCCAATGTATCTCAAATACTTATACTAATCCATAATTAGCAGCATTCTTTAGTTCGTTAGCTTGGATATATAAGATAAAAAAAATATATATGGATCGAATCTGTTCACAGTAGATTATTTCGGGGATTATCACAATAAAGAACGGATTATCCACACTGCTTACCGACTACAAGAAACGCGTAACATCAAATTCATTTTCATTAATAACCAATGTAAAATCTTTCCTCTTAGCCACAAAATCAATGTCAATTAATGTCTACTAATAAACCCCGAAACTTTCCATATTTCTTTCTAAAGGACCAATTTAACCCTCGACTATGGCAAGATAATTGACGTACTTAGCGACTAGGGGCTGTCACCTTGACTAAATTTCTCGAATCTCTTACAATCAATATTTCTACCCGCAATGACTTCCTCTCTTCCCCTACTTCCCTTAAATATTGTTGTGTTCTCACTTAACCCAAACTTTATTTTCACTTGTTTACCTACACCTTTATTGGACGGCTGGTATTTTTTTTAAATTTATTTTAACCCTCTCTACAAAATATTTAAATTAAATAAAATAGTTTCATGTGTTTCTTATTTCTACCGAAGAAATTGTTCATTTAATGTGTTTTCCTTTGTCTGGCCCAAAGTAATTATAATGATTACGGTCATTGTTGTTTATATTAATGCGAAAACAAAAATACAAATACATAACTTTGATGTTATAATTTCTGTATGTCGCGACCGTGATCTCCGCACCGGGTCAAGACAAATTGCAATAAAAAATGAAGCAACAACAATTACTTAATAAAAACGATCTTATTTCAAACAGGATACAAAGTTTCTAGAAAAAGGTAACCTTTTGTTTTAACTTTGAATTTGTTTTGAAGGACTGATTAAAACTTTCAATTATTGCGTAAGGAAATTTAATCGAATCGGAACGAATGAAAAAGGAATGAGAACTGCCTGTTGGATGTCGAAGCAAACGCGTAGGATGAAGACTTTATTTTTTGTCCTGCTCAATGAACCACGACGTTATTTGAACCAATTCCGTCGTTTAATTGACTGAGTTTGACAAAAAAGCTAGTTGATTAATGGTCGGTAGGACATTGACTATAGCTTGACCGAGTTAAACAAACCTACTTTAGGCGCCACGATTACGTGAATCATCATATTGTTCGGTGATATAATTAAGTCTGATCGAACTGTTACCAAATAAAAATAAAGTTTTTGGTATCGGCTACTAATTTCAATCAATTTTAGGGTTACTATAATATTTTTTGTCTGGCCTCGAATTCTGTCAATGAATGATTTGTCTTAAACGTGATTTTGTTTGATAAGTGTAATTTATAAAAAAAACGTGCGTTTCGTTTCGAATACCAAGTTTTACTGAAAGTAAAAATGCTATTTGCTAAAACACCTTATCTTGATATTTTATGTTACACAAGAATATGGTCCAATTTATTTCAAAACGCCCTTGAGATAATTTTTCACGAAAACGGAGTTATAAAAATGTATTAATTTATTTTTCAATTTCATATAGATATAGTTGGCATTTATACAACTCTACTTAGTTCAATTACATCCCCAAATACGATTTACCCACATCTGTAAAGTACGAATGGTAGGTATAATTTGAAAGCATAAATAAACATTTTTTCCTAAACTTACAACATACTCTTTTATTGATTGAGCTACTCAAGTACATCTCTAATACGGCAAAATTTGCTAATAAAACCAACCATTTCATTATTATTTACATTAGTTGTTGTCTTTTTATTTTATTTCACATTCGTATTATTTCACATAAGTATTTGTTATTCTAATACATATTTCTTGTGCTTTTGCTGTGTGGAAGTCCAATACTTAATACTGTTTTTTTAAAAAGTTCTCACGGGAACTTGGTGGATTCAGAAGGCAATACAATATTTTAATGCGACTACTCAATCAGAAGAATATTTATGTATGTATCGAATTACAGCTCTGAATCTATTTTGAATATGTATTCATTTCATTGAAAAAAACAGTTTATTCCTTTAAGGTACCAATATACATATCTACTTTAGATCAGAGTTACATTTGAAAAATACTGTATACGACGCATACGGACGCAGGTACTTGAAGTATAAATGTTCTACACAGCTAACAAAAACAACCTGTAGGAATGTGAACTGTGAACAACTACAAGATAAATGTTTACATTTGTGAAAAGTACGATTACCTACCTACACGAAATCTTTCCTATTTATTCTACGTATTTGTTTTTTCACAGCATTATTAACACGTTATACGTATACGCTTTTTATATCAAAAGTGCTGTTTTTATGTAAAAATAAACATGTACAATGTACAATGCTGCGTAAAATAACTCGCATCTTAGATTGAAAAGAAGAAAAAATCTGGCACCTTTTATTTTTTTAATGTGTGCATTACTTACCAATTATGTAATAAGGAATCATCACAGATTACCTAAGATTACGCCTGCTCTAAGAGATTTATCGTTCGAGGATGTCCGGCGCAGGTACTAAGATTAAAAGTTTTGAACAATAAAATTAAAAAATCTGGTATTGTTCATTTCTGTTATTGTACGCCTGGGCTAAGAAATGATCGCAGGTTACGTTTCCGTCGGCTTCTGGGGGAGATTTGTCATTGGAGATGTACGGTGTACAGTTAGGCTGCTCTCACGATGGCCATGTTGCGTTCTTTAGTAGGCGGATACTACATACTACGGACCGGGTAACGGCGCAGTGTGTGCAAGCTTTTAATCACATGGCCGGGCCGGAACCAAGCAACCAAGTGCGCTGGTTGCAATGTCGAATTGTTGGATACAGCGAATTACACTATTATTTTTACTTGTTATTCAGAAATTAACTTTATAAATGAAACGTTGACATTCAAAATACCCTTCAGAGACTAAAATGTTTGATATTATAAAAGAAATTTGGACTTCAATAAACATTGTCATTCTAAAATAATCATCGATGGATCATCAATTAAATTGATGAATTGAATCATGGATTTTTGATTTATTATTGAAAATCATAAATTCGCGTTATTTGAGTAAAATATATTATTTTTCCGGCAACATGTTATTAAGAACTCTGTTAAGAAGAAGAGTAGTTAGGATGTTTTGGCTTTCCACATTTATTAAATATTGAAAAATTGACAATTATTCATATATACTAGTATGTTTCACAACTTTAAGGTGAGATTCACAGAAATCGATTAAATCTTTCTTATTATTGATACAAATAGGAGTGTTTATGGCGATATACATCTACAGTTTTATTCCGAGATTGATAAAATATTGCACAATTTACCATCAATACAAAAGGAAGGTCATGGTCTAATTCGAAAAATCACTCCGTTTTCCCACCAAACAGATTTTTTATAGAATTTCTTGATGGAATTTTGCAGACTTGACGTTCAAAATAATAGGAAAATAACTGTCTAGGTATGATTTATAAAAACTCTGTGTACAACCTGAGCAATGCCGGGGACGGGTTTTATATATATTTATATACACGGTGTCCGGAAACTCGTAGTACAAGCGGGAAACTGGAGAATCTACACCACATGGGGAACCCAAAAAAACATAAAGTTTTTTGATTTGAGCATTTTCACAAAAAAAAAAAAAAAACCAAAAAAAAATATTTTTCGGCTATTTTTGGGTTAAAGTTTTTTCTGATGTTTTAACCCTGCAGAGCAGAAATATTTTATGATTACACCGGATTAAATGAAGGGTGATTTCAAAATAATGCTTAAAATCCGAGTTTCTTCATTTGTTTTACTTTCAAATAGTTTTAATTAGTTGGGTACTTTGATCTTCAGTAATAATTTATAAGAATTTGATTAAAAAAAAAAAAAAAAAAAAAAATGAACTTCTAACTCGATTTACTCGATAACGAAAGCTCAAATAAAAAAAAATATACTACAAAATCGACTCCAAATGTGATGTAGATTCACCAGTTTCCCGCTTGTACTACGAGTTTCCGGACACCCTGTATACACTAAATATTTTACAGCATGGCAAGTGAAAAACAGCCATTAGTCTATTTTCCTACTAGATTTATTCAGAACGCGTTATAATATCTGCATTCTATTGCATTAACGTGACAAACATGATGTGTTAATTTTTGAAATCGTGTCACCGTTTGTAAATATTTGAGATTCAATAAAATAAAGCAAAACAATCACCGAAACGTGAATGGGGCTCCGTGTGACAAATTTGTAATGCAAAGAAGCATGGAACACTGTGCGTTTTCCACCAATCTGATGTCTGACCTCTTTGACATTACGGCACCTTGCGCAGCCACGTGAAGTTGCCTACCTGCCGTATGCTGCATTCTATATTCCATATGCCTGCAACCGCACTATAACTCTTTAAGCCTGATGGTGTACTGTCTCTATATGCCCGGTGTATGCTCGCTGTACGCTCGCTGCATGCTCACCTGCCGCGGAGAAAGTTGTCCGCTCCCGTTCATTAACAACAAGCGCCGATACTGAATACAGATGGGATTGTTTATTGGCTCGGTGAATTGGCTGAGGATTATCTTCTCATTATCATCTGCCACGCGTTGTGAGTAATTCGTAATTATTCAACTGACTGATCTTTTGCGAGGATTAATAAATGAGCGATAACCTGTCGAGAAACTTACCTTTTCGGAATGTTGTACGAGTATGATTATTTTACACTTTGTGAGAGTTCAGCTTCGAGGGAGTTTTTTAGACAATTAATTCATTGCTTTTTAAAGACGAATGAAGATGAGGAGGGAAATGAGAGAAGCAAAACAACGTCAGATTTAATTTCTTACCATAATTATAGCTTTTTCAACAAATTCACTTTGTGGCGTTATTTTAATTTATTGAAAATGAATCACTCTGTATACACCACTATTTAATCAAAATAATCGATATGTTTCTAAACCAATGATTTCTTCGTCAGAATAAACACATATTAAAATTTAATAAGAATCGACAAATAATTTACAATTATATAATTGATATTTTAGTTATAAGGAAAACTGAACAATCAATTGAATATTCGTAATTATTTACGTATTCGTAATTATTTATTTTTTGTTACTTTGAAATCTTAATATATCTTCGATTCGTTTGTAGTAATTTATAAAAGTTTTTGTAAGTACAATAATTACCTACCATTTATAATAATTTGATATATTTTACGAATTAATTACCTTTCACTGTAATATTTTTCTCTATATATAATAATTTGTCTGTACTTATTTGTCTATTCTTATTAATTTTCATAATATGTTTATACTGACGAAGAAACCACTGGTTTCGAAATATGTCAATTATTTTTATTAAATAGTTGTGTACACAAACTGATTTATTTTTATTAAATGGTGGTGTACACAAACTGATTTATTTTTATTAAATAGAAATAATTAGAGCTATTTTGCAAAATTTCGATTCTTAATTTCAAGAATAAGGTATCAAGGTGTAATGTATTAACGTTATTGAAAATATTTACAATTAAACACAAGCAAGGAGTCAAGGTTGCTGTGCCGTTATGGAGGTCATCAGAATAGCTATGGTTGTGGGGCTGATACATGTCGGAAGTTCTACCTTGGTGGTATCTTCGAGGTTGTATTTAGATGATGTCCTGTAAGAAGTTATAAATAATAATATATATTTAGCATTGTGTGCAATTTTATCTCAGCTTCTCTTATTGGAACTGCTTGTGACTCCCTGGTATACGTTTATTCATTCGCTTATAAATAATACCAATTGCGCTAATTGTAGTGACATTCCTCGTCTAAACATTTCATATTATTATATACTTCTTCCGTTAAAAGGTAACTATTTTCAGAATGGGTACATATTAGTCCTGTATCACGAAACTTCGCTCGGGTATTTATGGCATCGTGCTTTTCCATTTATGGAAGTTCGAGAGACGGCTTTAATAAGTGCTCAGCCATTATTTATATACCGACGCCACGGTTTCAAAAGTCAAATTTTGATACTAATCGATTGGTATTGCGCGCGGTCATATTGTATAATATCCCGTTTTCTACGATACCTAATACTATATATTTTAACTAAATCCGGCCACTTAATTAGATTTAACCTTTCAATAGTTTTCTCAGTGCAGTTGCAGAAGTACAATAATCAGATATTACTTTGTTTTACAGTTTACTTTCGAGAATATTTCACACTATTTTAATGTCAAGGGTTTTATAAAATTTATCCCATGTTCATATTAAGCGAAAGTGGTTGATGCATTCATTGATGAGATGTCATCTTTTTTACATTTCGGATTGTATGGCGAGATTGCTTCCTACTCGGCTGTCCAGCAGGCACGTCAGGTGCTGATTGACAATTTTGTAATCTCAACACGAACCGAATTAACGTTTTTAACAAAGAATCAAATATTTGAATGCGCATTCACAATAGGAACATAATTTATATTGTAAAATATTATGTAATTCGTTTATTTACCTATAAAATATAAGTACGAGGAGAACAAGGGAGGCGGATATGGGTACCGCTGCCCTGAAAACCATTTATTGTATCACCAACACCCCTGACATAGGTCACCTCAAGAGGTTCACCACGTTTGGTGACTTAACAGAGGTGCCCGGTTTCATGGGATGAGATTTGTCTAGGTCTTGACCGCGGATGCATTTGCCCATTGCGTGGCGGGCCGGATCGAGAAATACTGGTGGAAGGACACCTTTTGACCTCTCCGGCCGGATTCTCTTGACCCATCATTTTGCACCGCAGTTTTTCGCACCGGAGGGATGGATCCATACGTCCGTCATTCCTGGGCACATTGACCCACCCCACATACCTTTTTCCTTCCTAGAACTTCCTCTCCTTCCTTTCCCTAAAAAGACCCTCCACACAGCATCTCCACAGATGAAATTGGTCCTGAGGGAAATTATTTTCCTCGAGGCCTCCTATATGGAGCTAATGTTAAAAAAAGGACATGCGCCAAACCCTTTATTCAGTAAATGTTCTTACAATTGAGTTGTATCATCGTCTTATCCAAAGATATTAGAAGAACGAGATGCGCTATGCGCAGTTCGTACTGAGTGGAATTGTTTTGCCGAGTGTCGCCGGTTTTGTTCACCAATACTACTGCACACCTTCGCTTACGCTAAGGCATCGCTAAGGTATCCGCACTAATACATAGAACAGATTTCTGTGCGTACACGTCCCGATACCGTTCAAAGTACCCTAATTAGATAGTACTCCGGCTACGGTCCGGCGGCCAACATAGCATATCTCGTTCTTCTAATATCTTTGGTCTTATCTGTCACCCGGCTCAGTCTCAACTTAACTAATAATGAATTTAACTTCTGCTTTACTAACATACGTATATTAGTTCAAATTATATCACTATTTAGGTACTCTACTCTAGTGCTGGTACCTAGTGGCTACCTGCTTAATTTTTACCTACGAGTGGTAATGTTATTTGTGATTTTTATTCCAATTCGATTCTTATTTATATTATCTTTGCATCGTTGCACGTGACAGGTATTGTATAATAATGTGGCGGTGTTGTAAATTGCGCAACACGGTTGGCACACCTCTACCTTCGGAACAGGACTCAAATTTGGTCCACACAGATCTGTCGGTTTCTTCGTGCAGCTCCCAACCTGTTCACTCATTGACATTTTTATACACCTGTGCGCCGTTCGAATTGAATACATAAATAATTTAATTGCACACACATGTCGTTATTTATTTTTTCGTAACACTTCTACTAATACATTTTGTAGTCCGCTCGCCGTTTCTCCACTCGTAGTTGATAGTAGTCAGATAAACCTGTTATGGTGATACTTTTCGACTGTGGAATTTGAATTTGTTCTTATTATTCAAGGTGCCTTTTTAGCGGGACTATTTGGCGCTGGATTGTAAAATTCAAAGAGGAAAATTTTACGACATTAATAAAACTCTTGAATTGGAATGCTTTTAATTAAGCCGGGCACGAGATTAAGCCCTACACTAAATGTGATTTATTGTTATCGAGTTTGATGGGAACACATTTTTTAATGCATGGTTTAACAAAGTAAAGGTTATAATTTCCACGGAAGCAGGTTGAGTATATTGACCTACCAATGATGACACCTTTGTAACCTCTTCCTCGTTTTCACAAACGACGCATGTTACAGCAATTAGTTCGAACTGTGGAACAATGTAACTTTCATCGGCAGGACCGTTAATGAAACGTTCACCCGATCAAGGACCTCGGTTAAGGAAAGTATCTGTGCGTATAGTATTTCATAATATTTAAGAACATTTTCCCGATAACCTCGGGAATCAATATGATTTATTAGAATAGGAAACAGAGAACGAATCAGACGAATTAATTTTCTCTGAAACATTTAAGACTTATCCACTTTCGACGGTCTCCGTGGTGGAGGGGTAAGGCTCTCGACTAGCAAGCTGGAGGTCGCGGGTTCAAATCCCGGCGTGCGAAAGTAAATCTTATTTTATTAATTTGTGTTATTTTACAAATTAATCAAATAAAATAATATATAGCACGTTCCAGAATGGAAGATACTCTCAGTATGGCCCTGGTGTAAGACCACAATTCAGAATTGAAATGTTGCTTGGAATGGCTTTGGCCGTGTTTGGTGATCAGGTTTTAATACACAGATGCGTCCCCACCTTCCTCTTCCCCATCTCTTTTTATTCCCCTCCCCACTACCTTCAGCCTCACAACATTCCCCAATTGGGGATGCCATAGTCTTACAGGCTCTAGACGGTTGGGAGCAGTTGGGACTCTTGTGCTGTATTTACATTTTAAAAAACATTCAAATATAAAATTTGTTGAATAAATATTTCCTTAAGATAATCTGACTGGATAAACGTTACAGCTCAACCGCTTTTCTTTTTTTTATATTTGGCAGGGAAGAACTTGTTGCACATTAAAAGTACGGTCACGACGCGACGCCGTCACCCAGTGTTTTGTCAATATAAATACCTGGACAATGATTGTCTCATTCCTGCGGTCCGACTAATCTGAATATTGACTTCGCAGAATGACACACTAAGCGACCACACTGTTTCAATTCAGAACTCGGCTGCCGTATTACGAATGGGAAAACGACTTAAATTAAATACACTGTAGCCTTGATATTGCGCTAGTGCTTTGGTATTGTTAATCTTGACCCAGGCTATTATTAATGCTTACGCACCAAAAAAACTATGCGGGACTCATACAAACGAATTTAATCTAATTAACGGTTTTCTGAACAAATAATCTCAACGTTAATTTTCCAGATATATGCTAACTAGTTTTTCTATGATTTATTTAGATTTAACGGCACAAGTGCAATTTTCATACATGAAAGTTATTGACAGTCATAGTACACTATATAAATAAAGGAAACATTAAAAGATTAAATAATTAAAAAATAATACATATTACGAAGTTATTAAAAGAAATGAAGAAGAAACAAAAACTAAAAACCTATTATGCAGTGATGTCATCAATATAAGCACTAGTAGAATGTTAAAGGGGTGACAGATTACGCTATACGCATCAAAGCGTTACTCCATATCGCTTGCCATACAATTCCATACAGACCTGTCACACCTGACAGATTATTTGTAATAAGTGTGGGCGTGGCGACGATGATGCGCCGTGATCTTCTCACCAGGCTATATTTGAAAATGATGCTTACGGCAGGAGAGGGATCATCACAGATCAATTTACAGATCATCACAGATCAATTTACGGAGCTCTGTGATCACGCGGTCATTTGTCAAGGTGACAGATTCCATACCAAGAAATGATATTCCGCGGCAATTCCCCAGATGATCTGAACCCCTCTTTTGAGGGAAATTATAGCGTAGTGTGAAACCTCAACACATAATCTGTATAGGCCATGCCAAAAAAAGCTTTGATGCATAAAACGGGGTCTGTCACTATCTTTAATCAGTACAGATTAATATTTCGATAAAGGCATATTATTATAATTTTTATAATGATAAATCAAAGTGAAAACTAGAACCAAGGTATTATATCTTTGAGACATATTTTTTTATTTAACATAACGCATCCGCATAACTTTACCGCATTTCTCGAATACGTAATTTTTTATCTCTTTTTTTCTTCATTATGTAAGTTTCTTATCTTTGTCTCTTATTTGCTGAACACACATAACTTTTGTTTGTAAAAAAAAGTCGATCTAATCTTAAACACACATCTTACGTCGAAGACAATATTACTATCTCAAAGTCAACCTTGATTTCCTAAAAAAAGATCTTTACGAGCTGGGGAGTTAATAATAATACGTAAGCACCATGTTCTAATGAATATTAAACAGTGTTATATTTTTTTAATACCAACGGGTGCAACATTGATTTTTGATTCAAATAGAATGTGATTCCAACTAAGCTAAGTTTCTATTGAAAATGCTTGGATTTAATTACCTGTAGCTCAGATGGAGATGGATTTTTAGATACAGACAAACTTTTGTGTTTTGAGAACTCAGTCAACCATGTTAGAAGACATACTCCCCTATGTTCCTGATGAGACGACTTTACTACTATTCTACTGGACTAACCTACCAAAGGTCCGAAAGGGGTATGTCTATACAGCAATATATTGTTGCTGAAAGAAAGCCTTCTGAAATCGATATATTTTACTTTAGATAGGTAAAATATATCGATTTCAAAAGATATATATGTATATAAAAATAAAGAGATTCGAAACAATTATTGCTCCTTGCATTATAAACCTAACTTTTGTTTAAATTCAATTTCTGTAAGCTTTCTTTTAATAATTATTCGATTTTTTATTATAAATTAATCTCTTAATACTTTAAAACACTCAAACGTCAGAATATTATGACTAGGGTTGTGATTGACAATTCTCGTCCTTGAAATTCTCGATCGAAACATCCACATTATACTCCATACAGATTTTTTTTGTTCTGTTTGTTGGTTATTGTGCTGTACAAGCTCCAAGACTCCGGCCAGTGGTACTGGGCACACCCACCAACACGCTCCGTCAAACCACAACATCCTTCGTATTGTCATTCATGTGACCATATTCCGCTTTGGCGCCATGGCCGCGAGTTATTTAGGTGACACCTGTCACTCGCCGCCCGAGGTTAGCACTGTAACCTGCAGCTAGTAGTAGGCTTTCTCATGGTACGTAGCCGAACCGATTTTCTCACAATACTAACGTATTTTATATTGCAGTGATTTTCTCGGATTCATCTCTTTTGTTGGTGTCTGAGCTTTTTCTGTTAAATAGTGATAGTGATGGGCAATATCGAAGCATTTTGATTCTGTTGAAAAGGTCCTTTGAATATTTTGATATAATAATTATTACGCACACTCGGATACGGACGATGTCGATTTGCATGTCAGTATAAAATGGTGTCCGGAATGTTTTGATACGATTCTTTAATTAAATTTGTGCTTATGGTTCACGGTATTTTTAACATTAAGTGTTGAAGGCCTCTGTGGTCGAGGGGTAAGGCTCTCGAGTCTCGACAAGCAAGCTGGAGGTCGCGAGTTCAAATCCCGGCGTGCGGTAGTAAATTTTTAACAAACCACTAGCTTTGTTAGCATGGTGCCTGGATAAATCATCACAATGATAATTCATCACATCTTTAAAAAGTTAGTCATGGAAAAGGATGAAAAAAAAAAATTTATTAACTGGGTTAAGTAGGTTAGGTTAGGTTGGGTTATGTAAAAAAAAAATTTTCATCGTTGCTAATCACTTTATATCACTTTTTAAAAGTGTGTTGAATTGTCACTGTGTTGAGTTATCGTGGAACCGTTAGCATTATTTTATACGTTTTACTGACTTGAAGAAACATTTTAATATAAATCGGGTTCCTACATCAGACATTGTTCCATGACTCCCCCTTGAAACTATTATTTCTACAACTTATTTCACTTACTGGTAAAAAGTTTTTATGCTTAGATTGTGCTTGATAAATATGACATTGCTCGAATAATATTTTTTTTCAGTATTATTATACCCTGATGAAGCTACTGTTGTAGCGAAACCCGGTCGGCATCAAGTATAAAAAATAAAAGTGGTCTTTACTATGTAAGTTACTGTATTATTTAAAAAAAAATCTTAATATCGCTGAGTTCTTCATTTTGCAAATTGTCAAATAATAATTTCTCTGAGAATGTTATTCTATGTATTAGCGCATTGCAGAGTTTCCTTATAAACCTGCGGTGGCAGTTTTCTATGAAATAATTAATAAATTCCGAATGATGACATCAGCGTGATCTCTGGTATTACGCAATGGAAGTTGAGGTCTTTTTCATGTTCCGACACCCCTCTCATAAATAATGAATATTTCCTGAATTCTGAGATCGTTTGTAATATCAAAGTCAATTAGCAGAAAGGTGCGTAGGTACACACATTAGTTCATTTGTTTGCAGATGTTTACATTATTTAACCAGGCTCCTTGGAATATATTCTTAAAAGGATATATTATTTATCTTTACATAAACAGAGGATGGTACGAGGTTGTTCTTATGAGTAACGACTTTTGTACATAACATACAAAAATATTTGAAGTCTACCGCATAGAATTATTGAATGATAATATTATGTTTTCTTCAATAATTTTTCAGAATTCGTGAAATATGTGATTTGGTGGTGCATGTAGAGCGAATGAACGAAGAGCTGGTTTAGGCATGTAGAGCGAATGAACGAAGAGCTGGTTTAGGCATGTAGAGCGAATGAACGAAGAGCTGGTTTAGGCATATAGAGCGAATGAACGAAGAGCTGGTTTAGGCATGTAGAGCGAATGAACGAAGAGCTGGTTTAGGCATGTAGAGCGAATGAACGAAGAGCTGGTTTAGGCATGTAGAGCGAATGAACGAAGAGCTGGTTTAGGCATGTAGAGCGAATGAATGAAGAAATGAGTGTCAGGTGAATATATGACTTAAATGTAAATGGTAGCAGAAGTCGGAGACGCCCGATGAAGACATGGCACGATCAAGTGAATCAGATACTTAAGTATGTATGAATGTGAAGGAGGCATGAAGTCTGTGCCAAGACCGAGTTGTTTGGCGGTCCGTCCTCTGCCTACCCCTGCGAGGAAATAGATTGATGGTTAGTTTTTTAGTTAGTCAACGTGAGTTTTTCACGTATCGGTTTTTCATAAAGATGATGTGCGCATTTTCACTAAACAAAATATTTTTATAATTTTTCATTGGAGATTTTCTTCTCTCTCGCGCAGCCGATGTTTCAGTCGATGATTTACTTCTGCGTTACTCCATTACGCTACTGAGGCCACCTTGGCTATTTTTTTCCCATGGATGATATCAATGCGTGGGTCTTCTGAGAACTGCGACCTTGCCGCGAACACGAGCCCCGATCCCGTATAAAATTAATCGACATGCCCTTTGCGTGTACACACGGTGTTAAAATACGTACGTTCACTTAGATTGCAAAAATATGAGATTGCATGCCTGTATGTAATTTCAGCTGGTCCAAGCAAGACCTGATTTGGGACTATAGCAATCCTATCATTAATTCCTAATATTCTGCAAATCTATTTTGTAAATTATTTTATTGATTGTGATTTTAATATATTCTCCTTTTATAAATCGCCGACATGCGCGTGGAACAGTTAATATCATTAAATTATTAGTACTCGTATTCGTATTGCTACGATGTTATTTTACATTTATGTACAGGTATAAAACGCACCCTTGATTGTTGTGTATAATTATCTACGGCAATAAATAGTTTATTATCCGAGGATCATTAATATTAATTCCACCCTCTATCTACATTTAATTAAGATATGGCTAAAGCTAAAGACATTACTGCTGATCTATCTATATCATTGCATTATTTTAAATCTTTATTTTCTTAAGTTCCTTGTAAGTTATTCTCCTTTAAATAATTATTACCGCCCCGGAGCACATAATCTCGAACGGATGCAATAAAACCTGATTGATCTATCGTTACTGGGCCGTTTTGAATCGATGGTAAATCTTTCTTACGACAATTATTATTGTCTGATTTATAAATGTTTTTTATACTACGCATTATTTGTGACAGGTGTTTGGTAATTGTGTCTTTAGTATGGGCATGATATCAAGTTTCATTTTTCTTAAGGTCATTTCGAGAAAAAAAAACTGAGTTTTGCAAGTCATCTCGTCACGCATATCAATTATATTTCCTTGTGGCATAGTTTGATTAAATACGAATGCTATATTTATTTTACGATTGATATCTTTGAATCACAAAATAACTTACCGGATAGGATACACATATATTAAGACGAAAACACCACATCATAATACTGACAGCTTTGTAGCTCTGAACTTTTCTGCTGGTAAACTCAAAATAGGTTGACCTATCTTAACGTAGAAAGACTAAAACGTGACCTGAGGTTCCTGAGGTAGTTTGATAAAAAAGCTTGAGGGATGAAAGGAAATAGCAAAAGACAAACTTCTAGAGTACACATACAAAAATATACACTATGAACGATTTGGAATCCGGATCAGTGACTCGCAAGAATAAGTAGATTTTTTTTTAGAAACAATGATTAATCTATCCCATTATACCTGCCCATCATAAATTCCTACATTGGCTCGGTAAATATATTGGCCACGCTTAATGCGATTTTTGTTTTTAAATAAAACCTTTTGATTTTCTTAATTACTATAAAGATATCTGCATTTGGGAAATTTTAAATTTTTAACGCCAGCGATCTCGAATAATTTCCATTGACTTAAGTTTGCCCTTATACCGGCTGTTTAAACTCCAACCTCCTACCCATCCTCAGATCACGTTTACAAGCCCATAAAAAAACAGAGCCCCTGGTGTGTAAGTCGCACCGGGACAGAAGTGCTCCTGACTGGGCTGGTACATCTGGTACAATCATATTGTAAGTCTTATATTCTTCCATCATAAACTCGGTTAATGTTTATAAGGTCACATTGAAATCTAAAGGGTTAGTTAATGTTTAGTTATTTCAATGATTAAATTGTAATGCATTATTAGTTTCGTGTTTGTAGTTTAACGCGAATCAACTATATTTTTTGTATCAGAAAGTCGCAACCGTTTTTGCATAACTGTGCTACATCAATTCCAATTATATTTCAATTTTCCTTACTTACCTATATATCTAGATTGTAGCTTGCATTTGATGATAGTCATGATCTTTCCATCACCATCGGTGCGTAATGTGTTGTGATTGACAAGTTCTATCGTCACGCTTCAAGTGTGAAGAGAAATTGAGTTTAGACTAGAAAACCAGTTAAGGTACACCTCCATTCCTACCTTTCCATCATTATTGGTTTGATAGGTAGGTAATACGTGGCAATGGTCTCGATTCTGCCTTTGCATTTGAATGTATCGATATATTTTGTTGAATTTCCAATGCTATGGTCAAAGATAATCCATTGGTCATGAAATTATTTAGGTATATAGTACCAACGATGAACATTAGATGTACATCATATGATTTTTTATATGGTGATGACTAAAGTTTAGTTTACGAAACGGTACTTCTTCGAATTATTAGTCAGTATCACCGGTTAAATTTAACTGCACGCGTCATGCAATTGGGCTGTCTTCATTCATTTAAGACACAAATCTGTGCTGAAATTTGCCTGATTGGGACTATCAAGTGAAACGAGTTAAACCACGTTGAGACCAAAATATTGCGAAACACTTACATGTCCTCATTTTGGGAAACCTGAGACGGTCGTTGTGTTCCTCGAGCAGGTTGCTATTATCATGCCAGTTCTTATTGCCAATAATGTAACTGGGTGTTAAACTGGCGAGGATGTTAATGGTTACTGGTTCTCTCAAACGGTGACCCCCTAACCGCAGTAGGTGGTCAACGACCCCGGGGTATTTGTGCTATTTCAATTACCTGACAGGATCATCTTTAGCCTGTGGGATGTTTGGATTAGGAATGCAATGGAGGTCGTAATTCCCGCGAGGAATCGATCCCCGATCCTCTATCCCCGGGCTGTGGGTGTGTTCAGTCGATGGCTGACGGCGGCGGAATTAATAACGGGAAGCCAGTAATAAAGGTATACCGGGAAAGGTACGCATTTCAAATACTGTAATTCCACGGATCATCAAACTAAATATTACTCAGATACGCAATCAATACTTCGTTCGACTTTTTATCATCTTTGAAAGCTAATGCTTCACTGTTACCTATTGGTATATCTTATAATGATATTGCAATTACGTACGAATGTATTTTTATGAAATAGGTAAGTTGTGATTGCCCTTGCTTAGAACGGGTGGCTAAAATCTAATACTAAATAATTTAAAGCGGAAAGAACATATCATCACTACTGCAAGCATTCTTAATTTGAATCAACTTAAACAATTTACCATGCACTATGTTAATATTTAATCGATTGCGGTATTATAGCCATGGGAGTGGGGAGCAAAAAACGCTGCCGCCATTGATCCGATCTTTAAAGCTCAGAAACTAATTATAAAGATTATTCTAAAACTTCCAATCACAAGCAGTTCGGATGTAATCTTTTGGAGAATCTGTGTTTTGGACATTGGGCAACTTTATGCCAAAAACGTACCAGCATACCTATACAAACACAGAAATGTTTTGACAATGTCCAACTGATCATGATACTAGAACCAAAATATATGGTAAAAATATATGTTTGGTGTTTTTTTAAACCCTTTATCTACCACAAAAGTGTAACTTATTAAAAAAATATATTTACCCATTAATTAGATTCTTATTAAATAACGAAAACGTCGTCAGATTATTATTTTACTAAACAATTTATTTGGCCGCATTTTAATGAAGTATCTAAGTAGCAATTCTTAAAAAAAAACTATGGATTTCCTAGATTTACTGGTATTTGTTATCTTTGCCTCGACAGGTTGAATAATCACCAATTTCCAGCGTTAAAGTGTAAACTGCTGTGTAAGTATCGCTTTCGCGGCATCGGATTACGTTGAAATATATAAATCCGATCAAGCCAGTGATTATTGTCTGTGATTAAGTGATCGAACGCTTATCCACAGATCCGCGTTAGATGGCAAATTACCCAAGAAATCCTATAACCATAATAATTGTAGGTTGGCTTTACAGAGCTGAAGACTTGGTTAGCGGTGGAGAGCATTTGTTTAAATGAGATAATGCCCACTGGTCCAACCCTTTCACCGTTTCCCATCTCCACCACATAATTCATCGGTTACACCTTATTATTTCACTTATTACTATTTCAAAGGGCTCTTGTTTATGGCCAGAAATAAGTGCGATACAGATAAATAGAAAAATAATTAATTGGGTTAATCGATTCCTCTTAATAGGTCTATCTAGTAATACACCCTCTTTTCTTCCTGTTTTGTCTTTTGTTGTGGTCAAAATGAACATTAGTGGAAACCATTTCGCGTCACGGTGGGTCAGTCCATATTTGTTTTCAGGCATGTTATTTATTACATACTTACATATTATTTTGTATTCTACCTTTCATCAACTTTGTTGTTTTTCTCAAAACCATAGGGTAAATCGATGCCTGCTAATAGGTCTATCTAGTAATACACCCTTTTTCTTCCTGTTTTGTCTTTTGTTGTGGTCAAAATGAACATTAGTGGAAAAGATTCCACGTCACGGTGGTCAGTCCGTATTTGTTTTCAGGCATGTTATTTATTTCATACCTACATATTATTTTGTATCCAACCTATCATCATCTTTATGGTTTTTTTTCAAAACTTTGGCAAGACCGTAGTTAAATATTCGTATGAATTTAGTATAAGTCATCATATCACGTTTGTGAATATCCTGCAATATGAATGTTTCCAAATGATTAATCTTTTATTTTTCTTTTCTTTTCAGGTAAGCACCATCACACACCTAATACAATACGCAAAGTTAAGAGTTCCTGTTGGTAAGTGACTAGATTAAAAAGATTATAATTTAATCCGTTAAATTCCAAAACCGTTGACAATTCAAAGTATTTCTCTCCACCCAAAGAAGAAAATATGTTACCAATCATTTCCCTTAGCAAAAAAGCAAACCAATACTTGATTAATTTTACGTTGATTAATTTATCTTCCCCCAAGAGGATTCTTTGATCGTTGTAATTTTTTAACTTATTCGTAACTACGAATGAGATTTTAACTCGATCCATCCGTCTTCCAGCCGAGCATCCTACACATCGGATTATCAACTACCTTCTAATTACGTGAACACTTAGTTACACAACAAATCAAATCTGCATTCTACGCTGTGCTTTGATTGATTTTATCTTTTTTTTTGTAATTTTCAAGGTGTCTTTTAAGTATGTTCTGACAGAACAATGCTTCAACTTAAATGTAATAATGGACGGTTAACCTCGTCAACAAGTAAGGAAATTAAGAACGTGCATAGGTTAATTTCTTTTGACCCGAAGTTAATTAATTACCTTTCAGTAGCTGTCTTAGCGTTACAATTTTTAATCATTATCGATACCTACTTTTAATTTTGTAATGCAAATGTCACTGGAATGTTTACCGTGATCTTTCATGCGGTAGCTTTTTGTTAGTATATTATTATGCGATTCATTCCTTGGCTGTTCTTGGTTTCCTATCTACACTGTAGATTTAATACAAACACGTGCGTATAATTTTAAACGTATTTTGCTAGTGTCATATTCCAAAGACGCAAAGTAAGATAACAATCTACGAATACCTACGTATAATTATTGCATATTTATATATTATGTCTATTATTTGTTCGTAGTTTTAATAGTCATGTGTTAGGGACGTCCTGTTCCTCACACAGATTGTGTAGCATAAGGCGCCTGGGGTAGCCTCCTTGCTTATAATAGTACAGCCGTGTATGTACTAAAATGATTCTATTTAATCATTAACCAGTTTATCCAAATTTAGAAAAAAAACATGAAAATTCATAAATTTAATTACGATTTATTTTTATTGCAGATACTTTAGGTTCCTTACCAACATTGGAAATATTATGTTTGTTTTCGGCAAATATCTCGCTTTTTTTATTCGCAAAAAGTTTTTCCCATGGTTGTTCCAGTGACGTACCGTGACTTTTTGGTTGGTATTTTTCAACCGTCTTAGGATTATTTTTGCAAAAAAAATTATTACTTCTCTCAATTAATGCGATTTAAAAGTTGGTCTTATTATATATTCATACTTGTATAAAACATATCGATATAAAAATAATTACTGCTCAAGGGTATATTATATAATATTTTATTACTGATAAAATTATTGCTCATTACTGCTCATTCATTACATGCCTTGGGTTTTTAAAGCTCCTTGGGTTTGGTGCTTTACCACCCGGGGGTGTCTCGGGTCGGTGCGACGCGAACCGATAATTTCCCGTGTGCCTCACGGGTGGAAAAGGCCCTATTCGGGCTTCATTTTGAGCTTATTCGGATCAATAATTATTCACTAAATAAAATAAATTTCCTCTAAATAAATGGTGATCTTATCTTTTACCGACGTGACAAATCATTTTCTGTTATGGAAGAAATCAGTTTTCTAATATTTACTTGAAAGTGTGCGGCAATCCGCTGGACCATATCTAATCTATCGTTGGTTCATTTGCATGGAGTTTTTTTTATCGTTATATTGTATTTATTTTCCTATCTAATACCACAAACGACTTTATACAAATGGTTAAAAATATATATATTTTGTGGTTTTCACTTTCTTGAAATTTATGGGCCTTGAAGTAGAGAACCATGATAGTTGGTGGTTTCGAAAGATTTTACATGGATTGCCACACGGTCCCTTAAAAACTAAACACCATGTACTTACCTATAAATGGTTTACATACCGTTTATATCATCTACATATGACTACCTATTGTTAGTATATTTCATTTGAACTTCGACATTTTTCTGAATGTCTTCGTTATGTTTTTCAAGATGATGGATTGCTTGGTTTGTAGGACGTCGGAAGGATCGTTCTTTAATTCCAAAGTCTTTACCAACTTACACTATGTGCTCCATGAAATGATTTGTTAATTTGACGCTGTCTCAGAGTAAGTAACCTTTTCATATTTTTTCCTAACAAAAAGATTAATAACATTAATGTAACATTTGTAGTGTCAAAATATCAATAAAATAACAACATTCATGTAAATCGGTCAAAATCACGGCACGCCCTGGCACCTATATTTTTAATAAATCTAATAATAATTTTTCCTAGTCGCATTTACATTCTTGAATGTAAACAAGCACATAAATATTAGAACGTTAATCTATTCGAGCGCCATACCCTCCGAACCTAACCCGTAAAACGAGAATAGGTAGGTACCTGGGTTCGCGGTTCGCGTCCCGGTGTTACCATATCGCATTGATACTGGTGGGCGGGTACTCAGGTACCTAGGTGAATTTAATAGAGGAATTGATGAAAACTCCAGCTTTTACTGCTAAAAGTGTCGAAATTAGGGTAGGTAATTAGTAGATTCTTTTTAGTATTTTAATAATTATTAATCTGCTGATGCTCACCCCTATTGGAAGTTGGCTATATCAGAAGAGCAAAGTAGACGGTTTTTACAGATGAATAATTTATTTTCGAAGGTATTTTGCAGATTTGTAGGTTAGAAGTTGGCATTGTTTAGAGGTTGAAGTAATGTGCTTTAGAAACGGTTTCATACGTATTTTTTAGAATTATAAACTAAACGAGTCTGGATAAACATTGCGAAATCAATTTAATATTATTTTTCTAAAGCTTGCATTCAAGAACACAAGAAATGTGTTGTGGGCGTGTTTCGTGATCCAAAAGTCTGACCATTATTCGCTTAAATTTCAAAATTAGAAATCCGGTCTCAGTAAAAATTGTAAATCAAATGGAATGCAGAATGTCAGGCAGTGAAAGCAATAGGAGAAACAGAGTCAAAAGGTAGAAAAAAAAGGTCAGTGGCGACATTGGTTCCCATTCAAATCTACATGGAAGGCATTTCTATTTGAAGGTGTGTGTGTATTATTTATTCACTGCTTCTATTCTTGAATCACACTATCAATACTTATATTTAAACATGATTAGAATAAGAAATGCACTCGATGATTTTTTTTATCGCTATCGTTTCCTGGTTGTTTCCCGAAAAAAATAAATGCCTAATAATATCTCGAGCGGTTTTGAGTATTATGTTTAATAGGCAGGGTAATTTAATCCGGTGAATTACGCGTTCATGTTAACTTTTTATCTCAACAAAAACATCATAATATTTTCTGCGGATTGTAAAGGGAGAATGGATGCCCTTATTTTCCTTTATATATTAAGGAAAAGGCGATAATTTATTATATGTTATTCGACTATTTCCAAATTTACGATATCATTCTTGCAAATAACTCATCAAATACTTGCGTGATCACAACACATATTTACTTAATAAAATGATTACTTCTTTATAAATTTTAGGTTAGAAAATGTGAGGTGCTGTGTTAAAGTCGATTTTATTGTATGAAGTGTTAAAATGTATGAAACACGGTGAGTAAATGTGTTTAGTTTTGAGTTAGTGTTGCATTGATGGATGTTTATTGTGTGATTTTGTCTGGTTGCATAATAATATACAGTGTATATCTAAATAAACAAACAAACAAAATTAAACTTTGGAAAATAGAAATCCTTAAAATTTTGAATTTATGCTGGCGTTCGCAATAATAAAGCGAGACAGGGTAGAAGGAGTTTAGTTTTTGAAGACGAGACAATATCCTGAAATAAAGTCGTAATCTTAAAGACGTAAATGAAGAAGCCATGCTCGAAAACGTGCGACGCGCGGCCCTTGTGAACGTTTTATAAAATTTTCAAACCGTTTTACATAAAATGTGAGCCTCGAGCAAACCCTAGTTATTAGAGTCTTGTGTCGCCTTAACCTGTTCTGAATAAACGAAGTCCTCCCTTTATATTTCCCAAAATTGGAAGACCATACTCTGACTTGCTTTATGTAGTGGTATAAAAGATCTATATTTTTTTTAATAGCAAGTAGTCAAACACTTAAAGAACTATAAAGTAAATAATGGTTTTAACTAGTTTCGTGATATAGCCCCCTGAAGGCCATGAAAATAATGTTTTTTTTTCTCTGTATAATCTATCGTCGTAAAAGTTTTTTTTAAACGTATTTCTTTATATCATTAACGGACTTTTATGCCTTTCGTGATACCTATTACGTACTCGTATGTCCACTTTTTTTCGATGATTTTATTTTATTCGACACAAGCGACCTCCTCGGCATCCAAACTCCCTGTTATTTTCCATAACCGCAGAGTTTCATTTACAAAACCGACGCAGAAAACAAGGAAATCATTTTTACCGTTCGCTCATTTTCCGAATTGGTGCGGTGGTTGAGGCCGTAGTCGACTAATGCAACAAAGTGTGCGCCTACTGCGGTTATTTATTACTGTGATGCAAAAACACTGTTTCTGCTGGTTTTGCTGAGGTTCGGTGCACTCGAAGGTTTTTAAAGGGATAATTAAGTATCTAAAGAAAGCAATATCATATCAGAAATTTAAAAATATTTTTATAGTATGTTCTTGGTTTACAAGAGCTGAGAAGGAAGGTATACATTTATACATACCTGAGCGAAGATGCATGCAAAAACCCAAAATGTCTTTTGCGATTATTAATGCTTATTTTTTTCCAACTGTATTCTTCTTTAATTAGCTTGTCGGGAGTAAATTACTTTTTTCACATCTAACACGTGTTTTAATGGAAATTTGTGCATATGCAATTTAGGTACATTGACGCAAGGATTCGCTGGACGCTTCGTATTGAAAACCATTGATAATGTCGTTCATTCATCTTAATTATTCAACAATATAAAATAAGTAATTCCCATATTATCTATTTATGCTATTTTATTTAACTTAATTACATAATTTTCAGTGGTTACACTTTTGCTAATATAAAAAAAAAACATGATATAGAGCGACAAAAATTACCTACAGTAAATTACACTTCACATATTTTTTATATCGTAACCCATTTTCCTCCTCTTTTATATTGGTCGGTATTTCTTGGAAGATCTTCACCGCTCCATACCGTAATGAGTTCTGTGATTTTGATTTCTTTCGAAAAAGTCTTATTTAAATTTTTCTTGTTATATACTATGTTTGGGCTGATGTTTATTAAGTTTTTGTCAGGCGCACGTATCTCCTTATGAAATCTTCTCGCGATGTTAACCACTTAGTAAGCGGCAAACTCGAAGAGTACGAAATTATTAAGAAAATGTGTTTATCCATGTATATAAGTATAAAAAAGGGGTGTAAGGAGACCATTTTATAATTATTTGATAAAGAGATAAATCTTATCACTCACTCAGACCAGTCTGTGGCTAAGCGTTACTTACTGCTATCGTCTTTATTCAGCCAAGCGCACATCTGTCCTTCCCGACCTTGTATGCGATATCAGGACAGAAACCTAAGTATCTCGTAATGATTACCATGCTATACTAATAATTAGATGAGACTCGACGAAATTCTGACATTTTTTAACCAATCAATTTTCAACTTTTTCACCATTTAAAACTTATTTGCTAGTTTTAATTTGACATATGTTGTTAAAAAATTATTGATTTGAGAAACATGTACTACTTTTTTAATGTGAGAGTCTAGTCTTCATAATTGCCAGACTACCCAATACAGGTTCAGTTTTTGTACATCACATCTACTGATTTTTTATCTATCTGGTTTTCTATCTACCGTCGATCACCGTGAATTTTCTGTGATAAGTTCGGTTATGCCTCGGATGTGAAATGATTTGGCGACCTCTGTATTTTTTCCCGCTCACTCCTTCCTTACCTTAAAAGAAACCGCCACACAGCATGACATTGACGGTAGTTATTTTCCTCAGGACCTACTGTGTGGAGTAAATGTTTTAAAAAAATGCCCAGATATCGATGGTTCAATAATTATCGAAATGCAAATAATGGTAAATATTTTTTTTTATATATTAAATCAAATAAAACACTTTGTTTAATAACCACGACTTTTTTTATTATTACATCTACCGGTTTCGCTACGTTCGAGCTTCATCAGGATGTGAAATATAACTAAAAAAAAAATTTTTTTTATATTTAATCAGAGTGATTTAGTCAGAGTGATATAATCAGTTTGATTGGTTCTAATATAATTTTAATAAATGGCATATAAACTCAGTTTTATTTTAAATTTAATCAGTATCATCGCCCTCAACAAAAAAAAACTGTCTCCAAGCAGTGGTACAAAGTGAATTTGGCATAAAAAGTAAATAAAATAATGTTGTGATCTGGTCCTCATAATTGTGAGCATTTTTGATAATGAGGTCATTTTTATTACGTGGGGGGCCTCTCTTGTATTTCCTTTATCATCAATGTTTGCAGAATAAAAAGTTTCCCACGGCAGGTTATTGAAAACGATACCACTTAAAGTAGGTGGTACTTGAACAATATGTCAGGTTTTTAAGGCTGTTTTTTGTGTGTCACGTGATACTTAACTTGATATTTATTTGTGCAAGTAGCCATTATAAGCCGGTATCATATTATTAACTGAAGGGATTTATCCCGAGGAAAACGAGTGGTCTGAGGTATCAGTTTTATTTTCACTTTTTTCTCTATTTGCACGGAGAAAAATAAGTATTACTTATTTATTAAGAACCTCTTCGAATTATTGGTAATCCGATTGAAAACGGGATTGCAGGCCCTTAAATAATTAGTCAATAGGTTTCCTGATAAGCTATTAGTAAAAACGGAATGTTCTATCGGGATGTCTGAACACGTGTTCATAAAAATCCAATTTTTTTGCGTTTCGTCATGATATATTATTAGACAAATGCATGTGCTTGAACCCGTATTCCGATATATTAAGAGTTTAATGCAAGTTTATGAAGAAACGCGCCAGCAATCCCGTATTTAACCGAATTACCAATAATATGAAGATATTCTTAATAAATTAGCAACACTCATTTTTCTCCGTGTGTTAGAAGGTCGCAAGAATGATCGCAATAAAATTTCCTGGGTATATCAAATCCGGATCGACCTTTCACACCAATTTTGATGCATGATCTTGAAAAAGTAATAATTTTTTTTCAACAGTTAAATTTTCAAATATATATTTATTTATATGTTTCCTTCGTCATAAATTTAACACAGTTAACCTTCCGAGCTCACTTTCGATTATTCCGTCACCGTTAAATAATTTTTATATCGAATCCGTGATAAGACAATCGAATCACGACACGTAGAAACATGAATTCCGTTTGTTGAAAGAAGAAATATAAACACGATTCGTATAAGAAACAGATATTTGATTGCAAAGCTAACGAAAAGCACCTCTGAACCTCTGATACACCCAAACGAATCGCTCAGCGAAGTATTCAAGGTTATTTCAATCAGGCTCTTTGCAGTGGACCTGGGTCTCCTTTTGATCTCGACAAAAATTGTTGTTGCCTACAAATTTTGTCTTTTAATTAAACTGTGTACGGGTTTTTTAAATTTCTTACCTATATTATTTTTTAGCGATACCTCAATTGTGTGTAATAGTTAGTCGTGGTTCGTGGTGTTACAAAGTTTCAAAAAGGAAGAAGAAAGCTAGAAAATGAATAGAGGGCAAACGGTAGACTCTTCCAAAACCCAAGATTCGCCAGAATTTGGCTCAGGATTTGACTTTTCGGCCACTTATGGACCCACGATAATTAATCATATTCTCTGTTACGAGGAACTTCCGATTATGGTTGTTACTAAAAATGATATTTCTTAAATCTTTCGCTTTTTATTTATTTTTTGGTTTGATATTTGCAAGCATCCATTTGTACGACACGTTCTTCAGTTCAACAGCTCGGCTGTGTACCGATTTGCCGGTCTATGTGTTTCATCCCTCCTTTTCACGACCCATGTTGCATTAATGTAATTATTGCGGATTGATTAAGAAAGAAGAAGTTTGATTCAGAAACAACGGATTTACGGTCTATAAAAGTTGTACCGTTTCGCTCTTTAAAAACCCGGTCTTTTCAAGACCCAGGTTCACACATTCTTCTCTTCAAAAATACCCTGCACACAGAATCCTCAAAGGTATCAGGTCCTGCAGGAAATTATTTTCATAATGTTGTGTGGAGTTAATGTAAATAAATGTAAGTTATTTTTGTTTTTAACTCTAATAATATAATTTGTAGTCGTGACTTATATTTACTACATGGAGAACTGCATTCATTAAAAATCTTGTGTCTTAATAAAAAATATATGCTTTGACAAATATTATAAAACAAAAATTGTAAGCAAGTGTACCAGCTCAAAATTATTTATTAACTGTAGGAAAATGCATAATCTTCATTTTTATTCTCGTTCATTAGCAGGCATTGAAATAAAATTCATCCTTGATATTGTAATTATTGCGGATTGATTAAGAAGGAAGATATCTGATTCAGAAGCAACGGATTTACGGTCTATAAAAGTTGTTGCGTTTCGCTCGTTCAAAACCCAGACCAGTAAAGATCTTAACCCTTTCAGACCTGAATTATAACTGTCAGTTATAAAAAATATTTGATGAAAAGTTATTTGATTTAGTTTAATATTTAGTTAATAGTTACTTTAATAGTTTAGAAGTTATTGCTACTTTAATTTAACATATAAAATAAACATTGAAAAATACTTTCAAAACTCACATCAGCAAAAAAGGGAGGAAAAATTCCGTATAGATTAGAAGCTAAAATTCAATAAAAAGTGTGCAATGTCAGTTATACCTACCAGCAACAAAAACTGCCAATTTTTGTTCTCTCTAGATTTTGAGAAAAACATCTGAAATCTATGCCTTTTCAAATATAACACGGCATGAAATGGTTAAATCACTAGACTAGGATATTTAAAAGTATAATCAATTGGAGAAAAAGCCTCTCGGTTTAAATAATGTGGTCCTGGCCTACAGCGAAGTTCACAAGAATGCTGTATTCATAAATCATTTGTAAAAAAAATTCAACTAATCCCTCTGTTTATGTTCTTTATATTATATTATTGTATTATTTTGTCATATTTTTACTCCAAGACGCAATAAATCCATCTGTAGTTTTTTTACAAAACGAAGTCTGTAAAAGATTAGAGCATTTTATTTGTGTTCAGAACCACCCACTCAAGTTCAGCACATTGCACTGATTGAATCATCGCTAACGCTGTTTACATTTCTAACCCGAGAATTGGATACATCGCTTTTTTCATTGAAGATTTTTTTTAATGTTAACGATATGATCATATATATTATACCTTTCAAACAAATTCATTGTCAATATTAAATTGATTAAATGAAAAAATAGCTTTATTGTAAACAAATATAATTTATGTTTCTTATGACGAAATTTTTAAATATTCGCGTGTCCCATTTACCATCGTTACAATTCCTTCTGTGGAAACAAACGTTAAGATATTTTAAAATATGTATTTGTTCTAATTTTAATTTTTTCTTTAATATGATCAGTAATATTGTTAATCAATTATAAAAAAATATTAATTTATAAACAAGTTCTATTACGTATTTATTATTACGCATGGTAGCTGTTTCGCTTATGAAGGCATTATCAAATTGTAGAAGGCGAGAAGTTCACTTTCAGAAGGCAATATCAATAATTAGTTGAAGATAATGTTGTAAATTCTGATTTTGAAATATGCCAAAATATTGTCACAACGGCCGAGTGTATTGAGGCGTTGTCCTGGTAAGACAGAGATCATGGGTTCGGTTCCGAGTTGAAAAAGTTACCTTTTTTATTGTCTGTGTCTTGTTTTCTTTCACGTTCTAGATTTATTAATCTTCTTTTTCAATGATTAATATTAATAATACGCACCCTTGAGGTGATTTTGTACAAAAACGGCGCTATACAAATCATGCAAATGTTATTATTATTATTATTATGGGTATAGCCTTCAAAAGTTATCAATATAAGTGAATATTCATTCTAGACTTATAGAAAAAGTCGATAGGTGTCACATATACTCGAAAATAAAAGTCGGATATGTTTATGCGAGACACTATCTAGGTTACAAATAAATTCGTTAGAAATTTGTAATCTTTCAAAAAGATAGCATCACAAATTATGGGAAAAATTGGTTGAAGATAATATTGGTTATTTTGAATTTGAAATATCGACAGAAATGACGTCAAAAAATTAGTTCACAATGGCCAAGTGGATTGATAAGTCAATGATCCCGGATTCAATTTCCAGTTGCGACCGTTTCTTTTTATTTTCTGTGTCTTGTTCTGTTTCATGTTTCGTTTAGATTTACTAGTATTATCATCTTCTTCAATGAAATTTTTTAAAATTAAAATACCATTCACACACCTTTCAAATATTTTTTACCAATATTAATTAAATGAAATTGAAAGGTTCAAAATCCTTTTAATCGTTTAGGGTGATTTATTGGTGCTCGACATAAAGACTTGATAAAGTGTACAACCCCGAAAAAAAAACAGAATAAATGAATTATATTTCTTACACGAAATAAATAAAAAAAAATCGCGTATGCCATTAACCATCCATTACAGTTCCTTATATGGAAACAAAATTTACGATATTTTATACGAAATATTTGTGGGCCGATTCTAATGCTCGTTTTTGTGTCACTGATTAGGTGTCTTGCATTACGAGACAACTTATGTTTGCATTAATTTAAATATATTATGTTGTCTGCTAATCGTGTTTCACGGACGATAAAGTATTTGTCTAATATTTAAAAGGTCTCACAAAATACAAAAATGTGTTGAACGTTGGGCGTAAACTTTAGTTGGTGTTATTTCACGCGTGCTGGGAGCTGTTCGTATAATCTTCTCATACTTCGGCGAGTTTTGTTTATTATATTTTGATATTAAACGATTCTGGCTTGTCGTCGAATTCTGCTTAAAATGCTAATCCTTCGTTACACGAGCTGAGCGCCGGGAACTGTATTTCAAGCTGTGTGACAGATCCAATAACCATTTTCTTTTATATTGTCGGGATTATTCCGCTGGCGAAGAAATGTAAAAAAGAATAATGACTTTATATTTTTAATAATGGGAGGATTAACGAAATCAGAAGGTGGATCTTTTAATCCTTTGGATATTCTACATGATGAATTCAAATGCAACCAGTATTTATTAACTCCTCAGAATAATTTGTTCGGTTTTGGGAACAAACAGCTATTACCTGCAGTCAATTTGTTCGCTTTTCGGAACAGCCCGTATGGTATCAAAAAAATCGTTGAGTCTCCCTTATCGTCATAGTTAGAAAAATTAAAACACAAAGCTTTATATTAAGTTTCCGACCGCAATTCGGAAAAAGGAAGATTATTGAAATTTTTTACTAATTATTTTTATATGAAACGATAATAAAGTGAGGTGGCCATGAGGTTTGTAATACATACGTCTAGTAAAATATGTATTTTTTAAATTTTCAGTAATTTAAGTTCACTGTTCTGACGACAAAACGTAAGATGAGCCATTCTTTAAACTTTTTTTTGTTTGATTTCAAAATTTTAATACTTCAAAAATTATGCATTTATTTCTAATAAAAAAATTAAACTTATATTTAATCGTATTTCGTAAACAATCTTTAGTTTTCAAATACGTTCAGAAATATTCGATTTATTTGAATTTTATTGAGAAGCGGAAACACACGCACATTCTCCTTCTTTCTGACAACATCTATCGAATTTACATCAACAACATCAAGAAATATATCGGTCAATATGACGAAGGCCTGAAGGGTTAAAAGATTTACTTCCAATGCTTATCATCATCACCATTTTTATATTTAACCCTGTGTAAATATTAGAAACTGAACTACCCCAACCTTTTCTTGGTATTCTATTTTTATTTTTAGTTTATTTGGTTTTACTGCCAGCCGGGCTTTTACATGGATTTTAAAAACAGAATATATCTAGTGAGCTATCGAATACTATACACAAAGTTTTTTAAAGAATGAAATAACATTAAAATGATAAACTGAATATGAAACAATATTAGTAATACATAAAATAATATAGATACTAGAACAATACTACATATAAGACAAATCACTAAAACTACATTACCAACGCTACATTTATAGGATTTAACATGGCCGGTGCCGGTATAGATTACACTTAATTCTATAAATGGAGCCAGTAAATATATGAATAGTACTCGCAAGCCCAGATATGCTATGAATTTTACTATAAATACCAATTATTGTTTATTTCACAAAGCTTCGGTGATATTCGTGAAATAGATTTCTTTGTAGCTAATTTGAATCTGCATAATATAAAGTAATTTTGCGGTTTCGCAAAGCGCCCTTAGGTTATGTTTTATGTTAAGGCTCGTAGTAAGGGTTCAAATATGGTTTAAAAGGGAGAAATAATAATAATAATAATAATAATAATGTTTATTTCAGCTGGACAGAGCGGTGTGTGCAATGCTCTGCCTGCCATAAAAGTTTACATTTAAGTTAATACATAAAAATAAAATGAATAAAGAAATAAATAAAAATAAAAATAATAAATAAAAAATCAATACATTGATGTGCACATTAGGTCTTTATGGTGGCTTCAGTGAAATTCTCCATCTCCGGTGTAGAGGCGCTCCCTGCCACTGGGCAACGGCCTGGACAAGAGTGTTGTCCGATCTCTGGTAGCGCTGACTCGTCCCGGCTATTCTGTGGCGCATCAAAGCAGCGAACCCATGCACCCTTCCTTCGGTGAACATCTGTGAGGCGCTGCATCGCCAGGGGAGGCCAAATAGGGCTCTGTATGCGTGGTTGTACTGTACTCGGAGTGTGTTCATGACGCCTTGTGTGTATGTCGTCCATAGCTCGCTAGTGTAGAAGCTCATACAATATGTTTGGAAAAGTTGCTTCTTCACCGGAGGACTGCATTTGTTGAATCTCCTGGCAAGCATGTTAGCTCGCACACTCAGTACTCTTCTTTGACGTTCTATGTCTTTTTTATCATTTAGGTCATCGGTGATGACATGCCCCAAATATTTGATTTCGCTGCAAATTGTCAGGTTGGCCCCGTCGAGACGTATGGGTGGAATGACAGTGGGACCAGTATTTGCTTTAAATATCAGCAGGGATGACTTTTTAGCATTGTACATCAGCCCGTGACTATCAACGTAAGCTTCGCATATTGCCAGAAGTTTTCTCATCGCTCTTATCGATGGAGCTAGTATGACCATGTCGTCTGCATAGCTAATATTGTTCATACATACCCCGGCAATATGACATCCGATTCTTGTTGTATTCAGTGTTTTACTAAGTTCATCCATATATACGTTGAAAAGCACTGGGGACATTGAGCCTCCTTGTCTAACGCCGCACTTTAATTTGGCTGCTTCTGATAGGCTTTCATTCCATCTGACAAAGTTTTCCTGTTGGTTGTACCATGTTCTCAATATATTGACTATTTGTGGTGGAACTTGTCGTTCGGTCAGTTTTTTCCACAACGCATTATGACAAACCCTGTCAAAGGCTTTGCTTAAGTCTAGGAAGCATGCGTATACCGTTGTTTTTCTGGCTTTATAGTATTCGATTGTTTGTTTCTATTGTAATTTTCGAATGTAAATACGAATGTTAGAGGGAGCGCGCTAATATTAATATTTAATAAAACACGACTTGTTTGAAATAGAGCAAAAATCTCTTGACAAATGCTTTAGTTGCATTTAAAGATACATTGTGATTTTTTTCATGCCTATAATATATTAAATAGCAGAACGAAACGTGTTTTAAATAATTTTCGGAGCTTACTTTGCGATTTTTTTCCATCCAGGGAATTTCATATAATTCACGTTTTGACATAACAAATGTATAGATATTATCTTAAAAAATAACTTTTTTTTTAACAAGAAACTTTTTATAAATCCGTAGTAATTCGGTATGCGGAGCCTTAAGTTTCAATTTTAAGAGTGCAGTTGTCAACTGTTTGAAATAAATGTTAATCAGGATGTCGGACATACGAGCTGCCTATGAAATATAATAATATATTTTCTTGCTAGAACAATCCCGAAGAATTATAAAACACATTTTAAAATAATAATGTTATTACTTTGAAGAATTGGAAGGAAGCTTTAAATGCGTTATGAAATTCAATTCTGTTTTATTATAATATAATCGTATGATTCGTTGAATCGTATGAATGCATGATTCGTTAACATCAGTAATGAATTGTGCGTACGTGAAAACCTATTGGTTACAATAAATTTATGATACCGTATGCTAGACCCTCCGTATCCTGTTAGTTTCATTGTTTGTTCGGACGATGGATGCATTGGACGCGCATCACTCGACATGCAGAAGCCGTGTTATGTTGTTAGCTGTAGCTCAGTGATTCCCAAAGGAGGCACTGGAGACATCCCGGGGAGCGGCGAGGGCAATAAAAAGTCACCGAAAAAAAAGAGTTGATATTGTTGTAGGTACGGTACGAGTGCGTGCACCTGTGGAGGAGAAAACGCTGCCTTCATTGATCCGATCTTTAAAGCTCAGAAACTAATTATTAATATTATTCTAAAACTACCGATCACTATGTTCGGATGAAATCTTTAGGGGAATCTGTGTTTTGGACATTATTCAAACACAGAAATATTTTTGACAATGTCTAATCAAAGAGAACCTAGAACAAAAATAATCTTACTTATCCCTTTCGCTACAACAACTTTCAGCCGAATAAATTTTCGATACTTTGCAACAAAGCTATAGCATATCCACTGGCAATAAGACAGACCTAAATTATTTGAAATATACTCGTAAATCAGACACCAAGTTCTCGATAATCAGCCAAAACAAATCAAACATGAACGATTTTATAAAAATATATTTATAAGGATGTATTTCTATGGTAACATGCTGATTATCTTTTATTTTAAATGTAAAACTGTGTTTTTCTGTGTTTGGTTGTAAACTGCGCCTACTTCCTAGGGAGACAGGCAACAAACGTAAATTTAATTATTAAAGATGAATAAAACAATGAAAAAATAATCCTGCATGTAAAATGTGAATCGTCAATTTATGTTTCGACATGCTTTGTTTTTTTTTTTGTTTAATGGGTTGCAACCATCATCAAATAAATGCACTTTCAATTTCAATATTCACTGAACGTTGCTCAATATAATATGTAATCAAGCAGGGTTGTTCAAATGTGGTTTTTCCGCTGAGAGCTCCATTGTAATTACCACTTTCTTTTTTTTTGCTCCGAATAATCTGACGTTATTTGAAAATCTCCTACTACCATGTATAGACAATAAGCGGAAAATGTTGCTCATGTCATGATGGAGGACTTTTCCAGCCGAGGAATTGAACTCAAGACCGACGACGAACCAGACGTGAAGACAACACATCCACTGACCGGTCAATTATTTTTGTACCCTCTCCTATCTTCTACCTACGACGCACATTGGGGCGACTTCATGTAACGCGTTGGCTGAAATTCAGAAAATCAAATGTTCTTTACAATGAAGCAACTATGCTAGTTTTGAAGTTCATTAAGTGTTGCATAATTACCCCGAAGCGTTTCGCCCTAATCGCGATACTGACGGGAAGAGATCAGTTTGAACTTGACCTTTGTGCGGGTGACTGTGTCAGTTTTCGAAAGCGCGTAAATTTCAATACTTTTCAAGTTTATAAAAAGCAAAATCTATCAAGATCCAATTCAATATGGATACGATGTCTTATGGTATGTACTTTAATTATATTATAGTAGTTATTGATACCCTCATACTATATGTCATAAATTTAAATTAAAACAAACACCTATTTGAATGAAATATTTTTTTGTAAATATATTAAACATAGAGGTATATAGTTTAGAGTTCCACGAGATCCCATCATATTTTAATTGTTTTTATATAGTTTAGTATCTTAGCTACAAGATTTAATTATAAGTAGTTGCAAGTATGCACAATTTTTTAAATTATAGTACTTGAAAGTGAGGACTATCAGTTTTCATTAAAAACAGTTGTAGTCTAATAATCAATGTGTTTTGTTTTAGATACAATTTCTGACGTGGTTCTTACGAGATTCGAATTATACATGATTATGAAGAATTCTGGCGTTAAGAAATTTGACAAAAAAGTAAAATTTCTGAAAAAACACCTCTTAGAACTTACTCATTGTCAACTCTTTAATCAAAAATAACTTTTTAATGAAATAGCTGCATTCTGTTCTAAATTGAAAACCAAATGGTTGAAGTGTCACAGAATCCATGACTTCTTTTTATTAAATAATATTTTTTATTAAAAGAATGGCTCGAAAGCCTCCTTATGTTTAAGAATTATAAACCTTTACCAGGAATAGTAAAAACGAAAAGAGGTCAACCCACACTGTCATTTGATATGTCGTCTGAGCGTACGAAACGTCATAAAACTATACTATTGCGATCTAAAACATCTAGTACTGAGTTAGCCTTTGCTACCCACATGAGTTTTCGGTTGGCAGGTAAAGCAGCAGCATCGACTAGTAGTCAAAGACGTCACGTTAAGTACGCCGACCAGAGCAAATAAGTACAGAAAAGCTTTTACCGATAAAACCCAAAACAAAACGGTATTGAGTGGTGATGAAGCACTCGCTTTGATTGTAGATGCCAAACTTAGTCGCTACCAATACAATTTAATAAGAGAAAAGGATAAAGAGGTATTTCCTTCATACAAAATTGTACAAGGAGCTAATAAAAAATGTTACCCATTAAGTGAATTCATAACGGTCACGGAATCTTCAGCGGAAGTGAAATTGCAACAATTGCTGGATCACACTGTTGAGCGTTTAATACAAGTTCAGCAGCCGGACAATGAAGACAATTTCAAAAGAAGTACTGAAAATGCTAAAGACACCAGACCCTAATACGACTACCAGGAATGATTCGATAGTTGAATCAAGTAGTGATGACGATAGTATATTGTCACAAGATGATGAAGACGATTTATTATGTGTATAACTGTCAATAAATAGCACGAGAAATAAAGTGAGCATTTTGACTGATTTAATTTATCTTATATTATTCAATTTTATATTTTTGTACTAAGTATGCGTGACTTTTCGAACATTTTTTTTCACTTATTTTTATCAACATGTCTATACTGAACTAAAAATCGAAAAAGATTTGATGTCATTGCAACCACTGATTTGATGCCAACTTTCGGGGTCATCGGCCCCATTGTGCGACGTTGGATATTATAAAGGTAATCCTTTCTGTTACGTGTGCCCTTTTATCATAAAGATATAGATATTATAAATTCCAACTTTCAGCGGTACGTGTATGAATATATGTTTGAGAAACTCCGCTGCAGCTTGTGACTGGTAGCCGCTAGGCAGGCCGGGAGGAAGCGGCCCGCGCCCCCGAGCATGTCGCTTCTGCCGCACGCGCGTATCGCACGGTGCCGGAATGCAGAACGCTGTTTACAATCAGTGCATCGCTGTTGTACACGCGAGCCCGCGCCGCGTACACAGCTGTAAGCTCGCGGCTTCTAATCCCTTACCGCGTTTTATTTGCCCGCTTTACAGTTACGGCCCCGTTACCACAATGGCTAGTCGCTGAATTCATAATTAATACGGCCGCCTAGAACCCCATTCATGGACGGGGTATCGATTTCGATTTTTGTAATACTATTGCATGGCATACCGCACAATATTCTCAATTACTGCCAACTATCTGGAGCCAGCGTAACTATGCCATCCTTAGTTGGAAATTTTGGAATATGTTGTGAGACTGAAGGGAATGGGAACAGAAAGGAGATGGGGAGGATGAAAGTTAGAAAGTACCTGATTATTCAGATCTAAAACACGACTAAAATCATTTCAAGCAACGTTTCGATTCTGAATGGTGGTATTTTACCAGGGCAATACTGAAAGTATCTTCCACTCATCTGACGTGAGAATGCTTACAAGAACCGTAACCAGCCTATTTTGTTAACTACATGCGGACTAAGTTCATCGATTAGGTAAAAAGGGAACGAACCTGGAATTCAATATTGTTGGTATACTTTCTCCCTTCGGTCATAAATATTAGATAAAAACGTAAGCATTGTGTGTACTCAAGGTGTTAATGTCAAACGGACACTTGACTTCGCGCTTCTGGCAAGCAGTAGCACTAGCGTGAATTGGTAAGATTCCCACGCGTGTCTCACCGCCGAATATTTTGCTTCCCAGTGAACGGGGCTTTAAAGGAAAGATTTAAAACCAATTTTTAAAATAAAATATCTGACTGTTGTATTAAATAAAAATAAATAAATACTTGATAGTGTAAGCGAGCCATATCGTTTCCATGATTTGGTGTTTTATCCACCGAAAACGGTTTATATTCCCGTTAGTAATTTATATAGCGCAGACCCTTGAAAAATCACTCATAGTCTGAATTCTCGTCAAATCAGTTCCAATTTTGAAAACGGCAATTAAAATCATCTTCTGTTAAACATGTTTTATTATAGGTAGGTACTTTATAAAATTGTTTGAATTCTCCAAACAAACACTTCCACTGTGAAAATGTCACTAAAATTCAAAACAATAGTTCTAGAGTTCATTGAACCGAAGTTAAAGACGATCGCAACTGAAATTAGTATTTTAATAGAGCGATCGGTGGCTGAGTTGACTAGCGCATCGGGTTCCCACCCACCCGTCTGAGTTTAATTCCCCGGTTGGCTAAGTGCTCCATCATTGTACAAGCAACATATTCCGCTTATTACGGTGGTAGTAGGAAATTTTCGAATATTGTCGTATTATTCGTAACCAGGAAATGTTAGTCTTTCTTAAAAAAAATTAAAAAAAAAAATTACAGTAATAATGATATTTTCTTAGTACTGCATTAAGATGTACTTAAATTTCGAAATTATTTCTGCTCTATGCTGGGTGATATACCTACTGTGTGTTTTATAGTAATTGACGATATATGCAGAATATTGAGACAATTTTTCTTGAAATATAAATGCGTTCATTTTTCAAAATAGTTAAAATCTCTTGAATCCACCGACCACTGAGTTGACAAAAAGTAACGTCACAATTAATTTAAGTAAATGTACAAAGTATGAGTATTTTTTTTACGAACACTAATTGACGCAATAATAACTTGACCGATATTTATTATTATGAAAAATTGCTTGGTTAATTGCCAACACTTTAATGCGACTTACCACATCATCTCATAGCAGGCCATACAGACAAGACAAGGAAGTGCGAACATAGTGCCTGCGTGCCTGCACCACTCGTTATACTATAAATCCTCGGTACCTATAGCGGGCAGATTAACGATAATTGCTCGTAAAGCTCATTACATCGCTGTATATAATTTGTGAAACGCAATTATGCCGAATCGTAAATACATGTTTGCGGTCTTAGGTCAATAAAATATTTATGATAAGCATATCATTTTAAAGTGTTGTGTCTTAGGTCGTTTGATATAAATGGTGATAACTCTATCTTATACATAAATCTAAACAAACCAGAAAATCAAGCCAAATACATCAGAGTGGACAAATCTCCGGTATCACCCCAGTGAGATACTAAGGGCCAGTTAATTTTCAAGTTCTATTAATGTTCTGTTATCATTTCAGTTCCATAATGATATAATAACAGAACTTGAATATAACTCTCACAGAACTTGATAGTTACCCCGAAATTTAATGAATTGTTCAAATTCCGTGGAATAACCCGTCGTTTTATTCAAAACCAATAGTTATTTCAGTTTACTTTGTATCATAATAAAGAAACCAAGTGGTTTTGAATCTAGAATAAGTTGTTTCACAGAATTTGAAGAATTCATCATATTTCAAAGTTAATTTTCAAGTTCTGTAAAAGTTCTTTTCAAGTTCTGCTATTATTTCAGCTCTGAAGCAACTGGCCCACAACACAAAAACAGAACTGCAATAGAAATTTCACAGAACACGAACATTTCCTCTGAAATTGTTAAAATCTTATTCCAATGATTTCATTGGAATAATGGTTTCTTACCAGTACCATTTAGATTTGAAAAGTTTTTTTTAATAGTCTTAAAATTTTATTGAGTGACCAAATCTAAGTAGCCAGTACTATTTACTTTCTCTTTCCAACGGTTCTTTGTTAAGTCTAATCCTGGTTTTATTTCTTTCTTTTTGTGGTTCAAACTCTTCAGCGTCGCAATACTTTTCATATTTGGATGCCATGGTTATAAAGGCTCCGGGTAGGTGGAATTCGTTGCGTTCACAAAAAAACCCATTGACGGCTCGATGCCGAGCAGTTCAAAGTGTCGGATTCGCACACAGAAGTCGATCCTCCAATCGAAGTCCTCCACCATTGCGAAATCAACAATAATTTCAGCTTTTGATGATAACAGTCGGAAGAATTTTCATGTTATTCATAAACTCGGAATGTTTGTTTTCTCAGAAAAAAAGATAATAAATTTCGATTTGGCGGTTTCAATCCTCAGGTTTTCCCGAGAATTGTTGTTTTTGCACTTATCATATCGTGACCTAAGCCCACTGATATCTTTGATAATTGAATGCATTTTGAGTGTTCATTTCCTTTAGCAAATGAGCATCAGCAAGTCGGCATTCCTGGGCCGGGAAACGGAAGGCGGAGGCAAATGGCGACGGACCATTGTGGGTCCATGCCTCCGATTATGTGTTGTGTTGGCGACCAGGTCTCCTTGAGTTCAGCAGCGTCCTTAAGTGTTCAAAGCTCCAAACTAGATAACGAGAATATAACTTCTGTGCGGGTAATGAATCTCTCGAGCAGAATTCCTGTTTGATTTATCGTTTTCGCCTCAAAGGCGCGACTCGTTTTATCGCGCCTTGTTTGTTTTTGTAAGGAGACAGCGATGTTTTATGCTAACTCCCTACAAGGTGCACCCCAGGAAACGTTTAAAGAATGAAAATTATTTATTTCAATCTCGCTTTTCCAAGCTTTAAATTATTGTCGTCTGCGTATTATATTATAGAATATCGAGCTTGTTAAAATTTATGATACATTTTCATGCTCCGTATTTAAATTACACGCAACAAATGAAATAATCTGAAGTTAACAACTTAACCTCGTGCACTTTTATTCAGTCCTAGTGACTCATGAATCTGTTCTGAGAATAGTCGCGGAGAGCGAGGTGCAAGGTAAATGATCACAGCTGAGTGCTTGATGAATATGCACTTCGGTTAGGTGCAATGCATTTTCTCAGAAGCTCTCGAGGCATCTGCTTGAGAACTAACCTTTTGCATCTGGACGGCTATAACAGCTATATTTGTCAGACATGCAGCGAAGGCACCGTCTAAGTACCGTGTACCGGTCGGGAGAATTCGCGCTGTATAGTCGTGGGACGATCAACGGTTTGCATATTAATACAATAATTAGGTAAGTAACGGTTGTACGGGATACAATGGACCATTGCACACTTTCCTTTTTAGGAGAGCGCAGCATGCCTACTATTTTACCTACGTACAAATATGGACGAGTCATTTTTTGCGATTCAACTGCCAATTTTTAGCTGTTTATAGGAGACGAAAACGTCGAGTCACTTCCCATTTGTTTAAAATGTCAGGAAGACCTCGGAAAGATCCCACATTCTATTCAGACAATACCGTCAGTGTGGGCTTCCTGATCTTTTCCAAGAACGGTAGTTTGTTTGCATGTCTGTAAGGACCGCGTTATCAGTCTCATCTTTATAATTAAGTGACCTGATTCATTAACGATGACGTGCTGAATGTTGAATGCCATGCAAGAGCATACCGACTCGACGCAAATCAGTCTGGACTTCCAATTCAATCAGCACCTCTCTTAGTACACTAGCCGCTTGGAGGTATTCACAAGTACAAAGTACCTACGCCAACAATTTGTATCGCTACAAGCGTCACGCGTTTCTGACCTGACAATGAAATCTTAACAACATCTATCTCTTTGCACGTCTGACACACTTCGCCCGTTATCAAGGTTCCTTTGCTCTGCGGCTGCAATGATATTGTTGCTTTTCCTAATTGACCGCCTTAGCTAATGTCGACTCGAGTACTGATTACTGAGTTGAGTATTGAGTCCAGAGAGACAATGGCCGCCACACCCCGCTGATTGATGATTGATGATCCCCGACCCTTGAGAAGTGACGGCTTGTGCCCTTGTACAAACAAGTCTGTGGAAGCCATTCACGGATACAATGGGTCGTTCCTGATTCCTGACCCGGCCAAGCAAACCACGCGCGGCGCATTTCAAATCGCATATCTCCTAAGTCCTAAAGGATTGATGAGTCCATTAACTCTCACGGCTGAGCCGATAAATCCGTCTTCCTAGTCGAGTGTACAACTAAATACTATGCATAAAAAAACTCTTAGATGCATTACTTAATTACCGCGGAAAACCGAAGAAAACTTTGTTCTGGAATGCACTTCGATTGTGGCGATTATTCACATTAATTTGTTGTTGCCGTTACTTTTGTTGCTTTTCTTCTACTGTACGTACTCCCATTTTAAACTAGAAAACGTGAATTTAATGTATTCAGAATACATGAATAATTGATGTTCCGATCATGATGCGAACAATAATTAACAAATAAGTACCCGCCGATTGATTTCATTTTATCTTGTATAATGTGCTACTTCCGGATCCAATTTGCTTTTATTTGTCGTTTATATCATCATCTCGGTCGGGAATTTTGTTTGATTCATTGAAGTTTCAGTAAGTTATAAGTATTGAAACATTCTCATATAAAATAACTTGTTAGTGCGTAGCCCACTAAGAGATTCAACAAACGATACCCAATGTAAATTGTTTAAGGCGAAGGCACTATGAAGTAACCCAAAATCATGTGTTTTTATTTTATCGCTTGGAAATATTTTTAATGTTTTCATTAAATACTGAGAGTAGAACACATCGGCTTTTAAATAATGAAATATTTTTTCGATAATTTTTTTTATAAACCCATTAAGTATCAGACCTACAAAATCTGCTTTGAAGTTAAAATTTTCCAACTTACGAACCCCTTTTCGGTCATGTTTTTATTGTTTAATGTGGAAAATTACGATCTTTAGAAAATGATCGTAAAACATTTTAATATTTGTGACTTAAATTCGCAAAATATTGTTATTTCATTGCATAAATCAAAAGCGGCGGCGGGAATTTAAACATCATCGCCATCTACATAAGGAGTGTTTTTGTTAGCGGCCCGATTCCAAATGTTACACGTGGTGCATCGCCTTAACGAGCGTTTTTTACGTTGTGTGTAATGTGGCTTGATATTTTGTGGCTAAGATTGTTTGTTTGGATTGGTATTGTTTTTCCAACGCGTGCTGTATTCGGAGAGATTAGATTACTTATATTATTCTAACGTCACGCTGATGATGGATGTGTGTTTGAGGTAACAGAATCCGTCCATGAATGTGCCGTGGTTATGGTTAGTTTGGTGGAGAATCCTCGATCGCAAGTCGGTCAGTGGGCGAGTCCGGTTCACCCCAGTCGAACCATCAATGGCATCACCGAAACACGTTTTTTCACCACTTTATCCCACTGACTTATTCTTGCTTTTTTCCATCCTACATAATATTATACGAGTTCGGGTTTGTATAAAAAATAATGTCGATTCGTGATTTCTTTTGCGCTCGGCTGAAGGCAGTTAGATAACGCGAATACTGACTTCAATTGACACTTGGATTAGAAGCTTCTTTCCGTCTTCACAACTTTCTTTATCTTTTACTCAAATAGTTAACAGGACGCGAAGCTGTTTTGTACAACACTACTTTTGTATCCACAGATATTTTTTTGATTAATGAATACCTTTGTAACTGTGAAAGCATGAACTGATAATGAAACCGGTGTATAATTATTTTTTAACGTTTAATTCTCATAAAATATATATATATATATATACTTGGATTTGTTTTGAATTCATTCAACATTGAAACTGATGGTGTCAAGAATTCAGACAAGTTAAAAAAAGAATCATGTTCCAATATTTTTTACGATGACGTATTTTGAATATTATTTCAACCGCCATGACCCTTTGTTATGGTGGGTATATTATCTTTTTTAAATTTCTTAGGGTTAATCTTGACAAGTAAAGTGCTTTTTCAAGAGTCTGCACATTTTCAATTTACAGGAAAAAAAATTAGATGTACTAACATAATATACCGTCATTTTTCGTCTGCTCTAGAAATATGTATCACATTTTTTAACCATTTTTCCTTTCAAACATACTTTATCTATAACTTATTACAACAACTCGAAATATTTCAACGATTTTAGCGTCTTTTGCATTTATTAATGGTTAGTTAAAAGTACTTTTCATTCATCAATCATACTGAATTACTTATTATACTAAATTAATATTAATTATGTATTCATAGAAACAATTTTAGTAAGTATGTCTAAAACGGTTTTTTAATGTTGTCGATCGCATGCCAATTGTGAATAATTTGCAATCTGTATAAAGAAAAAAACATTTTGGGTTGATTTTTTTAATTTTTTATATTGATGTTATTGAAGTATTTTTTTATAAAATATGATTTAGCCTCACTGGGTGCTTTACGCGTGCTGAGGGGCACATTTTACAATTTTATGTGACAAATTGTGCATGTAAATAAAAATGTACTGTATTGAAATTATTTTAATTACACGAATTTAAATGTAATATTGAGAAATAAAACAAAGCAATAATAATTCAATTATTAAGGCAGTTATGAAAACCAACCAATATGTATATAATTGTTGGCCCGGTTGTGTATGATATGTGTACTATGTAGGTATATTTTAAAATTCTTTTAAGATAAATTTATTTTGTAATATAGCTTTTGTTTGGTAAGTTTTTAGATTCTCACGGCCAAAAGCATTTTTGTTGTTTGTTTGCAACGCTGTCCGAAACGTCGGCTAAAGAAGGAGTTAGCGCAACACGGCATAACACCCCAAAAACAAACAACAAAAATAGCCTTTGTTTGTTTGCCGAACTTTTGTTTCATTCTTTAATAATTGTCTAACGTTTGTCTTTGCTCTATCTGACTCGATTCGCATTACGAAACACATTTCTTTAAAAAAGTCATTAATATATTTTTAGAGTTATTTATGCGATGAAATCAAAAAGTAATTAAGCGTTTGATTATTACGTTGTTTATTAGGTGCATGCGAGGTCGTTCGATGAAAAATCAATTGAGGTTTTTATTTAATTATATTTGTGCAATGGATTAGTGTTGTTTGTAAGGTCACCTTCTGTATAAGATGTTGATCTCATCAGTCATGCAAATATAAAGGTATTGAAGCGATCAATCAGTCGGTTCCTAATTACGCTTAGTGTTAAAATTATTTATTTGAATTATCCAGCGCTGTTATTAGATGCCGGGTTTTGTTTAATTGTTTCGAGTGTACTTGAGTTTATTATCTTAATTTCATGGTAACTAAAAATGTTATTATGAATCACTTTTAGCCGTATGAATAACTCAAAATGCAATCACACATAATTATTTTGTATGACCATTGAATTTTCAAGTAGGAATGATTACCTATTTACTTAAAGGTACAAGCCTTCCATTAAGTGCAACCTCGCTCGCAAATCTTCGTGTGTGCACAAACGTATTAAATTCTACAATATTCTCCGTATCTATTTGGGTTAATGGCGATAGCTTACCACTTAATCATTCCCCTTTCGGCTTGCAGTGATGGGTTTAGGTCCTTTTAATTCCGCTAGCAGCGAGCCGCTGAGCCGACAGCACCCGAGCGTGAAGTTGGTACTGTAAGTGTGCCACGCGACGGCAAACCTGGCCAAAGTGTGTCGCCTGGCGGGAAAAATTCTGGAAACCGCTTCTTAGCGAATATTCAGCGCTGACCGGAAGCTGTGCGCGCCGTGCGTCGCGTCATGTGCGGGGAGCTTTCAGCCGAGCTTAGATTCGTCACCTTCATCTACGCTCCGCCGACAAGCCTTCCCAGCGCTGGACGCCTAATGGAAAGGTGCAGCCTCTAACTTCCGCCCCTAGGGGTTTCTCAACCACCTGCAATATAATGCTGCTCGCGTGTTCACTTTGTTGCTTGTTGTTCACTTGGCCGGTCCTTCCGTGTCGTGATTCATGTAACGGATTCTATGTTTATGTACTTACGCTCGCATGTAACAAATAGCTCATGTGTTTTGTTCCGCGAAGGAAATTAACGGTTGCCACAAGTAATTTTTATAGTTATCGTGTTCTGCATAACGACGATGATTACACGTTTGGAGAATTATTGAAACAGATATACTTTATATTCGTATCCATCATTGAAAATAGCTTTACCTACTCTATATCTAGTTTAACCACTCCATAAAGAAGTAGCTACTCTGGCGGATAATTGAGATTCGGACACCACCTACCTGCCCACAGTCATGGCAGAACTTATTTATGGGAATGTGAAATGACTGAGCCCGTTTATCAGCTTATAAGATTTTGTAGTCTGACCAGGTATCTGCTTCTAATAATTCTTAATAATTTTCCGAACATTCAACGCAATAAAAGAAAAGGGTATAGTTATTATTTGAATAAGTCTTGAACAAGTAATATGGGAGAAACATAAAAAAATTATATTATATAAAAAGTAGACACTTCCTTCAGTTTTAAAGTACGTACACAATAAATACGTTTAGTAAAAACTGGTAATCATTTCCTACGAGCTCTTATTAATCTAAAATACCTATGCAAAATATTGGTTTGATATTAATAATTTTAGATGTTGCGTTTGTAGATATAAACTCATCTTATCGCGTGTCGCATTTCTATCTAATAATAGCTAAGTAATTCTAGATGGATTCGATAAAACGATAAGTTTGCCACTAATGAATAATATAGTAGTGAAAATATCTATTGACTAACGCAGTGACCGTGTGATGTTGATTGGTCAGTTGTACACAAGTAACTAAGTAGACAATATGAAGAAATTTAATTCTTAACTTCGATCGATAAAGAAATTAGTCTCCAGTGCGTTTCCGCGAACACTTCGCATTAGCTCATCGTTAATCTCATTCGTACCTCGAGGCTTTAACGACGCGGTCGCTTCAAAAGCTGACAAGTGCTGGAGTCTCCTCTTGAGAGGTCTTCCTCCAAGTAGCCAGACGCGTGATTAAACTGTCATTTCTTTCGCTCCAGATCTGAAGCTGTTGGGATTAAATGATCCGCTTCTTTTTGTTCGGCGGCCAACTTATCTGAGCCGGTCGCAGCGGGGCTGGCCGAATGTAAAATGTAAACAGTCCAGTCCAGTCTTTAACAGTCCGGAATGGTATCAGTAGGTCACCTGCAGCTGATGATCAATTCGTTGTCTTATCTTCGGCACTTGCGGCGGGACGATGGACACCGGTGGAGACCACTTCACGGGGAGTATAAAAAATCAATCATAAATGACGTTTGCACGATAGCTCGTAACTGTTTCTTGAGATAGCGTCATTTTTGCGTGGTCCGACCCAATTTCGTCATACTTGGGAATATAAATAAACATGTGTATTTTTACAGTTTTTTGTACGGTTTTGTACTACTCGCTCAACCATCATTTAAAAATAAGGTTCCATGATAACTCGACACAGTGGACTATTCAACACACATTTGAAAAGTGATATAAAGTCATTTAAAACGATGAAATTTTTTTAAATTTAAACCTAACCTAACCTAACCTACTTAACCCAGTTAAAAAGTTTTTGTTTCATCACTTTCCATGACTTTATATAACTTTTTAAAGATGTGATGAATTATCATTTTGATGATTTATCCGGTCACCTAAAAATAAATATCGTTGGTATTTATGTAATAAATATTTATTCTAAATTATTTTGTAAATATTGTAACATCCATATTATAGTGCATCTAATACTATTTGCTAAAATATGTCGATGTACCAAAATAAAACTATGAAAACCTATTATTAATTTTATATACCCGATCAGGAAACCTTCAATAATTTTACATGCAAATTATGATTAAAATCGCCAATACTATGAACGAATAGCTGTCGGCTAGAACTTTTCGATATTGCCACGATCAAATGCTTTGAGTGAGTAATGAAAATACACATTACTACAATATTCATATTAGATCATTATAATGAAAAATCGTGTTGCACGCTCTAGGCTCAGGTGTTTGCGCAGAATTTATCTGCAAATGGCTTAATTTAAGTGATTGTATCATGTCAGGTGACAGCTCCACACCTCCACACCAATAACATTTCGCGAGACTAAAAGACCTGAAATATCACAAACTGCACTGATATTATTTAACTGGTTAAATTGGATTCACTTGATGCAAACTGCATTGCGAAATTTGATCTGCCAAAACATAACCGGATTTATTTTTATCGTGAAGCTTAATCGTAATGTTAATAAGTGTGGAATTTAACAGATACCTACATTTTTGTCATGTGAAAACTATTGGCACACAAAAATGTCGTCTCTTAATTTTAAAGTCATTAAATTTTTATATTACTTTTAATACTTCAACTCACTTTTATTAATAATCAATAAGTGACAATGAATTTTACGCTGGGATACAGGGTGTCCGGAGATAAAGTGCGCAAACTTCGGGAGTAATGTGCAAAAACTTGTACTACATGATAGTACAAGTTAAAAAGATAGATTTTTTCAAATTTCAACCACTTAATGTAGTTTTCATGTACAAAAATTGAATTGTTTTTATGGCGAAAATAATATTCTTCTATGGAAAAATATTCTTGTATGAAAAAAAAGCTACGGAATTTCGAAAAAAGTTATCCTTTTTCTTCTACCGTCACGTGAAATCATCTCCCGAAGTTTGCGCTCTTTACCCCCGGACACCATGTGTACAACCAATGGAATTAAATAATAATATTAATTGCAGTTAACTTTCAATATGTCGGTTATACCTAATATTGTAATTATATTATCATTTCTTACGTTCATAATCTCTTCTTATTCGTACTCGACGACATAAAAAAACAACGTGAAAACCATACACGGAGCATTTTAATGGTTTTCTTAATTTTATCGTAATAATTTCACGCAGTTTATTGCTTCTTTTACAGCGGCCGTAATACATCGCTTACCGCGTTGTTTTGCCTTTGTCAATTTTATTTTTATGTACATAAAGTACGGTTCCCACGACGTTTGATATTTTCGGTCGTTCGGAAAACCTACACAGTATTGCTATAAAAGTTTAATGTGCCTTGGAGAAAACAGAAGCTGATTGTTGGTCGGTTAACCACTCTTTCTGTTGGCCTTTGTAATTTCTATTTATGTTTACAAAGTGAAATCTTCAATAATACTCGGAATGCTAATATTGAGAAACACTCAGTCTTGTTTTTCTTTTTTTGTACATTATCTGATTATTAATATTACATGGTATGAGAAGTAAAATTTATATATTATATTTGTATTTTTAATTCAGTCATTTTTCCATAGACATATGAATATTAGTAGACCTGCCCTAAGTGATTAAAAGCGTATTATCCCCACTCCCCATACCGGTTCCATTGGAGCCGGCTGTGCTCGCTTATGGCCTCAAGTGAAATTTGAAAACGTGACGTCATCATTCTTGTGCGAACTATGGTCGAGGCATCATCGGTTCATTTTACGAAATAACACGGCAAAATGTTGACTTGTTCTATGAAAACTTGTAAAAATAGATGTGAAAAAGAGAATAAACCCAATTGTCGTATTACATTCCATATATAAGCATTATTTTACTTTATTTTAAGCATATTCACATCGTATAATATGGATCAGTTGTAGAAACATGTCTGGACGCGAAACACAAAGCTGGTTGGTTGCTGGGAAGTAAATTATGAACATTTATAAAAGTGTCTTAACTAAATACTTAAACGAAATATTCGACTCTGAAAATAGAACCGTTTTTTTTTTGCCGAATTTGGACTTCGCAAATTTGTTCATAACGTGGCGAGTAATTTGCGCTCCCATGTAAAAATGTCTATTCATTCAAAAGCAGATTTTACTTTTAAGAAGTAAATGGTGATATTATAATGCGAGATGCCTATTTAATGTCAGATTGATTTATTGACGAATCACAGTCAGCTTCACCCCCTTCGTTCTTCAACAGTTGATTTTACCCCTCGCCATTATCTTCTCGTCTATTAATTCCTATGTCTGTGCATTTTTCAGACTTTTATGTGCATTCCAGTACCTTCATGTCTAGCTGCGTAATCATGTAGAGATTGTGGAGACCGCTACAGTAAACGAGTTCCCGTGTGTTTTTTTTTCTAATAAACTAATTTTTTTCTAATGAAAAGTTTAATGAAATGTTTAAACAAAAGGTATAACACGTTTGTTAGATTGTAGGATGTTACTAATGAATTTCCTATACTGGCACTCTGTCGGTTGAAAAATCTCTGAACAGTATAAAATAAAGTCGCGTCTGTCTGTACGCTTAGGTCTTCTAAATTAAGCAACGGATTTTGATAGGATTTTCACTATCATTTAGAAAATTTCTTCCGGAAGGTTTTATTTTCGGGCGCTTACATTACTAACGCTGGCTAAAACTATAAGATACATTAAAATAATGTACTACTTAATTGTATATCTTAAAAAGGCCTACAGAAAAGTCCGTGATGGTATTTGTCTATCTCCTATATAATAATAACCCTCAGCAATGCCGGGTACACTTCAGCTAGTGTTTCATAATTGGAAACAATAAAGACAAAGCAAATTAATAATGTACAACACGAAAATGAAATTAGCTCAGTATGCATCAGTTTAGATTTATATCATGACTTGCTGTCGTTACTTAAAAATCATGTTTAACAACAGAAGTCCACTTCAAACATGCAATATTTTCTTTTCCACAATGGCATTCTTGTTTGTAGAAAGTATACGTCAGTGCTAAACCATTCATTTCTTATTTCCTTCCATTACTACTTTAAAATACTACGCATATTGTTCTTTCACTTCCATGGAAACCTCTTGGTATTTATTGTAATAAACATGATTCGTTTCTACGTAATAAATAAACGATAAACATACATACTGCATGTACACAATCATCATAACTTTATTTTATCATTAGGCTGAGACTGGGGCCAATTGATGACATGCAAGTGTATGAGAGAATAAGTCAGTAAGGTAAAGAAACTAAATATAAATATATACCAGAATAGCAGAAGGGTAGGTACTTATGTACATGTAAGTAGTGTTGAGTACCTCATACAAGATGCGCTACGAATGTCCCATACAAAAACATCAAATGTTCCGCCACCTCTCAAAATATATTTGTCACTTTAACACTTTTCTTTGTATTACTGCAAAATGTTTTGTATTTAAACAAATATTTTGTTACTTCAAAGGTTTTGAAGTGGTATTGTTACCACAATGTTACATTTCGCTTGTATGCGATATTATTGTATTTAAGCCATATACGAAAATATTTTTTCATCGTACAAGATTTTAGCTCCTTTTTGGCTCTTTCACACCTCTCATCGTTCCTCATTTGAGGTGGGATATTTTTAAACCTCATTTCAGTATTTGAGTAACACATACAATTTCACACCTCATATCGTACCTCATTGGAGGCGGGATACTTTTAAACTTCATTTTAGTATTTATCTAACACATACAATTTCACACCTCACACCGTACCGCATTTGAGGTGGGATACTTCTAAACCTCATTTCAGTATTTGAGTAACACATACAATTTCATTTTGAAATCGTGTCCTACGCAACAATACCTATAAATGTAGAAGCTCCTTTGCGGCGGAATGGTGTGATGTTTCTATTGCATTATCATCAATCAATCATTAGCTTCCTGTCAATATCTCTTGTTTCGTAAGAAAAATTATCTCGTGATTAAGATATTGTTATTTCCTTGTTATCAAAAATTTCAAGTTCTTCACATGAATCCTGAGGTTATTCTATTAAAAACAATTTCCACGCTGCAATAAATCAACGCGGATGTTCCAGCTGAACATTCACTGCACGAAGACAAGAATATAACTTATAAATTGAATCCTCCGACCTTGGGACTCTGCACGAAATACCGAAGGCATGTTCGCTGTTGGTCCATCCTCAGTCAGCGCCGGTAGAGCGCCGCCCATCTCGCGGCTCGATAACGTAATTAATGAAGCGAAATTAAATAACTTATATTCGACCGTATTAAGACTGCGCACGATTACTCTGGGAACGAAAAATGACAGAGCTGAATCGGCAAATAAAACGAGTGGGTAGGAGTTAATGGCCTTCTGATTAAAGAAACCTTATTTACAAATTGTATAAATGATGAGGCATGAATTTGAAATGCATTCTTGTGGGTGGAGGTACCGTATGCGTATTTATTAAAGATGTTTTGAACGAGGTTGCAGGAAAATCGATAAATACATATAATTAACTGTATTTTAATGACTGTTGCTCTCTTTTATTCCTTCATCACCGGTGCACAGCCGAGAGGTACGCCAAACGCGTCCTCAATATTTGTAAACAGTTTGATTGGAACGGGTCGATCGTGAGACTCATTTTTCTGCACATTGATTTGTCAGCCTTAGTCCTCCCATCTCCCCTTTCATTCCTGACAAGAACCGTTTACACAGCTTCGTCAAATATTTATTTATTATAAACGCACTGCTGGGCTTTTACATATATGTGTACTTAACGTAATGCTTGATACAGAGTCACAGAAGTTTTTTAAAGTTTAGATAACTAAATTTATATAAGATAAAAAGAGAAAGAAAAAATCGTTTACGAGTTTTAAAATTGCAGATGGCATACAAATAATATAAAATAACGATATTCACAACATATTATAATCTACAAGAGAACAATAAGAAGAAAATAAAAAAAAATACGGAATCGCTCTTTAAATATGCTACTAAAAATGTCATTCAGGTATCTCTTGAACACAGGCAAACTTATATTAAATATGTCGATATTTGAGGTGAATTTGTTTCCAAGTGTGTGAAAGGGAGAAATAGGTGCATGTATGTGGTAGTTGAATGAAATGAAATGAATGAAATCTCGGGGCCTACCTGTGTGGAAGTTGTTAAATCTTCAAATCTCTCGACCAATCAAGTGTCTCTCTCTCTCTCTCTTCACACGCTATTAGTATATTTTCCACATGAATATTTGCTTACTTCCCATTGAACATTTGTTTATGTGTGAAGATTAATACAACTTCGGTGCCTTTCCATGAGAAATGGTCACTTCAAAAGAATCGTTTACAAGTACATTTATCTTGCGTAAGTTTAATCCCACTCTGGCAATCACGTATCCATATCTCGGAATCAACTTGGATCTCGGTGCGTGCGATGCCTCGTGAATATGTCTGTATCATTAGGGTATCAATGTCGATCGTATGGCCTTTCGATGCCTTCTTCTCAATCTAAACTTTTACGTTTTGCTAGTCGTCTTTTGATATCCATTATTGGCGATCATTAATGTTGTCTAAGTTTGTTGTTTCTTGACGCGATAGAGTTCAGCGCACCTTTTTGAATTATGGGCTAGGTTGTAAATTATCATAAGTGATATGTTGAACATCTGAAGAAAAATCGCATGCTACCACTTACGAAGGTAATAAGGGAAACGTTTTTTTTTTAAAAATCTAAGTGATGTATTGCAAGATAAGCCTGAAGATCTACACAGCAGTATGAAACCGGTCTGGTCAAAAAAAATAAATAATGTAGATAAAAGGTATATTTATAATTGATTTATTTATTATTCACGTTAAAATGGCTTTATAGCGTGTATTTATATAGGCCTAACCTAATCTAATGCACTTTTGTCAGTAATTATTTACCTTTGAGAATGTTTGTGTACATTCAATTTAAATACGAGTGTACAATAGAATCATTTTAAACATATTATTTTCTAACCAATTTGAACCACTGTCGGTGTGCACAAATAAATTCAAATAATGATTTGCTTGATTCATAATTAAATTATACGGTGTAGGAATGAATATATTTATGACCCATGATTGTGTAGGTAAGGTGTTTTTACAATATGAAATAATTTTTAATTTAACATTCATAAAATTATGAAAACAGGATAAATACTAAGAAGGATTCATTGCATAGATTCCTTTTTCGGACTAATAATAATAATAATACTTGGATGACTTGTATAGCGCCGTTTTTATGCAAAAACACCTCAAGGGCGCTGTACAAACTTATAATACATTTCTACAGTGATCTATGTTATTACTTAACCATTTATGGAGAAAATATACAGTACAATACTTACCTGGTAGGTCACTTGAGATTAACACTGATTCATTGAGAATCTATATTTTTATAATTATTGTGGTTTTAATAATACAAGTACGTCCTATAATCGCTTAAAATTTATTTAAATTATTGTGAATACTGCTCATTGAAACAGTTTCGCAAAATAAAAAGTAGGTATATTCTTTATTGAGTTTCTTGAAATTTTCAAGACATTGCTCAAACGCATTATCCCTTTGGAGGTGTAAATATTATCTAAGCTTTATACTTAGCCTCCTCACTGAGATTCCCCCTGGATTCACTTACCTGGCTACATGATATACACATCACTGGGTAATTTATTTGCACTGTTACTAAGCACGCCAACACACGTTGAACAACATAAGATATATTGCAATATTTTAAACCGAATGTTAATGCTCGTATCTATCGTTCCTTGGACGGTTTATTTGCGGGCATCGAATTAGGAAATATAGGATTAAAAAAACAATTATCTTATTTATCGTTGGCACCGAATGATTCATGTGCTCAATTAGTTTGACCTAATTGGGGTTGTTAGACAGTTTAATACTTTTCATTTATCTCTCTTCATGTATTATATTACCCCACAAATCCACTTCAAGTGATTGCCGCGGTGTTTGATCGCCTATCTTGACGTCTATAAATAAAATAAAATGTTTGTTTATTCGTGTAAAACAATTCGATGGAGTGATAAATATGTGGCTAATAAAACCCCGAATCTTTCCCCCTTCCGTTGGTCTATTGAGAAAGGAGTTGCGCCAGAAACCAAAAGTTGAAACAGGTGACTAATCCTCAATTTATTACTAAACAACTAATTTGCCCAGCGTGATATATAAATGACCTTTAGATTTTTGTAGTAAATTTGCCTGCGTCAATCCCAACAATGAATAGATTCTACTTGAGTAACCCAAGTCTTATTGAACTCACTGCTCACGTTGCGGCCGTTCACCTGCCGAGGTATGGATATTTTGAAGGTGATTAATAATATACCTGGCGTCGATGTATCATCTCCTATTATTGCGATTATGATTGTTCGATTAAACTGGCATATTGAGACATGTCATTTGCACAAGCCACAAACCGAGATATCAGAATACAATAATTCTCTTCGCGTCTTGAATGCTCGCTTCATACGAGTATTATATATAGCGTTACTTTTTAATCCGATTGTACCTGTTCATCAAGTAACTTGTTCATGTGCTTTAACTTGCTTCACCTTCTTCTGAGAATATTTTTTTGCTAACCTCAATAAACCTGCTTCTACGGAATATAGTTTTCGTGTTTTTGCAGTGTTTATCAATGAGTTAAAATTTTTATTTCGTAATCTTTAAAGTTTGTTGATTGTATAAAAAAACCCTTTCGACATTTTCGTATATAAAATACTCAAACAAGTAGCGGTAAACAATTAGAACACAAATTGTAAAATGATGAACTCGACAGGCGTACGTTAACTGATAATTTTCTTGGAAGTAGCGAGGAGAGTGCCAGAACCGTGATGTATACCATAATATCAGACTGTGCACTCTGCACTCTGCACAATGAACACTGCGCAAGGAGACACTGTGCGATGGTTTATGCTTGTCTGCATAATGTAGGTATTCGGGTTTTCGTACGAGCGGGTTGTTTAAATCTGTTTGAACTTGCATTAGTTGGATAAACAGCGAACCCGACCATGCATCGATTCTTCGAAACTACAAGATAAACACAACGCTAAGTTGAACCGAACACATACTTTTGACCTTAAACGCAGGAATGCCCGCGATGTTTTTCAAACCATTGACATCCCATGAGGACGGACTCGGCGGGTACTTAGTGCCTACTGAAGGCTGTACGCTGTACACTGTGCTGTGTGGATGCTGCCCAGTATGCCCGAGGCATTCCCTCCTAAAATGGGCCGGCCTGAGCCTGCGATGACATTCCTTCGTTGTAAGCTAATGTAGGTCGGTTATACCCTCGACTATCCAGATTATGCTCTTTCAAGGATGGAGGTTGATCTATCTCACGGACTTGCTTTGTTTGTAGCGAAGCGAAGATTAGCTTTTAAAAAATCTTTTTCTGGTGACAATCGGGCTTTCCAAGTACATCTCAGCTCTTGCATCTCGTTTTGGTGATAATCAATTATTTTTCAATAGCATTTAGAAAATTCATATTATAATATATGAATATATATATCTATTGACATTGACATTGACAGTCGAGCTTTTGAAGTAAATTTAGCTTTTATTTTATTTATTATTATCATTATTTGTCCTCATACGTACTGTTTACAGGTACATACATGATGAGTGCAAATAACACAAAAGTGTTCCTGATATAAAACATGGTAGTAGGGTCTAAAATAATCAGTAACTGTATGTAAATGGTTACGTAGTAATATTATATAAACAAAGTAACAATGTATTGAAAAGAAAAGGTTTATTTATATGGTATACATGTAGATGTGCAGAATTGTAGTGGTATAATGTAGGAATGTTACTTGATCCTCAAAAGCTTTTACAGGCTTGTGAAATTCTTAATAAAGTTTTAACAAAGCTGTAAAATGATATATTTGTAATGTAACTCTCTTCTGCTGAAACGATTCGTTATAAGTCATTTATAAGCCCTGTGATTAATGTTCCTGTTGTATTTGCACCACTGCCAACACTGAACATATAATACAGAAGTGTCTTCCTTGTCGTTTTGAAAGAAACCCACTGTAGCCACGACTTAGTAGGTACCTTTTGTTTCAAGCCCATTTAGCATTTGATTTTTAAGCATGTAATGGTCTTTCGTATCACGAAACACGCCCACATCGCATTTCTTGTGTTCTTCTTTATTCTGTGACTAGCTGACGTGTACACGACGTTGCTGGATGTTATCCTTATGCGATAGATATATGCCATCGCGGACTTTTAAAGATATACAATTCCGTAGTACATTGTTTTGATGTATCTGATAAGGTTTAGCTAGCGTTAGCGACGTAAGCGCCCGCAAATATTTTTTTCCGACTTGATTACAAAACATCGACTTTTCTCTACTTTCTATAAATATAATATGCATGTATTATATATATAAACCTTCCGGAAGAAATTCTATAAAGGATAGTGAATACACTATCAAAATACGTTGTGTAGTTTAGAAGAACACACACAAACAGATAGATGCCGATAGCGACTTTATTTCATACTATTTAAAGATTCGCGCTTATTTCTTGCAACCGATACTTTATTTTTAATTATTTACTGAATCATAAACAATATTGTTTTTGAAAATAAACCGAAATGAATCATTTTTAACAGCTGTTCGAAATTACTTATGTCAGACAACGTAATTGGCTGAACACATGTTCGATAATAATGAATTCAATGACCTATTTGAATTACTCGAACAAAGTATAAATATTTGTGTCCCACGTCTACTTCTCACGGCACAATTTTCGCAATATAAATATTTACATTCATTTTCGATCGATAAAGTGTAATACAAAATGTTAAAACGGTTTTTTTCTGGAGTCATTATTTATAATTTTCTTTTTAATGTATTTTTCTAAACTATGTTAAGTATTGATGTATGTTTCATGTGAGTTTTCTCATAGCGTAGCGGTTGGATATAATTTAAACCGAAATCGTAACTAACTAGTAGTTAACTGTAACGTAAGTTAACTGTTTCAAATTGCAACATTATATGGTCTGTGCATTTTGTCCCGGATAGTATTCAAAGATTTTAATTAGTACTTATGGCTTTTCAAGAATACTTCCAGGTTTTACGTTGATTATTTCTCTTAATTTTTCTCTATAAAAGTGGCATTTCGAATGTTTATATCTAAATGGGTTGTATATTCGGGTAGGTAATCTTTCCATCTATGCTTTCGTTATCACCAATCATCAAACATACTAATTTCGACTGTGGGTTTGCCGGTGATTGTATATAACTCTGGTTCTGAAGACTGATTCGAACGCTTGATTCATTCACACATCGTATCACGTATCATACATACTCTTCTATTATTTTGATTCTTGACATGGCCCGACTTATTTGGTTCACTTGATCGTGCCATGTCTTCCTCGGGCTTCCCTACTTTTTCTACCATTCACATTCGCGTTATATATCCTCAAGTGACATTTTCTAAATTGGAACGGATTGTTTCAAGAATTCAGACAAGCGGTAAAGTACTTACCTATAAGTCGAGAGAATACAAATAAATTATAGTAATATGTAAAAAATAAAAAAGTTCAATAAATAAAAATGTTATATAATACATGGTGTCCGGGGTAAAGTGCGCTTTCTTCAAGGGTAATTTTTATGATAGTACATGGTGATGATCTGGCTTGTAAGTAGCACAGACCATCAGGGAAATTAATTCCCTATGAAAAAAATGGATTGATTATTAAATTCACTTTGCAGGAGAAGTAACAACTTATAAACCAGCCACCAAAATACATAAAAACAGAAGACTCACCAAAAAATAGCACTCGCATTGAGTTTAGCTCCTTGATCTTCAAATTCGGCAGCAGACGGCAAATCGGCACAATAATATTTGCATTCGCACTATGAGATTATAATATGTCAACCAGCTCTCAAGAGAGTAGAATTTTTAATAAAGATGAATTAGCACATTGTAATTCCAAACGTACTGCCACATTATTGTGACAAAAATATCTTAATCCTTTTGTCTTAAATCCACCAAACAGAGTGGTGCCCTCTTTTGTCAAATGATATAATTCGGAAGAATCCATCTGATTAATGCAAAGATGACTGTAATTCGTTATCACTCACCTGCAGAGCAAAATCTATACAAAACATTTTAAATCGACTGCTTCTCCAGTACAAGTAAAAAAGATAAGTTGAATGTTTGTATGGGAAAATAAATATTCTTCTACTAGCCGTACCCCACCACGCGTTGCTGTGACTCATTCTGTCTCTGCAGATAGAGAAAAAAATATCGCGTGTTCCTTTTTAAAATGTAGAAAAATATTTATAAATGGGAAAATAAACATTAAAATTTCGAAAAATGTTACTTATCTTTTTTACTTCTACCATCCTGTAGAATCACCCCCCGAAGTTAGCGCACTTTACCCCGGACACCATGTATTTTAACAGAAAATTATTTTAATTGTTATTTTCAAAATTAGAAATGATAATTCAAAAATTCAGACTATCCCTTGATGTTTCAAGGGTCTCAGCTAGATCTATATCTCTATTATACTAAAATAAAGTTGCTATCCGCGTCAGTTTGTTTGTGCGCTTGGTTCCTCGAAACTACGCAATTTGATAAGGTTTTCACCATCATTTACGAAAGTTTATATTTATAATACATGCATATTATATTTATAGAAATTATAGAAAAATCTATCTACGCCGGGTACACGTCAACTAGTATCGAATAAAACTGTTTTTTATAACTTGTAATTATTGTCTCTTTCTTTTTTTTGTATTCGGTTGTTGGTTAAAGGACTAAGCAAATAAATTTTAAGGAGTTACTTATTTGATTATCATAAAATACCACCAGTCTTTAGATTTCCAATGTTTCGACGGTCAAGGTAACAGAATTTTAGTTTGTTCAATCAATTAGCGAAGGCGGTGGTTTTAATGTACAGACCTTAACAAGCATTCCGTCCGCAAAGTAAGTGTAAATTGCAAAGTATTTACTTACAAATAAAATTCTTTTTTTTATGCTTACGTACTCTTCGAAAACAAAGACGTTTGAATTTCACAATAAGTACCTACTTTCATCGTTATTGTACAAAACTCGTTCGTTTTCATTTTACATAACGAATTTTGATCTGTGAGTTTTCGTTTTCTCTCCGTCTTACAAAATTCCTCGACGTTATTTTTGGTCCCCTGCTACCAAGAATAGCATAGAATAACAGTACATATAGGCACATAGCCCCTGCCTATGCTACTTTACTCGCATAAAAATATTAAAATTTATAAAAAAATATGATTTGCCATAATATATTTGTCTACACTTTCAAAAGAATTCACTTTAATATAAAGAATCAAATGCAGAAACTAAACGAAACATGCAAACGACTACACTTCATATTAAAAAAATGCTGTCTTCATTCAGCACAAAAATGTGTATGTGTTTTTAATACTCATTCAAGTGACGACTCATTTGTATTAGTGTCGAAAAAGGCCGTGCCTTTTGGTACACATCTCAAATGTAGTAATCGCTGCCATCTGTTGGTATCTTTGTTAATTAGTACAACTTTACTAATTAAAAAATTCGAAAAAAAAATGTGGAACGCTATATTTGTAATCGGCTTGTAATATATATACTGAAACATCCTTAGCGAAAACATACCACGACTGTGGAATTTTTTAATTTATATTGATAGTTTGATATTTTTCGTACTGCCTGTCCTGATTAAAAACTCTGTAAACGCCACCACTTGTACCACCACCAAATTATAATTTTTTGTTTTCTTTACAGAGATGGCAGAGAAGATGGTTTGTCTTATACGACGACGGAGAGCTGACATATTCCTTGGACGAACACGTAAGTTTTTTTTTAACTTCTTTTTTGATTTTTATTTATTTTTTTTGATTTTTACATTCCGTGAAGTGGGAATCATTTAAATTTAGTGATTTTAAATTTACTATTCTTTATAGCAAATAGAACGGCATTCTATGCGCCTCACGATGTTTTACCTCTTAATGGTGTTGACTAAGGACGGGTTGTTTCGGATAAATAGAACAATTCATCAAATTTTAACGTTCATTTTCGGGTTCTGTGAAAGTCCTATTCAAGTTCTGTTATTATATCATTATAGACTAGTTGTTTGACCGAACTGAAATAATAACAGAACTTGAAAAAATCTTTCACAGAACCCGAAAATGAACGTTGAAATTTGATGAATTGTTCAACTTCTCCGAAACAATCCGGCCTTAGAGGTCCTCTGTTTTTGGGTAGGGGAAAAATTGTTTCTAAAACTTGAACTAAAAGTTATTAATTATTAATATTCGACAGTCCTGGTAAAGCTCGAGTACTAGCAAAACCTTGTCGGGACCTAAATTTTCATTTATTGTGATTTTAAAGCAAATCTTACCTTTTTGATTTACCTACGAGTATTTTGTACGTCACAACTATACAAAGTGTATTTGACGTTCTAGATATACCTATGCCAACTTTACATAAAAAAAACACCACTAAATTACATTTTGACCATTATAAAACAAATTTAAACAAACACAAACTATCATTAAAAGACATATCTGGTCTATTAATGATAGCGTACAAAACAACATAAAAACTCCGACGGTACCTAAATACAAGCTTTGGACAGACACCAGGTAACAAAAAATAGGTTAAAAAATGGATTAAAGAACAAAAAAGGCCATATTACAAACAAATATAACGTTAAATAATAAAACATGTACCGTAATACACATTTACAATACATTTTTCACTAACGTAACCGTACATCATAATATTTCCCATTTTTTCATTACCTTCTTTATTTCTGTATTTTATTTTATTTCATCTCAGTTTTATATTTATTTCATTTATTATTATCTTTTTATTAAATTATAAAATGGTGGCCTCAGCACGGGCAAAGTACCCAGTAAGGCCCACATTATCACATAATGTTTGAAAATACATTATATTATTACATCAATAAATAAATCAAATTTTAAAATATATATATAAAAATAAATATATGAAAAGATATAAATGTATGTATGATGCGAATCCTACATAAATTTTCTATTGTCATCTCAACCAATTCCAAGTAGTACATAAATATATCTGTAATATTTTTTGTAAAGCTTCGGTAAACGGCGATAAGTGGCTAACTAACATTTTTTTCTAAATTGAGTTTTTAATAATCAAGTGTTCTTTACACTGTTCTTTATCATGAATCAATTTGGAAAAAATGTGAAATGATTATTAAATTTAAATAAAATAAATAACTTTGTAAGTACCAAAGTAATCAAAAAAGATCGACATATTTTTAAATCAAATTAATCACTGCTCATTTAGATATTTTTGTCGGTTCCATGATAACTCAACACAGTGACAATTCAACACACTTTTAAAAAGTGATATAAGGTCATTAGAAACGATGAAATTTTTTTTTAACCTAACCTGACCTAACCTAACTTAACCTACTTAACCCAGTAAATAAAGTTTTTGTTTCATCACTTTCCATGACATTATATAACTTTTTAAAGATGTGATCAATTATCATTGTGATGATTGATCCGATCGCCATTTTTGTCCATAGGTACTTATTTGTCTATACCTACTTGATAATCTATTTTTAAATTAGTTGATTTTCATTATAAATGTTTATCCTGAAGAAAAAATCTTTTTTTTTTAATGTTTAAAACCATTGATTAAATGTGATGTTAAATGATTTATTGTATTTAAAGTAAAATGAGGCCACGAAGTGATTTTATAATTATTGAAGTAGTGAGAGTATTTTTACCAACGACATAGTACCTACATTGTAAAGAACGCTTGATTATTAAAACCTCAATTTGAAAAATTGTTTGCTAGACACTTGTCGCTCTTAACCAACGATGTTTTATTAATGTTTTTCCTTAGCTTTAGATAAACTCAGCCTTGATGAATTGATAACTTTTTATCAGTGATAAAAGAAATATTCGTAGTTGAGTTATTACTCAATTATGAAATACTAGTTTTTTTCTACGTTAGTTAGTATTAAGTTATTTAATATTTTAAGCCGATTTGTCCATAATTCGCTTAGCATAAATTCAAATAAGATTACATAGGATTTAGCGGGTTGTCTTATCTCCCGGTCATAAGGATATTCTCACGATCGGTGTCACAACAACCGGTTTGTAATCTGACAATAGGGCAGCGTACACTTAGTTTATCAACGTTCATAATATATTATTATTGTTAATATTTTATCGCAATCCCTTAGAAGACACGTGTTATCTATAGATAATACTAATGGAGGCGGCATCCATTTATAAGTCTAAATATTTCTTTAATTATCTTTGTTTATTTACTTTACGATGTGAAAGTCTTGTATGATTCGTACAACTTGGCAGTCAACATCTCAACATTCTTTATTGATAGTAGCCTCTCTAAATTATATACCTTGCCATTTTTTTCGCTTGTGCTGAAATCGAACCGGCAACCTCCCGACTAAAGGGTGAAATGCGTCGGCATCATCTACTAGCTTCGGCTATTAATTTGAACCACAAATGTGTACTACAGATAAAGTATTATACAGGTGCCAAGTACAAATCTTTACTAAAGTTTAACTGGCAATAAAAACACCAAAAGCTTTAAATTCTGTTTCAATGATAATAACAACTTTAAAATCTTTGTTTTAATGACATTGAACGTTTCGTTAATAGGCTACCTAAAATAAAATACATGTAACCCAATATCTTTACGATGTTTATGTATTCAGGTAAATTTATTTTTTTATTCATAGCGTTTTTATTTTATTTCGTTATTATCTTCAATATACGAACTGCGCTATTGCGGTTTAAATAACATTTTTATGAATATCTAGTTAGAGAGTCTACTTTTATTAAGCCATTAATCAGAACGGACGCCGTAGGGCCCGAATTTGATCAAACAGTAACGAAGTGAGCACATAATACTGTTGAGATCGGAAGAAAATGCAAAACGGTTTCACTAGAATGTAACGGTTCACTGTTTTGAAATTAAACCGTATCATCAGCCCGTGGAATTTATCAATTTTCTCTAAACAGAAGTTACCTTACGTAGATGGTTCAATCGTAGAGGTATGGTTTATTGGCAAATTGATAGGAAGTTGCGGATTATTTTAGCTGCAGTAGTGAAACTAAATGTTTTTTGCACAAAAATTATATTATTTTTAAATAAGGTTAATAGTTCTTGCAGATTTAAGATTTTTCGAAAGGTTGGGAATTCAAAATTTGCAACCGCCAGTAAGCTTGAGTACTTCTTTCGTCTCACCGTGTGGGCGTCTCGTATTATTTATTGCTTTTGATTTATTAAATTATAAATGATATTATTAGAGTAATGTTGTGCTGCCCGGCGCAGAGGTGTAGGCTTATTAGATACCTATTTGAATAATTCAATCGCTATTCCGGCTTGTCAGGGGGATATCTTCTCGATCTCGACATCGAGAGCGGCGATCGCGCGCCTTCGGGCGTATTCCATCTTTCTGGGCCATGTTTTGTGTCTAATTCGGTGGAAAATTTATACCGCCTACACTATATTTCGAAACTCAGTAAGTTTTTTTGTCTTTATATCAATCACGGAATTCGCACTCGAGAACAAGACCTGTCTTCGAGCAAAACACATTCGATCTTCAAACGGCACCGGCCAGTTCATTCCTCGTGCCCGGCCGCCTCACGTGGCGACCGCTGGTGCTGGCCGCTGGGGGCGGGCCCCTCACGACAGTCGCTATCAATCGCATAAATTCCTCGATTCGATTATGAACTCTTATGTTAAATCGAACGTAACTAATAACTGACTTGATTCATTTCTCATGCTTTAGAGGAAGTCGATTCTACACGGCGAGCTTTTCCCCGATTGCGAAATTCCTAGTAAAGTTACAGATTGACGTCTTGACGTCTTAAAGACGTGGAGATTTACATAAGGCATGTATTTATATAGAAATGTTTGCTGAAGTATCTCATGATTTTAGTATTTTACTTTAGCTATTTGACTTGTAAAACCCATAAGTGCGTGTAGTAATAGACAAACAAATACACGGCGGCGCAGCCAATAATAACTATGGTCCCAAAGCTAGATGCCTCTGAGTTAATTGTCTGGGAAGACGCCGGACCTTGGACTCGCTGGATTGTAATTACGATATTCCCAAAGTTAGACACCTCTGAGTTGGTTGGCTAGGAAGACGCCGGACTTCGAAATCGCTGGATTATAATTACGATATTCCTAAAGTCAGACGTCTCCGAGTCCGTTGGCTGGGTAGACACTGGACTTCGGAATAGCTGGTTTATAAATACGATATTCCCAAAGTTAAACCCCTCCGACTTCGTTGGCTGGGAAGACGCCGGACTTCGGATTCGCTGGTTTATAATTACGATATTCCCAAAGTTAGACGCCTCCGAGTCCGTTCGCTGGGAAGACGCCGGTCCTCGGACCCGCTGGATTATAATTACATGCCTCTCAAGTTTATTCCGATACCTGCCATTAAGTTCCATTCAGATGCTAATGAACCTCCCGCCGTCCGCCCGATGTCCGATGCCCGATCCACCACTAGGCCGAGTCTCGCTCACTATATTCCGAAATTTAACTCACGTGGATTGATTTTTCGTCAAATTCGAGGCGGTTGATCGAACGGTCCGTTTATCGGTTTGTTCAAAGTGCTACTAACAATTAAGCCGTGTTAAGATTAACTTGAGTTAGTGGCCGGTTAAAACAGGTTGATGCGGAGTTTGAGGCAGAATCTTGAAACAGAAACCCATCTGTGCTGTATCAAATGTTCGGAAGAGCAGCTCGATCGAAATGAGAACCAATCCCGATTACTCAATAATCAATAAAGCGAGCTTAATGCTTTGTATCTTTTAGCTTCATTTCGTATTTCGGCTTCTTCCCAAGTTCACAACGACAGTTAAAACACCGGGGATTTTGCATTATGTTGTTCCTGCTGAGATTGTTCTGGATCTTTCTCCTCGGTGGATTCCATTTGTTCTCCTCTTGTAAAACGTCTCTGTTTGGTCACTCGCAGTCTAATTCGCATTGCTCGCTCGTGACTGGAAGTGACGTAACGCCACACGACAGACGGACACGAGAGGAACGCGAGATGGATATGAAGCTGAACGCATTGACTTATCGCCTCGGCATCTAATGGTACAATATACACCAAAACAGGAATCCAAACACGTAACTGTATTACTGCACTGGCATCGAGTGGCTTATGTCAAACTACTCAATAAGAAAACGTTGAGATTCCAATCGCTGTTCCATACGGAATATTGTTAGTCCACTCGTTAATTATTATTCATTCAGTTTTCATTCGAGACAATACTGCTGCGTGTTATGCATTCTTTTCGTAATCAATTTTCATTGCATAAAACTCGTAATAAAACGTAAATATTTTCTGTATGCCTTTCTAACATAAAATTTTATGATTTATTATGAAATAAGCTAAACACCTAGCTGGTTTAGTTTTCAAAACTGTCTGGTTATAATTTACAAAAATTGTATTTCATTACTTGAAAAACGTTATGAAACGTCAGATACGATGCATGCCTAATATCGATCAGGTCAAAAACCCGATCATGCAAAGGTGAACGCGCTACTTGAAGTGGGTGATACAGTTTTTATTTATTACGATTAACGAAATATCCGCTCGTTAGATAGTAATTATTTACACATAAAATTATAGGTGGATTGTTGTGATAACATTACTCAAATTATCTGCCCGATCTCGGAGCGTGGCTTAGTTTCCTGTCGTCATATTTCGAAAATCGCTTTATTCTTTGATGTCTTTTTAATAACAGTTATTATGTAGCATTTAATTCGAAAGAGTTTTAATTTGCACATCTCACAGCTTTGTTTGTTACACCTCGCTTAAGGAATGCTTAGATTATCAAAAATTAATAAACATACTGCCAGTTAATTGAAGACAATCGTAACAATGATGCAAATATTTCTTGAAGAATTCAAAGCCAAACATAACTAGGTTGTTGTGAATTTTAAAAGGATATGCTCGTCTTCAAACTAACAAAACAACCGCATACCGATTTGATTGTCTTCCAAAAGAAAACAAAGCACGATCGTTTTGAAAACATTCCCGTTGTTGCATCAAAGCCATCAAAGGTTCACTTCCTCGTGTTTGGGCTAACCGATCCGATTAAACTCCGCGTGTAATTCAATGATCCGTATTAAATGACTACGCGTTTGGAGTGCGGATCACACACGACTCGGCAACAGCACCGTACAGTATATTGTACCTGTACAGTGCACCTCACGTTGGCAATGTGAATCTGACCTTATGACCACATTATTAGTCGGGAATACCATTTGAACCAATTAGACAATCCGAGCGGGCGATTTGTACTACGTTCGGTGGTCACGTTGGGCGAAGTACCCGCGAGGACGTGGTCGAGGCGAACATGAGAACACAATATGGAATAGTCAAATTATATAACGGCATGTTAAAGGATGCACGTCCTAAGGTTATAATCAACTAATATCTCTTTGGCTTTGCGGTTCTAAAGCAAGACCTCCTATGAGAATAATTTATTACGGGTTCAATTTTCGTGGAAATTATGAATTGCGTGCGAAAGGAATATGAAGTGAGTCAAAATGACTGTAAGGAAATTTGTAAACTTGATGTTATGAGATATTATATCGCCTTTTATTCCATTATTCATTTTTTTTCTAATTTCCGTTTGTTTCAAATTTTCATTTGTTTCGTATTTTAATTCTGTATGTTGGCTTTCCTCTAACCTAAACACGAATCATTCACATCCGTCCTTTTGCATACACATTGGTTTGTGCAATTTCAGGAAATTCAGTATTCTTCCTTCGGTCAGTGAACTTTGCAATTGATATTGCAACACCATGGCAAAAACGACTACAATTAAAAATCAACCGAAAATACTGAAAATCAACAAATATATTTTTATTCGGAGATTCGTCGACCTCTTTCAAAAGCTCCATTCTCTTTATACTTAAATGGACGAATCAAAATCCTTCGGAATTCGATTAATCTGCAAGTCTTGAAAGACCCCTGCTAAAACGAGAATAAAACAAGAATCGTAATTAATTTTAACATGATCACTTCTCAGGATGTCTCCCCGGAATATCTTTACCATAAAGAATCGTCTTGAATCTACAAATAATAATTTCTGTTCACTACACCTATACAGAATGACTGGTAATTGATACGAAATAATTAAAGATTATCTATGGTTTGATCGACCAATTGCTTCCAGGTGACTTGCTAGTGATGGTGGGACACATTCAACCAAAAAAGTACATGTGAACATTTTTAATTTCTTGACCAGATGGTAAAAATGGATAAAAAATTACGACTAATTGGTTATATAACGCGCAAGGCGTGATTTTAAGTAGGTACTAGTTCCCAGACCTTGTAGGGAGTAGGTCTATATTTAAGAATTATGATGATGTTTTCTTTAATGACGGTCTCCGTGGTTGAGGGGTAAGATTTTCGACTAGGAATACGGAGGTCGCGGGAATGACGGCCTCCGTGGTCGAGGGGTAAGACTCTCGACTAGCAATACTGAGGTCGCGGGATCAAATCCCGGCGTGCGCGAGTAAATTGTATTAAATTCATTTGCGTTATTTCCTAATTTACTTATTTGAAATAATAAACAGTATGTTTGTGGCACTTTCCAAGGTGGAAGATACTGTCAGTATCGCCCTGATTTTCGACTACCATTCAGAATTTAAACGTTGCTTGAAATGACTTAAGTCGTGCTTGGTTACCAGATCTGAATGGCCAGGTATATCCCCACCTGCAACTTCCCCATCTCCTTCCCCTCTCCACTACCTTCATCCTCACAACATACTACGAGTATACCATAGTCTCATTCGCTCCAGAGGGTTGGGAGGCATTGGGACTGAGGGCTTGTGCGTTATTCAGATAAAAAATAGGCCACTTGCATCATATTTTTTATTTTTTTTTCCGGTTTAGGAAAATATTCTAAGACATTCTGGTATTATTATTTTTTTTTTAATCGTATTTTTGAAACCCTGGGGATTTTTTGAAAATTTCAATCCGAAAAATCAGACCTTTTTTTATAAACCGGAAAGAGGGGACATAATTTTAAAGGTGAGAAAAAACAATGATTACATAGCCGAAAATCATTTAAAAAAAAGAACGTTTTCCACACGAATGACACAGCAGAATAACGAGGCATACCAAAAATATTACATCTCATAAATATTTTTTTCCTTGATCCATCTTATTGATCATAAATCATTATAATGTACAACGTCTATATTAATAAATCCAATGTAATATACTTGTACTTGTAAATTATAATAATAATAAGAATATTATAAAATTTGATTTTGATAAAATCAGCACCATAACCATTATACTTCTAAAACACGTACCGACATCTAAATTGTACGGGGTTCTCTTCACATCTGTCAAAAATTCAAACCAAATGAAAAGTTCGCAGAGAACAAACAATAAATCTAGTGAACGAATTCAAAAATTCGCCTGAAATCAAAGTGATGCCATATAAAAAAATTAAATCAGTGTGGAATTTTACAAAATTAATAGGAACATTTTCAGTAGACGGGACATTTTCATGTAGTGACGACACGAGCCCAAATAATGGATTTATTTATTTAAAAATAAAAATAAATGTACATTTCTACAAAATTTTACTAACATTTTCGTAATCTTAGTAAAAAGATCTATCCACACGATTTTTTCCAAGTCGTTATGAAATCCGTGCAAGTGGCCTATTAAGAAAATCCGAGATTAGCAGAAGCTATTATTTTAGCTTATATTTTTTGAGCAAGTAATGGGTACATATACTAAATCAAATCTACTGGTTTCATTGAGCATTTTAGTTATTTTATTTTTATCTAAACGCCCGTAGGGCTTTTACATATAATAATATACATCTTTATTTGTTTTAGTTATACAGATTACACAAAAAATCAGTGTTAACAAAATATAGGTTACATAAAATATGAGTTTAAAAAATTTAGGTATGATAGAGTACAAATAAGTGAGACAAAAAATAGAAATTTTGCATTGACCGTTTGTTAATTTGCTATGAATAATGTTATTTGTTTCCGTTTTGTCCTTTTTCTATAATATTTAAAGTTTGAATATTTCATATCAAGTACCAGTTAACCTGTACAAACTATTCCAGTGGACGTTCACGGTCGTCCGGGTTGTTGATTTACTCGTTATTCTTACAGCTTTAAATTTATCGGACGAGCGCGGCTTGTTCAATGTTCGTCAACTTTACTTTTTGTGGTAAATAATCAATAAGTGCAAACATTTGTGCAATGTTGAATCATTTCTCTACCCACACATAGTGTCTAAAATTTGAATTTATCTTTATTATTTATATTCTACAATTCAAGTGCTAAATGCTCTCGCCTTCACCCAGGGTATCGATTCTCCAATCCAGGCTGCTCACAATCGCCGTCGAAAGTACATACATTGGTCGACATTCTTATTTTTGAGTCTCGTTGAAGGTACGTACTTACAAACGCCAAACGTTAAAAGACATTCCATTCGAACAACGAGTGGGTCGAATCACTCGTTGTTCGAATGGAATGATTTCGTCAAGAATCGAGGCCCTGGTGAAAGACCACCACTCGAATATAGCTTGCGAACAAAAACTTACATTTAAACTATAAATGCCTACTTTTTCTTAAAACATGGCATCTCATTTTTAATTGTATATTTTAATACTTTTTTTGAAAAAGAAAACCTCAAATTGTAATATGTAATCATTGTAGACAATATTGGCATCACAAACGAATATTTGAAACTAAAAAATCTTAAAAAGATTCGGTCGCATCTAGAAATTTAACCCAAGACCTCAGCCTTGCTGGGGCTTTACGATAGCAGCCAATAAAATATGCGTTAATTAAATGAAGATAATGTTGGTATTTCTTATTCTAAGTATGATAAAGTTAAATATGACCGAAAGGGGTAGGGTCGACTTAGCTCAGTGGCAAAGCAAAACCCCAGCAAGGCTGAGGTCCTGAGTTCAATTACACTTGCTTTCCCGTGGTAATTAGTGTCAGTTAGGTAAGTCCCTATTTGATTGTTGATCAACCAATCGCGTTATATGTGGATATGTGCTTTGTTTCATGTCAAAGCTTATTTTTCAGCAGAAGCTAAAAAAATGTGGAATCGGAATAAAATTGTGAAATCAAAATGTAATTGTTGAATCGGAATAAAGTTGTGGAATCGAAATAAAATTGTGGAATCAAAATAAAATTGTGGAATCGGAATAAGATTGTGGAATCGGAATTTTTTTATGAATTTAGTTATTTTAGGGTACATACCCATGAAATAAATCCAACGATGGTTTACGCTGTGTTTAAAAATGTAAGTTTAAAAAATGCAAAAAAAATGCACGAGAGAGATAGTTATACCTGCCTGTCAATTTTTTTTTTCGATGAAGCAAACACTTCGGAATGTGACATTATATATTAAATGGAAAAACACGCTTTGTAATACACTACTTTTTTAATGAGTTAATAACTGACAGCCAACCAGTTTTTGCTTATCTCAGTCAGTTATTAATTCAATAGAAAGGTGGTGTATTACAGAGTATGTTTTTTCATTTAATATATTATTTATTTCTCCGGACTAATGTTAATCATTAAATTATTAGTCTCCCACCTAGGCTAGACGATGATTCCGTAGATTTACGACGCGTGTAAAATTGCCTGATGAAGTGCTTTCCCGGGCTGGTGCGTGGAAGGTCGACCTCAGCGCGGCTGATCGGCTCTCGGATGATCCCCTCGGGGAGTGGAGGCGAGCGGCCTCGCACTGATCGAAACACGCCACCCGGCTGAGGTCACACGAGAGGAGCGAACACAGGGTCTAGCGCCACGCAGAATCCGACAAATTGGCCACATTCATTTAAAAACACTGATATCATATTTTTTTTAGTTTTTCATGGAAACTTTTTGCGTGGGAAACAACATGAAAATATCGGTTACGTGGTATCTCAGTGAGGGCTTAGGCTCACAGGGGCCTAACTACAAAAACTGGTGTTTTGAGTAAAACTTGTTTTCGGTAATGCCATAATCATATTTATTAGTGACACGAAGCTCTATCTCGTACATACAGCCGTTTAAGATATACTGTTGGGCATATCAGTTGGTCATACAGTTGGGCATATGAGCATTCCAACCTTTATTTGCGTTTATCTCAATATGTTTTTTTTATAGGCCCCTGTGTTCCTAAACCCCTGTCAGGACTGTCCTGCAATTCAATACATTTGTGAAAAAGAGATATTATAGTCATCAAAGGTGTTGAAAAAAAAAAGGCACATAAACCTAATTTAGCTTTACCTATTTACCCATTTCCATTCACTTTTCATTACTTTGTATCACTTTTCAAGATTTTGTTGAAGTGTGATGAATTGCCACTGTCCTAAGTTGCCCGGTTACCAAAAAACTCGACCCTTATTTCACATAGAAAATCGTAAGAAAATGATATTGAATTTTAAAAAAATATATTTCATCTGATTCAATAATTGTACCTTCGGGAGGTGAGCTCTGGCGTTTTGTAATTTTCACAGATCACAGATGCCTGTATTAACACCTAGATCGACGCAACTTCTACTTTTTTCCCTACACTTTATGCTAATTGCTCTCAATGTGATTTGTATCATTAATTTTTTATTATGAAGCTTTAAAAAACCATTTTATTTAACCGTTATAAAATTAGAAGCGAATAAAAATAGTTTTTTCTGCTTTTACAATTCGTTTTTCAGGAGAAACCTAGTAGTAAAAGTAAAAACAAATATTATGTTTTATAATATATTAAAGAAAAATTGGCACACTGCAAATTATTATAGATATTTTTTTAAAGAAGTTATGTTTTCTAATCATAAATTCACATCTATCTAAAAATGCTTATTTCCAATAATCCGTCACATCACGTTACGTTGGCGATATTACTGTCACGATCCCCTCCCTGCCTACAGAATGACGTCTCAAGTGTAGTACAAAAAAAGACTTGGGTGGTAAGTTGGTTTACGAGCCTTCAATGGACGAAGCATTAAATAAAATGATTTTCTTGCGATATTTTTACCCGGCCAGTTTGTTGTGCGCGTAGGTTACGATATGATGTATGGGAAGAATATTAATTGGGTATTATACGCAGGTACCTACACGAGTATAAAACCATTTTATAGTTGTCTTCGGGTTATGTAAATAATAATGAAGTTTTACAATATTTTATATTTATCTATCATAAAGACGTTTCATGCATGAAGAAAAATGAGTATTGCTGATTTATTAAAATTACGTTAAAAACGGGACATCAGGCCATTTCATAATAAAACTTTATTCCTTTCCGAATATATAGGAACACATGTTAACGCACCTGCGTTTGCCCAGTTAATATATAATGACGAAATGCCAAAATATAACGATTTTTATTAACACGTGTTTCGACGTTACGTTAATACATTCCTGTTATACTAATATCTTAACCTGTCAATTCAACAGGATTACGAATATTTTGAAGAGATTTTGAATAAATTAGCAATATTTTATTCCTGTAAGTTTTGTCCGTGTGTTGTTATGAAATATACGAGGGTTGTCCAAGAATTATTTTAAACATCTGTAAAAATGAAATTTTTACGAAAAAAACACATGATATTTTAGATACATATCTCCACTATTTTTCGACATTTCGATTGATGCACTTGGTGAGGCATGGCACTCACCTCTTCCTTAAAGACCTCGTCAATTTTAATGGTTATAGTTTTTTGGTTGATTTTTAAAGCTCGTATCGTTAATATTGTTTATTTTATACGTTACGCATCGTTTTAGTTTTTTTACATATTTTTGGATTTTTTACGGTGTCGAAAATGAAGAGAAATTTTTTAAATATTTTATTTGAACTAAAATATAGGTTTTCCACTTGGGTCTTCCAGGAAACCAATATATAGAAAATATGTAATAACTATTGTGGTAAGTGCTTGATAAATTTCAGCTGCGCTTATTTGCTGGAAGCTAATTTAAATTAACTTTACTCTATTTGAAGAGATAATTTTTATGTATATATTTTTTTTAGTTTTGAAAACTTAAAAGAGCTGTATAGTAATAGTGGATTATTATTATTTATGTATATTAACTTTTATTATTTACATATTTTTCTATACTCTTATATATATATCTTTCTAAAAATGTGTTAGTAGGTACTATAAAATTTTATCACACAAAAACTTATTTAAAAAAAAAAAAATGTTTTTGTACCTAGGAACCTAAAAAGTATTTTGTTTCTATTTTTCTTCCTTTAATTTCTAGAAATACAATAATTTTAATTTCCCGAGAGTGCATAAAAAGTCATAATTTTTTTTGAATGATTTTTTGTTTCCGAGATCGATGTTTCCATTCAATTTAGTATCAACGCTTTATTATTAGGCACCCATTTTTACACCCAGAACATAATCATATTTTATATTTAAAAAAATAATAAAATTTTCTGTATTTCGAGTTTTAAACCTTGCTTTCAAAAACTATTTTTTTTAGTACTGTAACAATCTCAAACGTCCACAGAAAAACGGTTAAAAACCTATAAAATATTTTTTTATTAATATAATACACTTTTAAATCACACAATTTCTTGTTTAAAGTTTTTTTTCAATACCTTAACCATAATTTCAGGAACTCAATTTCGTTTTCCTTAATGCCACATTTATCTAAAAAAATTGTAGAAATTTTCATTAAATTTTCTACAGTTTTCTCATAAACAGACCATGTCCGCAAAAACACATTTTCGCGACACCGTTCGGCGGCGGAGTTATACGACAAGGGAATCAAGGACCTAGTGGCACGAATCACCATGTGCATCGATCGAAACGAGGACGAAAAATAGTAGAGATGTTTACGTAAAATTTCACATTTTTTTAGTTATAATATTATTTTCCTGGTGTTTTAAATAATAAAGGTCTGCAATTATTGGACAACCCTCTTAATGATTATTATTTTTTTCGTTGTGTCCATAAAACAGTAACTCGTAAATTATAGAGAAGATTAGAAATTTAGAACACATATATATATTTTTTTAAATCATGTACAAAATACTTACTCACCTAGCACCATATAACAATAAAACAGAACTTCAAATTTTGATGTAAAATTTTCTTTTTTTTACAAAATATGCACGAGTATGTAGGACTAGTTTACGTTCTTTTTCGTTATTTTGTTCTACAAAATATGTATGTAGGACTATAATGTGCAATGCAACCAACAGTTACCAATCTTATGTTTTAATCCAATATTTGATATGAAGTCAATTAATTCTATATCCCTTTATATTATCCGTGTTCAACATTGGTTATTGAAAGGGTACAGCCTTCTTCAAAGAATACATGAGTTGAGAATACATGAGCATACACACTGTTAAAAAATAAAATATTAAACTTTAAAATAGTTTATTTATTTTTATCTTTATTTTTATTTCTAATACGGTTTCTATAATAATAGCCATTTTAAATTTTTTGTTTTACCAGAACAATTTCCTGTTCCGTTAGGTTTTATTATTGTTGTTCTTACATCAATCATGTACGACTACCATAATACGGGCTCATAGGTAGTATGGTAGTCACCAAATCACCAAAATCGTAATTTTCTTAAATTTATAAAAAATAAAATAAATAAATAAATCCTTTATTATTAAGTATATGTAACTCTTATTTTATTATTTTAACAAGTTTTGTAAACAAACATCAACTAACTTTCTGTTTTAATCTATTTTTTTATTCTTTCTCTCCTTTTATTTTCTTTTTTTCAATCTTTAGTCGTACAAAATATGTATGCTAATTTATCTAAATTTTGCCTATCCCAAAACTAGACAGTCAAGACATTTTCCAATGTATTTTCTGTACTAGATAAATAAAAATAAATAAATATATGGAATACTTTATTATATGTCTTGTTTAATTTCAATATAAATTTGAATATGCTTCACTTTCACATGATTTCGATTGCCAGTTGAATTGTTTTCATTCACAGAGAGCTAGAATATCAATGCATGAATCGTTTCTATTTCTTCCACATTTTCCTCGTGTAACAACGAGCCATAAATATCAAAATATGTATCGACTGCCGGGCGAACCAAGTCTCCGAGTCCGTAATTATTTTCCTATAAATATTAATCCGCGGTGGATGAGGTTAATATACTGCTGTCTATAAAGTGGTCGGTTCGCCTGAATCTATTTTCATCACTTAGAGTGTTAACGATACTCTCTCGCAATGGACTTTTATTTATTTCTTGATAAGTTCTCTCGTCGGTAGTTAATCAATTATTTAATCTTCAAATTTATCATTGACAACACGGAGAAAACTTACTGATATGAAATATTGTTAATTTATTAAATATCGGGTCAAATTATTCGTTTTCTTGTTAAAAACTGACTGAAAGCCTATGATGATTTGACAAATTTCAAAACAAACTATCAGTTAAGCACGAATATGTTATGAGGAAGTCGGAACATGTGTTCTTCAAAATAATAATTTATTAATTAATATTTTAGTGCTTTGAAATGATTTTCTACTAAGTTTCTGTTTGGAAAAACTATTTTGGAGCTATAAGCGCAACATTACCTACTAATAATTTAAGTAATTTGTGTAAGTTGGCCAATTTTCAAACTGGTATTTTTGTTTGTTTTTGCACTGTATCGATTGCACAGCTCACAGTGCATGTTCATACTATTTCAAATTACAACTGGAACTAGTAATTTTAGAACAAAAAAGTTGAAATTTGACTTTTTGTAAACTTTTTGCGGGTAGGTCGATTAATCAACTCAATTTATGCAAATATCTCACATTTTACCAAATATTTTAGAGAATTACGATCTTGTATTGCAATTTGATTATAGTTAAAAACCATTTGGCTAGTTAGGTAATACCACAGATTTAAAAAAATCTTTTCTTTTAACACCTTCGATTTTATCATTTTTGTAGCCTGTATATATATAATAATGTATGTGTTGATTTTTAATGGATACCTTATGGTAATATTATTGTTTGTATGAAGTCCATATATTGTGCACCGTTGCACCTTGCACCCATTCTACAAAACCTTAATAATCATTATTGTCTCTCGTGTTAGGGTATGTATACATTTGCGAACTGAAAAGCGAACCGTACCACGAATTACGGGAAAGGAACGAATCAACTGCAAGCGGCGTTTCGCGCCATTTGCGGTTGCTTCGTTCTTTTCCCGTAAGTTGAGGCTCAGTTCGGCAGTTCGGCAGTTCGGCTTGCGTATGTATACGTAGCATTAGACTTCATCAGCTCAGAAATCACAATCTATAGTTATTTTGTACAGAATATCTACCACATCGCAGCCAATGAGTATGGACATGTCAGTCATACCAATAGAATGTCGTGAAGCCAAATGAGAACTTCATCGGAATTATTATTATTGCAATTTGGTTATGAGTGACTGGGTTATGTAACTGTGTATTAATGATTGCAAGGGGTCAATAGTAGTCTCACATGTGTAACTAGTTTCTGCTAGATTCAATTACCAGTGTAAGCATCCAATTATGCAATCTATGCAAAATAGTACGTGCAAGATTATCGATTTCCTGACTGAGTTGATGATCATCGATCGAAGCCTTAATATGGGTATAAATTAACTCTGCTGTAAAAAATTTACAGTTTAATCTTTCATTATGTATGCATGAATCGTCTTTATTTTGTGTGTTATGTCTTTTATATTCGTTACGCATATTTTTAGACGTTTCTTAATCTAATCACCTAATCAACTTTCTCTTGCAGTTTCATGAGGTAAAAATCATCAAAATCAGTTCTTCTGTCGACGACTACAAGCAAATGTATCAATGTAATTGGTTTCTATGCCTTTGTTAGGTTTGAATCGTTTTACCTCTTAAGATAAGAGGTGACCCAAAACTTATTGTGTTTGTAGTCACAGCCGGAAATTATTATATTTACGTAATAATTTTGGTCGTTATCTGCAAGAAACGAAATCACTTCGAAAATTTAATGACCCGTGCATGCTACGAGTAAAGCCAAAGAACGGAAAATGCATTGCGGAAATATCTCAACCAATAATAATATGTATTGATACTCTATATTTTCTGTAATAACCATAGTGGATTTGTTGCACATATTGAATTTGTATAATTTACTGCACGATGCCGTTGCGTTGCTGTTTCTGTGCTGTTTTCTTCTTGAGTGTCCGATGCCCCGTAAGGCTCGGCCCGAGACATGCGTTTATGGTAGCAACTCACCGCGACAATTTTAAGTTGACCGTTAGGCTAGTAATTCGTTCCGCGAGCGGTTCAGCGGTCCGGTGGGGATGGGATGGCTCCCCTTCCGTAGAAACCGTACAAATTGAAATCCTGTAATTGGATTTAGTAATCGCGCCGCAGCCGTAGAAGGTCCGGATACCAATCGGGTGGAGAAGTCTAGCGGCTGTACGATGTGCGACTGTACGTACATTGTACGCAGATCGGCTACGGGGACGCAAGCCGATGGAAACTGTGTGCAGTATTAATATGCCATACCTTTTTATATCTAATAAGAATTTTATCATTGTTTTATGCTAGGGTATCTTAATAACTCATCCAATTTTAGCCACTATATTGTATAACATAGGCAAAAATTGAATAATTTTTCGTGTTTGTACAAATATGCTATTCCCAATACCCTATTTAAAAAAATGTTTAAAAATCATTCAAGCAAAAACTGGCGTTTTCAATTTAAATATGACATAATTGACTTCCCTGCGGTTGGAATGTTGGTATTGTTACAAATAAATGTATTTTATAAGTTTATCAAATTAATACTTCTTAAGAGTTTTTCTTATACACGCCACAAGCCACAGCTATATAATTTCTACATACCATGTTTGGACCGTTATAGGTATCGACGGTAAAGTTATCGTTGTTCATATTCCCCATAGACATCCAATTAAATTTAAATGAATATGGTATTCCCCGTGCATTTTCATATTTGAGTAACTGTTCTGGTGCTAACCATACTCCTGAGTAAACGAAGAAATAAGTCTGCTGGCCATGGCCTCCTGATTATGTTGACCATTTGGCTTATTAACATTGTGGATACGCTGTCTTTAAAGTGTGAGAATTCAATAAATTACCCGCATGCTTGGTTATTTAAGTCGACACGACCGTATAAAGAAATAAGATATAAACACTTCTCTCTTAACGGCCCTACACACTTTTATATCAATCTACATCATACAAATCTTTATTTCTTAGACTATGTATTTTTACTTTACTGTATTTATATCTAAGCTTCTTCTTCTTTCATATGGTGAGGGGTCAGATCTAAGCTAAAATTGTGAAATGTATTCTTTCTTACCAGATGTATGAAATTTTTTTTCACACATCAAAAAAAATATCTTAAAAAACAACCTAGAGATCAAATTCAAGAACAAAAATTAGTTATGTCTATCATTAATTCTTTTTTCTATCGGTTTCCATGTTTTTACTTCTATTTTATTAGCGTTTGGTAACTAATCTACACGCACGAAAATTCTCCAAACATATTATTAGTCTTGAAATTATAAATCGTGGTACAGAGGTTTTACTCGTGTCATATTTATCAATTAATTTAATAAATATTTTCATACGCAGTTTTTACAAATGTATTCGTACGGATCAAGCGTAAAAAAAACCCATATGTTATTTGAGAATATCTCCGCGTCAGTTTCAAGGCTTTCGGTAAACGGAGCAATCAGTCATAATTCAAATAGGCATCTGCAATTAAAATATCATAATACACTCCTCAAGGATTAAGTAGCCAATTAAAGTAACATAATCGATCACCATCTTCCGTTAGGCTCTGCATAGTGGATCGAGGTCGTCACCGCCTTCTGAATCCAGATTTCTGCGATGAGGTGGCGGCTCGTAGGTAATTATACCTAACAACTCCCGCTGACTTCTTTATTATCACTTCCGTAGGACGCTGCCCAACTACGTGAAGTAATGGACTATTGAGCATTGGGCTTGTCCACATAGTAACACACTTGCACACTTGTCCACGCAGTAACACACTTGCACACAATGTATGTGGATCAACTTCAGTTGAGATGGAAAACATCAGTTTTAGCATTAACTTTAGGCATTATTTTTAAACTCAAAGGATTGATTTTGTCTATTTCATTGTTGAATATTTTTTATAATATTGATTACATTTTATGCTTTTGACGTCCAACTAGGAAGGATTCCCGTTTTAGAACAGTCAAATTTACAGGTTTCAAGTTATCCTAGACGAATACAGGATTTAAGACTATATCTAGTTATTTTCCCTGCTTACAAATAATTATAAAGTCCGAATTTACAATTCGGTACTTAAACCTATGAATATTGGCTATATATATATCGGATAAGTTAGCTGAGTTTTCTACCTATTGCGAGTATTTATTTGTTGATTTAATATACTTTATATCCTATGGATAAGCTATCAAAAGAATGGTACAATTTTTAATGATATTTTTCGACTACGTATGGTCGGTATAACCCATTCATAGATACTTTAGCCGGTATGTAATAGCCGCAAGCTGTTTATGAAAATTTAGATTTTTTAGGTTAAAAAGACTCAACTGTTTTCCCATATAAATAATGTACTTTTGAAAACATATTATTATTTCTACATGATTAAGTGAAGGTCACGTCTCTAACGTCGGCGTTGTCGTTAATTGCAAATATTTGTGCATTTATTTAATATTTTAACATTCCATTCATGTTGAATTCTTTGATTCATGTTAAATAATGTGTGTCAGTTGTTGCTAATTAAAAATAACAGAGCACCCATCCCTGTTATGTTTAGTTGTCAATAAACCTTTGTAATACTCACTTAACACGATTATACTTCTGTGCCCTTAATTCATTTTTTGACACTGTTTGTTTTACCGCATTACATTTTCATTTCCTTGCTGTGTTTCACAATATTAACGTCATGTGTGATGTGAGGTCGTAATTCGAATTGTCTGCCAACTTCTCTCGTAAATTATGATATATATTTATATTCTTTTTACTCCTTTCAGTAATCAAAATTCGTCGAAAACCTTTATTTTTATGTAATCTGAAATACCGAAGAAGACTTGTATTATTTTCCTGGTCAAAGATCCGCTGTAACCTCTCTTTCTGTTACGTGTTTTGTTTATGAGAAAGATGGAGATGTTACATTGGAGCTATTAGAGTTTTCACCTTTATATGGGCTTTTAAGTTTATTGTGATTTATCGCATGCAATCATGTTCAGCACAGCTTCTGGCGAGATATAATTTTATCAAAGTCATAACTTACATGTGAATAGTCTTAAAGATGCCAGCTTTTTTTATTTTAATGTCATATATCAACTTTACTTTGGTAAGATATTCGATATATAAAATTGGTGCATTTATTGGTCATTGAGATTTTATGTTTCTTTAATCGTCTCACTGTGGAGGTATACTATTTTTTATTGAGCTTTATTACAATCTGCTGTTAATTTATATTGTTAATAAATCAGTTTCCTGCTGTTTTTATGAATATATTACCCGTGGCGCTTGTGAATTTTGGAATTTGAAACTTCCTCTTTGAAGTTTTACATTATTTTATTTCAGTAGTTTGTAACATTAATAATCGATCGCAATAATAATAATAATAATAATAATTTCTTTTACCTCCATAATATACTATCTGAATAATAAATTAGTTGTTGATTTGGCTGGTGGAATGTTAATATACATTATTTTTCTATGCTAATCTGTTATTCATGCCTTACAAAATTGATCACTAAACTTGCTACCATAATGTGTTATAGCATTCTCATCGTCTTACTTCTTGCGTTTGATATATCTAATCTATCATTGACGACAGGTATCACCAATCAAACTAAGCGACCGCTGTACATTTTTTTGGTTAAACTCAAAAGCGTATTTTCACACACGGAGAAAAAATGAGTATTTATGATTTATTGAAATCCTGTTAAAAACGTGTTTACAATCCATTTCCTAAAAAATATTAGCCCATTCAGAATATATTGGAACACTTGTTCTTGCCGCTGTGCTTTTCCTGATAATGACTTTATGACCCGACTTTAAGAAGAAGCTACAAGCCAAAAATGTGTATATTCTTGTTAAAGTGAAGAGGAAGCTACAAGTCTAAAATGTGTATATTCTTGGTGTACCTTATATCGTAGGTAATAGGCATTAAAATCGCTTGACAAACGGAGTCTAGAAACGTTCGATTTCAAGCAAAAAACTGGTTGTTATTTATTTTATGAATAATTTTATAAGAAAGCAAAAAAGTTAATCAAGTGAAACTGTCACAGATAATCTTAGCTATAATGCTGTATTTTTAAAAAGTTGTTTCCTTTACTCGTTTGTACATTTCTATAAAAAAAAAATATTTTTAGTAGTTTGCATTTATATTTTTTATTGAGTAATTTATATATTTATTTGTATTCTACTCAAGCGAAATGATAGGAAAACCTTCAATTTATCTAAAGCATATTTTTTGGTAATCATAATATACACCGATTCGTCATAAATATTAATCAAAATAGTGATTTGGCACTAAGCTTCGCCTTAATGACGAAATGCGACAATATTAGAAATTTTATGTTCACGTGTTCCGACATCCTAATAACTTTATTCGTGTTTTGTGGACAGTTTGTTAGGAATTCGTTAAACGCCTGCAGTCCCGTTTTGAAACAGGTAAACAAATAATTTTACCAGATTTTTAATAAATTAGCAATATATTATATCAGTTAGTTTTCTCCGACTCCGCTTTTGACTTTCATAGTGTCGTCCGCTTAGTTTTTTGTTTAGCCAAAACATCATGCGTTTAAAATACAAAATAAAATTTACATTAGTTAAGGGATTCCGGCGTATTTAGATAAAAGCATGTCTTCACAAACATTTTTTGACTAAGATATTATTTTTCATTTATTCAAAGCCACTGCAAAAGTTGATTTTGAAAAAAAAAGTTAGAGTGAGTAACAATGTCAAAAATGCGCATATTATCCACATTATAGTTTCTTAGTTCAGTATATTTACAGTCGATCGCCTGAAGGTGACAACTGATTAAATATAAAATGTGATTCTCATAAATTTGATTCAGCATTACCGGTGTTGAGTATAATGTGCGGCCTCACACCTCGTATCACTTCCCATGATATTTATAATATATATTTTCCTGGGCACATCTCAAGATTAGCATTCACACGATCTAGTTAGATATTCACTGATCACCGGTGTTACACCTAGAACTAGTTACACTTGGAACTAGACTTTTCCCAGACTTGTGATAAGACATTGCAGGAGCTCGTAATTATTGTCATGTTGAGAAATTCTACAGTACCCAATATTGATCACTTCTTACGATCAGATATTAGAGCTTATTTATGAATTAAAAGCTGGTTTTGTATGTTGAAAATCAGTAAGTTACCCGCGTTTTGCATACATTTATAATATTGTATCTGTCAATCGATATAGTTCATAAAGCGTTTATTGATCTTACCGTTATGCAATGAAGTAATATATAATAATTGATTCAATATCCTGGGAAACGCATTTAATTTATTTTTTCGTGATTAACGCGTTGACTCCGTAATTAATTGATTAGATTAACTTATTCAAGTACCTACGCCGATTACTTAAGCTCCTACATACCCAATTTCTACCGCTTTATAACAAGTTTCTCGTAATCTCTTTAAGTTTTTACGTTCCAAAAAAATATATATGTTCTTTTTTAAGATAATATCTATTCATTTGTTATGCCGAAACGTTAATTATATGAAATTCCCTCTATAGAAAAAAAACACAAAGTAAGCTCCGATAATTATTAAAAACACGTTTTGTTCTGTCATTTAATATGTTATAGGCATGAAATATTCACAGTGTATTTTTAAATGCAACTAAAGCATTTGTCGAGAGATTTTTGCTCTATTTCAAACGAGTCGTATTTTATTAAATATTTTCACCATTTTCGCTTTTTTATTACTGTTTTTTAATATTAGCGCGCTCCCTCTAACATTTGTATTTTCATATCTCTCTTTCAAACCATCTTTGAACGTTTACTAGGGGCTTTAATAGGTCTTTCGGAATCCACTGAAGACGATTGTTAAATCCTTTCCTTGCTTGCCTTTAATTTCCTAGCTCAGTGTCTGTTCTGAAGGGTAAAGGGCCCGTTTAAATTTTTTAAATGTACAAGATATTTTTACTGATTTACATGTGACTTATCTCTCAAGCCTGATACATATTGCATGGCAGATTACAGCTTCTTTCTCCGCCGGTGATTGATTACCGTATTGATTGAGACGTTCTTTCATTAATCCGTGTACAAAACAAACTGCTTTAACTCCGCCGGTAAGCGATCTGCCGCCTAAAAAACCATCCATCTTCGCATAATGGAAAGCAGCACATTCTCCGTTTTTCCGAATGTTGACCGTCAGTTTATCAGGTATGTCAAAAACACGCTATGTATGTTGTATCAGTTGTAGCTATGTATATCTGATTACCGTTTCTATACAAGCTTTCATTCAATCTGTTTTCCTATGAACCCAAGCAGTTATTAAGTGTAAATGACCACAACTGATAGTGTCGACTTTGTGTTTATTAGATGCGTTAATCATCTTCGACTGGTTGTCTTGTTTGAAAGCCATACCTCACCGTGATCATTCACGTGTATTAAATCAGTAAGTTATGTATAATATCAATAATAATTTATAACCATCTTATCCAATGCGTTAAACGTCTGGATTTTATAAGGAAGTCTTAGGACGAGATTGCAACGCGAACCTTCACGTATTATTATTTATGAAGATTATTAATCTACCGTATTATCTCTATCTAACGTGATGTTACTAAATTAAAAATTATGGTACGTATACATTTGCGAACCGAAACCGAGCCGAGACACGAATTACGGGAAAGGAACGAAGCAACTACAAGCGGCTTTTCGCGCCATTTGCGGTGGCTTCGTTCCTTTCCGATAAGTTGAGGTTCAGCTAAGCAGTTCGGCTCGCGTATGTATACGTAAATAACAAGCAACATTCATTTAATAAATATACACATTAACTGCATGTACAATAGTATATGTTTTAAAAGGTTTCCATAGAGAAGGAAAAGCTGATATGTTAGTTCATATGTTGTCACTCACATTCCAGAACGTGCATTTGTTCCAATTCTAAACCCTTTTCAACGAGAGAATTTAGTGCGCAGGTGTCCTGCCCACGGACATTGCGGGCTTGAAACATTATGTCTCCCGATATTGCGTCACGGCAACATTATTATTATAACACGAGATTGGCGCCTTAATTTCATACGAACACAGAGCACAGTGAGCACACCATGGATTGGCTCCACCACTATCGGCATGCGGCATGGGGAAATCATCAAGCTTGTTCCAACACCCACCATTGTAAAGTATGGCCTCTTGTTCCATCAGCGCGCTTGCTCCATCTCTAATGGCCACCGTTTTGGAATTCCTCTGTAATATTGTATTGCAAGCATCGAGTATAAAATACCTAGCAATGCTTCAACTTTACTCCTCTTCTATGATAATATTAAGATTATTATTAGAGCCGACCCATAAGTACAAAAGAGGTTTATGCGTTACGTGTACATGAGAGCATAATCGTACTATCATTCCTGTATCCATCCTTGTATTTAACAGGAATGCTCGATTTCAACACCTCATGGTACGTATACATTTGCGAAACAAAACGCGAACAGAGCCGTGAATTACGGGAAAGGAACGAAGCAACTGCGAGCGGCGTTTCGTGCCATTAGCGATTGTATCTTTCCTTTCCCATAAGTTGAGGTAGCGTTAGAAGCACACCGAAAAATATTTTAGATTAACATTTTTTTAAAGTAATCACTGGAATTATACCTAATTCGCCTCCATTGAAAGAGGTTATCTTATAATATATGTGCCTAAAAAGTATACTCGTGGGGGATCCCTTGCACTTTTTTATACTTCGAAAGCGAGGACTTTCTTGCCTATCAATACGTGCCAATCAACAGAGCGACTCAACTGCTTAACGATTCTGCATTTACCATCAACATTTTCAATGCCACTTACAGACAGTTCAGCAACTATCTTTTGACGTATGTCACAAAATATTAAAACTGCCCCCATGACTTTTTATACTTACATGTACCTCAAATTTATTAATCTTCTCGGTAATAAATCGGTGCATAACCGTTTAATAGAGAATATAAGTAAATAAAAATCACGGGATATTATAATTGCAGGATTTATAAAATGAAAAGTATTTATAAAAAAATATATATTTGCCTTAGGATCATTGTCTTTCAAAGGAAGAAATTTTACTTTCGAATGTTAATAAATTTTAAAAAATACGATATCAATGACATTATAAAAATACAAGACCCGCTATATTCATACTAAATGGACAAAAAATATCGCACCGCTTATGAAACGGATAGCCATTCAAAGAATGTCTGTGTACAAGTGAAATCTGCAGCTAAATGCTATATGAACGGCCGCTAAAGTATGTACTCTCCCACTGGACCTTCGTCATCAGTAAAACCACGCACGTCGTCTCAGTAACGTATTTCATCTAATTCATCTAAACATTTCAACAAAAGAAAAACAATTTGTTAGTTAAATAATGTTGGTACCTACTGAATCGCTTGTCTGATATGATTTATCCTTATCGGTTCTATTTTCGAAAATGAAAGGTTTATTGAATTTAAATATTTTTACGCGTTACTCAGAAATATTATGACATCACTTACCCATCCACCGACAACCGAAATTAGTATGTATAATTATTAATATTATTAACTATCGATATGTTGTCCTGGGAGAAATAATGCCTACATGTTGAGACTGAATAAACAAAAAATGTTGTTTTTAATATTGACGTACCGTCACATAGAAGCAAAAATATAAATAAAACCTCCACATTTGGAGTTCATTAAAAAACTCGTTACACGATTATGCTCCTTAACAAATCAAGTTTCTCTCCCACCTCAACATTATTAAAAAATAAAAAATTCACACCCGAACCACCATGCTAATAAGTGAATTTGTGAAACATTTTGTACCAGCAGAAAACTTATTTTAAGTGCCACAAATTTTATGAAGGCTAACACAAATTTCCTGTCACGTCTCGTTAATTCAGTTACTAAAATGTTCACGCCATTGTACGGCAAATGCATATATGTACTTACCGTCGTTTTTCTACCTTCTCTCGGTAATAATTTTCAGAAACTTTCAAGTGAACATTTTAGTCCGTTTATTACCTCGTTCCGTGTAGGAAACGTCTTGTAATAATGATTGGTAATAAGACTAATAAGTATTAACGAAATGGCTCAAGTTTGGATTTTTGCAATATTTTCATACCGTCTTAAGTACCTACTCTGTTAGATTAGCCAAGCTTCACCTATAAATACGGACGCACGCCCTAAGCCAAGCACATTTCCTTCCATCGCCCGCACGGAACTCCACTATGATCCTGAGAGCTCCGATGTAAACTCTCTTTCTGTTACACGCGTCGTTTATGAGAAAGTGGGAGAGGTTGCAACGGAGCTATCAGCGGTGTGCCTTTGGATGCATTGGCGCGCCCGCCTTACACCCAGGGGTCAGCTGGCCAGCCCCGGCCCGTTACACGCGATTAGGGATTATGAGATCGGCCTATCGTGTCGGCGAACTATTAATATAAACGTATCAAATTGGATTGGCCGATTGGAATAATTGATACGGGGCGGGAAATCAGACCCACCCAGGGAAATCGGAACGTGGCGGAGGCGGTCAGCGCGGACAACAAAAATCTCAAACTAACGAGCAGGATGTAGGAGATAGTTATGTATGTGTAACGAGTACCAGCGCTCCGTAGAACCTGTGTGATATTAAACGCAATTAACTCGCGTTAAATGAAGGGCGGACTATCACAATTTACTGGTGCAATAGAGTATTAACATTTCCGCGGAGTTGAATCAATTTCCAGAATGTTAATGTCTTTACCATTAACTACTTGTATTAGAAAATTTATTTTTTTCTTCTCAAAGCAGTGGAACACGATTACCAGTATTGAAGGGGCCCAACCACTTTCCCAATGACGGTACAAGAAAACTGATTTTTTGCCTCCTTCATCGTACACGTCAAGACTCTATTTTATTAATAAAACTAATGGTACTGGAAAGTAACCGATGCGACTCCAGACTGGTGATGGAATGAATAACCATTCTTGAAGTGCTTGCTACCATCAATAAAATAACCCTGATCTAGGTACCAGAACACACAGGAATAGAGGGCAATGAGCGGGCTGATGAACTAGCAAAGAAAGGGGCGAAATCACCACTTGTGGGAATAGGAGTAGCAGCTTGCAACACCAAAATACATATTGAAAGGTGGGTCAAAACCCGGCACTGGGAGGAATGGGAAAGGGCACCCTGAATGAGGCAATCCAAAGTACTCATAAAAGGACCAGACCCAAGGCGAACTAGACAACTACTCAATATGGACATAAACTCACCGAGGGAACTGGTAGGACTACTAACGGAACACTGCCATCTCAGGAGACACATGCAGTTGTTGGGAGTAGAAAACACCAACAGATGCAGGAAATGTGAAGAGGATGAAGAGACTCCAATTCACCTTTAGTGCCAATATCCCGCCTTTGGGAATAATGCTCAGATAACTGGGAAGGCACAGAACCAGAAGACATCGCCACATATCAATGACAACCTTGGTGAACTTTATAAAAGGGACCGGATTACTGTTAGAGGAATGGGGTAAAATGGGAGATAGCACAATGGGCCTATGGCCTAGTGCTCACGGGAACCTTACGTCAACCGTCTCCTAAAATAATAAATAATAATAATAATGAAACGAAGCTATTTAATTATTATGAACGACTCTAGACCCTCCAGTGTCCCTGCATACAGTGTTTGTTAGTTCATAACATATTTACACTCGATAACAAATATACAGTATATAAAAACACTTTGGAATAATTTCTCCTCACTATTGCCGGATCTAAAGCAGGGTCTCCTGCGACCGTTTCCACAAACAATACGTCAAACATTGCCTCGAACATTTTTCGTCCACATTCCTTTGTTGAAACATTGGGGTGGCGGTGGGCGTAGCCATAGACATTTTGTCATTATTTTGTGGATGTCTGATGAAGAAGACGTGTGTGCTCTCGGTTTTTCAACTGTCAAGATGAGTTCTGACGAGGAAGATGTTCTTGCAGTTTTCGCGATCGCAGAAATTATTTCACCAGGGAGGAAATACAGTTTCGGGTTCGATCGTACTTTCAACATCTAAATTTTAATTTATATCAGGAATTGAAAACCGAAGACAGATTTAGTATATGTAATTTTTTCCGCGTCTCGGAAACTGAGTTCATGATAGAAATAATCATCCATACGATATTATTTATTTACAATTTATCAAACTCATAATTATTATGCTCGCTCAGTGCACATAACCTCAAAAGCTTGTAGGATTTATGCTCTGTTACAACTGACAGACCGCACCGCGCGGTGGTTGTCAAAAAATGAAATAATCCCCTTCCCTGCCTTCCCGTTTCGAAAGCACTGAGAATGTTTTACACCGGCCAAGGAAAACACGAACATTGCGTTTTCGAACAAAAATGTGGATGGGAACGCCCTCTCTTCGAATGTTTGAGGCAATGTTGATTTATATGCACATTTTGAAAATAATGAGAAGATAGCTAGGGCAGTTTAACTCACTATCAAAGTGAGTTAAGCTGTCCCATCATGAATATGCGTTGTAATTATCCTGGTAACGATCAGATCAAACCGCCTTAAACCAGTTCACCGAGAGTTTTTATGAAGAAATCTGAATCGACGAAAATGGGAGAAACTACTGAAGGCTCTAAGGGAAATATAGTGATTCTCGGTTAAGATTACCAGCAGTGAGAGATTAATTCCACGTTTAACTGTGTACCTTATTTTATTGTCAGCTCAGGCGTCAAGTGACTGCGCTGACAAAATGATGGAGATGTCTTCCTCTCCGCTCATTGGCCTCGCTGCTTACATTCTGAATCTGAGGAGTGACACTCTCGTCTCTCGATTAGATCCATATTGGGAAGTGAGTATCAGCCGGCGTCTGCACGGTCAAATTCCTCCCTTTATGGTGAAGATAACGAATACTTAACGGCGGCTTTGGAGTAGTGACATTTGCATGCACCTACGACCTGTTTACGTTACGCGACTGCTGGAAGTATAAGCTCAAACCATTGACACAAGCCTCGTGGTCATTTCTGCAGCAGCGGTTTTAAGTATTTACTAAAGCAAAATTGCTATCCAATTTATAACTAAACTTATAACCATTACGTAACACACAATTCACACTGACTCCAGATGTAAGGCTCTATGTGTCACGGGAGTAATTCATTTCCCGATAATTGACTTTACTATTGCCCGGATATGAAAATGATTATTTTCTTCTTCTCTAAAGATCGGTGTTTATCATTCAACGGTATAACTAAAACTTCAAACACTATAAAGTTTAAATAAAAATGGGTAGACCAACTAATACACGAATCTGGTTATAAAACATGTGTGTTATGAATTCCTCGGTGTTCCAAACCGTACGCGGTTTTCTCGCTTTAAAATAAATAACGTGTTTCAAAACACATAATGACTAGAATGATTGTTAATCTGAAATCAAACATGACACACTGGAGGTGTCAAAGCCGCTGGCGAATGAGGAAGTTTTGAAAATACCGTCGCGGAATTCGACAACGCAAACACTCAGCACGAGCCATAAATTTCAATGTTGCAGCAAGGATCACCACACACAATGCCAGCGCCGGAGAGGAAAACACGGTTCCATTATAGCTTCACCCGTTTCCGTCTGTAACACGATCAAACAATGGTAACAACACTACCCGGCCCGGCCTAGCCACCCCGAGGGCACAGATGTCGGAAGATATAAGACAGTGATATTATTAACGTGGCGTGCGTGCTCAGCTATGTTTTACCTGGTGCCCGGGAGCAAGCATAGCCGAACCTGCAGAAACACTGAGAAAAGATTGACTTTTGATCGTTAACGTAACATGATCAGTTTTATTTTAATCTTAAAGCACCCTGCGATCACAGGCGCCGCTCAAAACAAATTACATTCAGATTCGGCTTAGATCCAATCTCCGGATTTGTACCATCAATCTTTCTGGTTGGATTTTTATAAACCGATTCGTAGAATTCGTAAATACGGCTGATCTCTTTTTAAAAAAAAATCTTTTTTTACATCTGTGCGCGAAAAGAGGAAGGCGATGTGTCAAAATAGGCTCTAACTAAATTGTGGACTCGACCTTTCGTACTTCACTTTACGGGTACTTTGCGTACTGAACTTAAAACCCGGTCATTTTTCTCATCTCCTTCCTATCGCTCATACAATTTTTTTATTTTTTCAATTTATTTTCTTTTATATTTTCTTCGAATCACATCAATTTTGGAAATTTCACACTGTATGCGTTATCTGGAATATGTGGATGATAGTAATTTGCTTGTCCATAAATTGCAGAAAAATCAAGATCGCCCTGTTTTAGGCAGCTAGGATTCAGGACTTGCGCATTCTGCCTGCCTCATATATGGGCAAAGTATTCAAACAAACACGATACCGCTCGCTTCCTACTTTAGGAACTGTAGAATGTTTCCGTATCCATGTCGGCATCTTGTTAATGTTTCTACAAATACCACCATGTTAAAGACTTACTCGTTTTACTGAGATTATAAAAAACGGCTCCTTAGCTTTTGGTTACCCGTTTAATGTTACATCTGACATTTTACAAATTATTACATGGTAATTAAATTTTATAGCGCTAATAAAATCAGATTAAACATTGTGTGTACTTAAAAACTCCCGATAAGATTTTAGTCCCGATTTTATGAGAAATTTAACATTCTCGAATCGAGAACTTGAAAGCCTTCGAAATTTATCTTTTTTTATCCCAGATGTAGATTGTATTTATTTTCGACACGTTGTCGCATTAAGAAAAAAACATGCTTTTATCCATGAATTAGTTCTTATTATAATTTATATATTTTTTTAATAAGTTAATGAGTAATATTTAACTCTCCAATTGTAATATTTAATTATTGAAGACAATATTACTTTATTAATATGCCCTGATGTAAAGGTGTTTCACCTTTAAACGCCTTTACATATTTTCACTGATACAATTTTAAACTATTATAATAACAATTTTTCTATTATTTTACCTAATCGTTAAAAGAATTTACTTTGTGGCTTGCTATAATAATTATAATATAAACACGAAAAATTGGAATAGAGTGGTTTAAAACAATTTTAAGTGTTTGCATTATAACTGACTTTTTAGTTCTAGCAATACATACCTTTGTATAGCGCCCTTTAGCTAAAAAAGCGTAAGAATATTTTCATGGAAATAGTCAAATTCCGTTAATGTAACTACTTTTGTAACAAAATTTTGTCATAGTCCATTACGATATAATATCATACGTACTAGAAATAAAGATTTTCAATACAACCCAATGATTAATTTCTGATTTCCGTTGTCGTTAAATTGAAAAATCGAGTGATTCGATCCAGTTTTGATATCTCACCTTCATCGCCGAAAAAGCAATGAGTTTGAGTATCGTGAATTCATTAGAAATCATTTGTGATATCAATCGCATAATAAACATAAAATTTTGTCGGTGTTATTTGTTTCCTTATTGTTTTTATCTATGCGATAATTGAATGCCATTAATACATTAAGCTTATTGAAATTTATTTTTAATAATTCACGACACGATTAAAACAATGGAAATTTAATTTCTGTACAGCTTAGCTGTTAATAAATTAGTCAAGTGTGTTTGAACATGAATTTAATCCGACATTTTAACATACTTCAAATATTTAAATACGCACGACCTTGACATTGCGGGCTTAACTCGTGTTTGAATATGAATAGTCCATTAGATCACTATCTCTATTCAAATAATTAAATGTTAAGGTTGTTTTTTATGTTAAAGTAATGTTCTTAATATCACGCACATTTAATATAAAAAAAGTAACTGTCAGAAAATTGATTGATTCGGCCGAAGGTAAGCATTTGAACTGTAACAGCAAAACGGTACATGTTATATGAATCGGAGCATGTTAACAATGTACTAGTACTTATCGGTCCTTGAGTTTACCCGCTGAACTGTGAAGAGGCCAGGCAGTGAGGCAGTGTGAAGGCAGTGTGAAGTCAGTATGAAGTGTGAAGGAGACCAGTCCAATATCCAGAACGGCCGACCACGACCAACCATGTGAGAATGCGTTAATGGCGTTTCGGTTGATTCATTAGCCTAAGTTCCCCGCTTCTCACACCGAGATGCGTATCTGCCTCACAGTTAGTTCTCTGATCCTTGTTGGATCTGCTAACCCGTTATCGAGACACGCTCTGCAGCAATCTGATATCTCAATAGTAAAATCAGCCGCGGGAAATCAAATAGTGCATGCGCTCCGTGTCGGCGTACTCCCGCCTGTTCATCTACTCTGTACACTCACTGTACGCTGTACAGTGTGCAAATACTGCTTACTTAATTACTGGCCAGCGCTTTCCTCTTGATATTGCTACCAGCGGTTGCCTTCTATCTTCTGCCTTCGTTATTTAGAGCTCACCATCTTATTATGATTTATGGTGCCCGGGCGCTTACCGGCTTTGCTCGCTTCCAGTTGCCATGAAACTTTTATGTTAAACAAGACATCACCTTCTTTCTCTTGTGTATATTTTTTTCAACAATCGTACGTACAATCACGCCCAGTCGCCCCGGGGCTAATCACAAGAGATGTAGCCTCTCTCGTCTCTGTGCAGTTTCTTATATACGATATACGTCACTTACTTTAAATGCGTATATCTCTGTCAGCCATCTTATTTCAATAATTTGTTTCCAAATAAATACATAAAAGTGTAGCTGTAATGCGAATATCTTAAATTATTATAGAGTTCATACCGAATCGTTCGGTGTACCTATTGGAATTTTGTTGAAATGCATCCTATATTTTAATGTGCCATCATTTAACTATGTTTTTATGTAACCATCATCAATCACCTAACAAATGTTTGATTTCATTCCTTGGCTTTATCCAGATCGATAAATCAAGTAGGCATATTTTATTATCGTCGCCGTCGGTTGGAAACGAATTCGCCACTTTTGATTTGTTGGTACCTTTTTTCAATGAAAATGTACTCGTATTAATCATGGCACCGTGTTATATGTATGATTACGTGCGGTGTTCACTACAGACGGGTTTGTGTTGCTGGATTATTAATTTAGCTCTCGGTGCTCTTGATATTCCTTGGAAATCTTCAACATTCCATAATCCCAAGTGGAATATTATAACATAAATGGAATTTAATCCCGCAAGATTATAAACACACATCTCTGGCTAATGCAAATATTAGGACGTTTTATGACAGTCAAGTATTCATAGGTATGTAAGATATGTTGTAGGTATGGTATGTGTAGCAGATGCATGATCTAAATGTCACACCGGTCTAATTTCAAAAGCTTATGCTACGAGAACGTCAAACGCTTCTTCAAAAGCTCAACTACCCCTTTAAGCCGTTGAGAACAGTTTTGGTACAAAGATCTGCCACTGAAATAAACATATACTGAGCGAGCACAGTAGATATCATCGTAGCCGTGGTTTGATTAATTGATCAGAGATGCCGATCGCCTCTCGAGACGTTGCCAGCTAAAGGGGACACACGTTTCTTAGCTTCTTATTATAATAATTATTTCTATTTCAATAACGCATGATTATCTCAGACAGGTAGGCAGTTAGTAACTCGCTCTCCTCTGCGCGTCAAGCGTCAGTTCAAATGGTGGCACGGATTGGTTGTAATATGAGTGACATGTTAATAACACAGTTTGCGCCGGATCAAACAAGTGAACCCACTAAATGTCGCAATCATTAATGGTTCTGCTTCTGCTGCTGCAGACTTGGAATACCTGCCCAGTGCTTGTTGCATGCTCAGCTGCCTGCTTACCTGGAGATTGTGTAATCAACAAGCAAACTGCTAAACCTGCTTGCAGGAGGCTGTTAATGATAAAACATACTACTCCCAACAAACTGATGGTATCCGCTGTCAGGCTTATATTATTTTAAAATATGACGACTTTGCGTTACTAAGTGCAAATTATCATTCTTAAATCATTAAAGGTATGTCTTCTGCTAGTAAGAATGCCTTAAAATTAAGTGAAAATTATAAACATCTGCCGGTCTAAATAGGGAGTCCGGATGAATGAAGCGTAGGTATTTCATTTATTTTTAATATGTAGATTATTAATCGGTCTCCTTAAAGAAGAGGTTTGCTGCTATTAGTTAGTTTCTCCACGGGAACTCGACTTGGTAACTTTTAAATGGACTCCGAATACTGAGAATTGCACTTGACCAAACGATATCCCGTGTTCAAAAAGGTCTGATCGCCAGGTACTGCTAATCCTCAAACATCTCACTATCCTTATTTAGCTCATGGTGATTTTTGTAAATCGAGAAACATTAGCATTAAATCTCTTAGAAAGGTTTTTAGATAGCTCGCACAAGAAGTGCCGAGTTTTTACACTGCTGGTTAGATTCTCCTTTAGATTGTTGTAAATAATTGCGGTGAGGCCAAAACTGCTAACGACGTTATTAACATTGATGTGGGTTTTTTTCCGACACCCACTTTCAGTAGCCTCTGCAGACGCAGACCCGGTGTGTGAATTTGTTCAGCTTTAATTAATTTGTAGTGGCGATCGACTTCTTATGTTATCATTCTCGGCTGATTGAACGAGTAGCTGTCAAACTTAGCAATTATTCCTACAAGATCTTAAAACGTGGAAGATGAGATATGGCAACCGCCGAACAGTTATTGTTGGAAAAAACATACTACTTCAATCAAATTGATTATGTTTATAAAGTTGTTAATTTTTTTTGTACAGTGGTGTGAAAATAAAACGAATGGGTTGGGCGAGAACTTTTTTAACACTTATTTCATTGCCAATTATAAATAAAATTCTAAAACTGCTAATTCTTATAAGCATTTCTACATCGAATCGTTTGGCTTTCAAAACATTTATCGAGGAAACCTCGGGATTACTAAATCCATAAAAAATTCAGAGTGATTATTTTCTGAACAAAACTAGAAACTTAATCCTTTGAAAATGGTCTGCAACTCTCCGAGGACATCAAATATTAAAAAAATATATTTCAAAGTTTTCCAATAATTTGCCATGCAGGTAAATATGCAGATATGGTAACGTGGATAACCTCGATTTACTAATATTTAATAACATCAGAACTATCCTTATACAACTTTTACTACTTGAAATATATCAGCCGTTACTAGTTATCCAGTCGCGTCATTAACTAATTGTAGTTTTAGTACTCTTCTATTAGTTAGGCAAACCATTACCTGCTGTGTGTCTAACCAATTCTTATTATGTTTATCACGTATTTACATCGAATACTCCTTAAAATGCTAATTGTATGAAGGAGTTATAACGAAGACATTATTATTTTATTGATTTTGCTCCTTAAGTCTTAATGGTTATCGCTATAAAATTGAATAAATTGTAAGTATCATTTTGCTCTGTTCGATTAGCATTCAACACTGACGTGTGCTTGAGATAACAGTTCTCAAATACGCGGTCGTTTCAGTATAACAAATTGAGTCTCCTTATTTGCCAGAACACCATTTTCAATTACGAGTAAGAACAGTGTTTGTTTTCACGATAGATAAATATGATAATAATTTTAGACGTTAAATTACTAGCGGCAAAAATGTATCCCGCCCTCCGTGTTTCCAATTAAAATATGAATAAAAATTGACATAAACGTTTGTCAGTTAATTAAAAGTGAATACGGGATGTCTCTAAAATATTGCTCGCCTCTCACTGAGACGACACCAGCTCTGTTACGGCCTTTGAAAAAACATGTTATTATGTAACGATATGTGAAGGGTCCAAGATGATGTATTTGTTTATTATTTTCTTCCTCGGAATTACATTAATTTTTATTTCCATCATCTATAAGAACTTTTGTATAAATATTTTATTTATATATATTATACAGATTTAATAAAGCTTGTGTTTTGTTGGAAATCGATCAAGAGACCGCTTATCCAGAGCCGATTTATTAAAGAAGTACCTACTAAGCTTTATTTATATGTAATCATAAATTATATTTCCGTTTTGATTACCGCCGCAGCCCAAAATTATATTAATACAAATTTATTCATTTCATGTAGATTATATTTCATGCCAATACGCCTCCTTAAAAATGGCTTACAAGCTATCGTAAGGAATATTTTTTTATAATAATTATGTATACCCACAAAGTGTTTGCTACAAGTGAAAAATGAATATTTTTTTACAGATACGCATTATGATATCAATAATTTACGATTCCGTGGCTTAATTTAGTTCTGCAAAAATAATTTCACGGATACCACCGTTGTTCAAAATGCATCAAGTTAATTTTTTTGCAGGGCCTCGTTGGTTTTGTGGAGTTTTTACCGGAGTAAGTTAGGTTTCAAAAATAACTCTTGTTTAATATTACCTCTGGTATAGAGGGTACATACTTCTGTTCTTTATATTTTGAATAATTTAAATATCGAATTTTGGAGTTGTCGGTGCCGCCCTAACCAATAGACGCAGGAAATCCATCACGGCGCTAATGAAGCTCGCCATCAGAGCGTGTTTAGATAAATATTAATGGTGTAATGTTCACAGGTTTCCGGGATTTTACTAACTGGTTCAAAGACTCGAACAAATATTGCCATTTTCATAATTCGCAACATAACTCATTACCCGTTATAATTATTTTGAACGTCTCGTGAGGTTAACGTTAAACGCATCTGCAGAAAAAGCTCGAATGAATAATTGTTTGATCTTTTAAATATTTGCCACCATTCCATACTAATTAACGAGAATATTATTTGAGACTGGAAGTAAAAATGTAGAATCAATTAGCTGACGTTTAGATGCTGTAAATCTTCATTCCAAAGAATCTACAAAAAATGCTCGCATTGTGGGTTTTACTGAATTATTTTGACAACAAAAATACCCACTCTTTTCAAGTATTTTTTTTTCAACTCAGAAATATCCAGTTTTTTCTCTTCTCTTCACTATCTTGTAGTTTATCAGTGGCAGTTATTTTCTCATTAAGACCTATGTTGTTCGAAGCAACATCCCACCAGAGTAGACAAGTCCAAAGAATTTGCAAATTTATCGATCATCTTTCAAAAGAATTTGGGGTTTATTAGCTGAATTAAAATGTTCAAGGACGCCAACAAACTCACATGCGCTTATTTGACTATCTTTTTAAATTGTAAGTTTGAATTATATTTTTTTAATGATAAACTAATGTTTATAAGACAAGGTTTTATGCATAGCATAAAGGATAACAAATAATTATAAGCAATAATTAGTCGCCTGAAATATCTATCAATACAAATTAAAAATGTCTCCCAAGTAAAAATAAATGCCGCCAACGAGAATTGAACCCGTGCCTTCTGATGTCCGGTCAGGTGCTCTGAAACCACTGAGCTATGTCGGCTTATTTCCAACCCGCCAACTAATTCAATATGTACTAGTACCTCAATCAACAATTACTGCTTATTATATTTTTTCCACCTGTAAACAACCAACTTTATTTTTGTAGGAAAGGTTTTGTTAGTGCTAAATTTCTCACTAGATGGTGTGGAGACATTATATCTTCATTTATTGGTGAAATATTTTAATTTTTTTTTAATGATAAACTAATGTTTATAAAACAAGGTTTTATGCATAGTATAAAGGATAACAAATAATTAGTTGCCTGAAATATCAATACAAATTGAAAATAGACAGGTATTTATTAAATTATCGATAACATTTAATAATTATCCCTGGAAATCTTAAAATTATAAGTTCCACCTGTTTGTTTGTTTTGGCCTACCATTCGTGGAAATGGTGGAGATAGCGGATGAAAGAGGACAAAAAACATAGTGAAATTTGAAATATCGAACTAAGATTGCACACAAACATAGATCGTAAGCAGTACTTTCAATTTGTACAACATCCATAGGTGTGATTTACTCAAGGAATATCATGATGTGTGGTCTGTTGGGAGCACGTAAATTTGCTGATACTTTTAGACTCCACGCATGCCTACTATAAGATGAGAGAAGCAAAAAACCCAGGCCGGTGCAGTCGTGAGGTCAAGCCGACCTATAGCCTATAGTTAATCTATGTACAGAAGTGGTGACCGGGGACGTTGCGTGTCGCTTGAGATGTCATTAAATCATCGGGAATGGCTCTCGGGGCGGTACGGCTTTACTACTGCTCCTGCACTTCCTGCTCACCTGGTACCTAGTCCTGCACTAGACTTTACTGCAGCTTGTAGCCTTCCTCGAGACATCCTACACATGTGCATATCATATTACAAAGGCATCATTTGTGCATTGCACATAATGCACATTCATCTCAACACCACAGTATTGGCGTAGGTTTTGGAACTTGATGAAAATTGTTCTAATCTTTTGTTTCTGTTTGTTCTAGGTAAGTAACTTCTGTATTTGGACCCCAACTTCTTAAAAGATGTAGATATTCGCCTGCACCATCACTTCATTTCTGGAAAGTATAAATACATAGTTTCAATACGTAATTTCAAATGGTTTGTTAGTATTTTACCAGTACTTTCATACAAAGCTTTCTCTAATTTTATTGTTAGTTTATGAGTAGTTTTACGGCAAAATAATTTAAGGACGCAAGTTCTGTTCAATATTTCGTAGAGCAATAACGCTTTACCAAACTAAATAGTTTGAAAGCTGAATATGCTCCAACTGATCCTTATATGTTTAAGTTTTTCTCCTGGTGCCTTCACAACATTTCAGTAAAATTTTAATCATATTTTAATAACTAATCGTAATAATTTAAATAAGTAATCATATTAATTTTAATTAAAAAAAATGAAACGGCTGTCACTTCTTAAAACAATGATATACTAAATTTGCAGTTGTAAAAACTTAAAAACCGTAAATACATGCTTCCAATCAGTCTAAACAAAGGACAGGTTGTTTCGCAGAATTTGAACAATTCATCAAATTTCAAAGTTGATTTTCAAGTTCTGTGAAGATTCTGTTATCATATTATTATTGGCCAGTTGTTTCACCAAAGTAAAATAATAACAGCACTTGAATAGAACTTTCACAGAACTTGAAAACCATCTTTGAAATTTGATGAATTGTTCAAAAAATTTGTAAATTCAAATTCACCAGTCCTTAAACTCAAGTGATATCAAAGTTTACTTAAATTACCTATCCAGCCAACCTTTTTATTTAATATAAATTCGAGAATATTGATTTAACTTTCATTACTTATAATAATTGAAAACTACCTGTTAGTTTACAAAAAACAAACAAAACTTTATGCGTGTTTGTTAATACATCGGATTGGCCAAGAGATTGATTGATCGTTCCGAGAACTTGGATGGATTGAGAGATTGCAGAGAAGTTGTTTGAATCATCAGTGTTCATCAGCCTCATATTGCCCGCTGCTCGCTGGCATTCAGTCCGTCGTTTCCGCGATCCTCGTGTCAAAGGCATACCACGCGGTGTCCCTTCTGACCGCAAATTTGCACATAGCTTACTAGGAATATTGGATATAAGAAGCGCTAGATGTGCCCTCCGCTAAACAAATCAAACAAAATCATGTTTATTCTAACTAACTGACGAAACATCATACCATATCATTGGGAGGTTAGGCAGATATGATAAAGCGCCACACAACTTTGTCTTAGCACACTCTCCTTGCTCATTCAGATTATTTTTTTCATCGTTTGTATTTTATTATATTGAGGAATCAACCAGTTATAAAATATACAATAATTATATTGTGAAATATACATACGATAAACCAGTTAAATTCCATTTTTATAAGCAATTAATTATAGATACTACATTATAAACAAAATAAACAATAAAAGTGAAAACAGGATAAAAATGATTATCTATAATTTTCACACCGTCTCTGATAAATTCAGCCAAATTGACTTTATATGGTTTCAAGGTACAGTTGAAAATATCTACATTTCGTAAGATGTTGAATGTTTTGCGGATACGTAGGTATCATTAATGAACTTTAGAATGGGTTGTTGAAATTGAAAATATTATGGTAATCTACTTACTGGACAAAGTGCACTACTACCTTATTATTACTCTTATGGTGCCAACATACGCCATACGTTAGATGTATTTTGAGTTTTCTGATGAGTTGAATAATTTCTCGCTTACTATGGGATTATTACGTATTTTCTGGAACAACAATTTGAAATGTTTAGATTTGGGTGGACTAGGTTATGTGGTGTTTACGTACTACCCGGAATCTTAAAAGAAAACCTATCCTAAAATTTTCAAATTGCAACGCCAGCAATATGCAATTTGTTACAGTTTTCTTGAGTTTGAGCTAGACTGATGGGTATTTGAAGAGGTAAGTACCCAGGTATTATATTTTACCCGTAAATGCCAATGTAGTGGATTTTATATCAATGCCTCAGACTATTTTAATAGCGCCAATGCAGTGTTCGTGTTCATATAGAATAGGGCTATTAAATTAAATGTAATATTATTTGTAAGCAATACAAAATAGTATTCTTCTATTGTTTGCATTTTATCTGGAAAGGCGTTTCATTTTCCATTAGTCTGTATTACTTATGATCTTATTTATTGAGTTTCTTCCTCAAATTAAAATTATTATCGCCCTGTAAAATATTTTTGATAGTTAATTATTTGTGTGAAATCACTTTTCCAGTAACTAAGTCTTAAGGATTACTGACTCGACATTAAATTTGCTTTATCTAGAACATGTTTAAACACTTTATCTCTTTTCCACTTCAGATAGTTTTTGTCTTCGTACTGTACGTGGTTCAGAGGCTTTAGCAGCTCCTACCTATCTAGTTACTAGTAATCCTCTTCATCAACTAGAATTATGATCTCCCGCATTTGATAAACCCACTTCTTCTTGTTGATTGAACACTGTGTGTGATAAACGAGAAATCCTTTCAAGTCATGCTTGTTTTCTTATGATTTGAAAACTTTAAGTTCCATCCTGGTTAATAAATTTTTATCTTTCATACCGGACCTGTTTCAGATAATCTATAGTATGATTTATACTTCATTTGTTAATTACTGGCCTTATTATATATTTAAAATGACTTTAGTTTTGTATTGTAGTACTAAGGAAATAAAAAATATAATGTACATAATATATGATGTTACGAAAATAAATGTTTCTTATTTTCAAGTACAGTGGTAAACAAATCTAAATCTGAACAAGTCATTGTAAATAGATACTAAAGCTAGTATAAGCTAGCTGAAGTATAAATACCACAGTTTTAAGCAAAAATACCAATCTGAAGATGCTCTTAATTGTCTGACACCGGTCCGGTCGAAAAGAAATAAAGTTTTAATTTAAGATGATGGAGCTTCATCAAGTAAATAGACGTTTATCCTGAATAAAAAAAAAAACATCTAATGATGTTGGGTCCTGAAATTAATCATGATGTATTTTTTCCTTTGTGCTTATTTTGTGAAGATTGGATTCACATCTTGCAGTGATGCCAGGGATACATTAACAAACAGCTTCTTCACAAGCCTGATTTTTATTTCGTGATCGATCGATCCTTCCGAATTTTGAACTCTTTGCTCTTTTTGGTATACCAATCCTCCCTGATCTCTATCTCACACCCTCCATCTTCTCCTTTCGTCTGGCGTAGTGAGGTTAAGTGGGTTTGAAAAATGCCTCCTAAAATAAAATCCCTTGATTAGTTTTATTTTCTGCAGATCAATTGCTACCAATCTGTCTTAATTTTTTTAAAGCCTTTTGTCTTTTAGTCGTCCAAGCATGTCGAGATAAAGGGGCTTTCACTTTCCGCATTCAGCCGAGGAAACAACAATTGATGCCTTTCAGCTGGTGACGGATAGTCCTTTCAATATAATTATTCATTGGGCCATTCATTTGCTATAATCGCGTCCCCAGTTCCGATTATAATGACCCATTGTATTAAACTGTCACTGTGGTACTCACGAATTGCAATAGTTCTACTACTCAAGGGCGCTGTAGAAATTTATAATACATTTCTACAATGATCTATGTTATTACTATATATTATCTTCTTCGCGATAATCCTACTGATGGCACCTACCACTATTCTACCACTGGCAAATGCTTTGTGGTTAAAATAACATACGTGCTGATTCTAGTAACTTCCGTAGCCTAGCGTTTTCGCATTGCACTTTGTTGGGAAGTTGCGTGTTAAATTAGATAACTCGAATATTTGTGATATATTTGCATATGTGAATATTATCATATCGTCAATTTATGCATAATATTATGTTAACCCGTCAGTTGGCATCGCGTCTGGTTCCTATCTAGGCGATGTGAATTCAATTCTTAGGCTTGCAATTCTTCAAGTCATCGATTGACACATATCGGCTTTCTATGATGGTAGTATGAGATTTTCAAATATTGTCTGGTTATTCGTAACCCTTCAATAAAAAGCGAAAAGTCATATTAATGTCGATAAAATATATGTAAATGTTTTTTTAGAAATTGCAGCAAATTTCGCAACCGCTCTTCAAGGTCAACAGAAGTTCAAAGTCATGTTTTATCCTCATAACATGTCATATTTTCACGTGCCTAAACAGCATTTTATTTATTTGATATCCACGGTATAAATGTACCATAAACATTAAATGCATATTAAATACAAGTATACGCAATTACTAGAAATAATTATAAAAAAACAGTTAATTATGGCATTTGATCGTAAAGCGACGGCAGAAAGTATTAAATGAGTAAAAGCTTTAAAATTACCAAAAAGAGGCGATATAAGTACGTACAAAATATAATACGTAAGAATCAGTATAATTAGGTAATTTAAAATTGATTGAAAATATATGATGGTACAGCCTTCTCGTACCTACTTTCCGTGCAGTTAAATACAGGGTTTTCCAATAAGAGGTGTTATTTTGAATAGCCCGCTATTTCGGTAGATGTTACTTTTGAAGCTGTCATTTTTTGACATTTGACAAGTAGAAACTATGCCATTAATAAAAATGGAACGATACACGCTTCAACAACGCATTGAAATTATTAAAATTCACTTTAGTGAATCAAATGCAAATCATCTTGAGTGATGAGGCCCATTTCCACCTCGGTGGCTTCGTCAACAAGCAAAATTGTCGCATCTGGGGCTCGTAAAACCCAAGAGTTATTGTTGAAAAGCCTCTCTATCCTCAACGTGTGACTGTTTGGTGCGGTTTATGGTCCGGCGGAGTCATTGGACCTTACTTTTTTGAAAATGAGGCGGGAGCAACAGTTACGGTGAATAGATTGCGCTATAGAGATAATTAAAAAATTTTTATGGCTCGAATTGGATGGTATTGATCTGGACAACGTTTACTTTCAACAAGACGGCGCTACGTGCCACACAAGCAACGAAACCATTTAGTCTAAGATCCCTTAAAGAACGACCGTCACCGACTTGTTTATTTGATGAAACGTATTTTATATTTAATTTAATATGTCAATACATATATTGCATATCGGTTGCCTAGCAAATTTTAGTCCAGGGTATGATTAATTAAAAATTAAAAAAAAAATATATTTTTAGACATTGCACCGGTTTGATTATTATACTCTGTGCACTCTAGACTAGATGGTACCTTGCACGAGTCTATCGCTATCCTTTTCATTTTCAAGAACAAATAGCATGCGCACTCTCTTTGTTTTAATGGACGGACAGCTGTTATGCTTTGTCCTCTTCTATCGCATGGGATGGTTGGTTGGGACCTCTCAGTCGTACACGAGAATTCCCGGCTAGTTTTCAAAAAGTTTTAGTTTTCAAAATTCGACAACCGGAATTCGGGACTGATTTTTAGCAGGCAACCTTATACCATCGTGTTCATAATGAAATAATCTTTAATTTCATATAATTTTTATTCAATAATCAGACCGGTGCAAAATGCTTTTTCGATTTACCTGTTTATACATGGCAACCTGAGAGTTGTGACCGGAAAAGAGTAGGCAACCTAACGTTTGCATATTCTATGGGTTTCATACTTTCGATTGGTATAGAATTTTTATAATAATCAAACCGGTGCAATGTTTAAAAAAAATTTTTTTTTAAATTATTAATTAATCATACCCTGGACTAAAATTTGTTAGGCAACCGATATGCAATATATTTATTGACATATTAAATTAAATATAAAATACGTTTCATCAAATAAACATCTCGGTGACGGTCGTTCTTTAAGGGATCCTATACTAATTGATCTTTTACGATTGAATATCAAAATAACACCTCTTATTGGAAAACCCTGTAGATCCGCCACATCTGCGCATCTATCACTAACTTCAAGTACCTAATCTAGGTACAAGCGAATGTTTGAAATTATTTTTGAAATATTTGTACATCTCGTAGGTATATGAAATTCAATGAAGTTAATTAAATCAGGACTGCCTATACTACTATTTACAATTTTGAACATATAGAGTTTTATTAAATTTATAAAATAAAATAAATCACCTCGCTAATGTCCGTATTGATCCGCATGATTACATATCGTCGATTGTCAGGTAGAATGTTGTTCCGTGCGTGTCTGTGACAAGAAATGCGCAGTGAAATCACTTGTTTCTGTAATTAAAAAGTGCTTCGAAAGTATTATGCTGACGAATGCACAGAATGCAGCTAGAAAACTCTGTGCTTCCTCAGAAGTCTCTCAGAGTTTCTACGTTTCATTTACTGACAGTTTCTAGGAGCAGTTTTTAGACCATTGGAATATCACCACTGATTACTGGCCGCATAAAGCTAGTGACAGACCAAGCTATAAGCGCGCTTAATTCTCATCCATCCCATTGGGATTGTATGGCAAGCCATATTATGCTGAAAAAGGCCAAGCCATAATGCGTATAGGGTAATCTGTCTGCCCCATTACTCATCGATTATTCTATATTCATATATAACATTAAATAACAGAACAACTTGTTTTTAAAAATTTTCGGAGCTTACTTTGCGATTTTTTTCTGTGTAGGGAATTTCATATAATTAACGTTTCGGCAAAGCAAATGTATGGATATTATCTTAAAAAATCACATTTTTTTAGAACTTAAAAACATAAAGAGGTGAAGAGAAACTTATCGGTAAAAATCGGTAGAAATTGGCAACAAGGGACTTAAAATCATTCAATTACCGTGATAGCCCCGTGGAGACGCAAGATGTTCAAATATCCTCCATAAACGGCTGCTTGCATACATTTTTGTGTTTAAATTTTTTCACCTATCTATTTATTTATTACATTACATTAGATACCTGTATATTGCGAAAATGACAAGATAATAATATTGCAATAACTGTATAAGTATATTAAAAATAAGTACAAGTGTTATTATGACTTGTAGGTCGATATTAGTTCCTAGCTAGGCAGATTGCTCGTTCTAAGGAACCAAATTAAAATTGCTTAAAATTTATTATGTAATTTTTTTTTTTTTTTTTTATCAATTAAGGTTACCTATTTTTAGCCATTAATAGGTAACCATGTAAAATTTTAAGTGACATTATTTAATAGTTTTTCAGACTCCACCCTCCCCAAGCCAATCAACCATTTAGTTATTATTGAACCGATGAAGGAAATTTTTTAATATCTAATTCTTGGGGGATTTTAATTTCGGTCCCAGATATGTATACGACTTTTGATAATTTGCCGTATTGCTCCCTGGGACCACGAGATCCTTTCGGGTATGTATTGTTATTTTGTCTAATTTATTTTTCTTATTATTTGTCTGATTTCTTTTTTGTTGTTTCAAGATATCGAATGTATTGCATTGCACTACCCCTGCATACATTTTGGAATAAACTTTTATTATTATTAAACATAGGATAAAAGATTTTCTATGAGCATAAGTAATAATTACAATAACTATGTAAATTTAATATACTTACCTTGTAATTTGTAACAATGTACTGCGTATATCTAAATAAATAAATATGCTAGGATTAAGGACAAAACCGAGTTGTTTGGTGGTCCATATTCTCTTGCTGAAACTGAATGATAATTTTTTAGTTTGCTAGAATATTTATAACTTGTAGAGGTCAAAGATTGTAGTCCATGATTCCAAATAAATAAATTAATTTGTAAATTAATCATTAAAATAGAGTCGACATTTTTCACGTTTGAAATTACTTTTTTGTAAACACTTGTGCGATTTGTTACAATTGATCTGCGATTTTATATAGTAGGTATCTATAATTGACTGTCGCCTTTTTAACGGTATTTCTCTTATTGTCAATATTTTTTCAACCTTGGAACACATGTTTTATAATTTTACTTCAAACAAAGTTTCGAATTTTCGGTAAATTTGTGTTGAATATCCAATAACAATACAGTTCAATTTGCAACGTGATGTCCCCCGCTGTGGGGTCGTAGCACTGTTGCAACACGTGTTCTCTCCCGTAACTCTATCACGTGATACCACTGCTACGAAGCTCAAACTCAACACTTTATCAGATCTGATTGGGTTTAACTATTATGGTTTCCGATTCGCGAGCTTGATGGCACATTACTGAGGTTTCTGATTTATCGCAACCTAACAGTGAGCTTGCAATTCAGCGGTTTTAGTACCTAGGTATCGACACACATATGGCATTAAGGTTAAGAGCGCTAAGCTCTGAAGCCTGAACGAAAACATGAGTATAAACTTTGCGATCTAATAGGTATGTTTGTTCGTCACGCCTTATAAGGTTGGGTTTTTTGTACACGAAATTCTATGGTGATTTAATTTGCATATCCGTACTATCGAACTTAGGTTGAAACTGTAAACTTCGTTCGAAACAAAATTCGTTATCAAGCTATGATTTTGTTTCTCAGATCATTTTTTAAATTTGAATTTCCTCTGTAGTTCTTTTTTCTCTTAACAGTTACTATGCTTGTGATTTTGTATATGGATGGTGTTCTTGTGTTATGTCCTTTATATTCTTGACATTTGTATCTTAATTCATATGACGTACTTCGTTAACATTAGATATAGCAGGTATATATCTTTTATGTTGTTATCAGAACAGCCCACAGTCCCTTCAGAGAACTTTACATGTGCGATAATCTTTCATTTTATGCTTTCATGCGACCTGCCTGGCGTTCATTTCATTTCCCAATGGCCGCCCCGGTTCTCTTTGACAAGTCCACTCCATCCCCCATTGTTCAGCAATCTCTTTATAGTCTGGTGGGCCATATTTTCTGAATGTGCATTTGGATGACCTTAATCGTTTCACTATGATATTATATCAATTGAATATTATTAAATTATTCTGTTTATTGGCAGCTACAATCACTCACTTCTTCACTTTAATCCCACTTGTGGAATTGACTAGTTCATCGAACCGCGGCTTGTTATTCTTGCTCATAATTAACTACGCAATATCGGACCCCATATAGAGAATTTAATTGGCTGCCTTCTGTTTTTACTTATTTTAGCATACATTATTGCGAATTATTTCGAGAGCTTATTTAATTTTTTTAATCTGGAAATTTCTCGAGGAAACGAGGGGAGAAGATTTCAGCTTCCATATCTTAAAAATAACTTGATTGTGCTTACGTCTTGAGCCCTTCTCCTATTTCAGCTTGAATTTTACACTTATAAACCATCAAGTCGAGCTTATTTAATTACCTCATATCCTTGCTATGTTATCTTAGATAATATTTGATATAATTTCTCAATTCATTAGTTTCTTTAGAACCCGCTTAAATCAGATTAGGCATTGAGCAATGCATTTTGATTAGTGAGAACGTTGGTAAAAGTAGTTCTAGATCGTGTCCTCAAAGACTTAATAATCGCGTGGATCTAATGGCCGTGTTGAATTAAGGTTAACCAAATCATTTATGGATTAATTTACCTTGTACGATCTTCAGTGTTAATTTGCAAGATGAATTACTCGTAGTTTATCTAAATATCAATCACGTCGAACGAGATGATAATTGTATCTTATTCTGCTGTTTATGGCCCCGGGTCGCATTCTATTTATTGTAAATAGTTGGGATTTTAAGATCTCTTGAACGGTATATGTAGCGAGATAAATGATACCTCAATGTCTCGAGAATCTAACTCAATCTGTTCATATATCATTTTGATTATAAAACTTCCAATAGTTTTTGTATAAATCAAATTAGAACATGGAAAATGATTAGTTATATGTACCTTCACACTAATTAGGAGACGCAATTAATTCTACTGGGTTAGAATAGAATCTGCTCTTGAAACTACTTTTAAGGTAATATCATTAGTGAAATGCTAGAGCACTAAGCAGGGTCATGCTCAAGGAGGGTCGCCGCCTACTCTTTGTTGTGCTGATTTTCTGACATGCTCAGTTCTAACTGTAACTCTTTAAAAAATGTTAAACGATTAGCCTGATGGTCTCGTCATAGTAGTTCTGCGATGGTCGCTATGTCTCCGCCATTAATCATTGTTTAATATTTAGTAAAACCGAGCCGGTACCAGCCGACATATCCGTCCATTGTGTGCCGCGGCGATGTACGATGTTTCTGTGATTGTTTCCTAAGCCCTGACTCCTTTCCCGAGACCTAATTAGGCATACATTACGTCTCTAATATTTCGTTCGTTATTGCCAATCTGCTAATCTCGGACACAATTAATAACGATACATGACTGTTATACAGACACAAAATTCAATCGAAAATATTACTACTACAACAAAATATAAGTTTTTGGGTTGCTGTATCGTCACTAACAATCACACCCTCGTAACCTAATCTAACAGAAATTCTCTTTTTTTATTACCCCATGATATTAGATAAGGTGATGGCATGCACAATGCGATCTTAAGCATGTCAATACAGTCACGCAAAACCTGCAGTTTTATGTTATATTGTATTATACAATTATTTTTCTATTCTGTATTACCATTGAATACAATGACTAATAAGTCATGTACCCAAATGACTCGTATATACCGTGTATCTACGTTATTTAGAACGTGAGATTGTCCGAGAAGCTGTAATAACAGTTGGCATCTTCGTCCGGCGGAGCCAAGGAGAAATCCCTAATTAGAGTGGAGGAGAATGCATTATATTGTTATATTCTCGGATAGCTATCTGGCAGACGTATGACGGTGATGCGGTGATAGTGGTCTGTTGCTTGGTGCAACAGGAGAAGGCTCAGCACGCGACCTATATTAGGGTCCTACGCCCTACATACAATCTTCAATTGTGCGCCATTTGTCTTGCAAGGCACGCCATTTGTATTATTTGTGCACACAGTATGCGTGTCAAGTATTTTATAATTTTGGCGCATTCGGCAGGTGCATTTGAAGATCTTTTGTTGTTATTTTTAAAATGCATGAAATCGTTCCTGCTTTTGGCAGAACACTTGTTTGAATTAACATTTTCGCCGGAACAGGACACGAAATTATGCTTTAGAGGGATTTAATATTTCGTTTCAACATGAATCTCATCATGTCTATTTAATCAAATGTATGGTGAGAAGAAAATGATTCACCTAAAGAAAATGCATTTTCCTCTCTTATGTTTCGAAGACAACGCATTTCTTTTTGGGTCTCATTATTATTTCCATTGTGATCTACGAAGCGTTGAACTGTCTAAAAATGAGAAATTGTTTGTTTCGTGTTTTTAATTTGTTAAATACTATAATAGATAGCATATACCTACTACTAGTGAAATCATATTACGTAGAATCTCCTTTGAATGCCTTTTTGTGTTGTATTAAAATAAGTTTTTATTATAATACGCACATATTTATTATTACTGTCATCCGAAATCTCCTATGATGAACGAATAAGTAGATACAATTTTTAATGAAATGTAATCTTTCTACCTGCCAGAAAGTAGTTTCATGTCAATTTTTTTTTTAATTTCCAGCTGTACGGAAGTTTTTCTGGCGATTTCTACTGCACGTGGTTTCCCTTTCTGATTGTATTATATTCCGTTTATACATCTTTAATATTTTACTCTTTAGAATTTACACCGGATCGGTGTTATTTCAATTGATGGGCATAAACGACCCCGTTTGACATTGGATACGGCGCTCAAAAGTCACCTCATCACACCTTCACGATTGAGCACGATTACCACATTTTTTATAACTGAATATCTTGTCTGTATTTGTACCAATTCCATTTGTCATGCTTACATTTTTTTAAACCCGCCAAAACTTATTGCGTTTAAGCTTTGTGAGAATAGAAAATTATAATAACAGATTTTTGCGTAATTGGTTTAAAATTAAGTTTCGCGAATATCGTGGGAAGAACACAACTAGAAAAAAAAATCAACTTGTTAACATGAAGAGTAAGTGAAAACTACTTTATATTAAATTAGCGTTCCAATTGTTTACAACTATATTTAACCAGACGTGCTTTGTATTATATTTTTACAGTGATCGTTAAGGTCTCATAATTTTCGTATTAAAATACATTATATTATTTATCAACGGGACAACTCTGACAAACACTATTCTTTTCTAAGAATATGGATTATTCATGCACCTAAAAAGCTCTGGACGGAACTATTCGAGAACAATTTGAAGCCGCGGTGTGAGGGGGAAGATGTATGAAAAAAACTTAAAAACACAATTTTTTTATATAATATTCCATTCCTTGTTTGCTCAAATACTACAAAAATCACAAGCTGTTATAACTGTATTAACAACTCACAAATAAAATTATAATTGTTCATTATGCCTCACTTTACATATAAATCATTCAAAAGTTTGTCATACAAGATAGGCAATGTCCCCTCACCCTAGATTTGGCTTCAATGCCATTCATACAATATCGCACTAATGCTTTGTCCAGGACCTTTTTGGTCCATGGGATTATTATGTACCAATATGCGGCGTAGTCAAGGAAACTGCTTAAGGCGATGCCATACGTAGTAATGCAAAATCATGTGTTTTTGGTTTGATAATTTGGTCGCCTAGAAATGTTTCAGATGCTTTAATTAAATACTGCGAGTAGAACACATCTTGGCCTTTGAAATAATCGAGTATTTTTTAGAAGTCTTTATAAACCCAGAAAAAAATAATATATAAGGCCTATGAAAACTGCTTTAAAGTTTAAAATCTCCTACTTACGAACCCATTTTCGGTTTTGATTTTATTGTATAATGTGGAAAATTATGTTATTTATAAAATGATCGAAAAAAAAAAATATTTATGCCTGAACATCCACAAAATAAAATAAAAGGCACTTTTTGGCCATGTTTTTTTTCTTACATAAATCAAAACAGGCGGATGGTGTTAAGCGGGAATTTAAACCTTATCGCCATCTACGTAAAGTAAGCCATACACGCTACGGTCTACCGGAGAGGTTGCCTTTGAAGGTCTGCCTGCGCAGGTCGACCGTACGGCGGTAGCGTGTATGGGGACGTTCCTGTGTACCGGAGCGGTCTTCAGTTCATTCTCTTTGCGATGGCATCGATTGCAGACGATGACGGGTTGGCGTTGATAGGCCTTGCGTTAATTTTGATGAAAAAAGATAAAACAGTGAAAAAGAAGCGAACAAAGTGGTGTAAGCATTGGTTATTGAAAAGGAAAACGTATTGAATGAATTAAAATTTGAACCTGAAGATTTTAAAAACTATATCAGAATGCACGAGAACACATACCTAAAATTACTTGCAATGGTTACACCAATGATCAAAAAAGATACAGTTATGAGAAATAATATATTATCAGTTACTTTAAGATTTGACGCGACCTGCGCAGGCGACCGGAGTACATGCACACACACGCAGGTACACCGTACGGTGTCGCCCGAAAGAATTGATTTTCGATTTTGCTCCGGTCGCCTGCGCAGGTTAAAACTGCACAGGTCTATTCCCACACACGCTCCGGTCTGCCTGCACAGGCATACCTGCACAGGTAGACCTGGGTAGACCTCTCCGGTGGACCGTAGTGTGTATGGCCGCCTTAAGGGTTGTTATTGATAGCGGCTCAATTTAAAATATTACACGACGTAGTGCATCGCCTTAAATAATATTATATTAACGGTGATTTAAATACCTCCCGCAAAAACTGACCATGACGTAAACGGCCGGCGTGACTATGATACTATATAATTATTATTAAATAAAAACACGAGCACTCGATCATGTCTTGTAGAAAGAAATTGGAAAGTTATTTTTCCTTCTAATACGGGCAGGTTAATCTTGATTATGCCAACCGCTTTACGCACGATTCCTATCCATTCGCCAATGGAATTTTGTTTGACTTGATAAAAAGTGGCAGCTCCAATTATTTACGAATTTCGTAGATTTCTCGTGTTCGCGAGTACCGATGAGTGAATAATTGAAAAGCTGATAATGCCTCGATAGGTTCATTTAGCGTTCTCTCATTGAACGTTAGTAGTAGAAACATTATATTTATCATTAAAAACAATACAGGATTATAAACATAAGAACAGTAATAGAAAATGTTTATAATTTATTTATTTATTTAAACGCCCATTGGGCTTTTAATGGCACAGTAATAAAGATTCAATAATAGTGGGTATATTTAAGTTGTATACAACCTGCCTCGCCAGTCACCAGGCGAACCTGTATTGAGGCAGAATTTTTGAACAAAATTAATTCATACAATGTCTATGGTTTACCAATATATATAAAAAATAAGTGCCTATAAAATAATTTATATACTATTAGGTACCTATAAACTTCACTCATCGTCCATCTTTAATTAAATAGTATAAAACAATAGAATAGTATAAAACAACAAATAGTCTGTTTGTGCGCTTAGTTCTTTTAAACTATGCAACCGATTTTGATTTCCACTAAAAAAGAAAATTTCTTCTGGAAGGTTATAAAATTATTAAATTTATAGAACGTCCAGTAAAGTCGATCAACGCCGGGTACCCGTCAGCTAGTAGTCCAATAACTTTATACGAAATTCGATAGACTTGGGTGACTTCACTGGATATTGCACGACCTGTGTTGAATATCCATTGTTTTGGGGCGATTTTAAATTGATTCAATTTACGGTCTCTCTCATTATTTGGTGTAGGCAAATTACATATAAATATTTATATTTTTTAAAAAGAAAGACAAATTCCCGGGTTTTGAATAACCTGCCAATATTTGAAAATCTCCCACTACTACCACAGTAAGCTTAAAATGTTGCTTGTGTTGTGAGGACTTAGCCAGTCGAGGAATCACCTGGATGGGACCCACACGCGATGCCAACTCATCCACTTACACATATATATTCCCCCTTACTAATAAACGTGTTTTGAATTTTACACATCTGCCAAACCGGGCTTCCTGTGTGGAGATGATGTAAAAAAAACAACCATTTACCCTTTTTATGTGAATACCAAGAGTCTCCACTGCTCCCAACCGTCTGGAGCCAGTGAGACTATGGCATCCTCAATCGGGGTATGTTTTTTTATTTTTTTTTTATTTTTTTTATTGCACAACAGATAGATTATCCAATTACTGTACAATTCTCAATTTGACAATCTTAACACCTATGAAGATAATTATTATACAAAAAAAACTTTAGGCTATTTAAAGAAGAATTATATATATCTAGTGCTTCTGAGATTTCATTCAATAGCACCATTCCTCTTGTCATGCTATGTTGTGCTAGAATATCTGTTCTGCCGTATGGTATTATATGTTGTGAGGCTGGCGGTAGAGGGGAGGGGAAGACGAAGGTGTGGAAGTATCTGGCTATTCAGATCTGGTCACCGGCTCAAGACGGCTAAGCTATTTCAAGCAACGTTTGAATTCTAAACGGTGATCATACACCAGTGCGATAATGAGAGTATCTTCCGCTCTAAAACGTGCCGCAAGTATACTGTATATTATTTTACATTAATAAATTGTGAAATAACACCTTACATTGATTGTTGTTTATCAGTTGAGTAAAATTTAATAGACATTTTCAAAGCCGTAAGGCCCATTAACTCTAACTCTTTATAATATTGTATATAAATATTTCCTTCTGTCTATACATATTTTCACAGTAGATACATTATAGATAAAAGCGGCAACCTGCCTCATACTTGGTACAAATTAATTTCATATCATTTTAATAATACTCTACACCTTTTATTGAAATTCTTTTTCAATCGATTAATATGTCTTTTAATTTGTAGCGGCAATAGTTATAGACGTTTTTAACGTATGTTCAAACCTTGCTTCTGATAACATACTCGTATTTATACCAACGTAATATTTATTAAAAAAAAACATATTAATTTTACGCATCTCGACCGTCAATCCTTCATGTTAATATAGCGTCTACAATAATTGTTAATTCACTTAAATTTAATTAAAATAAATATCTTTGTATACACCACTATTCAATCAAAAAGGATTGGCATGTTTCAAAACCAATGGTTTGTTTGTCAAGATTATAGGTTTATCATGACGAATATAGTCTAAACACGTTTTTTACATTCCGTGAAGTATACTGTTTTAATTAACTGATTTCGAAGGTCTATTGTTTGATGAAGTCTATTTGTTTCGTTTTGTTTTTTAAATATTCCCACATAATATGATTTTCCCTTTTTTTCCGTTGCGTTCGTTAAAAACAGTTTTGTGTATTTTATATTAACCTTTTAAGTTTTTATTCATTTTAATTTTACTCGCTATTGTGTCTCAATTTTCATGGTATAAATTTCCCTTTGATGTAATTTTTTCCCGAAGTGAAGACAAATAACGCATACGCATAACTACGAGAATGCTGTAGAAAGTCACAATTACTGATTTTAAAAGAGAGCATGAAAATAATTTATTACACTCTTTATCGCAGTGAAACAAAAGTATTAAGCCACTAGGATGATGGACCAACCAAATAAATGAAGAAGCGAGTTATCGGACCGATCATGCATTTTATGCAGTTCTGCGCTAACTTGTTGAGGAGCTAGAGTTGTGGCTATCTTTGGGCCACGACGAGGATAGTTCTGGACACCGCGACCCATAATTCTGAAGAAGCTGACTTAAGAAAAAAATAATTCAGTAACAAAAACAGTACTAAGAACCCGTAGTCTAATGGGAATACATCCATTCATCGTGTCATATGATTTGTATAGTCTCTTTACAAAACAAGAATATATGTATGTTATATAATGTTAAGGGTATCTCGTTAGAATCAAATCCCTTCTCTGTTTTCTCTCATCTCCATATCGTGTGATAGAAAAAGACGGCCCTATGTCTCCGGTGTTTACCAAAGGTTGGTATGAATCTGAAAGGAGATTTGCTCTTTAAACTTTCCAATGCTGAGAGGTATTCATTGCACTCATCATCGTAGTAATAGCCTCGATTGTTTATGACGTAACATCATCCGAGATGGTCATATTAAATGTACAAATTATTGTCGGCTTTGTAAAAGAGATTCCCTTTAACACTTTTTATGAATACATTATCAGCCGTTTACAGGTGTTTGATTGATAGCTGTATTTAACGTGTTTGTGTACCTACCTGGTAGTTACGTAAGTTTTGCACAGTGATGACGTAAAACAGGTTTGTTCTCGGTTTTATAGATATATTATTAATATCTACATAATTACATTCTTCAAAAGGTTTGTTTCAATCAATCAACTGTTTCAAGGTTACGAAGATAAATGTTTTGCACGACCTCTACAGGCTCTGTTCTGCGATGTCATTTTGATATCAAACATATTATACGCTGTTTAATCAAAAGGATTTTTTAAACTTTTTACTAGCGTTATACCCAATGTAATATATGTATAGCGGATTTTGGGTGAAAATCATTGAGTGGCAAAATATTTGCTTTACCTTGTAATACGTGTACAATAATAATTTCCAGTAATTTCGAGTCGTGTACAACAGGCTTTGGCAATTATTTTGCCTCCTTCTCGTGCATAAGTTTTCATGACATTGCATTCAGTTGCCAATAGAGATATATGGTGATAATTTCTCAAAGGGTTTACATACCATTATTGAAGCGTGGGTATTGCAAACTTTTGAATTGTGGCGTACTAAAACATATCAATAAACGTAATGAAGGGTTAGTCATCTCTGTTTGCATTAACGATGTATGATAAAACTCTAAATGTTAAACGGTCATATTTTAAGTGTCAAGATAAACTCCGTGTTACATCGTTAGTTCTTTAAGACTATTTATCATCCTCGTGTTTAATGCACAATGGTATACGTCTAGTGTCCCATTAGCCCGCAGCGGAAAGGCCAAAAATAACTTAGCCATTGTGCAAAACTTCACTATGCGTATGCTATTGTACGCCAGACTCTAATATACTTGAAGAGTCTACGAGAAGTTTTTCTTCATTCTCTTTAAAGTTCAGTGACACGTGAGTTCACCTTCGACATTTTATTTTTGAATTGCGATCGGTGGTTTTGAAATGCGTAATCACGATCGTGGCAAAATGCGTATTACGCCGACCAGGTGGGTGGGTTGTAAAATGAATGGCCCTCCGATCTGGCCAATGCTGATGGAGACACGCTCAATCAGATTGCGCGGGAGCAGTTGACAAAAGACGTCTGTATTATAGGTACAATGATGTTTTTGTTAACTTTGGCTCACAAAAATGCCCACAGAGCTTTTGAATCGAATCAGGTTTGTTTTGAATTTTTTTTTCTTTGCATGTTTTGGTTCTTTGGCCAGATTGGCAGAGGACCGGCTGTTTCATTCGTAGTGGAAAATTTATCGAATTTAAAGCATGTTCTTAACAGTTTTTAAAATTTCAACCTCTGTTCCAAATTTTGAGGAAAAGTCTGTGGTGTTTTAAACTTTACAAAATCGGATTTCATGTCATTTAACCACAAATTTATATTTACTCTTACAATAAACAACTAGCTCTAATGGTGCTTGATTTGGTCACTTTTTTCTTTGTTTCATAGTTGGCAAGAAAAACTTCAAATATTTACTAAATCAATTGATTTACAGACTCTTGCAGGGTATCATTTTTAGCTATATTATAACTAAGAAAAGTTAATAGAACGCGAAGAATATCTATTTGGGTAACCGTTGCTCTTTTTATTTCACACGGTTAATTCGTGCATTGTGAATTCATTTTTCAAATATAATAATAACATAAGTATGTATAATTCGCAGCCACTGAATTCCGAGCAGCAGATTCAAAGTAAACCTACCATTAAATAATCTCCTCATAATGGGCAGTTGTGTGTAATTTCACGAAACCTTTTTTAATTACACATCTTGAGGCAGACGAAACAACAATTAAGAACAATTTGAACAACGCCTTTTGGGCAACTTTTTCTGTAGAACAACACTTTTAAAGGTAATTGCTACTTGTCTTACCGGAGACATCTTATTACATTATCGTTTTCCTCTTTCATTGTGTTTCTTCTCGTGTTTGTTGAGAACGTTTGTCTTAGACTTACTGTTAAATGAGTTTCGGCATGTTCTGATAAATACTGTTCTCATACAGATGTGCATTATGATGGATGTTAGTTACAAGTCGAATAGAGTTTTAAGATTTTCAAGTACCTAATTATAGTCGCCTTTTCAACATACTAATAAAATAATATCTTAAATAGGTTCTCTTTTGGATACCTCTACTGAACTATTCTTTATTTTTAAATTTTCGGTGTACGTGTATTGAACGATTGACCTTTATTATCTTTATAAATTATGTATAAACTATCTTATTTATTGATTATATTTTGGAGTTCAAATATTGCTTTATTTATGAGGCTAAGTCTTTATTATTATTATTTTATTTTTTTAACAAATATTGAAAATAATGTGACCCTACTGGAATTACCTTACTAATTATAAATTATACATCAACACATTTGTTATTCCATTTGCATACATTTTGGAAATTCTTGTACTATAGTAAAGTACTGAATTTCTATTTTGGTCAATCTGAAACACGTAAAAAGTAAACCTTCAACGAAATACAACCTAACAATTTATTTTTTTTTAATTCTCGTTATCACCCACATTTTGCTTGTATTTTTTTGCCGGTAATTGAACAAAAAGCATGAATGTCACCTTGGATTTAACAATTAGCGGTGTTTTGTTTAAATCCTTTATTTATCCGTCGTGACGTACAATCGATTATCGTGCATTCGTTCCTAATAAACTTTGACAGAAAAAAGCCAATAACTTATCTACCGGACCTACCATAAACAACGTCATGCTGAACGAGTAGACTTATCTCGTCCTAACGAATGGTAATCATAGACAAATGATAATATCGTATTAATTTGACATTGAAATCAAGAATAATTTACCCATCCATTACAACTACGTATTGTCAAGATATTTACTGTATTCTTTCAAGGGTATCGGGTGTCCCGGATACTCGATATCTTTTTTCGTTGACCGGTGTAACGTTGATACGCGCAGAAGCCATATTTATGAACAATATAAAAACCTTTTGGATTTATCGTTCGGTTGTGTTTATTTTTTTTTCACACACGCTCCTTGCCGTTGTGATGTGATTTTCTTAATTGAACCGAAGCGTAAGTTACCATACTTTCGAACTCACGAGATAAACCCTCCACGAAAAAAAATTAATTCGGCTGTCTTAACGTATTCTATTTTTTCACACTTACAGTTTTTAAATGTACATCTCATTGAGATTTCAAATTAATGTTTTAAATGTCCAACCACAATCCTCAACTCAATTTAAACAAAAAGGTATTTTTTTGTTTAAATAATCACATTTTATCGTAAATTTAAGTTAGATATTTTTTCTAATTGAATTTCGTCTTCACCAAATATCTTCATTGCCCCGTGCATGATTTATGTGAACTACTTTAAAACTTAGTTTAATCTCGTAAATGTGATACCGCAGAAGAATCCCAACAGCTGGCTCCGAGCCGTTGAGTTGGTTGTGTGACAGAAGGGAGTGGGAAGGGAAGGAGATCGCTAAGAAAAAATCTGGGAAGATCCTAACTATTCAGATCTGGCTACTAAACATAAATTACGCTATAGTGATTTATTTTTGGGGTATTATGCCGTGTTGCGCTACCTCCTTCTTTAGCCAACGTTTCAGACAGCATTATAGTGTCCATCGTCACATCTGCCCTGATCTGAAACGTTGGCTAAAGAAGAAGGTAGCGCAACACGGCGTAATACCCCAACAATTAATTACTATAATTATTTTGACCGTCAAAATCTCAAATCATAACTGACGCTATTTCAAGCAAAATTTCAATAAAATTTGAATAATCAAGGGCGATACTGAGGAGTGTATTAAACTTGTGTATTTTCTTTCAATGTATCGAAATCCATTACCCCATTGACTACCGTAAAAAATCCAGTTACTGTCAGTTAACGTTACGTACCTGCTTCAACTTTATTATTATTAATAAAAGGTTCTCCCAATAAACGCATAATTTATTCGACCTTATTCCGATCATTGTGTGTTGGAGTTAACGATATCGAATGGGGTTATCGCATTGTTACTGGTGAATTTAGTAACTGTACGCAATACAGCTTACGGGTATGTTATAAAGCCTGTTATAAACTTTTTCAGATTCGGTAATCCACCGAGTGACGGTTCGGTACTTTTCTCGATCGTTCGTGATACTTTCGCGAATAGTTTTTTTTTTACCTTTCGGGTGATACATAAAAGTGAATGAGTTTTATCTTATATACTTTATCTATCACGTAGTATTATGTTTGTGGCATTTAATAGATAAAATAGTAGTTACTACACTCCATTTAGGATCACCCTAGGGCGGTTCAAGTCTTATTGATTTAGACAAATATTTCAAAACCTGTTACATAAATATATTATAAAACGTATCGAATTAGATGCCAAACGTGAAATGAGTTTTAAAGTACATGGAATAAGCCTATTCGTAAATCCAGTCAGAACCAAATGTTATATAATGTAATATAATTTCGTAATTTAAAGGAAAAGAAAATTTCACTCTACAATAATAATAATATTTGGATGATTTGTATAGCGCCGTACAAAATCACCACAAGGGCGCTGTACAAATATATTACATTTCTATAATGATCTATCTTATTACTAACTATAGACTAGTCAAACTATTTACAATTTATGGCTAACAGATTGCATCCAAAACTATAAATACAATGCATTTGATTAACGAACTTGATGCTAGAATGTACTTATATTATTATTTATTTATATTTTCTACAGGCAGATAATATACAGGAACTTATGTAACATATATGTATCTAACTATATTTAAAAAAATACATAAGGAATCCTCCATACAATATGTGTGATGCAAACAATTAACTAGTGGTAAATAACTAAGTTTTCTTTGTAGAGTTGAACTGAAATTGTTTAAACTTCGTAAATTCGTGAGTGCTCTATTTTTTCTTTGATTTTTTCCAATTAAATTCCCCCCTTATGATTAATTAACTTGGTTATTAATTTTTATTCTCGATTTAGATCTACTTTGATTTCAGTTGTCATTCTATATTTTCTGATACATGGAGATCCGTTCCTTAAAATGGCCAACCTAAATCACGTTCAAGCTGTCACGTCATATATTATAGAACGAGAACCTGGGATTGGTGACCATACTTCTTTTGAAAACGCATGTATTAATTTTAATATACTTTATTATTAGACTCAGTATGATAACGAAGGCTTCCCGGTGCACAAAACTTAAACGCGTACGTTGTCTCATTAAATTGTATTTGGGTTCGCAAATTTAAATTTATGGCCTCATCATTTGAATGAAAACTCAAAACAGTGTTTTAATGTTTCCTTTGATATATTTATTAGTTTTTGGAAGGTCTTTAAAACTTTATAGTGATAATTACAACACCCACCAGGTAGAGCCCATTTATTACATGAAAAACCAGTTTTTTTTTTGTTTTGCGCGGGAATCGAACCCGCAACCCCCCAATCAAAGTCAAATTCTTAGATCACTAGGTAAGATACTAAGGCACTTGCAATCTGTAAGCAAAAAATGTTTTTCTTCGTTAATAGTTTATTTATATTGCTTCAATTTCACTTTTCCAAGGGACATTTTTTATTCCCTTGTACAAATGAAGAATTCACCGGGCACTCGAGGAACTTTGAACGGTGTCCAATTTGCATTTAATGCAGCTCGTAGGACAGTTTAAACGGCATGCAGATTGGTTTCAAAGTGTTTTTGCGTGTTCGCTTCAGCATTTTTTAAGATCTGGTCAACACACAGCCGATCGGTCGCAGGAATCCAACCCTCGCCGTCGCTGGTTCGGTCTTCGGACTGCCTCTATCAATAGCTGGTGAGGCGTGGATATCTCAGTAGTTACTGGCATGCTGTATCAAACATTCTTCACCTGAATGCCGACTATGACTAATTTTTTTTTAAATTCTTTGGATTTATGCTTTATATTTATATATGTATGGTAGCAAAAACTTTGGTGGCAGACTCGATATACCAAAACCAGAGTTACAAATTTTTTAAATTGCGAATTTCTACGACCGAGATGACTCTTGATCTTCGAACCAGAAATTCAATGAAAAATTGAAAATCATCGCGTTGACCTGACTCCTGCAATAGTGCGATAACAGCATAATATCTGCGTAGTTGGAATATAATAATTATAAAATTCATGATAGTTAATTCAACGACTGGAATTTTCATGTATTTCTGAAGATTGTCACGTTGAAGGGATTGTAATTTAATGGAACGTTTTTTGTATTCATTTCCGTACCAAAGTATAAATTATAGTCGTTGTTTTGTTAATTGGTTCAGTTCCCGCTGATTATACTAAGTATAAAGTCTGTCCTAAAGATTTTGTTCATGTTTTAAAACATTTAACACAAAACCAAATATAGACTAATTCAACATAATGTTACATAAGTTCCATAAATTTCGTTTCTTGGAACAACTATTGTCCAAGAAGTCTGTACCCCCGCTTCACTTCTATCGGCAACACCGCTCCATTCACGTATAACATACTTGACAAACCCACTGAATTCCTTTGATCATGTGTAGTACCTCTCGTTACATAACCTGAATAGATTGGTCCGTATTTCGGAGTCATTGTATGCACCAGTAATCAACCGCACATGATGCAACACTTCAAACTGGAGCGTCCCGTCATGATTGACTTCCATCGGTGAAGAATTGGAGATATCTGTTGTATGTTCATATTGATTTGCAAGGCATTACCGGCCGTATGACCGTGAGATTTCGTATGTGATTTATACGCTTCGCAGTGATGACGCAGAGATGTAATTGCATCAGCATGACGGTGGAGATTTTCTATGATTTGGAGTCATTTGCTTTCCGCAGTGCTTGCCCGCCGAGCTGAAAGTTTGTGATATCTTGCATAATAGTATCCTAGGCAGCTTCGATTGGTTTTCACGTGGATCGATGCTTATGTTGTGAAAAAGGATTTCCTGAATTTTTAGTAATACCCCTGGTGTTAAATTCTCGCAACAATATATGCATATTGCCATATTTTTTAGATTTTGACTATGATAGAATAGTGACTTAATTCGAGATTTGAATATTGAGGATCCGATGCAAAACACTCTTACGTGATGCATACCTTTTATTAGCTAGCGCGTCTGAGTTTTGATTACGCATATTTTTATTTTTATGAATACGTAATCGACGGGAGTTCGCGATCGATGAGATGATCGAGCGGGAGGGAAGATGCCCGGGGTCGTTGCTCTCGGCGGGTTTGGACCTCTGGATCCTTTTGTTGTCCCTTCAGATCATCGCAGACTCGAGTTTTAACGAACACGAACAATTCAGGGGAAAGTTTGAAACTATCAAAAAGTTTATGAAATAAACATAACAGTCCTCTTCTCATAAAAATCAATTTTAGAGACATATTTCATCTACGATTATAAGGTTTCGAAACTCGGACACGGTAATCAGTTGGTTAAAAAATGAGTAGCTTTATAAGGGAGATAATTCTTGATTTTTATACAGCTATGCTTTTATTGTTTAATTGAACTATGTGTAAATCTAACCACTTTTGTAATCGTTGTTGTACACACGGCATACTGCTGAGCGTTGTTACACTCTTGAAGAAATAGCCGATTTTTTCAAAAAATTTTATCTTTCTTTGGTTTAGCGCTTAACTCTGTAAAATTGTTTCCGGTAAAGTATAAATTGATCGATTTGATGATATACCTTGGCTTGGAAAATCTTACGTTGACTAATTCTTTTACGTATTTAAAATTTTGCACGATTGTTTTACGAAACCATTATTTTATTTAGTTTGCCGTATAAAATTCTGTTTGGCTTGACTCGCAATTGATTCATGAAATCTTCGTTTTCGCTTTTTGCAAATGTTCCAAATCACGTCATGATTTTGACAGTGCAATGCCAAGGATTGAAATAACAGGTGGCGCCGAAACCGGATTTCATCGTCGGTGGTATCTGAAAACTTTACTGTACGAATGATTAATACGATGTAAAGCTCCGTAAAATTTACGTATTAGAGGGACGATAAATAAAAATGTCGTGATTTTTACGTAGGAAGCATTTTAAAAAAGGCGAATTCCGATCCTGAGCATTCGAGCCCGAACGCCAAAATTTATATTGACTATATAAAATTTTATAGGCGTTTGTCTGAAGACGTTATTTGGAATCAACTTGAGATAAATGCGCGTATAAATTATATCGGACTGTGTGTCTGGATTGGCTTCCCAGTAATACGTCCTTAAATTCACTTTTTTTTTGTTCTCGCGGATACCATTATTATTCCGAGCTCGTAGGGCATTCATCAGTTTTACCTCACCTTTTAATTAGTCGGCGATTTTCTTATAACTTTTCAAATAATTGTAATTATAATGATGCCTCCGAAGGATAGAACAGCTATAATACGATAAAAAATTACATACGTTAACGAGAGAATAAAATATGCCATTTTAAGTATGGACAGTTGCATTGTGATGTTTATATTCGGGGAGCTTAAAGATCGAGAAATCATTTCAAAATGCCTAATTTACTTTTGAACAATCAATCACATATTGTATTACATATTTTAGTCAGCCTTCAACATCTCTACATAATTTTCCGATAAAATTTAAATCAGACTCTCTTTTACAGACAACTTTGCAGAATTCTGAAAGTTTCCCACTAAGTGGCTCCCCGCGGGTGAATAATTGCACTGTAACGAGGAAAAGCAGAAAACAGCATCGGTTTATTCCGTGGAAGGTTTATTCTCTGTTGCGGCTAACATTAGACATAGCCAATGAACAAGTGGCTCGCATAACCAACGTAATGTGCCCTCTAAAAAGATGGCATACTTTTTTACCGGGGAAATAAATAGCATTCATTTATTGTCGGCTGTTTTCAGCCTTGAATTTTATGTCAATGATTCTTGGAATAAAGTACTGTTCCCATTCTCACTACCTACTCTGACGATTACCACAATTTCCACTTGTTGTCTCCATTTTTTTAAACATCTTATTATTTCATCATTGCTGACGACCGTTATCATGAAATCTTCGAAATTATCTGTGATGTGCACCGAGATGGTCAGCTGTATTTTATGGCGATGCCAACTCTTTTATAGTTCCAGTAGAAAAACTGTTGATTTATCCATCGCTTATTGGCTTCAAAGCACTAATTAAACTCCGTCTGCATTATTTTCTATTCATCGCCACAAATCTTCAACTGAATTAAAAACTCCCAGGAATGCCAAGAGAAGTACAGATCGACTCCCTATCAACTATCCACTAGCCACCGGAGCTTATTTGTGATCACGTACGAATTATAATTTATAATGACCAACGACATTGTTCTTTGTCGAGCATCTGTCTCGCTGCTGATCGCACTGAATCAATGTGTGTAACTAAACCAACTAAAGGATTATTTCCAATTAAAGTATTTGTCTGGCTTTGTCTTATACGACTGTCCCAACAATAGTCAACATAAATCAAGATCCAATTTAATCTGCCAGGGGGCAAATCTCTAAGTTGCGTTTTTTTCACTTTATAATTCGACAAACAAACAAATCATCTTTTATTTCTGCAAATCGCACTTACTAAGCATAACCATATGTGCAGATTATGCTATCATATCTTTTACAATGTCATTTCAGATTTAATAAATTTATCAAGGGAATGAGCTTTTTTGCGGCGTGGGTGGAAAAATCTCAATATTGTTATTTGATAATCGCGTTATAAAACTGTTTTCATGTGTTGCTTGGCAGAATCTGCGAGATTTAGTATTTGAGCATTATTTTACCGCTTACCTCGAGTCATGTGGATTCTGAATGTGGGTGGAAGTTGTTATTGGGCTAGTATTTCGGCTAAGTGTACATTTATTACTGTCTCTTATCTAAAAGTGCTCTCTTGAAATTTATCAAATTTCGTTTACTGTTTTCAAAACGAGCTATTTTATTATTTGGTTAAATGACACGTGAAATTTATTACTTCTCGGTGTTGTTTTATTTGTTGATCTTGATAAACAATTTCATGAATCGTATACGCCATAAATTACTCCGTATATAAACTTCACACCGGTGTTCTGTCCAGTTTGGTTCTTTTAAGCCCTGGGCATAAAACTGCCCCTCCTGTTTTTTCAAGTGTAATTTGATTTAGAGTTTTATTAACGACATTTTTAATTGCTTTTAATGAATCGTCGGGTTTCATCGAACACAACATTTTTTCTGTCCATTACGCTTTCCATGTTTTCTGGCGTCACTAATGAATCCTAAACATTAGCAGTCTCGTGAAATAGGACTATTTAAGCATACCATGTTTTTACTTACAACTTAACGCGTTTTTGTCATAATAGCGAGGAAGCACACAGTTCCACATTGGAATTTTGATACTAGACTTGATACACACCAGTGAAATACGAAATTGGCAAAGGAAAGACGAAAGTAGACTTCAGCACCTTTATTGGCTGATATAAGCCAATTGAAAAAGATAAATAAATGTTATCTGAAACCGTTTTGACGCATATTGCGTACGTTAGAACACAAAAACCAAGAATCAAAATCCAAAAACCCTAAATTATATTTCTAAAATTTCTCTATTAATTTTTTTGGCAGTATAAAGGTTACATTCAAATTGTTAAAAGCTAAGGCAGAGATTCTGAATTCGATTCCCAGTTGATCTTTTTATTTTCTTTGTATTGTTCTGTTTCATGTTTCGTTTAGATTTGCTAGTATTATCTTCTTCTCCAATTATATAGTTGTTAAAATCGTTTATAAAAATGCACGAATATCAACTTTAAAAAAAAACTAGTCTATTACCAACATAAATGGCTGACTTTCTTTGAAACAACATTTTGCGGAGTATTTTGAAAGCAACCATATATAATATGATAGTTAAGTATTCTCTAGTAAATTAGTTATCAGTGTAATCTGAAACAGTAAAAGACAAGCGAATAGCCGCTCCGTTTAAGCCGATCAGAAGAATTAGCATATTATTATGAATACTGTGATTACTGGCGGTAGCGAGCGGCCACCTCTCGCCTTCATACTTTACTTTCTGCCGTAGAAAGTCAGTTAATTACAATCATTGTTATAAATGCGGGCATTACAGCCTTGATAGTTATCGCGAAGAAACAACGGAATCCATCGGCGGCTCTTAGACATAACAGTGGATATGGGTGGTGATTCCTGTATGCGTATAACTCACTCAACACTTGTTGCTTTATTCTGAGCAAATTTGTAGATACACTGGTTCACTTCGCACTTGAAGTGAAATGACACTAAACTGCGCTATATAAATGCCATGTTATTATTATTCATGCGGGAAATGCTTCACGGGAAACGGTTAGCGTTAAAAAATTATTTTAAAAAGTGAATGTAATATTTCGAAATTTGGAGTAGACACGTAATATTTCAGGCTCGCAATATCATCGACTAAAATGACAAACTTAAATAAATATGTATATAATTTACATATCAAATTGACTGTAAGTCTCTTCTCATAAGTTTAAATCGTTGGGGGCTTTCACTCATCCAAAACCGTCAGTTCTCTTTAGGTTTTCAAAGCGGGTCGCCATTCGATGATATTGAAATTCTAGTCATCCGGCAGTCGTGCTACATCAAAACCTCCTAGATCACAAGGCCGGGACACTGAATCAAATCAGCCCCCTAACTTGTATAGAAAACTCCAAAAAAAAATTTTTTTATTAATTTTTTAAATTAACTAAAACATTTAAAAATGTTTTAATAAATAAATAAGTTTTAATTTAAGAATAAAAAAATTTAAACGAATATTTATATACAAGTTAGCAGGCTGCTTTGAATGAGTGTCCCGGCCTTGTGATCTAGGAGGTTTTGGCTACATACCTACAAAATAATATGTTTATATTCTTATAAGTAGGTAATAGTGCATTTTTATTCCCGAGATGCAAATATTATGTTATACCTACATATCTTTTCCATATTATACATTGTATCCGCAAACTAGTGATGCCAGCGGGGAACTGGTGAATCTGCATCACATTAGGAGTCGATTTTGAGGTTTAACTTTTTTGATTTGAACTTTCGCTTTTCAGGAAATTGTTTGTTAAGGTGGAATTTTTTAAATATCAAATATGAAGAAATCGGTCGCTACGGGGTTACCATCAGCTGTTAATTGTCTTTTAAAATGCGTTGAAACGTAGATTCGGCTCCAAAAGTTTGTTTTAAGGTGAAGCTAATGCCAAATCACTATTTTGATTAATCTTTATAACGAATTGGTGTACATTATGAATACCAAAAAATATGTTTTAGATAAATTGAAGGTTTTCCTATCGCTTCGCTTGATTAGAATACATATAAAAAAATAAGTTACTCAATAAAATATATAAATGCAAACCACTAAAAAAAATATTTTTTCAATAGAAATGCATGAACGCATAATGAAAATAACTTTAAAAAATACAGGATTATAGCCAAGATTATCTGTGATAGTTTCAATTGATTAAATTTTTTGCTTTCTTATAAAATTATTTACAAAATAAATAAAAAACAGTTTTTTGCTTGAAATCGAACGTTTCTATACTCCGTTTGTCAAGCGATTTTAATGTCTATTACCTACGATATAAGGTATACCAAGAATATACACATTTTTGGCTTGTAGCTTCCTCTTAACCCTTTAATTGCTGGAAATAAAGAAAAAAATGTTAATATGTATATATTGAAATGATAAAAATAATTTATTTTTTGGTTCTCTTTATAATATAGATTCTCCAGTTTCCGCTTGTACCTCAGGTTTCCGGACACCGTATATACATTATTACAGCTAAATTAAAATACATTTAAATTAGTGTCTTAACATACATTTCAAAGGAAACTGCTAGGTTACAATAGAGTGAAATTATAAAAAATGTTAAGATAATACAATGTTATATTTTGGTTTTAAAAACATCTCAGATTAAGGGGGTATTTCACTATGTCGGGCTAAATATCTGACTAGCTATTCGTCGGCTGGCTTTAAAGATCAGAATAACTTCGTTATTCAACGGCGACCGTTTCACCATTGTTTCGAGCTTCCGGATAGATAACACTCGAAATAGTCTGGCAACATCGCAAAATGTTTGTAGTTACTCCATCTACTGCCACGGCTGTCATGCGTCACAGTCCGCACACCGCGAAGTGTGCATTTTTTTGGTTATGTTATGTTGATTATCAGGTCATTTTAGATATATTCGTGTCGAATTAATACATTGTTTCTTATTTTGAACACAATCAAATAATTCAGGATGGATCATACAAGCATTCAAATTCATTCAACAAAATTCGACTCACTTCTCAGCTGTCAAACTCGGAATGTTTTGACGCCATCTTTGATTCGAGGAATAGCGCCTAACGTGAGGTTCGACCACTGATTAGTCAAATCGAACTTTAACCCGAGCGTTAGCGTTATTCAGATATAGTGAAAACGAAAAAATGACTAATCCGCGGAGTAGTGCTTAGTCAGAACATAATCAGAGATAGTGAAATACCCCCTAAACGTACAAACAATCTGGTTATTTCTGCTTTGAATGTATGTCCGAAGAAAAAAAATCACTTCTCTTCTTCACATCTTTCGTTTGGATAATAAATTCGTAAAACATCTGCATACGTACATACTTGTATACTCCAATTTCCCGTACGAACTAAGAATTAGATAGCTGCTCTCCATACTCTAATAAACTGGAGAATAATGTTTAATTAGAATATTACCTTAACATGATGTGCATACATTGTATGAAGTAGAACGTTATCTTTTACTCTGCGTGATTTCGATCACACGCGTATTATTTATGTCTCTAAAAAATTTAATATAATATTGTTTAAAAAGCTAGTATTTCTAGGGTTATTTTATGTCGTTCAAAGGACGTAAACGCTTTTTATTAATAATTTTGTCAGTGAGGTTGTGGAGTAAATACGAAAGAAAATCACTTCAATTTTGTGTGAGTTTTGCACATAGAAATGTATGCAAATAGTTTTAACTGTGTTTAGTGACTAGTTCTAGATAGCCAGGTACTACCCAATTCGCTTTCTTTCTCTCTCCTACAACCTGCGAACTTATAACTTACACGAAGAAAACTTACTGAAACTGGTCAAATTATTAATTTTCCTGTTAAAAACGGGACTGGAGGCCTATAATGAATGATTGATGACAAATTTCTTAACAAACTATTAGTAAAGTACGAATATGTTACGAGGTAGTCGGAACACGTGTTCTTACAAAATATAATATTTTCGCATCTCGCCACTATATTTATTCGGACAAGGTTACCCGCGTGAACAAGTGTTCAGATTTATTCTGAATTACTAATATTTTACTAGGAAATAGTCATGCGGTCATATTTGTAATAGTATCTTAATAAAAAAGCCGTACTTCATTTTTACTCCGTATACCCCGCAATGCTTTACTATTAGTAATGTCTTAGTCGGGCATCTCCGACTTTTCTACTATTCACTACTGTATACCACAATGTTGCTGTTAAAATACTACATTACAGCGACTTTAACTCGACTCATTCTCGTTACGTATATCATTCCGGTGCAGAGATATTGCGTTAAGTATTCCTCGGGAGTCCCCGACTTCTTCTACTATTTTAACCACTCTATTAGCCCTCCTGGCACTAATAAAAACAAACGTTGAAATTTTCAGCGACATCGGATTACTTTTTCGACTACTTATCGAGTTTTGCGAGCACAAACATAGACAGGCTGAATTTTCATACAGTGTGTCCGGGGGTAAAGTGCACTGACTTCGGGAGGTGATTCTACATGATGATAGGAGTAAAAAAGATTTTAAAAATTCCGAAATATTAACTTTTAGGGGTACTTTTCAGATAAAAACGTAAAATTGTTACTTGAAAAATACCCCTAAAAGTTGGAATTTCTAAAGAAATCATTTATGTTTTTTAATTTGTACTATCACGTAGAATCACTTCACGAAGTAAGTGCGCTTTACTCCCGGACACCATGTATATTAAGAAGAAGATAATCTTCTTCAATGATTAATTATTTTTGTTTTCATAAAATGATCATTGCTCTACCGAGCTATAAATTTTCATCTGTGTACCATTGTTTGTATTCCTTTACGAACGCCGAAGATATGCAGGTACTGAGTGAGTACTAAGTACGGTATGGAGATAAGGTAAGGTAGTTGGGTGAATCTTCCGCGGAAAGTGAAAGCCTCCCGCGAAATGTGCCCGCTCTCTCACGGCCGGCGGTTGCAGCCGGCGGCAGGCAGCGGAGTATAATAATTAGTGACCGAGGTGTAGGCGCTTTGAACCGCCTAGGGTCACCCGGCGATATGATAAAGCGAAACGAAATGAAAAGGTCAAACAAGATTATTATTATCTGAACTGTGAAGCTGATAGTTTGTGCCTCGCTGAAAATTTACGAACGGTGAGCTTTGGCGTCATAAAATTTGTCATTTGACTATTTTTAGCTTTCATTGTTATTTCACTGATTCATTCCCACTATGGATCTTTTACCCATTCCCATTTTATCATTCCCGCTATGGATCTTTTAACCATTCCCATTTTATCATTCCCTTTATGGATCTTTTAACCATTCCCATTATATTATTCCAATTATGGATCTTTTAACCATTCCCATTATGGATCTTTTAAACTTACTCATTTTATATTTTCCCACTGTGGATCTTTTAACCATTCACATTTTTTAATTCCCATTATGGATCTTTTAACCATTTCCATTATGGATGTTTTAACCATTCCCATTATGGATCTTTTAAACCCTCTGACTTATTTGTTCGCTTTTGGGAACAGCTCATGTAGGTATCGTAGAAATCGTTGTCACCTTTACTATCATGGTGAGAAAAGTGATCTAAACCGGTTGACCGGTCGGTGGCTGAGTTGACATCGTGTTTGGGTCCCACCCAGGCGTAGCGTGTTCAATTTCTCGGCTGGCTAAGTCGTCCATCACAACACAAGCAACATTTTCGGAAACGGTAGTTTAAGGAGATTTTCAAATATTGTCTGGTTATTCGTAAACCGGAAATGTTTGTCTTTCTTTAAAAAAAATAATTAAAATTAAAAATCAAATGGTGTCAGAAAGAAAAAAATACCGCGACTTATATTCAAATTTAAAAGTTAACCATTAAAACAAAGATTCCGAACGTAATTCAAAAAATAAAAATTAATAAACTTTTTTTTACATGATACCACAAAACAGTGAGGTGATCATAACGTTTATAATACATTTGTCTAATTAAATATGTGTGTGTTTTATTTTTTTTTGTTAGCTATTTTAGTTGAAAATAAACGTAAGGTGAACCACTTTTAAAACATTATTTATTTAAATACATACGGCACTACATAAATATAAAGTTAAAGCATAAATAAAAGTATTAGGTATAAAGTATACAATATAAAGTTTAAAGTATAATATACGATATAAAGTGTAAAGCTTAAATATAAAGTTAAGTATAATGTGTAAATTATAATATACGGTACAAAGTGTAAGGTTAAAAATAATGTTTAGTTAAGTATAAATAATAAATTATAAAAAACAAGTACAAAATGTAAGAAAAAAAAATTGTTAATAATGACTTAAAAATTATTTGCTAAATATGCCAAACATAAATGATTCTCAATTATCAAGGTAACGATAATGTAAAAAATAAATTAAGCTTCTTTATATGATAACAGACTTTCGTTGTCAATTTCAGAGTATTTATTACCTAATATATGCAAGCGATATATTATTGAGTTTTGTTCGGCATTAGTGGCAGGATTATTGCAATAATAAGGTGAAATGAGTCGAGTTGATCTACTAGGTACATTGTAATTTATGAAATATAATTATTAAATAATAATAATGCATCTATGTGATGCCTTCGTACAATCAATGAATCAATTTTAAAGTACGAAGCTGCCTCTGCACATTTATTAAATTTTACAAATGTTCTGTAACAAAGGTATTTTAAGAATTTGTTTTGAGAGAAGTATTTCGATATTTTCCAACTATTATATACTGAGACGACCTGCACAGCGTAGTTGTTTAAGATTTTGATTTTGAATGGGGTTTCCCCCCTAGAATTTTGATTTTGTTGCCTTCAGATATATCTTAGGTAGGTACACCATAATCACTAAAATGTTACAAAACCGTTCCGCATCTATGAATGCTAAATAATAATTAATGTACACCCGAGAAGAATTAAATCGATGGTCACCCCAAATGGTGGAAATATTGTTCGTGATTTCGCGATGAGGAGCATCTTCCTCGGCGGTGCCCCTTACATAATCCTCGTGTAACCACTCCGCAATCACGTTTGGGCGGGACTGCGAATGACTGATGATGATGCGATCGCCTTACTCGGCAATAGTCCGCGGAATCCTACAACCGAGCCTTATACATATTTATAATGTCAATTTCAAATTAGAAAGTGATGAAAATTTCACATATTTCATACTGATACACGGTTGGAGATGATATTAACATTAAAAATTAACACTTGCATCTTTATTTTTATGCAATAACTTCAAGAAGTCAAATAAACATTTTATGTTAATTTATAAAAAAAAATGTTGAACAGTCATATGCTAATTAGGATTTTGCGTGTCTTTGACAATAAAATGTATTAATATATTTTTTTTATTAATTCATATATTGTTCATTGTACCAACATTTTGAAACAATGATTATCCTTACATCTAAGTTGTTGATTGCTGCAATTACTTATTTTTTCCATGTAATAATTCATGCTATGATACCTTCATCATAATAATTTCGTTGTGTAATTTAACAAATTACGCTGGTGTATGTCTGCATATCATTATTTCGGTTAAGTATCACTTTCTCTTTCAATTATTATCTTCGCGATCGTTGACTGGGGATAATTGATCCCTCGACCTCGTGCTTTAAATAATGTATGTGAGATTGTGAGCTATGTGAACACAACTTGAACTACATAATATATTATAGAACAATGCAGGCTTTTTTACAACAGAAGTCTTTTAGTTAATGGGATCTGATGTGAGTCATACCTTCTTGAACTGTTACATAGTTGACTTTTTGTTAAGGAAACTTCAATGTCTTCTATTACGTGTGCTGTATGAATAATGTGAAACGTGTGCGTGTGAAATCATTACGATTAAAAGTTGCGGGTTTTAATTTTGAATATCCGTGCGTTGATGTTTCTTGTATGTAAACTTAAACGAACTTGGAATTTATTCAAACTTTTTAAGAATGTTGACCACAAAGAAAACTTCTCATGAATTTTACATGGCTTCTTTACTGTGACCTTGGTCCATTGTTATCTATATACTTATATTTGGTCAATTAATTATGCCCGTGTGTAGTGATAAATTTAACCTCACGGGCGGTTTACATACACTAGTCGTTAAACACGGTGTTTCAGTAGTTTAAATTATTTTGACAATTGACAGCAACATTTCAAGGACATCGAATGCCGTCGACAGTTGACACACTTGCTTGGTAATAAAAATGCGTAGGCTTGATGTATTTATTCATCAAAATGCGTTTTTCAATCATTTTAACAATGTGTTGAACATCACTTTAAACTGAATCGTTAAATTTAAAGAAATCAGAAAAGTGTGTAATAAATTCAAAGTGTCATACTAGTTTCCTGTCATTTTTATTTCTTTAATGCCTTTGCTCGTATAATATAATGATTTGTCTGTTGTTATCACAACAAAGGGTTTTTATTTATTTGTTTTGTTGTTATTTGCGTCTCCATTATGTCGTCCATTGATTATGTTTTATTTTCACGAAGAAAGTCCAAGCCTCTGTTCAAATCGTTCTTGCCGATCTTATGAATAAAATACCCGCAGCGTTATTCGTACCGAGTCCCGGCGGTTGCGAATGAATTGAAACAAACAAAAAATGGTATAAACAATAATAATTGCTGTCAATCCAAAAGAACATTCTAAACATTTCTTTTGTTCGAACTGTGTGCGTTTGTCGATTGCCATTTTTCAGAGTTTCCCAAAACAACATTGCAGACAATTTATTTTAGCCTGAAATTAGTTTAAGCGTCACAAAATATTTGCACAGCTTTTTTTAAAATTTCTTTGGTCAATGCGCTTATTTTCAGCTGTCGTTACCATCAAAAGTATATAGCTACAATATATAATTATTTGTTATTTTCTTTACAAATCTCAGGCGAAACCATGTAGTAAAACTAATAGTTATTGAGAATATGATTTAAAAAATTGCGTAATTAATCAAAATGTTTTTGCTTACTCGTAGTTATTTTGATGCGTATTATGATTATTTTTTGTGAAATGAATTGCGTATCGTGAATCACGCCGTGAGATAAGACACGCGTAAGTGACAAATGACACCCGCAGAGGTCGTAGCGGGTCCAAATGATAGAATCCCCGTACCCACGCGAGGGTCCCGACGTAGATAATCAGCAAATCCTGGCGAGATTCGACCTGAGCATCTTCCACGGAACCTGTTTCAGTCACTCCGCCCCTTCCCCCCTCGATTAAAGGTGGTTGTTATCTGAAATGGGCTGACACTGCGGAGACGTTTCAGTTACCGGAGACTGATGTGAAACCGGTTTTTTTTATTTAGTTAATTTTGGAACCGGATCCTTAGAATATGGCCCTTTCTAGAGGGGAGAGGTGGAATAAAAAATTCTGAGAAAAGGAACCGGTTACTATAAAAAAATTGTAATGCTCTTAAAAAATATGAAATATATTTATATTCCCTTTTATAGGAACTGGTTCGTAAAATAATCAGTTCTTTAGTAAAAAACATCGTGACAGTGATAGCAGTCGCCGGGACAGGTATATCGACTATCTCTACTAGGGATGGCTGATATTTGCAATGAGCTGTCATTGCGGTTCCAGTTACCGGAAACTAATGTGAAATCGGTTCTTTATCCAACCGGAACCGTTTCCTCACAATATAGTCCTTTCATAGGGGATAGATGGATTGGTTAATAGATAAACTTTGGGAAGAAGAAGCCGGCATGATAATTTTTTTTTATTTTAAATACATGTATTTGAATTTCACTTTCGTTTTCTTAAATGAATGTATGAATGAAGTATAATCTTAAAAGTGAAAATTAACCCACTTCCCGACATCTGATCGAGCTTAAACTCGGTAGATACTATTTGTCGATGACAATGCATTCTATTAACTCCTGGTGATAATCACGCATACACACGTGGACGCTTTTCTATGAAACTGGATATCATTAAGGCAGTTAATATACGAAATAAATGTCGGTCCTACCCAATTGGTATTTGGCTCAGTTTTAGCGCGGCTGGCTCCAGTCCCTTGGGAGGAAGGTTTAATCCTCAATTAAACCAATATTTCTTATGTTTGAAAAGACATTTTAAAAGCTCACAGTAGTTAAGAGCCAGTCCCTTGCGATGAGGGATTTGGTTTGTCAATCCTCTGACAAACCAACATAACTATGTTTAAATACATCTATTAACAAAAATAAATGTATTTATTGCAGAAAAAAAAACTTTGTTTCATACAGGCTGATTTTATACTCATTGTATTATTTAATTTTTCCTAAAAATTTCAACATCAACCTGTTTCCGTTTATAATAATCGTTTCATTAAAATAATATAATCCTCGGTTCCAGTGATAGCAGTCACCGGGAGAAAGTAACCACGACAGAAATATCGACCATCTCTACCCTCGACTGTATCCCATTTCCTCCCTACTAGGATGAATTGGTGACCTTTTTGGACTTATTGCTCTGTGTTTTTTCTACTATCATTTCTTGCGGGCAAACCAGGGTTTTAAACCACTTCTAAGATAAAAACGAGACACATATTTTATAGGATTCGCTGGTATTTATTTAGTTTTATACGACCGACGAAGGAGTAACCGGTCAACTGGGTATTCACTCGCAGATTTATGTGCGGGACTCTTCGTAAGGATTACTCACAAACTGTCATCTTCGTTTGGTAAAAGTCATTTTTTTGCTATCATTTTGAAAAACTTGACCTACTAAATGAACCTAAAAAATAGTAATAGATTGTTTTGCATCCAAATACCTATTCTTTGAATACGATCAAAAGAAAATTCATCAGTACGATATAATTATGATATTGCTAATGAGCACTGAGGAATTTTGATCCAAATTTGAAAACAGATCAAAGAACTGAATCAATAAACATGCGTTCCATTTCAGTATATTGATCAGCAAAAGTAAGATGTTAACTTCCCTTATAAACTCATTATATGATAATAATTGATGTCTACAATAAGCTTCTAAAATTATTTTTATTAAAAATAATATTTTGAACTATTTTATCTGTCTCTTAAGGATACTTAAAATGCTTCTAATTATTATAAGAAAATTGTATTATATTATTTTTGAGGCTGTATGTATTGAGCTATTTCATCGAGCAATTGCATATATTCTTACATTATTTTTATTGTTCACTTGCAAACGAGGTATTATGAACCTGTATTATAATCATGCCATCTGCAATTTAAAAACTTTTCTGTTTTTTTTCTCTCTTATTTGTATATTATATGCATTTAAATGCAACTTTATATCTTATAAGTTTTATTCGAATTTACAGATAACATCAACAAATATTTATTGTCTCGGTACCACTTTAAAGCCCATCAGGGAGTTTATAGTTAATAATTAATGAAATCAATACATTCATTGATCGCTATGTTTTAAAATATATATTTGCAATGCAGGATAAATGTTTTCAATTATATTGTTTTTCTGGATTACAATATCCTTAAAAATAATAATATTATTTTTTGTATTGACCACAAGGGCGCTTTACATTGCCTATTGTATAAATCAGCCGTTTGTTTTTAATTGGATATAAAATTTTTGAAAGCCAGTTTCTGACCTCAGGCTAAATGGCAGTGGTTCCAAGAATCGTTAACCATCTTCCTGAATCCTTTGTACATAATCTTTCAAGATCCTTTGAAATTGGCGTCGCATCTACTTTTCTTGGGATACTAATTCCATCCTTTTCAATTGCTGTGTTCCCGATCCAAATAATGACAATTGACCTTTTCGTTGCAGCCGGACACGGTGCCACAGGCATGCGTGGACATGACTCTCGTACTGGAGGTGCGCGACGCCGACGAGGTCACGGGCCACCCCTTTAGCCTGGCCGTGACCTCCCCCGACAGGGTGACCTTCGTCAAGGGGGCCTCCCGTGAGGAGGCCCGCTGGTGGAGTGACGTCCTCTCTGTCTACCCGAGGAATAAGGTGAATATTTATTTGCATATTTTTTATCATGATTGATGAGACGATGGTCCCATGTCATTAAATATAGATATAAATGTAATATGTATTTGGCACATGAGGCTTAAAACCTCGTACTAGCGTCATATGTTGCAGAACGGTATGATATTTGTTTCTAGAACCAGTACTTGCAATTTGGAATTCCAACATGTGTTGAATTAACAAATTGAACATACTTATTTTAGCGTTCAGGCGTTCGTCGGTACGTGTATTGAAATATCTTTAAATTTATTTATTAAAAAATTAGAATAACCAAGTAATTCCCGACCTCCCTCTTCTCCATCTTCTTCATTTTAACACTTTCCTTAGTCTCACGATATTAACTACCCAGGGGGGACACGCCATATCTTCATTTATATCCTCTTCAGATTGATCGAATTCTCTTAAAAAAATTTTTAAACTGAAATGTTCACTACGTAGTTTTATTATGATCATGAAAAACCGACGTCACTCGAAAGGTTTCCTAAGTATTGTTAGTATTATTATTCCATTATATACAATTATTAAAAAGATCTTATTGTGAATTATAATTGAAACCAAATGCTGCCCTTGACAGTTTCACTTACTTTTTATCTGTTTAATTAACATATTTTTGGAAATACAAGCTTACTTTTAGCTTAGCATAAATTGCGTTAAATAAATCCCTTACCTTTTCTATCCTATCAGATCAAATTAGAAGGGTTTATGTAAAGGTGTAATCCTTTGGGTAACCATTCGAAGAGGATTCAAATCAGATAGCTTTCAGGTTGGAATAATTTCACGAGTGTCACACGAAGATAACATTTAATTAAATTGGGATATGAAGATTATACGTTGTTTAGATGGATCGAGAAAATATTCACGTTATTATATTCGATCATCAATAAATAATATTTTTATTTCATTATTTCAACGTTATTTCAGGCCTTTTAAGTATATCCTATTAGGTGCAGATAAAATATGATACCAGGAAGCAAAATTGTAAAATGCGTAGAAAGTTTATAATTTTTTTTTTAAATAAAAGGCTTAAATTCACTATTTCTATAATATATACAGGGTGTATCGGCAAGTACCCGACAAACTTTAACCAGCTATTCCTCAGCACATTTGGAATAAAAAATGTTATGGGCGCTTTGCTGTCCGGTAACATTTTTTTTCCATTAAAAACAAAAAATAAATAAAAAAAATCCACACTCCGTCACTGTCATTTGCATTGTATCTCGTGTTCATCAGCTGTTATTATCAAGTGTGTCAAAAGTGTGCTCGCTCTACACACTAAATAATAATAGTTAAAAATGAGACGAATGGTGCCGTGCCATTTCGTTGTGATTGTAAAAGCGCGCCAACGTAGGTACGTACGTACATTATTCAACTAAACTCGAACAAAATATTGCCAGATGGGTTTTCAAACTTTGACAAAGGATAAAACATTGGTGACATGTGGTGAAAATATGAATAGTAAATTTTTTATTAAAAAAAATGTTACCGGACAGCAAAGTGCCCATAACATTTTTTACTCCAAATGTGCTAAGGAATAGCTGGTTAAAGTTTGTCGGGTACGTGCCGATACACCCTGTATATATAAATCATAAATTGTATGCGTTCGTTGTATTATTTATCAATTTGAAATTCAATATTGTAACCTTGTACATCTCCTCCGTGGTCGAGGGGTAAGGCTCTCGCCTAGCAAGCCGGAGGTCGTGGGTTCAAATACCGGCGTGCACAAGTAAATGAAAAAAATTCACAAAAAAATGCACTATTGAAATAATGCGCTATTTTTAATTTGCCTGACAACAATAACTTGCAAACGTAAAATCAGCTATTTTAGAAATAAACGTCATTTGAATAATTTCGTAATATCCAAATTTATGCTTTGTACATCATGTGCGAATTGTTGCACGTTTGTCAGCAAAAATATAATAATTTAATTAGCACCCATATATTTTTATTAAAAAAAAATTTGATATAATTTTTTTCCCATCATTCTCATTACCCGTGTATTAATATCACGAATTCGAAAAATAGCATTCCATTACCCGGCGCGAAAAAAAATCTGCCAATAAATAATTTATTGTTCTGAGAAATGTAATTGGCTTTGGAGATACACTGGAATGAATGCGGTACCGCTTTTAATGATAATAGTAATTATTATCTGTCAAGACCGAGTTCCTAAAGCTTACTCAATATTACGCTGCGTATACACACGCGGGCCGAACTGCCGAGCTGAACCACGACTTGGGAAAGTAACTAGGCAACTGCAAATGGTGCAAAACGCCGCTTGCGGTTGCTTCGTTCCTTTCCCGTAATTCGTGGCTCGGCTCACGTTTCGGTTCGCAAATGTATACGCAGCATTATATTCGTTATTTTGTCTCTCGAGCGTGCTCAGATATATTCACCTCTCGCTTATTTACAAAATTTCAAAATACTTTTTGTAATTTATTTGTCGTGCATATTTTGGAATAGTGCATCTGACCGATATCTAGTAATGAGTATGAGTAAATATCAACACTATTTTATTGTTTTGTTTTCTTATTGTGTAAATGAATGCCTAAAATCCGAGGTGTTCTTGTCTGGCAGTCAGACGGATCGAGTTCGACACTTACAGCGCCTAACGACTTACTGCTACTCCATTTTCAACACGAGCTACGCTTAGTGTAAAGTTCTGTGCTATAAATCTTTCGGTACGCAGTTTATTTTTTAAAGAAAATTTTATTAAATTATTTATGTTAAAATTGTATTACCTGTAAGTAATAGTTTTCAACACACGCATTAGTGAAAGGTGGTTATAAATTTTCATGGCTTAATAAATAATTCATTGATATTATTTTGCCGTAAATTGTCTATTTTATTGCAAACCGCTCGTATTCCGATGCATGGTAGCCCTCCTAGACTTCATTAGCTTCTCGGCGAAGCTTTAGAGTGGGCAAGAAAGCCTAACCGACGATATAATTGCACTAAATAGTTGAATATCCCATAATTAGAGCGCTATCGAATAACAATGAGCGCTGCAATTAGTAGCGCTGCAGCTGTTAGCGTTACTTTAAATAAAGCCATCACAGGTTTTATTGGCGGAGCGCCGTATTTCGCAGAATAACCATCATAAATACTTCGCCTACCGCATTTCTTGATGGTGTCTATTGCGGGAGTATCTGCGATTGATTCAAGACCTTGTTCAGACGAGACGGTTTTAGTAGCGCGATTCAGATGCGCGCTATTTTTAAGTACATTTTTGGAAATCGTCGTCTTCGTGGATTGCATCAACTCAATTCATAAAAATCTTTCTAATACGAAATAAATTAATGAAAATATATATTGCACAAAGGGTTTAGCTTACAGGCGTATCTTATCTCTTACAGATAACCTAAGTAAACAAATACATTTAAGTAATTATATTAAAATTATCTTTATAAATTGTAAACATTGCGAACAAACAGACAAAAGTTCAAATAAAGAAGAAGGAATGAAAACAAGACAAGATTCAGAAGGTTTAGTCTGTTAGGGTTAAGATCAAATATTTTGTTTTCGAGGATTGTTTTTAGTGATGCTTGTATTTGTATTGGATCTTGTATTTTATGTTATGTGAAAGATTGTATCCTATATATTTTACTAGCTGTATCCCGCCACGCGTTGCTGGGGCTCAATCTGTATATTCAAATAGAGAAACAATAGCGCGTGTTGCTTTTACGTCCAACAGATGTCGCAGTTTAAAAAAAACATTTTTTACAACAGATGGCGCTGTTTTTACCTGTCACATATGACATCTATATAATATGAGTACATAAAAACACACATGTATTCGAATGCAACGTTGTGTCAAAATTTCAAAGGAATCGGAGAAGAACTTTTGGAGATTTAAGATTTTGAAGAAACGAACATTAAGGCGAAGCTTAATGCTAAATCACTATTTTGATTAATCTTTATAACGAATAGGTGTATATTATGAATACCAAAAAATATGCTTTAGATAAATTGAAGGTTTTCCTATCGTTTCGCTTGAGTAGAATACAAATAAAAAAATAAATTACTCAATAAAAAATATAAATGTAACCTACTAAAAAAATATTTTTGTTCAATAAAAATGTATGAACGCGTAAAGGAAACAACTTTTGAAAAATACAGTATAATAGCTAAGATTATCTGTGACTTGCTTTCTTATAAAATTATTTACAAAATAAATAAAAACCAGTTTTGTGTTTGAAATCGAGCGTTTCTAGACTCCGTTTGTCAAGCGATTTTAATGCCTATTACCTACGATATAAGGTTTTTTTTTTTTTTTTTTTTTTTTTTTTTTTTTTTTTTTTTTCTTTATTCATGAAATATTAATGTGTACAGTTTTTACATGCTTTTCGACTACCACACTAGACACATGCCCGTATTATGGTAGTCGAAATTTATATACATAGGTTTATATAATTATATAAATGTAATATTTGATAACTTGATAATCTAAGTATTTTTTTTTCATACATGCAATGTATGTGTATAATAGGTAACACTTTTACTGGTTCCCAGTTCAGTAGATTGCTCAAGTGTACATCAACCGTATTTTAAACTGTTGATATTAATGAGATAAAATGAACACAATCAGCAAATAAATAGGTTACTTTACTTGTTAAAATAATGAAAATAAAGTAGAAATTATGAAAATGAACTTGTTGAAATATTGAAAATAAAGATTAATTAATTAATTATTAAACTTTTTTCTTTACAGAATTGAATGAAAAACAAAAATGACTAATAAAGAAAATGAGCTTAATTTAATGATGGCAGGCATTCCTTGAAAAAGTTCCTTCCCTTTATAAATAACCAATTTTGAACACTTATGACATACAAATTGTGAGTTTTTGATTTTCTGATATCAATACTCAGCGAGTTGAATATTTTGGGAGCAATATAAGAAAACTGCCGCTGGGCGAAAGCTGTTTTCGTTTGGGGAATTTTACATTTTAGGTGTGACGAGTAACGGGTGTTAATTTTTTGTTGTGTTTTATTCACCAAGTCATTTTTCCGTATGTATATGAGAATGGTCTTAACATATAATTGTCGAATATCTAATATTCTGAGTTTTCTAAAAAGTGGTTCTGATGGGTTTGTTGGCTTACATTTGAATATTATCCTTAGTAACAGTTTTTGAATTAAAACCATGGGATGAAGAATCGTTTTTGCACAACCTCCCCATCCTACTATACCATATGTAGTAATTGATTGAAAAAGTGCAAAGTATACACATCTTAGTGTTTGTAGGTTAAGGATAGATCTGAGAGAGTAGAAAATGTAGCATAATTTGCGAAGCCTTTTTGTTGTAGAATTTATATGGGCCTCCCATCGCAGTTGATTGTCTATAATGACCCCCAAGTACTTAATTTCGTTTGATATTATAAGGTTATCGCATGAACAATTTTTGTGAGGTGATGTAGCCATGTTGAAGTTCTGTGAACATGAATGTATGGTAAGTTTATGATAGTTTTGAGGGAGATTATGTTTGCGTATGGAAAAAAGTAAGTATTTAGTTTTCTCAATATTTAGAGTGAGGAGGTTGGAATCTAACCAGTGTTTTATTTCATTTATACCATGATTTGCTTTTTCAAATGCTGAATTCAAATTTTCATCTGCAAATATGATAACCGTATCATCGGCAAAAGATATTATAGTACCACCAGTATCCAAATTGCATAACGAGTTAATGTATATTAGAAACAGAAGTGGGCCCAACACACTGCCTTGGGGCACGCCATATGTGATTGGCAAACTTGTACTTCTATACTCTTTAGCGGAGTTAATAATAGTTGACTGGGACCTATTTGTTAGATAGCTCTCAAACCATTTAAGAGGAACACCTTTTATTCCTATCTGTGAGAGTTTTTTCAAAAGTATGCGGTGAGATACAGTGTCAAAGGCTTTAGCCAGATCCAAGAATACAGCGAGGGGCTTGCGACTTTTATCGAGGTTATCAGAAATTAATTTAGTAAAAGCTGCAATTGCATCTGATGCACTAAGATCTTTGCGGAAGCCGTATTGGTTTTTTGACAGGATTTTATTTTCTTCGAGAAACTTGTAGAGCCTTTGTTTTACTGTTTTTTCGATTATTTTAGAGATTGGACTCAGTAGAGATATTGGTCTATAGTTATTGACGATTGATCTGTCCCCTGATTTAAAGATAGGAATAATTGTTGAATGTTTTAGAGTGTTTGGGAAAAGGCCAGTTCGAAAACTTAGATTTGTGATGTATACAAGGGGCTTAGCAATGATTGGTTTAAGGTGTTTAATTAGTTTAGTGGATATATTGTCAACTCCCGTGGAGTGTGTATTTTTGAGTGAATTGATGATTTCAGTGATTTCTTGTTCTGTTGTTAGTGTGAGATTGAAAGGGTCATAACTCAGATTATCGAGAAAGATAGTATTTGCAAGATTATTTTCAGACTTGCTATTTCTTTTTAAAATATTATTTGCTAGATCCGATCCGATTGTAGAGAAGAATTGGTTGAAGTGATTTGCGATTGTTTCTGAATTTTCAGTTGCATTTAGTGTTTTATTTGTGATGGTTATTTTATTTATGGGTGTGGTAATTTTGTCGGTGTAGCATATTTCTTTGACAATGTTCCAGATTTTTTTATTATCATTCGCAGCTTCCTCTATCTGTTTCCTATAATAATCTTCTCTGGCCGTACAGGTTATTTTTTTACAGGCATTTCTGTATCTTTTATAGAATAAGAGAGATTCGTAATCAGTGGGGTTATTTTTACAATATTTATGAAGTTTATCACGTTTGCGGATACAGTGTAAAATACCAGTAGTTATCCAAGGTTTTAGTTTAATTGTACGACTACTTTGATTGTTGTGTGTGTGGGATGTGGCATTTTTCAGATGCTTATGTAGGATGTTGATGAGAGATTCACACGCTAAGTTTGGATCGCTAATTTTGTAGAAATTTGACCAGTTTTCATTGGAAACCAGTTTGAAGAGAGTGTCATAAGAAATTTTCTTTAGTTGTATAGTGGATGCTGGTAATTTTTGAATTTTATGAGAAATGGAGGTGATAGTAGCGTAGTGATCTGTCACAGTGCACTGATATATGAGAGATTTGATATTTAGCTTACATTTGACAAAGACGTGGTCTATGCAACTGGCGGATAACTCTGAGACACGAGTAGGGGCTGTAATAGCTGGGATAAATCCTTGAAGAGTTAATAAATTTATGTAGTCGTTTGCTTGGGGATGCATTGTATTTATAATATTAATATTTAGGTCACCAATAATTAGAACATTTTCATGATTTCTAATACATGCCAGAAACTGATTAAGCGAGTTTAAAAATGGTGTTATATTGGAAGTGCTCGGTGATCGGTATATAGTTAGAACAGTAACGCTATTTTCTATTTCAAGTTTAAGACAATTTGAGTGAGTTATTGTGATTTCCTTTATAGAGTATTGTATATGATTTTTTATGTATATAATAACGCCATCATTTTGTAATTGGTTATTCTGAGTACTGTATTGATTATAGTTTTTTATGTTTTTAGGAATATAGTTATCTCTGATCCAGCATTCGCTCAGAATAATCAAGTCAAAGTCTGAGTCAAGTTCTGTAAGTAGTATCATTAGTTCATTGAAATTTTTGTTCATGCTTCTGATATTCATGGAAAATATTTTTAGGTTGGATTTATTTAGGGTTTTTTGAACTTCTACAGAACTACTTGTTTCGATACATGGAATCTGCGACAAATTGTCTAAAATATTATTTATATTATCTTCCATTTTTTAAATTGGTGTAGGGTGTAGGTAGCTAAACTTTGGATGAAGACTAGAAGCTGAATAAAACTTGGCGAGCAATTTAGAAAACAAGTTGTATGTAGAGTTTTTACTGTTGGCAATGTTAGAAAATAATGTTGATGTTTCAAAGCAATAGAAATAGGAATAGTATCTTTTACCGGATTCTTGATTCTGACACTAGTACAATATATGTGATACCTCAAAACAAGTACAATAAAAAAATAATAATACGATACAATAAAAGTTTTACACATGATAATTTTAGAACTATAGTTGTGATGAATTTGGTGAGAGTAGTGCCAGTGTCTCCGCATTTGAAACAAGAATTGCAGGTGTTCCGATATCTCTACGTACGTAGATCTGCCCTGATTTGATCCATGAGTACTTAAAAAAATTTTCCTTTGTAGCTTTGCGGGCCAGGTACCACAAGTGGTTAGCACGAAATGTCAGGTGTTCCGCAACGTAGACTGGTGAGCTTGGTCCGGCAATCCCTAAGTTCAGAGTGTTGAGCTTCTCCTCGGGACTGGATGCTTGTTTGTGGAAGGCTTTTATATCCGATAGTAATTGTTCTCGATCGCGATTCGAGGTCAGTTTAAAAACAATAGGTCCATTTTTGTGTTTTTGTGTCCTGTAGGACGCTTCAATGTTTGAAGTATTTACTTTTGATTGAATGGTTTGGCATATATTGTGGAATATATTTTTCAAACTTTCTCCCTTTATTTCGGGTATTCCCCTTACCTCTATATTTTTGGCTCTTGCCGACCTTTCGATATTTTCAAGCTGGCCTTCTAGTAGGTCAATTCGGGATTCTAAAGAGGAATTTTGTTTTGTTAACACCATATTTTTATCTTCTAACTCCCGCACGCGGAGGAGAATATCTTCATACTGCTTGCTCATGAAGGTTATTGTATCCAGTATTTTATTATTTTGTAAGATGATTGCATTTTGACTTTTCAGGATTTCGCTGTTCTCCGATCCAATGGGTTTATCACAACTGATATCGTAAACCGGTGACTGCGCCTGGGAAGAAGAGCCAACCGCTACGGTTGCGCACTTCTTGCATTTAATTTGAGTGCGCCGTTCCATTGTCAGTCGTCGATAAGCGGTTTCTGTGATTCCACCGCAGAGAAGATGGTATGCTCCTTTACATACTAGGCATACAAATGTAGTTCCCGTCGATTCGGGACATGCTAAGCAGTTAGGCATAGTTAGAGGATTTTTAATATTTTTAATTTATTCAATTTTCAATGGATTCTCTGTGCCTTGAACGCGCCCCGCAACTTAACAGTCGTGCGTTAGAGATTAAATAAAATAAAAATAAAATATAAAATTTCTAGTTGGTTTGGTTGGGGCTCGAACGTACGCCGTTGATATAACTATCAGCGTGACCGATTTATCCACTGAACCACTTCCGAGTTATGAGTAGGCGAGATAATAGATCTTCATATATTGTAATTCAGCTTGAGAGATGACAGTGCTGTTTTTGCTAAATCTTTCACTTTCAATATTTGATAGATTTACTTTTATATAAATAGAATTGGATTTAAAACTGGGTGATTTAACACTGTTACACTTAGCAAAAAACAAAATTGAGCACTTTTGATGTAGTTTGAACGTAATCTTGAAAACAATTAATTTTGACAGTTCCGTATTATTTAAATTCGTACACTTTTAGTGGAATGCAATGCAGAATTTAACTTATTAATCACGTAGATTGTGGATTTTTAAAGTCTTTATCGTTTGATCACTTAAATATATAGGTTTGATTACTTTTTACTGCAATTTTTATAAATTTAATAGAGCTCAGCAGTTGTTGACAATAGCGTGCACTTGTTTTGTGTGTACATTGATAGGTACACCAAGAATATACACAATTTAGGCTTGTAGCTTCCTCTTAACTTTTTTCTTATATAGATTGCAAAATGTGTGAAACCCATGCGTTTTTCCCTTCACTTCCTATTTTATGTTGATAGGGATTGGAATCGCATTAAAATATCATTCAAAATGAAGTGCCAATAAATGAGGAAAGCGAATTTTTAGATGGCTTATGCAAATATACTCTTACATGATAATTAAAAAACTTTGGAGCGACAATACACAATACCTACATGTTGTACGATGTTGCGTTTGAATCGTGGCGATTTACGCATCATCTCGACGAGGCTTAAAATGTTTTCTCCTCTCTACCACGCATTGCTTCCAATTATTTCTCTGCTCGGCAATTCTCAATCAGTAATACATTTTTAATAATGCCCTACGTTAGTTCTAGCATGAGCATTTCAATTTAGAATAATAATAATATCCGTCATAACTTAACTGGAAACTAAAACATTATTTATTTTTAAAATCTTGTCAGGCTCCATCAATATACCTCGACATAAAATAATGTCATAAAAACAACAAATGCAATGTGTTTCCTAAAATGCATTCATGGAGTCACGGAGTTAAAGTACCTGAAATACCTTACCTTGTTGTACATTGTACATGCTCCGCAGGGAAAAACACTTTCAACAAATTTGTATAATTATTTAACGCCGGTAATTCCCGAGACAATGCACTCGCGCTAATTCACCATTTACAATCCATTACATTTCCTAGATTTCTGTTCGCGTGATTATTAAAAGAAAAAAAAACACAATGCATCGCTCATTTTTTGCGCCTTCGCACTAACTGATAATCAAAGTTAACACGTTCGATCTAGCTCTGCGCGATATGGAATTGATTTCGCCACAATCGAGACTGGGCAAATGGGCGGGTTTAGTATTATTATTATGTATTATCATTGCTGCATTAGCAAATCCGCGCAACAATGGGTTGGGATTCTCATTCCAATCTAAATCCATCTCTAAGTTGGGGTTTATCATTTGAACGTGTAATTTGCATACGGGTACAGGTACAGGTACGATGTTTCGACCTTCGCGGATCACCTTACCGCCGGTCATGGGTCTCGGTCCGGTATGGAACCGCGACATGTTGTGCCTTTTGTTGCAGCGCTTTGTTTCAGCTTTTTTCGTCACAGGCTCGCGGGTCGCATTGTTGGCAGCGCTAATGCTTCTAAAACTAAGGAATTCTGATTATTTCATGCTTTCCTTTTTTTGATTTTTAAATTTATATCGCAGCTGAAACGTCTGCATTCTAACTTGGTCCTAAAAGACATATTATCTGGTCAGTGGAAGTCGATTGTGTTCAATGAAAGGTCAGGGACAAGATGACCTAAAAACTAAATTCCTATTGGCAGAATAGAATATTAGATTTTTCTTTTTGCATTCAGAAGATCGCAGATTTGCATAACCAAATAAAAGACTTGCCTGTATTTATACGCCTTAAATAATATAATGTATACTTATTAGGCTAATACTGAAAATTCCGAAAGCAAATAAACCCATTAGTAACCCATTCCATTCTTTAATATTCTGTTACTAGCGCAGGACCCGTGAAATCACGGGATAGTCTGAAATCTTGGCAAATCAGTTCCAATCTTGAAAATGTGTTAAAAATATGAAATAGATACTTACTTTATCGCATGTATGAATTCTTCGCACAATCAGTCCAATTATGAAAACTCAAAGTAAATTTGAGTTCAATAAATCTGATTCATGCAGGACTAATGCACAGCACAGCCAACCAAAAGTACCATCGTTGATGATTCCTGCCTCCAAACTTTAATACGTATTATATGAAAGTACACCATACCATACAAACATTAGACGATACAATACCCTAAAATGAAGTCGGAATCTTAACGACGTAAGTGAAGAAGGCGTTTACAAAAATATTCACATAGAACATTGTCTTTCTGCGGGGTTTATTTCATTTAATTCTGATAAACGTTTTACTAAAATCTCTCTAATTGGATCCTTCAGGAAGTTACTAATTCATCGTCTAGAACACAGGTTTTCAAACTTATTACGAACACCGCCCACTTAAAAAAATCTTACCATTACATGGATAAGATAGAGGGTGTGACACATGTCCATATGCGATAGACAATACAATGATAATGAAAATAAAATTACAATCAATGCCTTAATATATAGATAATAATATAGCAATAATATATAGTTTGAAAATGTAAAATGCACCGCCAGGAACAAGATAATCAATTATGCAACCACTTGTTTACCTCCTGTGAATATACGAATTCGTACTGAGCAAGTTATAACAATTAAGATAATCATGTCAATTCATGCATGCTTGTAAAAATCGCGTTGATTAACAAAAACTTGATTGCCACAAACACGGCACGAACTGAAGGTGGATAGTCCTATACAGTTTTCCATACAAATTTTGGGGAACCGATGACTGTGATAGAAAAGATATAAATCCATTATTAGTGTTTTACTTAATTTAAAAACTAACTAACCAAGTGGCAAATATTCAGTTTTGTTTTATATTTTTTACTGTTATAAGGAAGTAAAACAAACTATTATTATTTAATTCAGCTAGATTCCGTCGGATTTTTATAGATAGAATTTGTCTGCCGTCCGCCCTCTAGATTTCCTTAACACCCCCTGATTTTCTTTGAGCCTTCAGCTTCCCCCCTGAAAGCCCCCCAGCCCTCACAAGCGGGCGTTATCGCCCACTTTGAGAAATACTGGTCTAGAATAATAAAATCTGGTGCTTACCGATAATTTTATAACCGAAAATATTTTTATCAATTTTTAAAACTTTATATGTAAAATATTTTAATGGTTAAATACTGTTTTTATTAATCATAAATATAAATAACTTTCATCAGTGGCTATCGTTCTGGAAAACAAAGATATTATAGTTAAGAATTCGTCGGAGTTAATTAAAATGGGCGTCTCGAACAAACCCCCGTGCAAAGTTATTGTGTCGTCTGAAGTGTGTTTTAAGTCATACAACAGTGTCTTCATCAGGGCAAATCAATATTTTTCAGCTGCAACAAGTATTATTGTTAAATACTGTTTTTAAATGTACGTATTTTAGTGTTTTAATTTAGACGAATTAGCATGTAACATTTGACAAGCTATTTGCTAATATTGTTTTCTTGTTCCAGGGCCGTCACAAGCGGAACGCTACCTTCCCCGGAGGACAGGCGGGCAGTCTACTGCAAAACGGTACCACCATCAGAAGTGAGACCCTAATCCTCTGCATTCATATTTTTGTGCTACTGATTTTTATGATAATTTTCTCTAACAGTGTTTTTCTTGAATTTAGAATTGATTTAAGTGCATTTCTATTAATTCCAATATGCGGTTCATATTTTTTATCGAAGATATCTTTTCAATTATTGATATTTTATTTGGTAATAGTTTTAAAAATACCTCAATATTGATCACATACATTTATCGTGGTCTGGATCTATTTCCCTTGTTGGATTAGGTTTGTATTTGTATTTTTGAATTGACAAACTATCACCAATGAGCTAAATGGATAAATCCATATGTTTTCTTGTATTTATAAAAAAAATTAAAATTTATGCTACTTTGTTAAAAATTATCTCGAAAAGATGATATCATTGTTTAATAATGTCTAATCTTCATCACAACACTATATATTTTTAACAATACTATTAAAAAAGCTTATTTATATTTAATTATAGTCGTTTTCAATTTTAGCAGATAATTTACACATCGTTTCTACATTCATAATATCAACTTTTTATGTTTGTTTACCCGTCTACTAAATTATAACTGCTCAAAAATTGGAAATATTTTGGTTTACAGTAAATTGTTATCTAAAGGATCTTTTAATATTGTAGACGGTACCGGCAACCTGTCCCGACCCAGACACAACAGCTGTCACGCGGGGGGTTGGGCCGCACCCCCGCGCCCCCTGCCAGTGGAGCCCGTGGTCCCAGCCCCCGTGCCGCTCGTCACGTTGCCGCCCCCATCGACGCCACCCGTTCCGACACCCGAACCGAAAGGTAACTATTTTTTATGTTATATCTCCGACTACCACTAATTGCTCTTTTCCCATTCGAAGATATTATGTATATGTCACGTAAAAAAATAAGGTTATAAATTTTTACAAAATCGATCTTGAGCAAAAGGCGGGAAATTTGAATGAAGTTTTTGTGGCTCATTATTTTGGAAAAATGTTTGTTTATCGAACGAGTTAACTGCATTCTTATTTTAATCCTTTCAATCTAATACTTCATTCACACTTCATAATCGGCGCGCTGATTACCCGCCGCGGCGGGTAATGTAGTACTGCCGTAGAGCCAGGGGATCTCTTGTGATGTGTCACATAAAAATAATGTTAGACCTGATATCATCTCAATATTTTATATTACACTAGTGGATCCCGCAATGCTTCGCTTTCTCTGGTATCTCAGACTTCTTCCACCATTCACTACTGCATACTAGATGTTACTGTTAAAAAAACTACATTATATTGACTTTAATTTTAATGAAAATAATACCCCACTGCTAAATGTTAGCATAAGGAATACTTCTGTTGGTGGACTAACTGTACCACCCGTACGAACCACAACAGCACAGAATCACTATATATATAAAGGAATAAAATTATTTAACCAATTACCGGCTGATATGCGAACAGAAAAAAAATTCGACAAATATAAAAAAAAAATTAAATCCTATTTTCAAAGTACCACCATATAGTTTAAACTTCCTCTTATGATATATTCTTCACTGTTTTGTTATTGTTAATGTTTTATGTACATCCCATATACATTTCTTGTTTTAATTACGAGTAGGCACCTTTATAATCATTGAAGACAATATTAGCGATTTCTAAACGCAAATCTGAAACAGAAAAATCAGAAAAGGATACGGTCACATCTAGGACAAATTTTCGTGTCCTAGATGTGACCGTATCCTTTTCGGATTTTTCTGTTTCAGATTTTCGTTTAGAAATCGCTAATATTGTCTTCAATAATTAAATATTACAATTTGAGGTTTTACTCAATAAAGTTATTCCGAAAAATAAATAAACCTTTATAATCATAAAAAATATTATGTCTAAATCTCTAATTGTGTTAAATTCTTAAGTTTTTAAAAAAGTTATTAATAAATCGTCCTCTCCTAACCACAAGCGTCAGCTTTTGTAGGAGAGTGTATAAAATATGCTTTAATAAGTTATATTTTGTAAAAAAAAAGATAAATATAATAATAATTATACTCTGGATCTCATTCTAGTGCAGAGATATTGCGTTATGTTTTCCTCAGACATTTCCGACTTTTTCTACCATCGAAACCACTTTCTAAACACTCCTGACACTAATAAGAACATAAGCAGACTGAATTTAGTATAATATTAATATTTATCTATTTTGTTGATTTCCAAACTCCGTTATTAGTCATTTCTCATAATACCTCATTAGCCTTTCTTCACATTTTCATGGGTAGGTTTTAGTCGATGTAATTAATTTAGCTTTGCTGATAAATTATAATAATCACAACATATTGCATTTTCGTTGGCTTGCATTAATATGTGTCACAGTACAATAGAAACATTTAACGTACACCTGTTTCTGTTGATTCATTTACACGCATATTCATTTCGGTTCGGTGAAAACAAGGGATTATACATACAGATAGATACATAATATTATTAACCTGAATATTAATATCCCGACTAACAGTTCGGTATTAAAATCCAATGTAATCGGCTTAACTCAAGTTTTATCAAAATCATTTCATTCGACATTCTATGCTTTGGAATTAAGATAAGTCGTTTTTTTCTTTAGACATTGATATAAAACGACCATGTAAGATACCTAAGATAGAATATTTGTCTACATTGTTCAGTATGTTTTCGAGTACCTATGAACTTGACAATTCAGTCTTCATAATGAAGCAGATCTTTCTAGATAATTTTTTGGCATCCAATTCTGGAGACGGGCCGCCCTTAAATGCCAAACCCATCGACCCATCCGAGGTCGACAATTCTCTTTAGGTCGACCGCCCATCGACTTTTGTTTATCTTTCTCAACTAAGGACGCCATCAAATAATATTTTAATTCCAAAGGTCATTCGTTAGTCGGGCTACGTACCCAGCGAACAACTTAAGTGTAAAGAGTGTGCTATTATTTTTCTGAAAAGCGTTCTAGTTTTTCCCATATCGCTGTATCGCTGCAAAACATCTCGATGTCATAATTATTTATTAGAAATATTAAGAAAAAAGTAAATTTAATTAACACGTCTATGACACCTCCTCAGTGACAGAATGAATTAACAATTTCGATGTTTTTTTAACACGTATCTGATACACCCAAAATGCCTGTCATTTCTAGAGGTAGTTTTAGAGTAGTTTTTTTTAGTTGATTCCGGTTTAATTAGAGATAGTATGCTAAAATTAACATCTACTGAGCAATCAAGATCATTAAGCAAGGTATCTTGTGCTGCGAAATGTTTACTTATTAAAATTGTTTGGTATTCAAATCGACGATTTGACTGAGATTACGATAAACCTAAAAAAATGCGTAGTTATTATTTTTAGCTAAGAAAAATATCAAAACAATTTTAAAATAAAAAATTACTATTTCTGTTAAGGCCAAAGCAGTAAAATTGTTTTAAGGGTATACATAAAAAAATTCATACACGAATATGAATAAATAGTTTTGTTGGTACACAAACTCAATTCTTTCAAGAATGGCATACAAATACAATATTGTATCGGTGATTCAATCCAATATTTTACTTGTATGCCTTTCGTGAAAGAGTTGAGTTTGTATACGGACAAAACTACATTAATATTCCGAATGTATAGGCGCACAAACAATCTTTCTTGCAAAAAGTTTTTTTCTTATAATTAAGTAATTTCAATAATTTGATAAATATTTATTTATGCTTTCATTAGTTTCCGAAAAATCTCGCTTTTTGCCACGTACAAATTACCTGGAACTCCTCAGTATGGTTCAGCCCATAAGTTTAGCATAGAAATCTGTAATAAATTAATGCAAAATGTATTTGAATGTTACTCTATCCAATTTGAGGTCGTTATGGCCCACGCCACAGTTATACACGATATTATAACCCCACGCGCGGATCGCCGAGTCATTTCCAGTGTCACATTTCACTGGACTTGTACTATTGTATTGTGATGGCTGCATTGCAGTCATTGCAGTGATTGCACGGCTGCAATGGGAGAATAGCTAGGACTATTCACTCATAAGCTTGGCGATACGTCATTTCGATGGAAGTAAGAAACCATCTTACTTCTTTCTTCCATTGTCATCTCACAATGAAAGATAAATCGGTAAAAAAAACATCAAATTCTTCTTTGCGATTCTAAAAGATGCTATTCGATCCAGAATTTTTAAAGCATTAATCTTTTCATCATTTTGCGTTTTTTTCAGAACAAAATGTTCAAGTTTGAAGCTTATTCTCTACTAGGGGTATATGGGCTAATGTAACTGATTCACACATTTAGGCAAATTATATGCAAAGTAAATAAGATATGTCATTAACTACAAAATATATAAAACAGGCTGTGGCATGTTTAAGCATTTGGAACCAGAAACCTTTTGACAACTTTTATAATCTTTTTATAAGCTTGAAACGCATTTTAAGGCCTATAGTCATTGATGTAATATTAGTCAACGCCTATAGGCTTTTAAATAATTTGCTGTATACAAAACTTTAATTTAGTGAGTAATTAAATACCAACAAACACATAAGTAAACTCTTGAAAGTAATCATTGATCGCCACCAGTAAGTAAGAACGATATGTAATTATGAAGAGACAAATTCTCTAGGATAATGATGGATAAATCTTCAGGCATCATCTCAGTGCTGCAAGTCACATTTTTTGACGGAAGGAAATATGATGGGTGCCTTATTTGGCTTGCAGAGCGCTCCATACTCCGCATTTATATTAATATAGTACTTACGCAGATATCAATGGTTTATTATAGGCTTTGATTGATGTATCGGTGACTACTGTTTTGATACGACCAGACATTGTCATGTCCAAAGTCGTAAACATAAAACAAGCTGAGATGCTATCGCCGTCGTAAAACGTCACAATCAATGTATAACAATTTGTTAAACTTGCAAGATTTTAAAACTAAAGAAAATTCAACCAATTCGGCTAGACTTTGCAAGTAATATGGTATGGAACATGTTTTCAAAACCCTGAAAATGAGCATGTTTTAGCATTTCATTTGTAAAACAAACCGTTGCTTTTTGTTTTTCGTTCTGACCCCGGAATGTGTATCTTATTATTTAAAATTCCAAGCTTCACCCAATTGATGGCCGCTATGCAAATATCGTTTGGGCAAAGTTTTTGTTGTTGTAATTTTGATGTTTTTTTTTAAGGCTTTGTAAAACTATTTTTGGTATTAAATATTGATCAATAACCCGACACGCTGAGTGGGTGATTTTTTCGTACTAAAAGGCTGAGATTGATTGAAAAATGTTGCTTCTAAAAATATTAATATATTTTTTAACAGTTAAATTTCATTAATCTTATAATTTAAGTATCTCCAAAACTTCTTTCATTTTATAAATTACCAGCTGACGTGTACCCGGCTTTGCCGGGGGTTATCCTTAGGAGATAGACGCACACCACCGCGGCGCACTTCGGTAGGCCTTTTTATGATATACAATTCCACAGTACATTATTTTGATGCATCTAGTGTAGTGCTGGAAAACATGTTTTTACGATTTTTTATAAAACATCGACTTTTTTCTACTTTCCATAAATACTATGCATGTATTATATATGTAAAAAAATTCTCTAAATGGTAGTGAAAACCCTATCAATATCCGTTGCGTTGTTTAGAAGAACTAAGCGCACAAACAGGCAGACGCGAATAGCGACTTTATTTTATACTATTTAGAGATTCTTGTTCTATGAATAAATTCAGATAGTATTTTGTTACAATCTGGGCCTTGTAAAATTCGGCTGCCATAGCTGCTGCGTTTTGTCTGGAGATCAGTATTTCTATGATCTGACGCTCTGTCTATCAGAGGCTGGAAGACAAGACATGCAAATCTAATTTCTACAAATTACCAACTATACATCAGTTCTTTTCTTTCTAAATTATTAAAAACAAAACATGTTTTTAATAATTTTCGGAGGTTTTTTTTATCTTTTTTCTATCGAAGGAATTTCATATAATTACTGTTTCGGCTTTACAAATGTATCGATATTATCTTAAAAAATAACATACATTTTTTTAGGAACTTAAAAGTGCTACAGAGAAATATGGTATAAATCGGTAGAAAATCGGAATGCGGGGCTAAAAGGGTGCGTGTTTATACTATCCGCAGGTATACATATAATATGATATTAAGTGCTAAGTTATAAGTAATTTTGTAATGCACGCTAGTCCGTAAATCACTTATCTCGCGGTATTTTATATATTTATATATAAACAAGTTTTACTTATTTAATTTAGTTTGTAATAATTTTATATGTGAGGTTTGAGTGAGATTATGAAAAAAGCATTAATTTTTTTTTTCTGTGATTACCGCATAAGAGTCCCAACAGCTCCCAACCACCTTGAGCCATCAGCAATTGAGGTTTCTTGTGAGGCTGAATATTCTGGGTAGGGGGAGGTGATGGGGGAGAGGTAGATGGGGAAGAATATGATTCAGATCTGTTCACCAAATATGGCTAAAGCCATTTCAAGCAGCGTTTCGATTCTGAACAGTGGTCTGTCACCAGGGCGACACTGAAAGTGCCTACCACTCTGGAACATTTCGCAGATACTACATATTATTTTTAATTAAAAAACTGTGAAATAACACAAATCAATCTAATAAAATTTACTTGCGCCCGCCGGTATTTGAACCCGCGACAACCGGATTAGTAGGAAAAAATCGTAACTACAAAAGCACGGAGGCCGTCTAACATCTATTTTGGTTGTCAGGGATTTTCCGTATTTGGCAATTTCCGGTCGGTGCCTTTTGGTGCACCGACGTAAAGCTGTATAAGGAACAAGTGTTCAATTATGACGCAGCCTTTATTTAATTCTTCTTCATGGTGATGAAGAGTTGGTGGCGGTCACAGTGCCTTCATTGTAATTGTAATATGCATATTTAGGAAAGCTTTATTCCTGATTGGGTTGTGCAATACACATCCAGACATATTAAGGAAACGCTATTGCGTTAGGTATTCCTATATACGAAACGCAATATATTTTGTTTTAATGTAAATGTAATTTTAAATGTAACTTTATTAAAAACAAAATTGAAAAATAAAATATATAATAAAACATGTCTTAAATCCAAAAAGCCCATTTTGCAGGAAATGGTAATACATGAATTTTTATAATTAATAATTACATATCTGAACGTGTCTAGAAAAACACACATACGGCAGTTATCATATCTACAAAATAACATTTTATACTGTCATAAAATAGTAAGAATACAGCAATCGTTGCTATAAAGGTGATGGGGGCACGTGCCCAGGGTGAAATAAATTACTCGCCTCGAATCAGGACCCCCAGCGCCTAGCCATAACCATTTTCGCCTAATTTATGGCGCTTGCCTCGGGTGAGAAATCTTCTTTACCCCATCTTTGGTAGGAGTTATAGCATAAATTAATCCTCTTTTGAAATAAAAGATACAGAGCCAACAAATCAAAGCCTTTCTCTTTCTCGTTCGAATGCTCGTTAGATTTTATTTTTCTTTCATTAATTAGCACCCACTTGAAAATTTACTCAACCGTGAAAGTCAATACGAAATATGAGGCACCTATTGATTTGTGTATTATTTTATCTTTTGGTTTTCGATGTTATTAATGACCGTATTAAACATGGCGCACAGTGGGAAATAATCAGGATTAAGAATCTAACATTTGGAAAGGGTGATGAACGCATAAAGCACAACATATTATGCAAACTGACTTGTTATTTCGTTCATAACATATTTAGCCCAAAAGTTGTTGATATTATTATAATTAATTGATTTATTCTTTTTTTTGTTTTTTTATTGTTGATTCATTATTTTACAATATTTCATATTTTAATTCAGTAATGTTGGCCTCACTGGGTTGTTTACCCGTGCTGAGGCCCCCATTTTATAATATAAGAATTTATACATTTAAAAATAAAGAAAAACAACATTAAAATAAAGATAAATTTAAACTAAAAATAAAGATTAAACATTAAAATATAATTATAACACTAAAAGAAAAATATTAAAAGAGAATGTAAATCGGCATTTATAATGATTTATGTGTTTGTGCGTGTTGCGTGTTTTTATATTTTTTTTGTGTTGCGTGTATATGTTTTATTCTTTTATGTTATAGAATTTTGGTAATATTGTCTTTTTGTTCTTTAATCCATTTTTTTATTTTGTGTTTGAATTTATTTTTATTTTCCTCAATTTTTGTTTCAACTGGAAGACTGTTGAATGCTTTAATAGCGTGGTATTTATGGTGTCTTTGTCCAAAGGTAGTGTTTACCGTCGGAGTTTTTATGTTTTCTTTGTACGCTTGTCTGACCGGTCTATTAGTGATATTTTGTGTTTGTTGGGGTTTGTTTTTTTGGTCGAAAATGTAGTTTAGTAGTGTTTTAACATATAATTGGCGTATATCAAGTACGTCACAGCTTTTAAATATTTGGTCTGTGTCGGTTAGTTTATGTTTTTAGAGTATTACCTTTAATATCGTTTTCTGTGCGATTTCTATTTGAGCGATAGCTGCGTTTGTTGCTCCTCCCCAAGCAATTATTCCATATTCTATTATTGATTGGCATAGTGCAAAATATATTGTTTTCAATTGTTTTATTTTATATATGTTATATATATTCTGTATCGCGGTTTTTGGTGAAAAACTACGTTTATGCATTTTTCATGAAATATTGTGTCTACCAACTTTCTCAATAATTACAAATTTATGCGCCAAGGCCTATCCGGCACAGGATTTATTTTTAACTTTCAAATAATAACATCAAGCGAACGTTCACGTAAATTAATATGTAAATACGTACAAGTAATTTAATTTCAAATGAACTCGCATGAACTTCACCTATTCTCAACGCGTGATGACTCTCTGGATTTATGAAAAATAAAAATTATATAATTGCAATGTGGAATACCACTTTGAAATTACGTAGTTTTGTAAAATTCAAGTACATTGTAGGTATGTATTTCAATGTTTGGATTTGCTTGTGTTCTTAAAACAGTGCTAAAAATACTTTGAACATTTATTTTTTTAAACTATTTTTCACATATGTATTTGCAAAATATATCGTCGGCTGTAGTCTGTGAATAATAGGTAGTGAGTAGTAGGTAGGTATACCAAAATTAATTGATTAACAAGTCGTTTTAACACTAACGTTGGTAGGTAGTTAAGTTTCACAGATTTTGAAAAAAACGCATACGTCATTTTATCATATTTGATATTTTTGGTATATTATTGTAAACCATTACAATTATTATGAACAGTCTAAAATGTATGAATGTGATGAATGCATTGACAAATTACCAATATTAATTTATCGGTGTTCTGCAGAAAGTAATTATTTGTTAAAATCCAGAAAATATACCACTGTGTAGCGGCGCGGCGGGTTGCTAATTCCGGTTGAATTCATCTGCTCATTAAAACCACATACTGAGCTGAGATTTGGCGAGTAAAATATGATCATATTATTAATTCACTTATCACCTCTGACCCCAATACTCCGCACAGTCACGACCAAGTGTTGTGTTTATTATTTATTGTTTTATACGAACACGGTATTAGGTAATATTATTTATTGAATATTATTTCTTTCGTCATCTTTGTGAATGTTTTTTTTACATCTCGACTGCATACCTTCACGGCGTGATTGTCTTAACTTATTAAAGTCCCGATTATATCAGTTTTGTAACGATGAGAGCAGCTAATATTGCATATTGTTTACTTTAATAGGTTCGATGAATTTGATTTATACCTACGTTACGTACCAATACACTGTGCGGTTATTCTTATTATCACGCACATTATGATCCGTTTCAATTCACTGAGTTGGCGCTACTTAATACATTATTTATTGGATGTGTAAAGTCTCACAAAGAATTACAGATATTTTATTACCTATCTATAGCTACATAAACTAGCAAACAAGCAGTGGATTTCATATAAATGACCTATGCGATCCGGGCGGCCTAAAACAACTTCTCTCATATTCATTTAAAATGGCTGAGATTCAAACACCCCAACAAGCGATGAGAAGGAATGCGGTATCTCCACATGATTTCTTAATAATTTATGAAAGTAAATCAACACAGAAAACTTAATCAATATTTTAATGAATATTTTCTCACCACTGGTTGGAGATACAACCTAATTTGGTGAAGGCGTCATAGATAAATGAATTTTAAATCTGAAATCAGATAAGAGGATGACCCACGAGCTCCAGTGCAAACACAACGCAGCGAAATGCACCCTTTGTCATCGCTTTATTCTTTTACAATTCTCTGATTGCATCTCATTGCATTGTGAAGATCCATCTCAGAGTAATGATATCTACGGGAGTGATGATAGCAATTTCATCGTTAGTTTGTAATGGAGTTCTATAAATAAATGCTATTTCATAACGATTGTTTTCATTGTGCGCTTGTTCAACTTGCTGGAGTATCTCCGGATTGAGCGGATTATTTATCCGTGTTCCGACACGGGGAGATTACATATGTCATAATATTACCGTACCTGAACGGAGCCGATATCGTTGATTGATCTTATATCGAAGACATTTTAGATTGGGTCGATGCTTGTTATTTCCGATGCTTATACATAAGAAGTTTTTTTAGTTAGTTAGCCAAGCAAATATCTTTTGAGTTGTGCAGTAGTTAGTCAATTTCTCCATCTAATTCGATTGAATCATCCATCAGAGAGTATGTTACATAGAAGGGTGTAGCATTTAGGTCCATTATATTTGTATGTCTATTACTAATCATAGCGACCTTCTCCCATTTCATTGAACTCTTTGGAGTTGTAGAACAGATTTCTTAACGACTTGGATGCTGCTATGTGTGATAGCTTCTGTTGCGTGCATACCCTGTCTTCCAGGCAGTGTTGTCTCCCGGACCCGGCCCTGAAGGCATTGGGGGGCCGCCTAGGCCCGGGGCTTGACCTTAATGGGGAATTAATACTCCACCCATCAGCGTCATCATAATAGCAATCAAAACATCAAGAAATAACGCGTGAGGTTTTTCCGCCGCCCGAGTCCTAGTCCCGGAGGTGATGGGAAAAGGGACAGACGAAGATTTATGGAGGTTATATTCATCTACGGTTAGTTACATATGAGCAGCTCGTTGTGAATTTTATAGGACTTCTCCTAATTAATTGTTTTTTTACACATTTCATATTGTAATTACTTAGCTTGCGCACCAAAAATTTTCCTCTACTATCTTGCTTTCTTATTATCTTAATAATATTATGTATTATAAATCAATCTGTATTATAATACATTTAAAAATAAAATTAGTCAATCGACAATTTAATCATCTCATCAATCTTTCATAAAAAAATATTTCCTTAATTTTTAATTGAATTGTTGAATTTATCGCATCGTACTACCTACCTTGCATGCTCTCTATCTTCTGGAATATACCTTTTTTTTAATATTATCTTAAATTCCAGCAACTAATTACCTTTTAATAATATTACAAAGTTCTATATTAAACATAATAACCATAAATCCATCTTTCTCCATTTTTCGTGTGAGTATGCCAGCATGATTCTAAACAGCCTCAGATTTCTAGAATATACAGCAAATATTAGCTTTATAATTTTTATACCATGACAAATTATTCGTAATTTCTCGATTTTCTATCTCCACCCTCCACAAATTGTTAAGATTATTTAAAATTCCAAATTAGTCAAACATCATAAGTCCTTTCATGATGCTACTTAACGAGTGTTCCTCTGTGAGGAAAGTACCGGTATTTAGGGAACCGACGACAAGAATTTAGTCTTGACGCAATGGCTGGGCTATTAGACATAATGAATGTGTATTATTTATCACGCTTTAATTAATGCCACGGGATATAATAAGTGGGGAAATCGAGTGGAATAATTTCACTGTTTAAGTTTGACGGACATTATGTGCGAGTACCTTGTGGCGGCTTACAGCGGCGGTACTTTTAAATGGATTACGATTGGACGCGGTCCTCATTGCTGTGCTTGACTCATCAACAAGACTCATTTCGGGATGGAAAAAACAGACATACTCTTACATTACGATCGAAGAAGATGGCTGAGTGATCAAGGAACGTTTTTGATAGGCATAGATTATGGAAGTTACACCTCGTTTCACCTTAATTATTTATTTATTTATTTGTTAAGACATACACAGTACAATAAGATACAGTTAGATATTTTTAGTTATTACATAGTTGTAGTACCTATTACGTATGTCCATAGAATATCATTACTTAATTTCGCCTGAGATTGTTATAAAAGGAAGGAAGTGTATGGATAGATAATAATAAATGAATTGAAAACAAGAATTATAATAAGCTCACGAATTGTAATTGACTGTTAATACATAGGAGTTTTGAAAAATGATGTGAAATTATTTTTGAAATATGTCATGCTAAGAAATTTAATAAGTTAGTTTTGTATGTTAGCAAGGAATCATGAAAGATGTCTAAATGTAGTAATTTTTCGTAATGGGTGTATGTTGTGATTGCTCGAGTAATTACTGAGTTGTTTGCTGCATTGGTATTGTTGGCTTCAATGTGAAATAGTGTAGTGTGCCTGGTACGCCTCGTTGGAACATTTAAACCAATGACGGATAGCAATTCGGGACTATCTATTTTATTATTTAGCAGATTATGTAGAAACAACAGGTCTGACAATGTTCGTCATTTTTGTAAAGTTAACATATTATATGTAGTTTTGTTATATTTCTTGAGTAAATGTTTCGAAAATTTATTCTGTATACTTTCTACTAAATCTATGTATACCTTATATTGAGGATTCCATATTGTGGAAGCATACTCCAGTGGACTTCTGACCAATGAACAAAACAAAATTTTCAGAGTCTTAGCACTTTTGAAAACTTTGCATATTCTTAATAAGAAACTTAGCATTCTGTAGGATTTTGAAATAATGTGTTCAGTGTGCTTGTCAAAAATTAATTTGCTATCCAAGTAAACACCTAGATCTTTACACGTAGACATAGGTTGTAAAGGTTTGTTATTCAAGTTGTATGTGATTATGATGATTTTGTTTTTATTTTACAAGAAAAAAAATTATTACAAAAAAAAAATTATTACAAGAAACAACTATTTACGTTGGGAGATGTGGTAAAAGATGCATTAAAAATCCATTTTTATTCAATCAAAGTTCTAAATTTCCCTTATAAAACGATAAATTTGCCGCTATCTAAATACACATAAATTATATAACCCAAACTAAGAACCTAATAACCCATTTTGGGAACGTAAATAGTTATTTCTTGTACTAATTAAGTTGAAACCAAGTGTAATTTCCATAATTTGTACCGAAAAGTGCGGCGATTAGGTAAATAACCCTTTTTGTTATCCCGTAAATATTTTTCAATTGGTAATATTGTGTGGCTTAATAAAGTGGGATAAAAGAAAGAGGAAGGTTGGGAAGTACCTCCTTTGCCATTCATATCTAGTCGTTAAATATGGTAAAAAATTTATTTTAATTTTTAATTAAACCCACCCTGGAGAGGCCCCGAAGAAAACAATTTTCCTCAGGTATATTTTTCATCTTTGGAAATGCTGTGTAAGTTATTTCAAGCAATGTTTCAATTCTGAACCAAGCAAAGTATCTTCAACTCTGAAATATTTTTTTTCTGTACGAGATATAATACATAACAAACTATTTGTTTTTAAAGAAACGCAAACATTCCCGGGTTACGAATAACCTGAAAATATTTGAAAATCTCTTACTACCACCACAGTAAACGGAAAATGTTGCTTGTGCTGTGATGGAGGACTTAGCCAGACAAGGAATTGAACATACTACGCCTGGGTGGGACCCAAACGCTATGTCAACGCTGTGCCACCGACCGGTCAAAAACGAATAAAATTAAAACGAATGTTTATTTATTTGTGCGATTTAGACTCAAAAACTACTGGACCGATTTCAATAAAAAAAATCAAAATTTATTCTTATTAGTGTCGGGAGTGTTTAGAGAGTGGTTTAAATAGTAGAAATTAAATAGTAGTCGGGGACGACCGAAAAAGACTTAACGGAATGAGGTACGGAGTCAAGTTATTGTGGATTTCACAATACTACGTCAATGGTAGAAAAAGTGGGGGGCGTCTGAAGAACACATGGCATGATGAAATTAATCAATATTATGTGAGGTAAAATGTGGCGTACGCGATAAACGAAAATACTGTAGGGAGTATGTATGACGCGGAAGCGAATGGTAGAAAAAGTCGAGGACGCCCGTAAACTTTTTCAATTCTTTACAATAATATTATTTCCACCTTACAAATGCACTCCGTTCTCCGGTACACTACACTTCACAACCTCAAAACCTTACTACAAATCCCGAGCAACATCGGATTTACGTCAGCGAGTATTTAATCAAATCCGGCTTTTGGGATTGAAAATACAGTCAAGGAAACGCCCCGCCCGCATTAACATTTTCCCTTAGCTGTAAAAAATCGTAAAAGGGAACACTCATCTGGTGAGGTATTTTTAAGCTGAATTTTTAGATACAAAACCAATGCAAAATGGTAAAATTACCGTGTTTTATCCTTTTAAGACATCAACCAGAACAATATTAACATGATATGGTTATACTGGACGGGAGCTCCCTAAACTACTCACAATATTTTTAATCTCGTGACAAATTGTTAGTCATATTTGAATTCCGTGAAAACATGTGTATTAAGTATTAATACGGCGCACAGGGTCAAAGATTAATTAAGTATTATTAAAGCGTGTGATTCAATTTGTCTCGTGGCCGGTGAAACCTTTTTGCAGACGATTTGATTAAGCAATCTCTTTCGTCATGGCTGCTTCTCGGATTATTTATATGAATACTTTGTGGCATCATAAATAATAATTATATTCATCAAGTGGTCGTCGCCGTATTGAAATGGCGTACAGAGGTACTTCATACATATTTTTCATTATTTAATCTTGTTTTGTACGCACCTGCCGTAGATAAAACCTGCAAAGAAAAAAACTTGCTATTTTATTCAATTTACTGAGCCTATTTTTTTGCCTAACACGCGAATATTGAAGCGGCTGAGTTATTTATTATTTGTTAAATGACTTGCTTCGAATACAATATTTACGAAGAACTAAGCAGTTACGTCTATGAAATTGAGATTTAATGCGAACAAAAAACGGTGTTCCCGTACAATTTCATGGTAGTTTCCCTACGGTAGTTTTACGCATAGTCAATTAAAAGATGGGACTCAACCAAACCAACAAAAAGCAATCGTCATGCAGCCTTAAAAAAGATGAAGAAGCTCTACGGGATTATAGCAATATTTGTGTTATGCACTGACTTAACATCTCTGATTTTTTACGTGGGGTATTTAGCTTACAATCCTAGCTTTATTCACATTCTTACATAAATGTATGTTATTCAAACACTTAAATTAACCGCACTCTTTCTGGGAGGGCCCATACTTCTTCCATAATTCTGTAATTCATACAATGTTTTGTTTTTCTTATTTCATCCAACTCATTGTTTTTCACGATCATTTTACTACAAGATTTGAACATTATTTATTTTGAATAGTGTCAATAACCTCCACTACAATACATGTTTTAGAACCCCACATTAAAAATACTTACAACAATGACTTCTCTGCTTAATAAACGCCCCCTTATTCCGTGTCCATCTAATCGGTCCAATTAAAGTTCACATTCGTGGCCGAGCTCATGTCATAACTTGGAAGAGCTGGTCGCGTCATAACTCTATAAAGCTCGTTGTCATTATACCTCTAATAGGATTGTCTGTGTTCCTCGCTGCGTTTGATGTAACTAAACACGTAAAACAAAATAGCGTAGTCGGTGGTTTTTTTTTATTTTTATTGTTTCAGAACATGCACCTCAAGTCAAAAAAGTATAGACCAGACCGTTGTGAGTGTTCATCAGATTGTCTGGACTCTGGACCAATTAAAGATGATGAATTTAAAACAGTTCAGTTGAAACATTTTTAGAATAACTGCTATTTTTAATACGTCAACTCCACCTGAGTTTCTCTCGGGCTTATGGCACCTTTGGCAACGCTACGCAGGGGGTTCATTTAAGAAAACGAAGGAGTAATTTGGATCTTGTAGATATTCATGCTGTAGGAGGGATGAAATATAAAGCCGGCAAATCATACCAAGCCGAGTTGGTGAGATAATTCTAAATGTTGAATTACTTCCATTACTACAAAGGAATCTATTAAACGAATTTGTCATAAATATTTGTTATAAATAGTTTGTAGGCAAGCTATAATATCATTAAATAATTGTAAGTATGATTGCGGAGAAAACAGTCTCTCCATAACGGTTTTTAGAAGATGATTACTGAAATACGTACAATCATTCGTGCAATTTACCAAATTCGAAAAGTAAGATTTCAGTGATGAATATCAAAATACTAGGTTAGCTAGAATCATCGCTGATGTGATTTTGTAACTTTACCTGTGTTTATTCTCTTCCTCGGGCGACACGCGATGCTCTCGTCCGAAACGGAATTAGTTTAGTTTTTCGTTTTCACAGGAATGCGTCTGTTTTATTTAATTGCCCCCATTCTTTTTTGTTCTTCACTTTCAGAGTAAACGTTACATGAATGATGTCACAAAAATGATGGCTTAATCCAAATAATGGTTCGTTGACACAACATATTTTTTGTGTGTTCTGCTTCTTTTAAGTTTTTGTTGTCATTTTCAGCACTTTGGCATGTGTGGTCTTTGATTTATAGTATAGTAACTAACTAAGTTAACATAGAATATGTATGCAGATGTTGGATTATTATAAATTACCTTTGCTCGCGTTCTTCGTTCACATTATAGGGAATGGAAGTTCTCTCTCGGAAGATTGATCCTTTTGGTCATGTCAGAGTTTCTACGTACGCCCCCAACTTCTCCATCGACATTACTTTCATGTATTATGTATCTGTTCGGCGCTTTCATCTGACCGGTCCATCATGACTCTCTTCCTGATCAACATATGGGCTCTCCAGTGTTACCTCCTACCGGCTGTGTATCCTTAGGAAGACTAACGACTTTGAATTAGCTGTCCATCGGTTGGTTTCTTCTTGCAGAATGCTAGAACTGTGGTATTTTATGATTTATGATTACCACTGGCTTTCCCCATAAATCAAGCGCCATCGCCCGCAGATTGTAGATTACTTTTGCTATCGAAGTGTTTCCATCCGTCGGCCGCACAGCAAGCACGACCCAATATTGGAATAGTTTCCCTTTCAATTGACCCCACCTTGCGGGCTGTGAGCTGAGAGCCGTCGTTAGGCTCCATAATCCAACACCAGCTGTTCTTATTTATTTAGTTCAAAAACTTGGTAATACTCAAATTAACACAAAATACTATTAAATACTGATGCAATTACTAACAGAAAACTTAATACGTATTACTTGGAACTCTTTCGTATTTCTTTATCGTGTTTTCTATTTCTGGGGCTCTATTATTTATTATCTATAACAAGTTTCCGCTCGTCTAAGTATGGTATGTAAGGTATGCATATCTCGAGTCTGCCACTAATACATGGCTTGCAGTATCCAATCCTTTTTAAACTAAACTCCACTCAATGTCATATGCACAGGGTCGTGGCCCTCGGGTTCAGTGATTGTGTATGTGATTGGTTGGATTATGGGAGACATTTGAGAAAAAAAATCTACGCAACAGACTAATCTCCCCGGTTTTGAAGTTATCCCTCGAGTTTCCTCTGTGAGCTTTATCCGGCCTTAGATACACCCGTTACTCTGGTTTGACATCTATCCGATATATAATTTGCTGGTATCTTTTCTTCTGGGATGACATTACCTCCTTTGGTTTTCTGATAGCTTGTATTTCAACGTTAGCTTTTATTACCAGCGTTGAGTGCTAATAAAAGTTATTAGTATTCTTTAGCAAGCCAAAACAGATTTGAACTTCCGCACAAGAAGATTTATGAAATCTCGTAACATTTTTCTTATGTGTTCATTTAGGAAATGCCGTTATTAATGGGTCTCATATATGAGCCACCTGAGATTTTTATTGGACTATTTTTATGATGAAGACTAATCAATGTTGTGAACTCGGGAGAATTGAGCCAATGTAGAAGACTTTTCTAGGATTACAAGTTACATCATTTTATATCTATTCTGAGACAGGTTGATTGATGGCCGTAGGCTTTCTTGTCCATTTCAACTTTCATTTTCCTTCATTTCCGTATATATGTACACATTTCTACATAAGCAACCTTATGTTTTATGGATTAATTTTCTTAAATTCGTTATCTTTTTATCAGGAGATATCTTTATGACATTTTGCACGTGTACCTTGTTTTTCAATCTCGCCGTAGTTAGGATTTCACTACAAAGTATTAGTATTCATTTACGGAATCCTAAGGTAATGTTATTGTAATAAATTAGCAACAATAACGAAAAATTCATGTTAAATATTATAATGCTATTATTACTGTTATATATATTATTTTATACTGAACGATATAAAATGATGTATAATAGTAGATAATGTAAATAACATAAATGCATAGTTATAAGTTAAGAGGTTTCTCATAACCCGCCACACTAGGCTAGCCGGTATTGAAATCAGTCTAAAAAATCCCAAACGCAATGCTATTTTTCAATCTGTCACATTCTCTGTCTAAGATTAACGTCCTGCAGGAATGAAGATGTAAAGTCCGACGGAAGTATACTGTTACATTTAATGTGCGTCTGTTTACGACGTAACGAAATAATCATCAATTTTTCACTTGACACAAACTTTCCATGTGGATTTTCATTATATTTAGACGTTTTAGTCTACAACCGCTTCCACGAATGTTGGAGCTAATTATTTACACTTTGCTTATGATAATTTTATTTGTCGTCCGAGTCTGTCATTCCGTAGAAGTGTCAAGTCACTAATTATTCTTCAGAGATGCGGAGCGTCTGAAGGCAAATGGAAAAGAAAGCGGCGAGAGAGATGAGTATGTGTTGTGTGAGACGGTGCGACGGTATGACGGTGTATGTGTGGCGAGGAATGCATTTTGTGCAGTTGCATTCCTTCCGTCTGGTCTCTGTTCTATTCCTATCCGCAGCAAGCTTCTCCGAGATATTCCGTCTGCGTCTCTCGTGGCTTAAGAAAAGTCATCCAGAATAAACACTCATATTTTTCTTATTTTGTCCTTTTTTGTGATGCCACGGTTGCCCATTCCTCTCTTATTTTTAGTATGTTTACCTGACTGTAGTTGCTTTTCACTTATTTTAGTCATCGTTTAGCACAAACCATCTTCGTTTCGATCCATATTTTATCTGTATTACTACATAGTTATCTATTCGATTACGCATTGAATCGAATCGGTTTGGGTAGTGGTATAGATGTTTATGGTAATAACTAATATCTATTCTATTCACAGTGAATCAATTTAGGGCAATAAACTATACAATGAAAACGTTGTTACTTAATTCGTTTAGAGTTTATAGCATAATTTACACGAGCGTATGTACACGCCAAACCGACGATCAATCACACGACATCATCGGTGATATCATATTATTATGAATGTTGAATTTACGTCTCAGTTGGGTACGGTAATATATATTGGTTTGACGACGAAATTAAGAGCTAATCTTTCTCCATGCAGCAATAACTTATGTAATTTAAGAAGTACTTACCTACATCTCTCAGATATCTGAAGTTCACTGTGACAACGCTATGGATTCATCATCCGAGGACGCGTTCACTTCTATTGCTTTGACTAACTGTTGCTTCATCAATCACTCGTTGGGGCACTTAGAATGGTGCTGTTTTTATCTTTATAAACGTTGGGTCGTTATTATTTTGGTGCTTCCTTTAAATAAATAATTCGAACTTAATAAATTGGTATAAACTCCCAACGAGATCGTTAAGGCGCATTCGCCCAACGGGGACCTATTTCACGACATCGATGATGATATTCTGTGTAGTAAATTATGTCAAACGAAGTATGAAAATCAATTTCAAACCTACTTTTTGATACTTATTTGCTACTATTAATGTCAGGAGTTGCTGGAGATATTTGCTTGTGATTGTGTTTCGTGGGGTCGCAACGGCTTATTGTTAGAATTTTAGATTTGATTTTCATTGTGGAATTTTCCTGTTTTCTTCAGCGAGTTTTGCTGTTGTTATAATCTTATTTTCTTTGCGAAGCTTCTTTAGTTTCATCAGCAAATAACATCTTTTATCGTTGTTGTGGTCCTCCTGCTACCACTGTAAAGTTTTCCTTGTTTCTTCAGCGAGTGGTTCGTGCTTAATGGTAATAAGTTAATTAACAATGTCTTTTTGTACAGTGAGCTTAGGTATATGCTATTATTTTAAAATAGATATATTGTGTGTGCGGTCATAAATAATGTCAGTTGTAAAACAAAATAAATTAGAAAGTCAGTATGTAATTGCACAACGTTAAAGTAGGTAACCCTTTCATTATTAGTTTGCTACTTGCGGTCGAGATTTTTTTCTCATTTCAAAATATTGATTTTTTATCACACTGCTATGTCTATAGGATAAGAGAGTCTAAGCCAGGTTCGTGAATATGAAGAAGAAAAACATTTATGAAAACTAAATTGAAAAAAAAGCAGGTTTGTGAGATAAAATGACTTTTCAGATCTGAAAGTAGGGGCGCTGCTTATGTCTGCATCTGGAAGATTGGCTGTTTCATCTCATAAATGTATGTCGTTTTCCCTATCTGCCTTCCTCTCCAAGGACGTAGCGTGATAGATTAATTATGTATTTGTATGTAAATCGAGGTTACCTACAAGCTACAAAGCAGTACCAAATCTCACGACTTGTATGATATTTAAAAGCTGATTAACGAATTAAGGTTATTGTACCATTTTGGGCATGATTTCCATTGTGGGGAATGAATACTCGAACACTCCCGTTTTCAATTCATCACTCTCAATGTGCCCACAATTCACAATCGAGATTTTAATCGATTCACCTACGTGACCTTTTATTAATAACTTGACGCTCACGAACTGTTCGTATGTTTCTTTCCACATACGGATTTAATACGCCCAACTAATTATCTTCGACACAATATGCTTTCCATTTGCTGGCCGCTGGTGAGCTGCGGACATTATTTTATTGTTTTAAGTGTCGTGATTTATTGTAATAGCTTACTTAATACCTAGGTTCGTTATTCTTTTGAGGCAAGATGAAAGCAATTGAACTGGTGTTATCTGTGTGGAACTGACAAATTTGACGTAGGCTATTGCGATATTGCATTTGCAAGTACCGACTTCTTTAAAACTGTTAATTCGTTATGGAATTTCATTGTAATGTTAAGATTGTTAAATTGTGTAACTTATTATTATAGTCCAGATTGGTGTTTCCCTACTACTAACTTCTTGACACAAGTTCCTGTCAAACGACCTTTTTTACATTAACCCCACATTTTGGGGATGCTATGTGAAGGGAAGGATAGGAAGTTTTGAGTTTGAAAAAGGGTATGAGGGGTGGGTAGGAATCTGGGGGTCAGTCTGTCCAGGAGTGGCTTATGAATCCATCCCTTTCGCTGCGATGCAAAGCGATGGGCCGAGAGAGTCCGCATGAAGACGTCGAAAAGTGTCTCCCTCAACCGGTCTCACCTGATCCCACCTGTCACGCAGTTGGTGGGCAGATGAATCCGCCGTCAAGACCTGGGCAAACCTCATCCCATGAACTCGGGTACCCCTGCTAAGTCACCAAACATAACGAACCACTTAAGGCGACCTATGATAGATGTGTTGGTTATCCAATAAATTGTTCCCGGGGAAGTCGTACCCATACCCGCCTCCCAAATTGAAATATTTACATCCATTATCTTTACAAAATATAACTCCTTAAATAATGTTATTTATTTGAATTCATTGTGTTACATTACAGTGTACGTAAAAAATAAACTCTTTGATTTTCCAACATCTAACTTTATTACATTTCATTTTGATAAAAACAAATAAAATAAAAATTGATGTGGTACCTAACTGAAGCCTTGCAGAAATCCGTAATTTTTTACGTCTACTCGCTAGTAGATTCACAATCATTCTCATGTTAGAATTTTGAATCATGTTATGTTGTTGAAAGTAAATCGAATTTCTCCAGTATGTAGTAATATGATGATGTTGGCTGGTTACGTAATCGTGTACATACCCATTATTGCACGCATGTGTTGTGTGTAGGAGGTGTATTTGTGTGGAACAAAAGGTCGATATCTCAATTGATTCCAATCTGACCTGCCATATTATTTAAATAGCATCCTTGAATTCACATCTTTAAAAGTTGACTGTCCTAATCAACCCACGTACATTTATTCTCCGTGTATTTGTTTAATTATAATAGTGAATGGAATGATACACCAGAAAGATGAGTTTATTTTTTTTTATAAAAAACTACATTTGCAGTTCAGTTGTTATTTTCAGTTCAAACTTGGGCAAATGTCCACATTTTAAAAGCTATATAATTATGTTTATGTATGTTGATTGTGTGTCACTTTGTTCTAATATAAATAACTTTGCAAGTGTCTAATAAACTTAACTCACCGTTGAACTCCAATAAATTTGTGAATGTCTTTAAATTAAACAGGCGACTTCGAATTACGAACGACATCATTTTTATTACGATAAATGGACCAAATTATTATAAGCAATATTTATCGCCTGAATTGCCCATACAAATTGATAAAATTTCACGAAAAAGAATAAATAAAAAAGAATAATTACTGCTTATAATAATTTGTTATCTTTTGTGCTATGCATAAAAACCTTAGTTTATCATTAAAAATAAAAATAAAATCGAGCAATTTGATGAAATATTAATACAACATATTTTCAACAATTTCGAAAAAAAAAGCTTAAAGCTGTCTTTTATGATTTTGTCAGTTTTTGCTGTGTACAGACGATATTACATTTTCTATCGTTTCATTTCGGCACTAAACGATGGCAGAAAAAAATCGCTCCAGGTACGAAACCTCTATAAAATATACGCAAATTATTCACCCATTGATTTGAAATATTATTTTTTTCAATTAATTTAAATTTTGAACGTGTAAATGTATGAATATTAATAATATTATTAAAATGTTGGTTGTGTTTATGGTAGCCCCCCCGCATCCCCTTCCTCGCTCCCTACGGGTCTTCTTGTTGCCTAGTCAGCAGTTTGTCATTTTGACAGGCCACCATTATCATTGCCGTGGACTGTAATTAAAACTAAGTTCCCCAGTGAGCATTTATTAGGTCCTGTCATTTATCCACGGGTTTCGCCGGCACCTACCTGCATATAGAATATCTACAGCTCTTTTGATTCTTAATTTTAACTTTACACCTACCTACATTTTCTTATCTATGTTATAACATTTATTCCCTTGTAAGATTAAAAAAATGTTTTGAATATGAAGACAGGCCAGAGCAGTGGACTGCTGCGACATCTTTATTTGTTTCGGAAAAAAGCGTTGTTGTGATGTCTATCCAAAAAAACATTTTTTTTTTTTTAAATAAAATTTCTCAGAATCCTTTTTTTTGTTTGGAAAAAAGTAGGAGATAATTCTTACGAGAAGAAAATGATAAACTTTTTTTAAATATGTTAAATAGTCTTTTAATGTGTTCTCTAGTAACGTATTCTGTGAATATTGTTTTGTTTTATATTTTAACATATTATAACCACCTACGTAGCGTCGTAGTCTGCGCATTTGACATTTGGAAGGTTGCTGATTAGATTCATACGCAGCGCAAAAATATATTGGCGTGATTTTAAATTTTGATTTGGGCTTTGCTAGGTCTAGGTGTTGTGATACCAACTTTACAGCTAAGGATGGGAATTCAGGCCGTTTTTGTGCTTAAGTATTGACTAAACGTTTTCTCTATGATCGATCGTAGTAACACATTTATTACCGTCTTTCTTTGTTCAAAAATAAAACATTTAAGTGTTTACTTCTAGGCTAGGTAAATTACTGTAAATACTGTAACTGATTCGAGTAATTTCAAAAAGCGGTAACTAATTTGCGTACCCAATGCCATAATTTGTTTACTTTAACCGTAACTCCACAAATTCTATTTAAAGTGTTTTCATGAATAACTCAAGGCTGATATATCACTCCCACGACTAAAAGACAATGAAGATGATTTCATCTCTTAAAGAATTTAAATAAATCATCACTAAGTTAGCTGTCATCGGCGTTCTTAAAATTATCGGCGATGTCATAAATTGTTGGTTTTTTGCTACTTTATTATTTTATGAATTATGTGATAGGTACCTTCTCTAAGTCAAATATGGTAAGCAGTAATGCAAATACACATTATATTCAAATAATTACAGTTATATATTTTTGAGAGGGAATTGGCTTAGCGGCCATAACGTATCATAAATACGATAAATAAACTATACGGTACAATCCATATTTTTTTCTAATCGGGCGCTCGTTCGAAAGAAAATAAGCAAAAGGTTTTTTTGCGAAAATCGTTTTCGAATCATTTTGATATTCAGGTGCTTCGTATTAATCATTTGAATGCAGACGAGGTCGATTTTGATAAATATTTAAAAATAAGCTCGCCAATGTTTCGATTATATTCGAAACTCGCAAATGTGTATCCGAGTGATTCATTCGATTATTAAATAATTTTTAATTGATTATATTTATCTTTAAACCCGTTTTAAATCAGTGTCAATTTGAATCGTCCAAGCATTAGGTACATTGTTTCTTTATTCACAGATTTTTTGTTTGTTATATTTGCTTCTGCTTTATGTCAAGCAAACCAACATGTTTGTATAAGTTTGTGGTGTGGAAATAGATTATGTTTAATTTCCTTTATGGGTCGTGACTTGTCCGAATGTGCAGGTTGTGTAAACTAGACTTCCTCTTTTCCCTCATTCCGTTTGTTAAACAATTCACAATATTGGTTGTAATAATTATTCATCAATTCTACTGGTTCTTGGTAGGATTTTCATGTGGTCATCGTGTTAAGGAATCTCAAGATTTTTGGCAACGCGGGTTAATTAACCTCCTTAAGAATATGTTCAAAAAAACATTTTTCTGAATATATTTAACTACTCTGGAGAAATTACTTATTATATAAATTATTATATTTTTATAAATATATAAACACATTATCTGGTAAGACGGTGCAATCTAAAAAACAGAATATTGCAAAAAAAAGTAAGTTATTGTGAAGATATAATCAGCTGGCGCTCGGTTAAAAATTCAGTGTCGCCGATCAATAAGTTAATACTCTTTAAAGCTTTATCCGATTATGGCCTTGCCGCCGAGAACTCTGTTTTAACCTCTTTTTGATGTCAGCATTTATCAGAAACAGAGGAGGAGTAACCTACAATTCAGATGTTGCCTACAATATCCGTCTTATTTATTAGGTTCTTACGCGCCGGTTCAGCGTCGATATAGTTAAGCCCCGTTGCCGGCCTTTTTAATCCTACGCGGTGGTAAATATTTACGTCGCTTAATATTTACACCGCGAATAGTATTTATGTTTTATTTGAGACTTTTTCCAACGTTGATTGTTGATTTTTTCAGTTTACACCGACCAGCCCGTATCCTCGGCGTCTCCACCCACGCGCGACAAAATCAACAGCGAGGACAAGGCGCGCTCCCGTCGCGGTGCCGCGCGGAGCCGACGCACCCCGGCCTGGGGCACTGCGGACCAACAAGAAGGTACGTCGCATACTCACTGATTACATTTTTCACATAGAGCTTTTTTACAAATACGATTTATACATTGGATTTTCCATGTTTTGTTATGGAAATAATGGTATTTATATTTTATTTTTACGTCGACGAATACATTTTAGAATGATTTTAATTGTATTTATTTTGATTTACCGCCAAAACGATGATAATATATTATTATAACTGCACAGAAGCTAGGTACAAAAAGGCTTTAATATCATATCTTTTAAATCATGACCAATAAAATGTAAGTCTACTCATACTTACGTAAAAAGTCAAATAAAGATGTATATAAAATTAACTGCCTGGGGCAACTGAGAAAACTTGGGTCAATAATAATATTCAATACGGTGAACCAACAGCTTGTTTGGCATTTACCTACTTTCAACCATAACCTGAAAATAAATGCATACATTTTAGCTATTGTAATATATTATATCATGTATCTATACTATCATATATTTCAATCAATACTAATCTAACCTAGTCTACCTATAAGTTTTGCATGTACTTGTATCTCTAACTTTTTATATCCATCTAGAGTTTCTGTTAATTGTATATTTTCTGATGTTACTGTTTATAATTTACTGTATTTGGTATATTTTATACCGTTGATATATAAATAAATTATGTCGTGCGAAAGGCGTCTGCGACGTCATTGTGACACACTGGCCGACATTATTTTATATGTAGTCTCCTCACTGGGTCCTGATAACAGCAGTTGGGTTGGCAATCATTAACGTATATACGTCATAGTCAAATTCGAACCTTTTATGAGTTAGCGATTTTCGAGCATTTTTCAAACCTACCATTAAACGTATCTTTAAATATTGCAAACGTTTTTAATAGATTCCCTCATTTGTGAGAATATCCCATTAGGATAAATAAACACCATATGAGTACTCTCAGTATCGTTATGACTGGAATGCGTTTCCCTATCGAAATGTTGTTAAAATTGAATTTATCTCTGCTCGGTAACAACAAAGGTTTGTTGATCTAAAAGGTTGAAAGGCAAAAACTATTTTACTATAGATAAATAGTTAATGTTACTAATTTTCTTTTAGTTATTTTGAAAAGCTTGTAATATAGGTACACTATTATTATTTTCCTCGAAATATTAATGATGTGTATCTTTTCAGTCTAAACCACGCATAGGAGCATAATATTATATACCCATTTGTAATTTGTAATTGAAGGTATTTTTCTATTTTATCTTCGCGGGCAAGTTTCACGACTTCTTATGTAAGAATAAATAAATATACATAAATCAAGGGATTTATATTTCAAATCATAATGGCTTGCTGAAGAAGAAAAGACCTGCACACTAAAGATGTGAATGATGAAAGGGAAAGCTGTTTTAATCTTTATGTTTTCAGTTTACTATCTTATTTTATCTCTTGTAGGATGCTTTCTAGAAAAGAGATCCCTACAAATCTTCCTAAGCCTAAGACGTGTTTTGGCGAACGCTATAAACATGTACCAGAGATGTATTCTGGCGCTCACTCAGATTCTTATACATAGTTTTTCATGAAACAAAAAAAAACCCAGTAGCGCTATACAATTAAACAGTGATTCAAACCCTGACTAAGTTTGTATCGGCAACTTTTGTCGGATGACCGTTAAGACGAGACAATACCCTAAAATAAATGGGGTTTGTTTTAATTATTTATGCTGAATGTATTACTAAAACCCCAAATGTTTACATAGTGATCCCTCGGGAAATTACTCATTCATCATCTAGAAAAAAAAAATCTGCTGCTTACCGCTAATTTTATAGTTGGAAAACGTTAGTAAAAATTTTGAAACCGTTTTACATAAAATATATTTTAATGGGTCCTGGGTAAGGTACTGTTTTTATTAATATTAATTATAAATAGCTTGCATTTGTAGGGATCCCTCCAGAAACGTTTGAAATTTTAGTAAAACGTTCATCATAAATAATTAAAATGTGAGCGTTGAGCAAACTCGTTATTAGAGTCTTGTGTCGCCTTAATAACAATATTACGGAGTTATGCATTTAGCAGTGTAGGTATGATTAGTAGGCTAATGTTCAACATTTTTAGGACCTTTAACAGAATTATTCTAACTTGTCCAACAAACTTTATAATTTATACACGAGTGCCGTTTAATATTTAAAATGTATGATTAATTTCCCATTGTTGTACTCTGTGTATGTGGTACATATATATTTTTATAATATTTACTGTCGGGTATTCGCTAGGGTACCTACAGGTAAAAGACAGTTTTTTTTAAACTCTGGGTGCGAGTGCCTTAATAATAATTCAAATTTTTAGTTTTAGACAGTTGGAGGAATAGTTTAGTGGGACATTTTGATCATATCGTAATAAATTGTAATCTCTCAATTTAAAGTCCGTATTAAACGCTGGTATTTTAACTGCGTCGAAACATACGCATGTGATGACATGGTTGTTCGAAAAAACATTTATTTTCCACGCTTTTCTTTGCAGCGTTATCGTCGTAATCGCTGGAAATCAGGGCAATTCTAATTACAGTTTTCAATGACTTTCCAAGGTTTCGTTGGACCTGTGAAGCGTTCATTACCCACAATCATGATAGGTGCATGCTTCCATACTACGTGCAAGGTTTTTTTGGGTTCGCTTTAGACACGGTGGACTTTCTTTCTAAAGATAGAGAAACTTTTCTTCAGCCTCGACTTCATTCTGTGGCGATTCTCAAATGATATTCAAATCATAATGATCACTTGTCATAATCGAGCAATATTTTGTGCCCCTTGTAACTTTCTATGTTATATTTTTCTGCAATCATTTCTGACCTCAATAGTGAAATTATCTCATTACGACGAACGATACAATTTCTCCCAGTTTGTGACCGCAGTGGGATAGCCATTAACCAAGTTGAATGCTTTCTGCTCTAAAAAGTGCATTATCAACATTCTCGTACAATTTTATGACACGGTTATTAAGTCCGTTTTTTTGGCAATCATAAATGTTTGCTTTCAATTTTTTATTACTATGAGCTACTACATAGATTACTCTTATTGTGCTATTAGTAATTACATATTTTATCCTGAATCCTCTAACATTTGGTTTATACTTTATTATTCAAAGTAAATATGAATGGTAAAAGCTTGTTAAAAGGTTTACATTGCCCACTTCTTTCATCCTCGTAAACATCCTAGTAAACAAGCCTATCACCGCCATAAAAATGCGTACAGCCATCATTTTATTCAACGAGTGAGAAGGGCAGACCACTATTACCTTTTTAACTAGACACTGGACCAATCATTGCAGTGGTACCCTTCTTCGGTATGCAATCTGCAATCGTTGTCGCCTTCGACCAGTGCTTCCCAACCTATACCAAAACACATAACTATTACTTAATTCGACAAAAAATATATAAAATAAAAATAGACAATTAGTGATCCTTGCGGCATACACATTTTTGGATAGTTATTTACACTCCAAAACGTACTCTTCATGTATTTCTGTGAATATTTTACGAACAGTTAATAATCTTACCACAATTATTTTATTAGTTGCCGCTCTAAAACGCGTGAAACTATTATGAAACCAATTGCGTATAACTTTGATTTAAGATTGTTGTTATTGATTACTACCATTATTTTTGTATTCAGTTTTTTTTTCCTGTAATTTTTTTGCAATTAAGTTTAATCTATACACGCGTGCATCAATTATTAAACCCACTGTAATAACAATTTGGTAATTTTTAAAATATTTATATTGAGGGATCAGTAGGATATATAGGTCCAATTAGAAGTTCTACCGAGCCGAACCCTCTGATATGAAAATATATGGAGTCGGTGAATTATTTTCCCATTTGATCTCTTTTGATTTGACTTGTTGTTTTTGTATTATTTTGTATTTATTATGCTTATATAATGCACTTGCATAATGTGGATTGACTATATGATCATTTGTGGAAAAGTGTGTGGAAGGGTTTAGTTTTTCCTGTGGGGAAGATTTAACCCGGACATAAAGTCGGAAAACTTTAATGGATAGCAGACGGGGCGTCGCCAACTGTGGATATTGTGAATATAAATAAATACACGGGTTAAACAATGTAGTTTACTGCAAATATAAGTTTGTATTTTTGTAATTATATTTTAATTACGTTTTTATTTTAACTCTACGTTTAGATTATCGATCATCAATGTTAAAGTTTTATATTGTAAATACAACAATATGAACATGAGGCTATCACCCGGTTTGAGAAACCCACATAGAAGGCAGCGAGAGACAAACAATATAATTAATTGGCGTTGTTACCGATATCTCAAAGGGAATCGGCCCGCGGGTGGGGGTGCAAAGCGTAAGAGCCAGGCTCCAGGCACCGGATACGGGCACCGTGTACTGAGCACCAGGTCCAGGCACCAGGCTGGGCCACTAGTAAGTGTTGAGCGCCGCTGGGATTCTCGCTTTTGACGAATATCCCAGACAAGGGAGAAGCGGACACCGGCCTGTTTGAGTGTTCTATCTCACCGACATTCAAGGCTGAGCTATTAAGTGCAGCTTCATTATGGACTTCATGCAAATCGTCTTCAGCGAAGATTTATATTGCTATAATAAAAACATCATCGTTCCATTAAGTTGTGTCTCCCTAGGGAAAATTCAACCATTATTTTTAAACTTTCAAAACCATCTTTGTGTGGGATGTATCACATTACACACTGGTTCTTTTTATTAGCTTTTATTATGTTTCGTTTATTTACTCTGTAAAGTATACAACAAAATAAAAACATATGCCACTCATCTCACTAGGGCAGTCCTGCACCGAGCAACTACAATTTAAGTGAAACAATATAAACCTACATGATACTTTTTTATAAAACCAATTCCAAATTTGTAATAAAATATTATGGCCTCCGTGGTCGAGGGGTAAGGCTCTCGACTAGCAAGCCGAAGGTCGCGGGATCAAATCCCAGCGTGGGCAAGTAATTTTTATTTGATTAATTTATTATATTTCAGAATTTTTTCATTTAAAATAATATATAGTATACTTGCGGCACGTTCCAGAGTGGAATATACTCTCAGAACCGTCCTGATGTAATACCACCATTCAGAATTGAAAAGTTCCTTGAAATGGCTTTAGCTATATTAGGTGATCAGTTTCCTTTCCGTCTCCTTCACCTCAACCCCGATTGGGGATGACATGGTTTCACTGGCTCTAGACGGTTGGGAGCAGTTAGGACTCTTGTGCGGTATTCACATAAAAAAGTCGCTTATTATGATGATACAGAAATCTAGTAATAAGTCCGTTGTTTGTACAGAATAATCCAGTGAAATTGTAAAAAAAGCTTTTTAACTATTGAGGTTTTTACAAACAATTCAAAATTTACGTACAATCATCTTGCAGTAATGATTAGTGGTTTCCACTCAATGTTTTTGTTTTTGTTACAGTCTTAAAATTATTGATAAAAAGGTTTTTGAAATTGACGTTTTCGTTTAGATTCATTAATGCGCCCATTAACAGCACCCAATAAAGTATCGAATAAAAAAAGTAAAGTAGTAGTTAAACATAATATATTACAATCTATGGGACAAGTTATAGGTTTATAATCAACATCGATTACACCCCGATCGTTAAAACATGTCGCCGAACCGCTTTCTGCTGTCGGATAACCCGGCGCTGCAATTATTCGCTATAGAATATCCACAATAAAACAGCGGCGAGCCCTATTTAATGGCTGTGAAACTATAATCTCGCCATTATGGAAATTAATGCGAAACAAAAAAATGTACACACTGCCTCATGCCATTCAGTATCGGCGGCATTCTCCCACAATCCTTGTTCTCATTGTGACGGTTGTCAGATGTCATCATACGCAATCTATGCGAGTGCCGAGATGTATAGGAATCCACGTGACCCACTTGTCTTCTCATGATTGGGCCGGAATGGCAGCCGTAAGCTTCAGCTCTACGTCTTCAGCGCTGGGACCGGAGCCCTGGAGCACTTAGCCATTTACCGATCCATCAGATGAGGGATTCTTTCGGAACCATTTATTACGACGATCTCATTGTTTTTGGACCTCTAAAGAATATCTGATCTGCATAAGAAAGCGTCATACCAATTAAACTATATATCCGTGTCATTGGTCGTATTGTTTTCATTGTCGTATAATATATATCCTTGAAAGGGCGTATCACAATACAAATTAATCGCGATTGTGTTTATAATACGGAGAGCTGAAATAGGTACTCGCAGCAAGAGACCCGTGACATTAATTATTGAAAGTAAGATTCATCCCTGAGTTTTGATCCGAGGAGTAACAAACAAGCGTGTTAAATCTTCGCAATAAATTTAAAACGTAATTTTTCAACGCCGGCTCCAACTGCGCGAAGAAATAAACATTCATTTCATCGTTCCCTGGCACTTAATCAATTCTTTCATGCAACCTCTTTGCCGCCGATGCGAGATCAATTGCTGAAAATGTCGCTACGAGGTTGCCAGGTTTCCATACCATCTTACTTGATTAACAGCTCTCGCCACTTGGCATTACTGAACCAGTTTGTTTCTCTTTCATCTCCCGCTCAATCTGACCTGCTGCTCGGGCCCTTCTCGTGCTCCCTGCTCTTGGCAGTCTCCAGTCTCAACAGCCCACAGCCTCCGCTGAAGCTCTTATCTCTGGACGATTAGCGCTGCAACAGGCTGAGGGATTCTGCCATGCTCCAATTATACTGGAATAATTACTATAAATTCTGCGTTACAGACTAACGAATTGCCGCGATAAAGACAAAATTGACATCGCTGCGTTTTCGTGATCATATGATTACATTCCACCGTCACAGTTTTAACTTTACTATTCGCAATAAACATTTGCAATGGAATTTTAATCAGTTCCAGTCACTTTCATTCCCATCAACAGTGCCGGCCTTTTGTACTTTTATTCGATTTGTCAATTTATTGTCATGGACTGAGTTTTATTAATTATTACGCATCTCTATACGAATGACAATATTCATCTTAATGCTTAAAATTCTAATCAGGTAGATTCATTGGAAAATTAGTTATCTTTTCACTATTTTAATTTCTCTATGTTTTGTGTGTTTAATTTTTTGATAAACTGGGCCGTAGACGCGTACTGATTTATAACAATGCAACCTTTTTTAAAAAAAATTAAGAATTCCATCACACGGAAGTAGAGCCCTTTAACGAATGAAGTAACAGGTTTCCTTATAAACTTTTAATATTCTCGAATATACAGGGTGTCCGGAGTCAAGTGCGCTAACTTCGGGAGGTGATTCTACACGATGGAAAAAAAAAAGTTTTTACGAAATTCCAATGTTTATTTTCCCACACAAAAATATTTTTCCATAAAAGAATATTAATTTTCCCATAATAATAATATTGGATAATTTGTATAGCGCCGCTTTTGTGAGATATTACCTCAGAGGCGCTCAACAATTTAACTTTTTAACCTAAAAACTACCTTAAAACATTTGAATTTCTGAAAAAGTTATGCATCTTTTTTAATTCTAAAATCATCTGGGATCACCCCTCCCCCCCGAAGTTATCGCAATTTACCCCCAGACATCCTGTATTATCACTACCTATGTCAGAACTAAATTCAGACACAGCATTAGAGTCTGTAAGCTTTACTTCTAAAATATTCCACAGCTACATGTAATAGGTACTTTAATTTAGAAGTGAAAGAAAAGTTTTTAATTTTCCTGGATGAACAAATCTTAATTGAGCTATTATTTCTGTTGGTTAGTTAAAATATCTTCTATACCAAATTAGAGGAATCTCGTTAATTTGAAAGTATCCAGGAGAAATTACAATACTGCGTAGGAAATATTTATGTACACCATCGTCTAAGGATTAAACTTCGCTGGCCTCTGGGGTCGCTGCGAGGTGAGAGCTTTGGCATCATTTTATGGAATTTATTAACCCTATCGAATCTCCTATAATCCCATGCGGAGGAGGCTATTCGAGGGCGTAGGGCGGCATATTTGTTATTAATAAGTTGGGAAAATCTTCTCAGATGCATCAGATACTAATTATACGCGCATACACACACCGGTGCATCCCCTCTCTTCTTGGCAAGGTTAGAAGAGATAGCGTAGACGTGTCTTTTTTGCCCCTTACGGGGTAACTTTGTACATTTGAATATGAAAAATATGATAAAATAACACTTGAAATAGTATATTGTTGAGATTTTTTTATCACATCAAAAATATCAGCGTTACTTGTAGCAACATATAATTTTGTCAGTAATGCGAATTATAGAGCATTCCGCATTACAGTTCATTCCAACTGACCTCATCGGCTGTGTTGTTTTTGTTTGTGAAATACTCTGTTTTCAGGAAAAAAACATAACAAGTTTTGCATTATGACAAAAGTTCCTCAAGTTGACAAAATGTGTCGGCTTAAGTACCACTTTATCAAATGCGATAAAAAAAATCAACAGGTCACTATTTTTCGAGAAATTTTTGTACTTGGGCAAAGTTACCACCTAATGGGCACAGTAAGGCCCCTTTACGGTACGCGATTCTATTGTGATTCATTTTATCCATTATCTGTAATATATATATATATACATAGCGCAAGGTATGGTGGTCTTTTAAAATAATTAATGGTATTAAATCACCATCGCGCAGATTAAATTGATTATCTTTGGGGCGGGTCTGAGTTAACCTTCTTCCTTCTTGGACTTGGGCCCGAAGAATGTGGTTAATGAAAGTGAAATGAATTTTACAACGCATTCTAATTATTAAAGTTGTTTGATGAACAAACTGGAGGGCAGTCTCTTGCGTACTAATATTATAATTCTATTCCAGGCTTGACGTTGGATCCTTGTTTGTTAGTAATTATTTATTGCACGTTTTAAATTACTTAACTTACTTATCAGAAACAAGCAATCTCAAAGCAGATGAATAAATGTGTGTGTACCTAAAATTGTATCTAATGATGCGCACAATCGAGATATCTATGTCGAAATGATAGGCACTTAAGATGGATTGTTACAGAGAATTTGTCCAATTCATTAAATTTCGAAGTTGAATTTCAGGTTCTGTGAAGGTTGTATCAAAGTTCTGTTATTATATCATTATTGACCAGTTGTTTCACAAAACTGAATTAATAACAGAACTTAAATAGAACCTTCATACAACTTGAAAATCATCTTTCAAATTTGATGAATTATTTCACGTTATAGTAACTAATTGATTAACGTTCTTTCGAATGAATTAGTTTGATTAACATTCAAAATTATCAAATTATGTTCCTAAAGAATCAATCGGTTACGATTCCTCCGAGGTTTTGACCATTGGCACAGCGGTAAGCTGCTTCGTTTCGACCCAGAGGTCGAGGTTTCGAAACCCTTCTTAATCTTCCCCTCCCCCAACACTTTCGGTAACTCTTGTTATGTATTCACAAGATTCATTGAATTCGGAATTCAAATTAGTGTAAAATAACTCCTGGTCAAATAGAATTCGGTTTCCTACTGTGAAAATGTATCTACTCCTGATCAAATGAAATATGAATTCGGTCAGGCATTTGGAATTCAAGTCAGTGGAAATGTAATCCTGGTGAAATTAAGTTGAATTCGGTTAGGCATTTGGAATTCAAGTCAGTGAATATGTAATCATGGTTAAATCAAATATGAATTCGGTTCGGCATTCGGAATTCAAATCAGTGAAAATGTACTTCTGGTCAAATCAATTATGAATTCGGTTCGAGGCATTCGGAATTCAAATTAGTGAAAAGGAACTCCCGGTCAACAGGGGACGAGGGCAGGTTCAGTCGGCCGCCGACCCTTGCGGGACACCTTATTAGGCGAAGGCTCGGGCGAGCGACCTTGTGCCTTAGCGCATTGTGCGTCCTCGTACGACACCCGACACACGACACTTCACGACACACCACACAGCGACGCAGCATCGCCTCAACGGTCGCCGGATGCACACAGTGAGATGTGCGAATGCGTGCACTCTTATGAATAAGTATCTACTTGCCTTTTTGACATTGATTTAAAATATTTGTTTTATATTAAGAGGAACGGCTGCGCGGCTATTATCATACCAAACTTAAATTTGGATTTGTGGTCAAAATACCAAACCAACCTAAATATTTATTTTTTTAATCAAAATTTTTAGCAAATATCTAGTACAAATACGTGCTACTTTATTTATTTATTAAAGAATTCTATTTTTCACAGTTTTAGAGGTAACTTTGGTAATTATTTATAAGTTAATGTGAATTATTTAAAAAATACTCTATTTACCATACTAATATGATGAAATATAAAATAAACATAATTTTAAAAAGCATGTTGATGAGCGTAAATTTAAAATATAAACGACAGATTTACGCTGGAACCCTAATTTGTCGTATATAAATTAATATTTCTACCTCAAAAAACGCTATTTTCACGGCGTTTAATTTTATTTTTCATTATATCAAAACAGTAGGTACAGCGAGACTAACTAACTCACAAAAAAATGACAAAGTTTTCTCTGTAATTATGAAAAAATTAATTCTTTAACGGTCTATATATCATAATTTAGAATACATAAATAAAATAACACATATCCATACTCGATATTTGCTGTACCGTTAGATTAAAAAAATAATTATTCAGTTTGGTTGGGTATTTTGGCGTTAAAACCAAATTTAAGTTTGTTTGAAAAAAGCCGCGCAGAGTTCCTCTTAGGTAAATATTTAAGTATTTATGGTCATAGATTAAAATATTATACATTATAACATATTTACCTAGTACTCAAGTATGTTCGTATCTTTTTTGCATTGTAAATAAAGCGTTGCCAAAAATTCACATGGGTGATATTTTCCTGATGCGACTATGATCATCTTGTAGGTACGTTTTTTTAATGTAAATTGCTTGATTTATATTACCTTTCAGTCGGAAAATAATGTACCCATTTATTATATCACCATAAGCAGCAATGGGTAATGTTTAGTTAGTAATGCCCCCAATCCTCAACATACAAAATGAACTCTTGATAGCACGCCTAGTTAGATTTTATCTTACATCCAAACGTTAATCAATCGGCAGAATTAATTTCGAGAACCTGTTAGTCATTTACTGTTGTGTTTCCATACGGCCTACGTAATACACGTGCTTGCCGGCAATACCATACGGAAATCCACATAGAAACTACATACGTATCAGCCATTTGAACTTTGGTTTGAACCATTGGGATAGGTGAACTTTTCTATCTTTCCTACAAACAGACATAAGTTTCTTTACACCAATGAGATGTTCTTAAACAACGGTGAACTTTTCTTGTACTCCAACAACTAATTTTGGTACCACAAAAAGGTAATTTCCTACAGCTACGAACTTTTCTACCGCAATAAAGAACTTTTATATCCCAACAAACTTTTCTAAGATCAATCTAAACTCGTTTTAATAAATTTCCTAATGCACTACCACACCCACAAAAATTTCTACCATAACAAAGAACCTGCCACAAGCCACAACGGTGATTTTTCCCACCCAGTAAATAACTTTCTTGTCGACAACAATAAATTTCATTTTCCTACCACAAGGACATTTTACTAAGAGCATTCCCTACTCAACAATGAGTATTCCAATCACAATACCGAACAAAACTACGAAATATTTTACCATAACCACAAATATTGCTACCGTAACAATGCATTTTCTTACAACAAATACGAACTTGATCGCAGGCATTATGTGTAAATATTTAATCCTAAATACTTTTACCATAACAGCCAAGCTTCCTTCACAACATCCAACTTTCCTGACACAACAGTCTCCTACCAGCGCACTTGAATTCCTCTGCATCATAAAGCAATAAATCACGAAGGCAATCGCGAGCCCTGTTTATGATAAAATCTTTTCCCGTTGCATATTGCAATTATTCGATACGCGGATAAACATCACGCTGCCCTTTGGTGCGATGTTGTTTTTACAATATAATTGCAATGTTCCGCAAGCCGCGAAGAAGATTTGCGCAACCAACACTCTGCAGAGTGTTTCAATTGGAAACGTTTGATATCAATGCACCTACTTTTGATGGAATGCGAGTGGTCTGAAGCGTTAGGTTACTGTGCCAAGCATCGAGGGTTCAGTTCACCGCAGGCTTTGCTTGTACGAAATGAACTATGAAACTATGTTACATGCTTGTATGTATCGTCCATCAAACCGCACAATTTGTTACAAAATTGGCGATAAGTTAGTATTTAAAAAATATATATGTTTAGTAATCAAACAGTTATATTACATATGAAAAATACGTAATGAAATTAACTTACGATAAATTAATTAAGTTCCATCTATAATATTTTCGCATCACGTAATATATTTAACCATTTAGAAATTGTACATGTACAGTTTTCATGGTGCAGTTGGAAATGTCTACATCTTGTTGAATTTTGTGCATACTTGTGGCATATTAAAAAAATCAATCTAGTGTGTTCAGAACAGCGAAATGAAAATTATTTTTAAGAGATACGAGGAATCACGAAGACAGTTCGCAAAAGATAAAAAAGTATAGTATTCTTCGTTACGTTCATCAGAATGCATTTGCTTCCAATTTAGAGTCAATTAATTTCTCGATACAGCTGTTTTCTATAAAAAAACATGTATAATACAGCGTTTTCAAAATTAAAAACATAGACAAAATATATGCATTTTTGCTCTTTGTTTTATGGGAATGCGTTGATGATGGGATAATATTATTTGGTGTTACGATAATAATAGCGTTTATTCGTGTTGGAAATATGGAAATAAGGATCTTTTCCCACGACCTATTCTCATTTCTGATTTCCCCTGTTTAACAATTATAGAAGATGATATTCTTCATCATCTTGACATTGATGTTACAATGCGATGGTGCTCGGAAAATCATAATTTTCGACAGTTAAGAATTTGTTAGTTAAGATGTGGTAGATAGCCTTTCTTTTGGATTTTTTACACTTTTATATTAATTAACCATCTACTAATAGCGTAACTAATACCAATACTTGCTTCTATTCTTTGTCAATGATTGGCCAATAATCATGATGTGTGACCGATTTAAAATACAAGGTAAATTATTTAAACTTTTAAAGTATTTTGAAAATTGGAGTCAAGTAATCCTTTATTATGTTGATAGACCATTTAGACACGCCTTTATAGAGTCAATTTATTCTTACAAATTACATAAGTCCCTTTGTGAAATATGTTGAATCTGCTCCGGCGAGTCGTAAGATAGATCTGTTGGTTGGTTGCCTAGTAAAATGACCGAGGGTTATACGTTATGCGCCTAATATGATTTTAATTGTGCGCCCTCGCAGGACAGAACTCTCGTACATCCATCTTCCATTGCGAGCTGAAGCCGAAGCCGTTGCATAAACCTGGCAATCAGCGGAGAGCTGCGGAGGTCTGCGGACTTAATTCTCAGTTCCATGTAATGCATATCTGGAGATGAAATTGATGAAGGAAATAATTGCACTCGCCATAATCACACTCCTAATGATGAATGCATCCGTACTTACTTTGTGCTCGGGAAAGGTCCCTAGAAAAAAGCCTCGGCGCATGATCACCGGCGATCAATCATTTTTCATTCATCTCCGTGTTGCTATTTTAATAAGAAACAAATGGGGACACCGTGCTATAATCTTGAAGATGCACCTGTATCTGTACTGTGTATTGCACCTGCATTGGCTGCGAGTGGATCTGAGGTCTGTTGACCTTACCTCCAATCAGACGGAGTAAACCCGTGTTGGAAATATCGAGAGGAGGATTCCCTCACACTTATCGTTCGCGAGATGTCATTTCTTGTCCACACCTCGCATAAATCATTTCCATTATCGATGGTGCATCTTGAAAATAATATGCACAGCTCGAAATGATGCATACATGTAGACGCCAGCATGAGTTATGTCAATGTTGATATCCACTGAATTGACAAAAATGGCAGTCGACAAGGGACTACGCTCGCTGTGAGGGGATTTACAATTGATTAAAACGGCCATGTTGAGACTGTTGTAGACCCTGGTGTCCTGCCGCTAATCTCCCCCAAGGGCGAAGCTGTAAACACAATAAATTAATCACATAGAATGTTGCCAAGATTATGCAGTGGCTGCATACTTTAGTATTACCATGTTACTTTTTTGATCTTAATTTTTTTATTAAAAATAATTCTCATAATAAAATAAATGTCTTTTCACTGTATACGATTTTCCACAAAAAAAAATCATGATTATTTTAGTACTTATCTAGTTATTATTCATCTTAAGGCAGTTTCTAATGTGGCTGCTGAAGAGTGTCTATATAATCGTCTACAATCTATCATGGGAGTAGATAGTAAATAGCTGATAGCGGCGAGAGTGACTACGAACGAATCTGGACATTGTGTTCTCAGGAATAAATCATACATCTTATGAATAAGAAACCGCCGAGCCGCGTCCTCGTCCGCTAGCCACTCCGCCGAGCCGCGCCGACTAGAAATCATTGCTTTGTAATTATTGTTTCTGCAGTCAGTACTTTGACGAGAATCAGGTTTGATGCATGAGCACGCCATTTCCAATAAGCGCCCGATTCAAAAGTGAAATTCTTCACTCACAGAGGGGTTTCACTTTCCTCTTGGACAGCTTTAGAAAGTACCTACCTTCCTATTCTCTGCCATAGCTATCACTCACGTTTTCCAAATCGTGAGTTTTCATGTTTATTCTCGAACAAACTGCTCAAACTTTGCCAATGGTGGTAAAATGCGCCCTTTTATTAGCTTTTCCATTTTGTCAAAGAGCGAAAGTTATTTTAAAATTTATACCCTGCTCCTTTAATGGGTTTCGTATCATGTAAAAGTGAAGTCGAGTATTGAAAGTGTTTCGTCTGAAACAATGAATTCCTCGAACTCACACGATAAATGCGAAACATCCATCACGCGGGCCTCGCGTTCGCTCGATATTATCAAAATGTTGCATTCAAATTTGGGCAAGCTGGACGTTAAATATGTAAACGGTTCCGAGGGTGAAATACGACGCTAATTGTTCGTACGTGCTCTGCTGGAGTCTGTAGCTTGCAGACCCTCCCCTCGTTTAGAAGCTGGACCTGTTATTGGGAATAATTCCGTGACTTGGAGAGGCTCCAGACTTCAGACTCCATCGCCTGTTTTTTGGGAAACCAAAAATAAATTTGGCAAACAAATTGCGTCTGAGGCTCCACGCGCGACATTAATTGCTATTTTGTTGGCAGCTCGTATTTTGTTTCCAACATAATGTTTGCAAATTATTCCTTAATAATGTTTATTGCACATTTTTATGTTTTTACTGCGTTCCTGTTTATGTGTTTACAAATAAATAATTGATATTCGCTGCACGACCACGCGTGAGTCTAATGCCCCCGTATTTTTTAAACTTTATGTTTGAATCTATTCTTTTTCATCTGGCCGGTATGTGATTAATTTTATGTCATAACACAATTTGTTATTTGAGGACCTCGTTGGGGTTTGTTAACATTGTTCATATTTTATTTTCACCTTAAACCGATAAATAATAATAACTCTATGTATATACATAATATTATACCATTTTGTGTGACTTGAAGAGGCCCGGATTATATAAAGGAGAAAAGACAGATGCCGGTAGCTCATTCCAGATACGAGCTTACACAAAAACGAGTCCAAGAAGCGGCCCGTTTTCATGAACTCTTCTTCCTCATCGGTGCACCGGGGATCAATGCTGCTAGCTCCTTATAGCAGGCCCCCATTAAAATACCTGCAGAATAGACTCAGCATGCCCACATTGCGTCAGTGCATTAGAGATGACAATCGGTCTGTTAACAATGAATTGGCAATCAGACGGACCGCCGTACTTTGCACAGGATCAAGTAGGTTTATCAAGTATTCTGGGGCTCCAGCTCAGAGGTGGCTCCCAAATTCAATTGGGCGTACTTGAGAATTCTATGGTGTTAGCAGCCGGTTACTATTGAATTAGTATGACTTTAATCTTCAATAAACATTATTTCCAAAAGGATTTTATGTACCTACATCCTGAATGAAAACCACAGAAGTATGAAAGATAATAAATCAGTTAATTAATGGGAAATAAAAAGTTGTACTTGTTCAATGCTAAGAAAATGTTACGTAGATGAGTATAGGATCGTTTTATCAGAATATTATAATTAATTTACTAGCGGTTCTTTTCAAATACAAATTCGAACGGATCGCAAAAAAAAAAACTTTCTTATACTTTCAGCTGTCACTTGTAGCAAAACTTCCTAGATCACAACGCCGAGACACTCATTCAAATCAGCCTCCTAACTTGTATGGAATTTAAAAAAAAAATCGTTTTTTTTTATTCAATTTATTCTTATTTATTAAAACATCTTAAAATGTTTTAGTTAATTAAAAAAAAAAACGTTTTTTGTAGGTTCTCATACAAGTTAGGAGGATGATTTGATTCAGTGTCCCGGCCTTGTGATCTAGGAAGTTTTGCTTGTAGCCATTGGAAATATGGCACTATTTGGGGAATTTCTCAGGGGATTTGTTCATCAGTAGGTTTTAATATCGACGGTAAAATAATTTATAATTTATTTTAATGTCTACACGGGAACTCGTTTCAGTGAGACGTACAGCAAAAATCATTTTTTATATAAATGAAACCCAGACAAATACATTTAAAAAGTTCTTATTGTGTCATACTTGCTGAAGTCCCATCTTTCATTGCCCGGGCTTTACGCAAAGTTTTTCGAAATCTAATGTAGCCCTTCCTCTTGTTTTGAAGGTCAAGTATGCAAAATTTCATAATTTTTGGAATAAATGTTTATATTAAAATCTGCTTTTAATTTCTTTAATTATCTAACCGTCAGGTTTAATTAACCGAGGCGATTTCACTAATCGATGAAGGTTTATTCTATTTAAATCCTAGCACTGTATATATATATATATATATATACAGGGTTTTCCAATAAGAGGTGTTATTTTGAATAGCCCGCTATTTCGGTAGATGTTACTTTTGAAGCTGTCATTTTTTGACATTTGACAAGTAGAAACTATGCCATTAATAAAAATGGAACGATACACGCTTCAACAACGCATTGAAATTATTAAAATTCACTTTAGTGAATCAAATGGAAATCATCTTGAGTGATGAGGCCCATTTCCACCTCGGTGGCTTCGTCAACAAGCAAAATTGTCGCATCTGGGGCTCGGAAAATCCAAGAGTTATTGATGAAAAGCCTCTCTATCCTCAACGTGTGACTGTTTGGTGCGGTTTATGGTCCGGCGGAGTCATTGGACCTTACTTTTTTGAAAATGAGATGATTAATGATTTTTTATGGCCGGAATTGGATGGTATTGATCTGGACAACGTTTACTTTCAACAAGACGGCGCTAGGTGCCACACAAGCAACGAAACCATTGATCTTTTACGATTGAATATATTTATTTTTTTTTTTTTTTTAAGTTTTCATTATTTGTTAATTTTGTGTATGTTATATATATTTTTGGGGCTCCAGCGACTACCAAACTAGGCACATACCCCTAAATATGTTAAAAAAAACTAGCCCCCCGAAGTCCCCTCTTTGTCCGGGTTTTATGCAGAGTTTTTCGAAATCAGACGAGGACAGTAATAGTGATATTGATCTTCCTCTTAGTTTTGGAAGTCAAGTGTGCAAAATTTCATCAAGAAATATCAACATTCTGCTTTGGAGTGGGAAAAGGGGATGGGGTGGTTTTTCCAAAATAATAATTAATCTCGGAATAAAACTGTAGATTTGTATAACATGACACTTTTCTTTATATAAATATATTGGTGTCCCAGAAGGATCCGAGTCCGCCCAGCACCGCATCCTGCTCGAGGAGTACGAGTCGGAGTCGAAGCGCGATTCGAAGCTGAAAGACATCGCGCTGTCGCTGACGCGGCCCCGCGAGAGGGGCGCCGAGCCCGCGCAGCCGCAGCCCGAGCCGCCCACGCGCGAGGCTGCGCCCGCCGAGACCGCGCTGCACGCGCCCGACGGCAACAGCATGCCTGATAAATACGTAAGTCTGATTCAACCCTATTTTACACGGAGAAAACTTACTCATATAAAATACTGTTAAATTATTCGTTCTCCTGTTAAAAACGGGACTGTAGGCCTTTAACGAATAAATTGACAGAGTTTCTAACAATGTATCAGTTAAAAGCGAATGTTTCCTGAGGACGGCTGAACACGTTTTCTTACAAATACTGATATTGATATCGACATACTGATATTGTCGCATTCCGCCATGATATTTATTAGGAAACGAACACGTATTCTCGATATATTCTGAATAACTAATATTTTATCAGGAAATTGGCATGCTATCACTTTTTTAACATGATCATTTTTCTCCGTGTATGACTAATATGTCATATTATGGTTCATATTTTAATTTTCCATTAAGTTAGGTGGATACTATAATTCTTTTGATTGCATTACCAAAACTCGACTCTCTCATAAATTGACAAAGCACCAGATATTTTTATGGCGCCTACTATCCAGGGCTCCAACAAAGAAGGGGTTTTAATTACCCAAACAAAACACAATAGTGTGCAGGCGCAATTGGAGCCGACGTGCCAAGACGCCAAGGAGCCAAGGCGCTGACGAACACCTAATGTTACGTATAAACAGGACAACATTTCTTTATTCCTTTGCCGTAATTCGTGGCTCGGCTCGCGGAAATTATGTTCTGTTTATACGCACCCTAATGCTGTGTATACTCACGCATGCCAAACTGCCGAGCTGAACCACGACTTGGAGGAAAGAAATGAAGCAACTGCAAATGGCGCGAAACGCTGATTACGCTTGCTTCGTTCCTTTCCCTCAATTCGTGGCTCGGCTCGCGGTTATGTTCGAAAATATATATGCGTCAGGCGCCGTGTGTTTTTAACTTGTTAAAGGGAGGCAGGGTGTAAGTTTTATTTTTTTAAATTAGTTGCTATGGCAAACTTTGTACATTATGCAAGGTATAAACAGGGATGTCCCTAAATAAATCCGCGAGTAAATTTTCGAGTTCCTTGAATCAGAGTACGCAGCACGCACTGAAATTAGTATTTTTGATAAGATTTTTGAGATTTCCAGCGTGTTTTTCACCGTACATAATAAACCCATGTTATGGGTAACATGGGAATAAAGTGGGGTGGGCCTCACTAGACGAATGTCTGTTCTGAGACATTATGTATGTATGATTGACGTGTTTGTTCGTGCAGGTCCGCGGCGATCCCGACGGCTGCGTGCGCGGTGCCGCCGCCCGCGTGGAGCTGCCCGCCGAGGGTCTACTGAACATGCGCAAGGGCTGGCTGCTGCGCCAACTGACGGCGGGCGCGACCCCCGCGCGACACTGGTTCGTGTTGCGCGGCGCCGCGCTGCTCTACTACCGCGACCCCAGCGCCGAGGACTGCGGCATCATGGACGGCGTCATCGACCTTAACGGGGTGGCCAACATCTCCGAGTCGCCGCCCGCGAGGACCTTTGGATTTGTCATCAAGGTAACTGACAATCCTCCTCTTTATGTGGACTCGTAGATTACAATACTATTCGCCGATTGGATATACTATGTTCCGAAATCCTTACCAAAGCTAACCTAACCTAACTTACTCTACCCTTACCTAACCTAACCTAAACTGACACCAACATCAACGATTCCATGATCAACATTTTCATTATGAAGTCTTCATTATAAACAATTATCGGTTATCTAATGATTTTTCTTTTGTTTTTAGACATGGGACAATCGCCTGTACACATTGTCTGCTTTGACTGCTGGTATCCGTGCCAACTGGATGTCAGCCATTCGACGAACTGCCGGGCTACCTGATCCATCTGACTGCTCAGAGAAGATGTATCCAGAAAAGCATGTTATTAATATCGATAGACAAGATAGCATTGAGAACTCTGAATCCTTGATTCCTTCGGCACCAATGACACCGATTACTCCGATGACTCCCCGATCGATAATGTTCTCCTCTGATGAAGAGTACAGAACTGCCTCAGAAGGCGGGCGCAGAGATAGTGTTGACTGGGGCGACTCAGTTACTCAACTTCCTCCATCGCCAGTTTTAAGTCGCAACCCCATCTCCCGAGTTAAAGATAAAGTCCGCTCTCGAAATCTTCAACATAGCTCCTCCATACCTTCCTCTCCCCAATCTGATGACACCCCTCCTTCTGATATCGATGAAACAGATAACCTTCAAGAGAGGTCCTTCAGAGAAATATTAGACCCCTATGCGCCCATTGTTATTGATAAAATACGAAAAGACGATATCCTCAAACCAATCAAAACCTCATACATTTCTACCATAGACAAACAAGCTATTGAAATTGAGGACCTCAGAAAGCAGTTGAAGATTGCTCAACATGATGTGAATACGGCAGAAAAGGAACTAAAACGGTTAAGACAAATTAAAACTGAGTCCGTCCTTCGAGAAAAGAAAATTGATGATCTGTTGGCCACACTACAACACACGGAAGATGAATTAAACAGGAGAACCAAAGAAGCTGAAAACTTAGAAGCTCTTAAGAAAATGTACAATGAAGATAAAAGTCAATGGGAAAGTAAGCTTACAGAAACAGAAGCATTTTTGAGAGAGTCAACCGAGCACTGTGAATTATTAAACAGGCAGTTGGAACATGGCCAACAAGCTATAGAACAACTGCAAGCTGAACTTTCACAACTAAACGACAGGCTCATTAGAGGAGCGGAGGAAAATGAGGTTTTGTTCATGAAGCTTAGAGATATAGAAGGAAGAGGCAGTAGTCTTTCCATCATCCGAAAAGGTAGAAGTGTGGAGTCATTGAGCGAGTTAGCCAATATTGATTTAGACCAAGAACTTGAATCAATGGACAAGGATAGAGTCATCGAAGAGTATGAAGAACTACGATGCAGGTTTGAGAAGGCCATTCAGGAAATCAGAGCCATGAAGAGAGAATTGAGGGAGTCTCATAATTTGTATGATGAATTAGAACTTACAAATCATAGCCTACAAAGAGATATTCAATTAAGAGAAGAAAATAACCAGTCACAAATATCCATGATGGCTGCTAGGATACAAGATTTAACTCAGAAATTGACTTCATCAGATAAACAAGTGAGAGCTCTCAAACATAAACTTCAGAAATCTGAATCCAGAGATAAGAGAAGAAGTTTATCATTGAAAGGAAAAGATTCATTTTCGATTGGCAAAGAAGTTGAAGAGAAGTTATCAGAATTAGAAAATAAAATAAATATTTTGGAAGGTGGTAATATTGCCTCAAGCGCAACACCAGTGATCCAACCTCCTTCTAAACCTCCATCTCCTACGAAAGAAAAATCCCCATCTGCTGAGAAGGAACGTGACAGCAAGTCTCTGAAAAGACTTTCTGCAAGATTGAGAAGAAAATCATTGGACAGCGCGACCAGCTCTGAACCAATGAAAATGTTGATTCGTCTTAGTTCTTTGGAAACAAAAGTAGGCAGTGCTCTTGAGGGAAAACGAGATTACACAGTATCATGCGAGTCTTTGAACCATATAGCCAATGACATCCCCAGTGCTGATAGCTCAGAAAGTCACACCACCCCAAACAGGCACTTATTGGACAGGCTACAGAGTCTTGAGAATGTAGTCATCTCATCGAGGAATAAGGTTAATGAATGTATTTGTCAAGTCAGCGCTATCAGATCATCTCGAAACCGCCGTTCTCCTTCACCAATTTTAGATAAAAGTTACAGCATGAAAACAATAGAACGTTGCCTCACCGATGTCAGCAAAAAGCTGCAAGATTGTACAGATAAATGTGTCTTACCCTTTGAAAGCATTTACGAAGGCAGTGATATTAATGACTCTATTTTAAATGTTGTGCATCAACTGGAATTGCAATTGAGGACGAAGCTTCAAGATATAAACAAAAAGAAATGCACTTTGCTGAAATCTGGCGAGCTAAATCAACGAAGGAATCTAGAGTTTCTTGCTGAAAAACTGGCATACGAAGCAGTGTTAATTAGCAGAATTAATGATGCTGTTACGGACATTAACGGAGAAGGTTTATTTAAAAGATTGATTAAATCGGAAGTGGAAGAAACTAGTCAATTGGTCGCATCACTTCAATCGAAATTAAACGGTTCTCAAATAAAACGCCAAACCTTATGTAAAACCTCAATGGACTACTTAGCCAAGATTCTATCTAGAAAAATTAATATAGTGAATAATGGCACACTGGACAAATGCATTAATCAGTCCCAAAATACAATACAAAATAAAGAATTAGAAATGCTGAAAGCCTTACAAAAAGATATAACGATTTCAGTCAATCAATACAAATCAGAAAAGATGATAGAACTTACCAAAGCATTATTAATAGAAGCTCTCAATTGTCAGCCTGAAAGTGGAATGAACTTTGATCAGCAAAGAACAAACTTAGAAAATATAAGAATTCAAGAAGCCTGGAATAAAGCCCAAGATATTGTCAACAATGAACTAATCAACTCTGAAATTTCTCATGTAATGACGCGCTGCGCTCAGTATTATGCAACGCAGTTGAACGCGGAGAAGACGGCGAGATTTACTTTGGTAGCGAGCCAGCAGGCTGCTCTGGAGAGGTGGTTCCAAGTTGCCCATGAACAGCTTTCTATTGAAATGAAATCAGCCATTGCAGATATAACTAGTCATTATCAGGAGTGCCTGACGAGTGTTAGATTAAGGTCACCTATTACTGAAGACAGACCCGGTGTTGACAGTCGCCAATTGTTGTATCAACTGGCTGATGTTATCGCTCACAAAGTTCTAATCGATGCTAAAATTTATGTTTGCTCCGGTGGCTACGACAGCAACTCTCCGTTGGAACCCAGCCAAAGTATATTTTCTAATCCAGTGCAAGAAGAAAGTGGAATATGGAATAAATTAACCGAATCAGATAACATCGTCGCCTCTCTTGATTCCGATCCAACGCAAGAAGCTGAATTTATTTATCTGTTCCAACACTTTTCCAACGAATGCAGAGCCCTTTTCTCAGATGAATACGCAGAAAATAAGGAAGATTTAACAAAAATCCGAGATGCCTTGAGACAAGTGGAGATGGTAGTAAAGCGCCTGCATCTTCAAATCAACGATGATTCTCTAAACAAGGAAAATATTAACCGAGAATCTGAAAACAATTCACAAGTTCAAGGTGTTTTGGATCTATGCGAATCCTTGAAAAAGAGTGTAGAGGCTTTGTCTAGTCATATTCCCTGTCAACATTGTCTGCGCTTGCAAAATGCTATTAGCAGGTAAATAGATAATGTTAATTTTGTAATCTAAAACCCCCTTTATTCATATATCCCGAAGTATCTTATATTAACATTCCATTAAACTAATTCCAGGTTACGATCAGAGCATGAGGAGACCCTGGCCATTCTGAAGACGGAGCAGGACAAATCGGCGGAGAGCAAGAGGAGCCTGGAGCTGGTTCGGGGCAGAGCAAGGACAGCTGAGGAGCTGGTGAGCAGTCTGCAACAACAACACAAGTCGGCTCAGCGGAGGGCGCAGAGGAGTGAAGCGGAGGCACAGCAACTCAAGCAGCAGGTCACTGACTCATTATTCTCCAGATTATTTCTTTCTAGGAGTGCCCAAAGAATATTTTTATGGCTAGTTACGCTTGGTACAACTAGTAATGCAATTATTGTACATAATTTATGATTTAGTACATCGTCTTGTCAAAACATTTACTCCTCGGACCCAACTTTAAAATACATAGATGCTTTCCTCAAACATGGTAAAATTATTAATTATTACCAAATCTCAATTTGGGAGGCGCATTTGGGTTCCGCCGCCCCCGGAACCATTTATTGGTTAACCAATTTAGCAGGGGTGCCCAAGTCAATCAGGTGAGGTGTGTTCAGGACGTGCCTGCCCATCAGCTGCATGGCGTGCCAAATCGAGAGAGGCTGGTTTGGGGAGACCCTTTGACCTGATAAGTGGTAAATCACCCAAGTGGTAAATCTGATGAACCTACTGAAGCTTGGAATTATTGATAGCTTAGTGGAAAGGACTTTTTTCTGTAATATGAAATGAAATGCCAATAATGGCATATAATTATATTATGATGTAAATCTTATAAAGTTTGTTTTCCTTTCAGATAAGCGACCATCAATCGGAATGCCAGCACCTCAAGGTGCAGCACGAGCAGGAGCAGCATCAGCTGAAGGAGCGCGCCCGTCGGCTGGAGCGCCGACTCGGCACCCTGGACTCGGAGTACTCCCAGCAGCTGGAGCAGCTGCGCTCCGCCTACCACAAGTCCATCAACGCTGACCTGCAGGGCGACTCCATCCGCCAGCGCTACCAGGCCGAGATTGAGCAGCTGCGTGTGCTATGTGAGAAGGGGCTACTGGCCATGGAGAGCTCGCACCGGAGGATCATTCAGGAGTTGGAAGACAAGCACCGAGCCGAAAGGGAACAGTTAAAGTTAGTTTTATTATCAATGTCTTATTATCAATCTGTTATTTTTAAAGGCTCCAGCATTTAATTTTGAGAACATGGTGAGCTTTGCTGATAGAACAGTCGGCTGATCTGACCTGCTCTTAGGTATTGCAGTAAGTCTTGTTCTGGGTCTAGAGATTGTGGGTTGAATACTCAGCAAAGTGAAATTACAATTAATTTTATGGGTCTGTATAAGTACGCAAATTAATTTATTCATTCAATTCATTTTTTTTTTTTTTTTTAATTCTATTTATTTCATCAAAAAAATTACAGAATATATAATATGTCATTAGTAAGTAAAATACCTATATGTAAGTTAGTAACAATGATATTGTTGAAAAACTAATGTTACAATAATAGAACAGTTTCTAATAGAAGAAAAGTAAATATGTATGTATATTAGAGTGTTATATACATAGATATGGCATAATATATTATATTTTAAGTTGTGCATAACCTGCCTCACTAGGCGAACCTGTGTTGAGGCAGATTTTATTTTATAGTTATAGTTATATAGTTTTTATAGTTAACTATTTCTCGCATTTTGTCTATGGTTTACTTATAAATGTTTAATATAGGTTCCTGTACAGAAATACATTATTTAAGGTTACATTTTTATTAGCATATACACAATACAAATACAGCAAGTTTTAGCACAATACATACTATAATAGCTATCAATGACAAGGCGTTTGGTTAGGTTACATTATTGTTTTGTACATTATTTTAATAATATTACAGATCATGGGACTGAGACGTTATAATTGTACCGTTTAAACAATGTATTTGCAGTGCCAAAAACCTTGTAAGTGCGTTATCGGACATGAAAAACATATCGATCTTTTGTTCAACTGCATTTAGGAGGTACATGTGTTGCTCTCCCCACAGGTGAGTTCATGAACAAATTGGGGAAAATTGAACAAATAAATAATAATAATAGTATTTTTTGAACTCATTCTAGAAGAGAAGATACATACTAATCAGATTCGTAAAATTGATTGAAATGGTTTTAGCTTTCACTCCCGCCACTAAGAGCTCTGTTATAACATTTCTTCTGTTATACATATGTGTTATTTATGAGAAGAAGGGAGATGTTTTTGGCGCAATCAACAATATTCCTTTAATAAATGAGATAGCTAGGTACTTCTCATTATTTGCCTATATTCGTATAAAAGGCTTATTTTTTATGGTTAGTATTTTAACATGTATTTTCTTATTCCAGAGTGGAAAAGGAGCAAGCACTGGCAGAGGAGACGCAAGCCACCCTGGCAGCACTGGACGCCATGCGCAAGGCACATGAGAGCGATGTGCACCGAGAGGTCAGCAAATTCAAGCGGGACTTTGCTTCCCGCAGCCAGCAAGGTGGCGACGCCCAGCTGCACTCGAGGCATCAGTAAGTTTATGACATGGACTCACTTTCTTCTCTATGTTCTTGTCTATGTCGACACGTTTTTCTTTAATATACTTTTAATTAAGTGTTCCGAAATAAACAATATCACAAATATCCATAATTATTTTAAACACTTAGCGCAATATAGAAAAAAAATCTATTTAAATATTTATTATATGCCGCACATTTCACACTCATCTTTTGTGGACAATGAAACAATAATAATACATTTTTATTATTTAATTCATTAAATTCAACATATTAGAAAGTATAATCGAAGCATTCGTGGCACCTAGTCATTGCTTAAATTGACAAATGCATTTCTTCTTTATTGCTTTTAGTGGGGTCATACAACAAATTTTATTCAGTTTTATTGTATCCACTTCACATAATGTATTTCATTGTTACGAAGATCATTCCAACCGTAGACTTGCTTTAACCTCTTGTACAGAACAAAACAATATTATCTAGGTCAGTGGTTCCCAATTACTGGTATGCATACCCCCATGGGTACTTGAAGGGGTACGCACACATACTGTACGGACTGTTTGGACAATTTGGCTACAAGAGGTATGTGAGTTTGGGCTCTTTCTCGAAGGGGTATTCAGGAAAACTAATTGAGAACCACTGATCTAGGTACTTCTTCTTAAGTCAACTCATTTCCTTTACACTTTTCTTCTGGATTCCTTTAAAATTTGTGCAATTAAAACCTAAGTGGACAGTTTTGTGTGTGTTAGAGAGGAACTGGAGGAGATCAAGCAGGAAATCCTCTCGCTGTCGGAGAAGTACTCTTCCAAGTGCGTGGAGTCAGCCGCCCTCGAGGAAAAGCTGTGCAACGTGACGCAGCAACTCACTCAGGCACAGCAACACATCATGCAGCTCGACGCCAGGTTAAAAATTTATACTACTGATTATTTGGTATATGATTTACCATTACATAATTAACTTTTCAGTTCACGAATGCTCATTTTTACTTCATCCACTTTATAAACAGTACACCATTCAAAAATTTTAAATTCGTTAGAATAGAAACAGTACATTATTCGTTCATTTAGTTGATTCGGAGAAGTATGCATAACTCCCGTAAGCGCACATCCTATAAGTCTATTATTATATCTCCAGTGTTTCAAAAAGAGTTCACCTGAGTTGTCATTGAGTGTTTAACAATGCCTACTGGTTCCAAAACAATATGGCTCTTCCATTATATAACTCTCTTCCTATCAAAATGGAACAGTGACAGAAAGGGAAGGAAAGCCAAATGATGCTGATTCGTACTCTCTGCAAATTCCTTTTTTGTAGGAAAATAACAATTTACAGTTATTGATTTTTAAAATAATGGTCGTTGATAATTTGTTTTCAGAAACAAGCAACTGCGTGCCCATCTCATGTCTGAAATGAACGAGATGAGCAATTCAGAGATTGTGAACGGAATGAGGGACAGTTCCTCTCCAGTAAGTTAACCACTTCAACTTTAATAACCATTCATTCTTATTTTCTAAAACAAATAATGCCTTTAGTTGTTTCATTTACTTTTTCTAATTATTTCAATTTGGTGATAGTGCATGCACTAAGGGCGCTGAATGCATTTTTTTATTATTTTTAATATACCTATTTATAATGTCCAGAGAATATTTATTTGATGGAAAACTTTTTCTTGCCATAAACTTTTTGTTACTTTATTCACAATTATTCTTAATTAGTCTTCTAATTAGTTTATTAAATCTTACTTTAAAAACTGAATTCAATATTATCCGATTTTACAATCAGTATTTAAATATTTGCACTTCTCTAAGATCAACCTAAGAATTATTTACGATGTTTCTCTCAGATTTACAAACCAAATTTTTTTAACAAATTTAGTTTCATCATGATTAATCATTATTTAATAACTGTCTGGTTTGAGATCATCAATACATTTTAACAGCATGTCAATCTGAGGGGATCATCATTGATTTTTAATTCATCTCATGTTGATAAATGGAGCTTGGTATTATTGTACTAATAGCATGGGCAGGGTACGACTGGACTTTCTACTCCCAGCACACCTTTATGGGACCACCTTAGACATCTGGCAACTGTCTGGCAAAATGCCATCACCGCAGGTAAGATAATCATCACTTCATTTGTACGTAACTGAAGGTCCAGTTTTAGAATTCACGTGTGACAATGTCATCAAACGGCCGTTCAGCGCCATTTTCTTTATTTTGGCAGTTGAGAGGTTTCCGTTAAATGCTGACAACTATCACATTGTTAGGCTAAGGATGGGTTGTTTCGGAGAATTTGAACAATTCTTCAGATTTTTTCAAGTTCTGTTTTATTTCAGTTCTGTCAAGCAACTAGCTTATAATAATATAATAACAGAACTTGAATAGGACTTTCACAGAACCCGAAAAAGAACGTTAAAATTTGATGAATTGTTCAAATTCTCCGAAACAACCCGTACTAAGCTTTACAATTTGATAGGGAGCTGAAATGCACCTAGAATCGGCGATTAACAATAACCTTTGAACCGTCAAATATGGCGCTGAATGGCCATTTGATGACTTTGTCACATGTGAATTTCTGCAAAACAACTGGACGTTAGACTTGCTAAAAAACATCTAAGCTTCAATGCTCTCTAAATAAATTTTATAACCATACATAATTTTTTGCATTTTTTAGTACCTTAGGTGTGTATTTTCTTGTGTTACATACCTGCTACCTTAATCTTTTAAGTAGACTTGGGGTTGCTTCAGTATTCACTTACACCCTTTATTTCAAACCAGTGGATTTTGAGGACACTTCAAATTATTATAATCTTTGGTTTACGGGATAAGCTTTTAGTCAAATGAAGTATGCAGACTATTTAGATATATAGACTATGTTGATTTGAATTTCAAGACCAAATTTTATTGCCTAAAAATCCTCATCATGTTAAGAAAAAATTTTACGATTACATAATCTATAATGAACAAAAGTTTATTGAATCGATGTTTTAATTTGAAGGATTTAGAATCATTATCGATTGGATCCACACAAGTAGCCGTATTTTATTATTTTAATGGACTTTTTGTCGTATTTCATTTTAGCCTTATAACCTAATAATATTATTTTGCAATTAAATCTTTGTACATAGTTTCAACTGTTTATGAAACATGATAATAATATTTATATAGTTAATCGCTAATTAACTGATTGAGTCGCTAATTATTTTTTATTTTATTTTTATTTTTAAATATATAAACGGCTATACTGCCTTTTATAAATAAACATATAATAGAGTACAAAAGTAAGAAAAATAATATCATTACATAATAGTAGTTTTAAACTTAAAAATAACACACAATTATTTTGTGTATCACAACCAAAAATAACAAAAAAAGAACAATGAGAAATATCCTCATTTCATTTCAACATGTCCATATTGCGTATATAAAGTTACATTATGGAAAAATAATTTTTGAGTGCATGTTTATATTGCGCTAATTTTAAGTATGATTTTATCTAAAAAATGTTATAATCGTTTTAAGATTGGTGACATACTTTTGACTGAGTTATTTTATTGCAATATTTTATTTTATTGTTTTATGTTTAAAAAAATTCTTAAGTTACGTTATTATTAATAGATTTAAAGTATACTTGAAAGGTTTATATGAAAAGTCTTCAATTTCATTAATAACCATTTCAGAAGGCAACAAAACTCAATCAGTTGACACTGGAGCCCGCAAAGTCGGTGGTGCGCAAAACCAAAATACAGTTTGCAAAGACAGAAAGTACAAGGAACCTTCGGCTGTCACCAGTACAGGTTAATATCGCTTCGTTCATTTTCTTTCCTTTCTTCATTTCATTGCACGACTACCATCATATCACTAATCCCTTGCTCATCAATCTCTCATGTGTTTTTATTTGTATACTTATTTCAAAAATGCATTTTTCACATTTTTAAAGTACGATCTATTATTACTTGTTTCATACCTACCACTCCCCCAGTTTTAAAAAAATAATTATGTTGAAATGTAAAATGCAAATCAGAAGCAAAATACTTGAACAGTATGTTTAACCCCTCAGGCCTCTGGCATTATGACCATTATATTTATGACGCTGTCAGAAGGACGGAGAATTTATGTGTATTTCCGCTTTGCAATAAAATCCAAATAAACAGAATATTTCTGAACACATCCCAAAACTACAAACTGTTTTTGAAAGGTGATGAAATAAGCTGACAAATTTTATTGCTAGAAAATTTTTTTTAATTTTTAAATGTAAAATTTTTTTGCAAACATAAAAAGGTTTTAAAAATAGCTCACCTTACGTTTTTTCGTCTGTACACTGAAGTAAAATTACGGATAACGAAAAAAAATGCATATTTTATTAGACAAATGTATAAACATTATTGTCACCTCACTTTTTGTCATTTCACATGAAAATAATTTATCTAAAATTCACAATGTTTCATATTTTTTTCTCAAAATGCGGTCGGAACTTTTGGTTCCACAGAGGTGCACATTTTAATTCTTCTATAGTTACTTCTAGATTTGAATATAAAGTGTAGTTTTATCTTTTTCTATCGCTATGACAGTAACCATTTCTACAAGACTATATGAGCTGACCCAAAAGCGAATACTTTTGAATTGACTCTACGGTAAATAGCTGTTTGTTCGCAAAACCAAACAATTAGCCTAAGGGTTAATCTGTTAAATATTTTTGCTTTCAATTTATCAAATAAATGTACCTATCGATATTAACTTAATCAAAAAATGTACCTATTCTTAAAATGAAAAATTTGTAAAGTAGCTTGTCTCGACACAGGATATCCCCAGTGACACAGGCACAGTAAAAAATATGTTTTAATCCATACTTATATAAATGCGCCTTCTAATAAATAAATAAATCAATTAATAGGCACTATGGACGGTATGTAAATTGGTTTGCATCTGAAATCAGTGGAATATTCCATGCCATATGTTCTAGTTATATTATTGAAAATTTTAAAGTTTCCAATAATATAACTTTAAACCTTTCAACCATTCTGGATACTATAAACCCTTAGCCATTCATCCCTTCAAAAAGTTTTTTATAATAATTTATTTAGCTTCTTTTCTTGTTCCTAGGCTTGCTTTAATTTTGGATTCCTATTGTTATTTTGAAAATGTCACTTTTGATAAAACATATTATTATCACTTATATTCATTTTGCGATTGTTAACCTGATTTATCCTCTATTTGATATTTTTTCTATCCTCAAAGACAGATTCCGCAATGTTTGGTCAGAGTATTGGGACATTGATAGTTAATTCAATCGAGCCTGCCCAAAACAAAGGACTGTCCCATCAAAACCGTGGTTTCAACAACTCCCCCATTTCTCCAAAAAATAAATTTCCTCACTTATTCGAATGAGGATTGGACAATGTTTTGTTTCTTCTCACCTTTTTAAAATTTACGTGCTTGACTCTTCAGATTATACATTCTGTGGTCTAGAAGTGGGAACATTATGTCACACATTTTTTGGTTGTATATCCTCTATTATCTTCTCTTCTATCAAGCCTTATCTAAAATTGCCTCCCCTCCATTCAACATCTCATCTCTTCTAAGTCTGAATTCGACTCTAATCTGCATATATGTAATTTAGAAATTGCCAATTTAAACAAAATTAATATATAAATTCACCTTCCCTCTCCATAATTTGAAATGATGGCCTAGAACACCCTTGAAGGGTGATAGCCATAAACATTTGAAAAAAAAAACCTGATTTATTATACATAATTTTATTTTTATATAGCCATTTATCAACAAAGCAGTTTTCCACTTTCTGGTAAGGGCATTACCTAGAATTCTTGTCAATACCCATTTACTTTTTAATAACATTAACATGTAGAAGGTTTAGGGAACGGGTGGCAGACGTAAAGGGAAATAACTGCCTGTTTAGTTGGAAATTAAAATTTTTTTTAAATTCTGCACATACTATGTAATAAAAATGATCTCTCCCAAAATTTAAACTAGCTCTACTACCATTTTACATTCCATTTCACAAAAAACATTGTATTATGTATTGCAGGATATTCACGATTCAAATTAATATTATAATTTCAATGACTGCAAAATAATTTGGAATATTACACCTGTTTCCTGTGTCACCTTCCAATGGCAATAGCACAGATAGTAAAACAAGGGAGATGGGCCATCCATTATTTGTATGAAAGTACCCTCCACAAAGCATCTGCAAAAATGACAGGCCCCGAGGGATTTTATTCTGGGCCTATGATTTTATTCTATTCTGCTGTGTGCAGTTAATGTAATATATATTTTTAAATATTTCCCTTTACATGCGTGGCAAGTGCAATGGTTAAAAATGTATTTATTTAGCTTGAATTTGAATGAATGTTTGTTTTATTCCAGAACTGAGCGGGTTCCCACCGCGTGTTCCACGCTGCTCGGTGTCATCGAGGCGTGCCTCCAACTCTCCCCTGGTGGGGATAGTTGCAGAGCGCAAGAAACGCTTCGAGCTGTGAACTGCCGCACTCACTTACTATCCCTTTCCCTTATCAAACCAATCTTTAGATACTTCCTAGAACAAATGCTCGAGTGATCTAATCAACCATGAAATCGACTTGCCCAACATAAAGAACTTCAATAATATTACATACCTGCAAATTTGTCACTTAACAGAAGTTAAGTTTAAAGTTTGACAGCTATGTTACAGATTTTACTAAAAAAATGTTTTACGTATCATCATATTTATCATGAAAAACTAGGAAAAAAACTGCCTTAAAGTTCTCTGGTTTTTTTGTAAAAGTAGTGTTATGGAGGGCTTTGTCGAAATAATGTAACTTATTGAATGTTTTCTTTAAAATCGAAATGTCTAAAAGTCATTAGTTTCTTTTAGTGATTATAACGTTTAAAGTGTGTTGATGTGGTGTTTGTTTTATATAAATTCTTTTGAAAAAGAATAAGGTTTTGTGGATTGTAATTTTGAAATGTTATTCATTACGAGTGGATTTGGAGTTATGTTTGAATACCTTGTTACCAAATAATACCGCCTTTATAGAGTATGTTATATTTAAATTAGGTTTAGGAAACAGTGACCAGTTTGAAGTGTATCGGGTTGAAGCTCTCTTACAACTTGAATCAGCTGATGTAACTGTACCATAATCGGTTTAGGGCATTATTTATTGCACATTTGTTCTATTTTCACCCCACCCACCTGATTTTTTGTTAATATAAAGTTAAGGTTAAACTGTAAATGTTTTATTAAAAATAATAACTTACGATATTGTTGTAAGGTCACTTTAAAATATTTCTACGCATGTTTACAAATTATCATATATGAATTTATTGGTTAGTTATCATATTATCGAAAAGTCTTAAATTTCATCTTCCTCTTGCTTTGTGTATATTTCTTTTTAAAATATTTAGTTTAAATTGTTCATTATGTAGAGTTCATGAGTTTTGAAAATATTAATTATATCAACCTTATAGTCACCTTGTTATGTATAGTTAATTCACATTGTTACATTTCAATTTATGAATAATATTGTAACTAACTTTATTTTAAAGTTATTTAATGTTTTCGTTTTCATTATAGTTTATGTAGATACGAGTTTGCTTATATTTGTTTGTGTTTTAACAAATGTGTGTCCTACACTAAACTTCTATTATTCGTCAATATTTACTGAAGTCCTATTGGAGGCAAAAGAAACCAGTTTGATAATATTATTTAAAGTATATTCTTTGGCATTTCAAAAATGTTACTTTATCTAAATACTCACCTCACGTGATTTGCTTGTATAATATTTACACACACCAGCAGAACGGTAAATCCATCATATTTATAATAAAGGCAATACATATTAAAAATAAAAAGATGTTTTATTTATTGAATTATAATATAACAATATAACATAATATAACAATAAAAAAATTGGTTTAGAGCCATCTGTTGCCAGATTTACTTAACCTTAAAATGGTAAACCTTATACAGTTTCCTGTTTTACCAATCCCAATTCAAATATCGATTTTTCACTGCAAACCAAGCAAATTTGTAGGCTATGCAGTGCCATTAAATAATTGTCAAATTATACAAAAAAAAACAATGGAGTCCACTCTCAGTGCAGGAATTTGGATTATATTATTATTATGCTTTGCACAAAATCTATTTGCTGACAAAGAAAGCACACCGATTATATTCTCATTCCCAGAATATCAATACAAGGAAACACCAAAAAATGTAAGAAATGCAATAACCTTAGTTCTGTATTATATCTTCAGCATATAAACAAAGTATAAAATTGACATATAACATATTAATATTAGTATAGTTAGTCTTACATTAATTTTTATAACAACAATTTCATCATTTAAATCTACCTGTGAATTAATCATGGAATAAAGCAATGTTAGAATACCTTTAGACTTGTTACTATTGTCTCACAAAAAATAAGATAAAATGTGGCAAATAAGAAATACTCTCATTTTCCAGTAAATTCTGAATTCAAACGTTCGTGTATGACAAAGATAGACATTAAAAAAAATATGTGTACAAACGAAATAAGTGGCAGGTCCGGGCGGCATTTTCGTAGTCAAAGGTTGTGTCAAATACTACCTCAAGGCCGACTAGAGTTACAAGCCTGGCAGATTTTGAAGTGTCGAGTGATTAAGTCAGTGACGTGCCGTAAAGAGCAACGACAGTTAGCAAATGGTGGCAATTGTTGGTGATACTTGTCATTACTGCTGATTTGTATGTTGTTTACTATTTATAATACTGAATAATAAAAACATTTTCTCATTACACACGAGGGTATTTCGGCATTTTTTTTTAGCAATTTCCTTTGAGTAGCACACAATCATACGCGATGCTCGACAGTTTAGTACTAAAACTACAATATCGAAAGCACTACAATTGACATTATTTTTGTTTGCCACTTTGAGATTTCTACAGCACGTTCATATATACTTTAACGTCATTGGCCCAAAATAACTAAATTGGAATAGCCAATGATTACTTACAAATTAAAATAATTATATTTATTAATAAGGTTTTGTTCTTAGGAAATAACTTTTCGGGAATTTGAAACTGCATGTGAACAAAGCAGGGCCTGCAGTAACTCTAATGGGATAGCGAGAGCTCGCTGTATTAGGGAATGTGTGTCTCCATCTTGCTACCGAGAAATTTATTACAAGGATCAGGTAATTATTTTCATTTCACAATTTATCTGGAATGCTTAATTTAAATAATACAAATTGTAATTCAGGTTTTTTTGCAGCTGGAAGATGGAGAAATTGATGTGCGATTGAATTCTTTTAAGGGTTGCTTTGTGCAAAAATCCGGACGTCAAAGAAATTAGATAAACTTAAGTCAAATAAATGAGATAAATAAAAAAATAATAATTTCATGTTTTTGTCTTATATTAAACGCACTTCAAGCGGGCAAAAATAGGGTCTCGTTCTAGAAAATGAATTTTGCTTGAAACTCCTTTATCTTTATAATTTTTTTTTTTACCTAGTAGTCTCCATACCCAACTATAAAAGTACTGTTAAAAAATTAATTAAAGAAATTAAAGCATTATTTGTGATACAACTCCATACACCGAAGTTAAAGTTACTTTTAGGCCATTTAGTGATGTTTTATGTGTAAAAAAGTGTATGCATTTTAATATGTTACAAAAATTTGCTTTCGAACAAATCATTACAAAAAATGAACGATTTTTGCATCTCCAGTGCCGTAAGTTTGAGGATTACCTGTTCTAAAGGTTTAGTATAGTTTCTTTTTGATTAAATATTCTTCCACACCAGGGACAGGGACAAGAAGATAAGAAAATGGGAGTTTGTATCACATTGTTTATACATATATTTACATATTTTAGTTGGGACCCTTACAAAAAGATTGGTATATAATATTCATATAGAATTATCGGAAAGCAATGCCTTTCCAGCCATTCCAGTAGGACCGGCGTAAAAGGTAGAATCACCCTTCTCGCCATAAGTGTGTTAATATATTGTACCCAGATATTTTATTAATTTATTTTAAAACTGTGTTCCTACTTGAGTATTGTTCAATAAGATTTTGAGAAGCTTAACTAAACAATAAAATTAGTAATATGTTTTAGTATTTTACTCAAAGAAACTGTTGATGAGATTTAAAATATTGGTAATAATTTGTGCTCTTTCAGAGCACATTCCTCGCTTGACCTCTTCGTCCCCAAATGTGCTTACCAATTTATGTAAAGTGCCAAATAAGATATCATACTTTAAATAAACGGAAAACATTTCCTTATCACTGCTGGAGAACAGTTTGTCGTTGCCGTTGGTGATTTTGTAACAGGTCAGCCAGTTGAAGATGAACTTTAAGAATTTCTTGTGGTATTTTGAAGCCTGGTTCTGGTAGAGGTAAAAGGCTATTAGTTTGTGGGTCCAGGGTTGAGAGGTCAAAGCCACAACGAGATTGGAATTGTTCCCCGCTGCAGATTGTAGCATCATATTCAGACATTGCCAGGCACTGCTGGATTCACCTTCAGAATCCTGAAATATATATGAAAAGCTTTGATCAGACGCCTACTGGATGTTTCCCACTAACAACTCAACAATGATGTACATAGGTATTGTATAGTAACATATTAACACATTGATGGACACTTGTTGGAAAAGAGAGGTTTGTAATATGACACATCTTGTCACATGCAGGGCTGGCCCTGAGCCAAAAGGCGCCTTGCGCTAGTAAAAACCTCAAGGGCGTGGTGTTAGGTATTATCAGCGGCATATTGGATGGAGACCATTGATGTAGCATGGAACAGGGACACCTGAAGGCGCCTTATTAAAGTCATGGGTTCCTAATCTGAAAGGACAATTGGAAGAAGATTACATAGGATATATTGTTTATGTAACATAGTATTTCTTACCTTACAACAAACCATCTGAAGCCTGAAGAATAAAGCGCGGTACGTGTTGATATATTTCTCTGCAGGATAAACGGTAGTCAGTATTACAAAAGATTTCTCTTTCGATACATCTAGAGAGAAGATTGTATACAGCAACTGAAGAACTGCAACCGTTTTATCTTTGTCTTTTTCGTCTCTCAGAGAAATTACCAACGAAGCAGGATCGAGTTTGATAAAATTTTCACACTGGAAAGAAAACTCAAATAAAATTATGCTACAATAGCTTGTCAATAAGAAACTTGTGTGAAAATAATATGGCTTAAAAACATATATTCATATAGATCAACAAACTCTGATTCTGTATATATAAGTTTTATTAAATATAGTTTCATGAAGAATTAATAAATTATCATTTAAAAACGATTAAAGCCGTATTAAAGACATTGAAACGGCCTGTGAATGGTTGGCAGGTTCTGAGAGCACTTAAGCCGCTACCTCACAAATTGGCCGGCCGCGTGCTTAAAGAATCGGACAATTTCGTCCAAGTTGCACTGTGTATACTCACATACGGGTCACTACTGCGTTTTACAAATTATTTGAAAAGTATTCATATTTTTTGGAAATCTTGATAAATATTTAAATTAAGTTTTTTTGTTTTCATACTGACCCGAGTGGGATTGACCTTACTGTTAACCGACAAAAGCGAGGTACGTTTGACGTCACGCATACCCAGTTAGATTCCAATCGTTTTGGCGGGCAAAAATGCAAGCTTTTAAAATTATTTTAACTATGAAATCAACATAAGAAAAATAATACTGGTACATATTTAAGTTAGAAGGTGAACATTTATAAAAAATAAAAATAAATGAGTGCAATTCCTTATTGCTGTACTCTAGTCACGGAATAGTAAAGAAATGCAAAAATTTTAAGGATATAAATATTATATAGTTTATTATTGATGTGATATTGGACAACATCATTGAAATCATCTCACTGTGGCCCTGGATTATGTTGTGGCCAAATAACTAAAGAAAATTCCTGTCATTTGGCTCACAATTTGCCTACACTTCTTTTGTTCCTAACCTTTCCTACATATAAGCTAACACACGTAAGCGAAAGTGTTTCATATTCTTTTCTATACAAACCGTGATATTGTATTTGACACGGTAGAATGTGGATAATGATAGTAATTGAAGAGCCGTTTTGGACAAGACGGGATTTGTGCTCAAGGTCGCATCGTAAATGTATTGCAGAAATTGTGGAGAGCTGATAAACTGCGATAGAACTGAAAAAGTGAGAAAACAATAGTTTACCAAGACTTAAAATTTATTGCAGAAAGCTGGACTGTTTGATTCCATTTCGAAAATTATAATTTTTTTTTGTAAACTATCGCAGATCCGTGAAAAATCACGGAAGATTATAATTGTAGGATTTGTGAATCATATTATAATATACCTAATGAAAGTCAAATAAATCTATCAAAAAATGAAACAAAAGAAATACACATTTCAAAATTAGAATTATTAATAAGTAAAAATAAAATAATTTTCGGATTACGGGTCTGAATTTACAGTTCTAATCAGTTCCAATGTTGAAAATTTCAAAGGAAATTTGAGATAATTGAATGTGAAAATTTCATGCAGGAATATTTCAGTTCACGCACATCATGGACAATCGAAATTAGTATGTTTGATATGTATGTATGTCAAATATCGTTCAGTGCATCTCACCTTGTTTGTCCTCCAGTTTCAGAGCAGCATGCAGCAAGCAGTAAGCTTCGGTTACAAAGTGGAACTGAACATCCATATTATTTTTCTTGTAAATTGTTAGTATCTTAGGCAGTAGGGATGCTGTTCTTTGAACTGTTGTGAGGGATGGAACCCTCGGAACGCAGGTACTGCATAATTCAAGTAGACATAATACTGACTCAGCTATAAAAAAGTGTTTATTTTTGTCAGGTTTGTAGGAATGAAGATAAGATTATGCACAATCATTTGCTTCCCACCACTGGCATAATTCTCAAATAATGATGTAGTTAGAAAACGCTATTAATGATGTGATGCTGGGATAATTATAAGAGTTCTAACGAAGAGTATTAGTCTCCAATATTGAGGAGTTCTTGAGAATTAAAGGAATGGAGGTAGTGTAGTTTTTATTCTTTTACATAAACTCACAGGAGGTCTTGAGGAAGATGATTTCTGTCATGGAATGTCATCTTTGGGGATGCTATGTTGAGAAACTCTTTGAGAAGAGGAAAGAAAAAATATATAGGTCAGCAAATCATTCCACAGCCGAGGTGTTCAACTCACAAACAAGTTGTAGAGACGATCTGTTCTAATATGACAAATGTCAACCGTGTACAAATGTTTGGTGACTATGCACCGGTGCCGAAGGGATCAATGACGCTTGTTCCTTGAAGCATCTTCCATTAAAATACCAATAGAACAAGGACAGCATTCCTACCTGATACCTATTCTCCAGAGATTGCAATCAGTTTGTTAAGATAGGGGAATCTACCAAACAGACCGCCCGTTTCTGTACAGAGTCAAGGGTATTCTTTAAGTACCTTGACACTCCAGACCAGAGGTGGCTGTCAAATTCAACAGTGGGGTGCACTAACGATTTATACAGGTTCAGCATTTGTGTACTATTACAGTATCTGCGGGCCCTGTATAGTACGTCCAGCTTCTAAGAGGTTAACTTGACCATGGCTTCGATGGAGTCCCGGTGCCCGAGCTGGTCATTTAGAGTTACACCAAGCATATCAATGGAAGGCATGTTGGGAAGATTGCTTCCGTTGAAGAAGAATAGTTCTACTGGTATTTCAATCACCAGTATACAGCCCTGAGGTATTGCGAAAGTGTGCTCAATATGTATTTACACAGTTTCCATTTGCTGCAGGAAAACTGTTTACAAATACAACTCATTCCTGTGCTAAACAGTTCAGCTAGGTAATGAGTTTCCGGCTTCTGTGTTTCATCCCATCTACAACATGGTCTCTACACAATGCAGGTTCACTCCTTCATTTCCTTAAAACTTAAAGATCGGCTAACAAGGGGATCCCTCTAGTTTTAAGATTTCTACTAAAAATAACTCTGTGATGAATTAATTATTCAAACATACCACACGTGTATTGATTTCCTATTGCCAGCGATGCCATTGTAATGGGCAACGTCTCCCATATAATATGCTTGATGTTATCATCCTGCGTACTGTATTTGTCAATGCAGTACTTCATCAGGTTTGAGGAAACGCTGATGGTTTTGTGGTCGCCGCTCTGTGTTATTATTTCGAGCAATAAATACCACAACTCAGGAATGGAAGCCAATTCTTCAGGAATAGTTTTTTCAGTTTGTAGCCATATTAAGAGCTGGTAGAAAAATTTATAACAAAACATTCTAAAAATATTTTGGACAGCCTTCATTGTAGTGTAGCATATATAAACCAATTACAAAATTTTGTCTAGTAAATAAATAAAAAAATAATTTAATCTGGGGTAGGGTTTCATTCCCGGCAAACGAAAATGTTGATCTTAATGACAGAGGTAGAATTAAGGAGCTTATAAGCCTGGTATAAAAAGATAAAAAGAAATCAAATATTAGCCGCAACTAAGAATTAAAATTGAAAAAGGTAATGTTTTTTATAAAAGTCTTACCACTTGCTGCTGAATTGTAGTGGGAATGCGATGTGAGGAAAACGCCCACATCAGTATTGCAGGATGGTGAGTGTATACATCTTTAACTCTATATAGAATCAGTTTAGACATTATACTTATAGTTTTCTGAAGCTTTAGGACTCCGCCTTCAATAGTGGAATAACCTGTATTGTTCAGATATGCTAACTGAAAATTTAAAAAAAATGTTTTGATATTGTAATAATTTTAATTAGGTAGGTTAATAATATATAATATAATATCACTCAAGCTTCTCAGGTACTTTGGTGAAGTGTTATCATAGGTTTTAGATTGGTATTCATACCGCAAAAATAAACCACAAGCATTTGAGAATAGGGTCTGGACATTTCATATTGGCTGGTAAATTGAAGATGTATTCCACAAAATAAGGAAGAAGAGGAGCTGCTATGTTCTGAGGGCTGAAAATTTAATAAAGAATACTTCAATGAAATAAAACAATATTTTTTGTTTAAAACCACGAATTTTTATTAATTTTAAGACCGACCGGTTTCGCTTCACTCGAGCATCGTCAGCGTCATCGTCAACCCTGACGATGCTCGAGTGAAGCGAAACCGGTCGGTCTTAAAATTAATAAAAATTCGTGGTTTTAAACAAAAAATATTGTTTTATTTTATTAAAATGTTAAACCACTAAGTGATTGCTTTCTACGAAAATAGAAAAAAAAAAAAATAAATAAAGAATACTTTATTATCCATTTTAGGTGAAGTGATGTAAAATATATAATTTCATTATTAAGTAGGTTCAGATTTAAAAAAAAATAGTTGTTATATCCACAATACTCCCGGAGTCATTTGGACTTGAGACACCGCAAGGAAGGAAACGCTAAAGAGTAGAGGATGGTTAATAGAACCTGGTTATTCAGATCTGGTCTCCCCGTTGGATATTATAATTTAATAAACGCCTTGATGGGCTTTTACATGATTTACTGCATGATACAGTGACAATTGATAACTAACAAAAAACTTAAAAAAAAGAACATAATACATAATAGATATAAAGTTGCATTCAAATATATATAGGAAAAGAGAAAAAAAAACAAAAAAAGTATCAGAAACCAGTTTTAAAATTGCAAACAGCAAAAAATAATAATACAGGTTCATAATAAGAGTTCATAATTTAAAAGTAAAAAATAAAAAGAATATAAAAATATATGCAATCGCTCTATGCGATGCTTTTAAATAATAATATTATGTTACATAAAACATCATTCAGGTATCTCTTAAATACTGGTAATCTTAAATTAAATATGTCGATATTTGTGGTGAATTTGTTTCCAAGTGAATGAAGTCGAGAAATATGTGCATTTATGTGGTAGTTAGACCAGGAATCATTGTTGCAGAATAATATATTTTGCCTGATTGCTCGATTAAAGTCGATTAGCTGCAGAAGTTCACAACAGTCTACTTTGGAGTGAATAATTTAATCAAAAAAGTTAAGTCATTCGTTTTTCTTCTATTGTAAGGAGGTTAATGATTTTCAAACAAAATTTCATAGTGATTGAGAGAGTTCAAATGACACCAAAAAACTGGAAAGGTGAAGAGAAATATTGTAAATAATATAAAACCATTACCTTTCTGAATTTAAGCAGTTGAAATATACGAAGACAATCAATGAATTGATTGTGGCATCAGATGCGTAAACATCATTCAGTTTAAGTGGCCATGTCTTGAAGTTGCTATCACTCTCGAAAAGTCCTTCCTAGAATACATGCACAACAGATAAATTCCAATATGAAAAAATAATTTATTTAATAAAAATTTTCAAATGAATGCAATGCTCAAAATATAACTTACAAATAAATGTCTTCTAAAACTTCTCTCACCCCCGGGCCATTTTGATAAGTTGAGATTTTCAACGGACAGAATGCTTAGAAGTTCTGCTATGTTCAAGAGGCAAAGCTTCCTTATATTTTTACTGGAAAAGTTAAATTATATATGAATAGATTTACGATTTGTAATTCGAATGAATAAACCAATCAACTGACATGAGAATGAAGTTGATTGTGTTGTAATACCTCATTGGAATTAGTTTGCCAAGAAATGAGAGGAATCCATAAGCACATAGCTTTTCAGCAAATGTGAGCATTTCATCTGGAGGCAGTGGCCTGTGAAGGATTTCATACAGAAACTCAAGGAATACAACATAATTTGGAATTAGTATCAGCGGCTCAAAATGCTGAAATTAAAAAAAGAATACGATTCAATACAACTACAGCGTTGATATTGAGAAATATTCAAATCAAAAGATTAAATCAGTTATCTTACTTTAATTTGTGATACAATGTTTTTCAATGTCATAAATACAACGTGTTGTACCATCCCTTTTTGTGCCAAAATTTCATTGTCTTCATCATCTGAAGAAAGAGTCTTTTTAAAATCCATCTGAAGTAGTTTTGTTTTCTCACAAAAATGCAAGGAATCAATGCTGATTTGGCAGAGCATTCCAAATACACAATCCAGTTTATTCTCCAGACTGTACTTATATTTGCTATCAATCAAAAGCTGATACAAAATGTCGAGGCATTTATTTATAGCCGTTGTGGCACAAGATAGCGTTTTAGTAGTTAGGATACTCTCCTCTTCGTTATGATAAATGGCGGAGTGAAGAACTAAACTGGTGCTTAATTTGGTCTGAGTCTCATAACTCATTTTATCGAAAATAGCAGCCAACATTTCAAATAATTGCAAAACGTTGTACATGCTCTCTCTGGATAGAATTGAAGGCATTTTGTATTTGTTTACTCTGGAAAAATAACGGAAAACTTGAGCAAAGGAAAATTTATTTAGGTTAAACGTGGATTTTTTTTTATAAATAAGCTCACCCAAAAAATATTTCTGACAGAAAACGCAATGCATGATCAATGATATTCTCCGATCCATTTTCTTTGACAAGAAACTGGATAGTTCTAATAATGGAAGTCACAACTTGCGGGGAGTAGGATTTTTTGTAAAATATCGGCGATGTAGAAAATATATTCAAACATTTGAGGATGTTCCTGAAAAATTCACGAAAGATTTTCTTAGTTTTCACGAAATCAACAAATAGGTATTATTATATTATAAAAGTTTACATATTTGTAATTTTTCAAGTGCAAACAACAGCTAAAATACCTTAAAAGTTGAACCTGGAGCGTAGCTGAGGCCTCACATAGGAAATTGCACAAATCGTTTACTATATAATGCTCGATAACAATTTTGAAAACAATAGGATTGTTTTGAAACTTTTGCACAGACTCGACTATAAAACTGGCAGCCTTAAGTTGTTCTTGCGTATTTCTAGACAATAACATTCTTTTTAGCGATTCAATTACATTAACCTTTTCCCAAGAATTAACGCGATTTGCCATCATCATTGGTTAATTAATAATTTACTGAGCTTGGATTTTAAACATAATTAAATGAATTCACAAACATAAAATGAAAGTTAATTCCGCAACAAACAAGCAAAAAGTGATACTTTTGCCTCGCAAATCTTTCTAATGCGTAATAAAGATCTCTGATTGGTTGAAGATCGATTCGAATTTAAATAAACCAATGAGCGCCCGGAAAATTGGAACACATCCAGAGATTTCCAGTTGCGAGTGGTAAGCATGCGCGGTAGATACTGTGTCAACTGTGTGCGTTTTGTGGGAAATGTCGGCAGAGGTCTGCGGTTTACTTCACTTCAGTTCCCAGTTCACGAGCCGCGCTACGTGTTTCTGTGCGAGTGTTCTTTGTACGAAAATATTACCCCCAAAGTGTGAGTGCGATTTTAGTGAGGTGGTGTTTTCTCGAACGTGCCGGAAATTTACGAAAAAAAATCACAGCTTCTAAAAGGTAGATACATTTTTATAAATTATTTGGTACACTTTTTTTGATTTTTAACTAAATATATATATTTTTTACAGTTTTTTTTACAAATAAAAAAGTTTTAAATATTTTAATTATTGTCATCAAATAAAATGATTTTACATACACGGAGCTGTTTCATTCAAGTAATTAACTACATGAAATATAATTATTTAAAATATGTAAAAAAAACAATATTTACTAATTTCATAATATTATTATTTTGTTAGGTTGAGTTAGGTATAACTAGGCCTAATGTTAATTTTGCTTGATCTCAACTAATTTAACTGAATTAAATATGTACATACCAATGCATGTCCCAAAACATTCCACCATTGCCTGACTACTTTGTTTAGTAAACATTGAATGAATAATAAATTAACATTCAACTCTATTTAAAGCTTATTCGCAACACTATGTAATGATATACTATTATTTATATTACTCACGTTCAGCCACATAAGCTGTCTGCTCCGGTAGGGACGGGCAGATAATAACGATCTACACTGTCCTACCTAGACCAATAATAATTAATTAATGTTGTATCGATTCTTTTGCTACAGTAGCTATGCTTCACTGGCTTTAGGTTATCTTTAATACGGAAATAATTGGTTGGGTTAGGGTAGGTACCTACTCGGGAACCTTTCTGCTCCTTGTCTTGAACGTAATTAATTATTACATCAACTTGAAGGGTGTTTAATATTGGCACATTTCAGGTTTCCAAACAACCGACAAACTTACATACTATAAAGAAATGTACTTCGAAGATGACACTCAGATTCAATAAATAAATATTACTAATAATATTTTAAAATATACGAGTACCTATTTATGCCAGTAACTTTTAAGTTCAAATTATTTCGATTTTATTTAATAAACGATGTATAAAATACGGTTGGTACATAACATTGAAAAATATATTTATTTATAAAATTTTAATTATTTTTATTTCTTCCTAGAGCAATCCCGATGAGTTACAAAACTCATTGTAGGGTATTATGCGACTTTCTTATCTACGGCATAGTGCACAAATGTGATGAGTGCAATTTTATGCAAATATGATTTTCGCGTTTGTATTGGGCATCTCTTAAGGTCTTAAGTGATTTAATTAGCAAATAATAATGAGTAATATTTAATTTACATTCATCAGGCATACATTACAATCGATATTAAAATACGCATTACGTTGCTTAATTATTACATTAAATATAAATAAAAACCTTCAATCTTGAATTTTCAAGTCGCACTTTGCACATTTGGCGTCATGTCGTCGATGTTTAAAAAAATGCAAGACGTCTGTAAGTAAATATATGGCTATTTAAAATTATAATTTCCTTGTGCATACGTATGTGTGTCAACTTAATTTTTACCTACGTCAATATACAAACTTGATCTTTTGAAAATTGGAACTGAACAATTTTCAAATAGAGACGAGCAATTATGTACCCACCTGTCAAGGTTCGTAGAACGTATTTAACAAGGTTAGCTCATCGAGAGGGTACGGGCTAGAAAATCGTGACGTAGATAGAAGCCCATTTTCCACTGGGAGATTTGAATTTACTGCAATACAAGTGATATAATGCGTTTGCAATGATTATAATATTGTATTTTATTAAAACCAATGTTCGGAATAAATAGGGAAAAATCTATAAAAAAAATATTTGCCGTTTAATTTATGCATTGATGATGAAGAATCGTGGTTTTTTATTAGCCCTTTGTACATATTGCCTTTGAAGACATTAAAATTAAATGAACATAAACTCCACACAAGAGGCCCCGAGAAAAATAAATTCCTCTGGGCCTATGTCATCTTTGGGGATGCTGTGCGTGGGGTCTTTTTGAGAAGATCAGGTTGTGAAAATGGGTCTTAAAGAGACCCATGTTGCCGGAGGGAGTAAAAATTAAAGTCTTTCGAGTGGTAGAAACGACCCGTTCTCTTGAGATAAATAAACAAAAGTCAACCAAATGGTCAACCAAATCAATAATGTTATCTAAAGTTTTTTTTCAAGTATTTTGGGTCTCCAGACAAGAGGTGGCTGCCAAATTCAACAGTGGTTAAAAGTATGTAATGGTAATGTATTCAAACTATGTAGTGGTGTGTACTATCCAACATAAATGCGTGGAAAGATATAATACCAAAAATTATATATAATGACATGACGTGCCGACGTGTTGCTCAGGTTATGAATTGTTTGGAGTAAAGTTTTGAGGTTGTGAATTCTAATGTACCTAACTGAAAACTGGTTGTAGTTAAGGTAGCAATACATAATATTATTGTTGTATTTGTTTAACTTGATTGCGCCATGTGTTCCTCGGGCATTCCCGACTTTTTCTACCATATTGTTACTGTTAAAAAAATACATTATTTCGACTTCGTATGTCATTTCAGTGCAGATATAATGCCTAGTCTTAGTCTTCCTCGAGCGTTCCCAACTTTTTCTCCCATTGATTTTAACATTTTTACTGTTAAAAAAACATTTTACGACTTTTATTTGACTCGTATGTCCAAACAAAACATAAGTGCGAGGAAATTATCATAGATTTACCAAAAAAATAATATTATATACCTAGTGAAAAGTGAAGGTGATCGTTCCTTTCGGACTCCTACTGGTCTTCGATCTACGTCACGAGCTTGCTTTTTTTTCTCCTAAAAGTGTTTGCATGAGCCAACCTTGTTAAATACATTTTCTCTGAACCTTGCCTTCGTAATATATTAAAGCGGACAATTATATTCATTCCAAATTTGAAATAAGCATGCATACATAATTATGGCTTACTTTTGTAGGACATTTTTAAAAGTGGAACTATCCAAATTAACTTAACAATATACGTACGTATTTATCAGTTTTATATATAATTCTTCGGTTACATTCAAGTTACATATTCCGCATTTTAATCAACCATGAACTGATATAAACTACATCGTTTCACAAGCGGCGGGCGCCAAAATGCTAAATATTTCACCCCCCAACAGATTGGGGATTCATATTAATTTTCTACCCGAAAATGGGGACGGGGTTTAAAAATTATTAACCTTGTTGGTGCTGCAAATAAAAAATTAAAGTTTATTTTTATGCACACATTGTTTTTTATTTATGTCTTATTTCGAATGAATTTTCGTTAGGTAGGGAAATCTAACTGCCGACGTAACGATAAAAATACATCATTATTACGTTTTTTTTCATTTTTTATTAGTTTCTTATTATTTAAGCTTAGTTTTTACACGATTACGACTTAAGAGGTAGTTGCAGTAAGTTTCATATTGTATGAACATATTAGTCTGGAATGTCTGTCTATATATTAAATAATGCCACAGTTTTCACAGTCCTCCTTACTAGGGTTTCGTGTTCTGAGGCGGCCCGTACTAGTTTTTAATATTAATGTAGCTGTACCCCGCCACGCATTGCAGTTGATCAGTCTTTTGATCAGATAGAGAAACAACAGCGCGTGTTGCTTTAACGTCCAAAACATGGCGCTGTTTAAAACAAAAAAGTTTTTACCTGTCACAGGTGACATCTATATAATATAGGTATATAAAAACACACACGTATTTGAATGCAACGTTGTGTCAAAATTTCAAAGCAATCGGTGAAGAACTTTCTGAGATTTAAGATTTTGAACAAACGAACATTTTTATTTATGTAAATAGATTGATTATCCAGATATCTTTACATTGTCTTCATTGCAAGTTGATGATCAGTCAGCTCTCTGAGCCATGTTTGATTTGGAAGGGCTTTATAAAGTTTCGCACCATGAAGTTTAATATTTCCCTCCAATTGTCCAAAAGATATATTGAAATTGGGAATAACCAGTATATTTGGCTTAATCATAGTAGATTTTGGATTGTGGTACATCTTAATTTTATTACCCGGCTTTACCCGTGATGCAGACTAACATATATTTAAATTTAATATTTCTTTCATCGAAAAATCTGTTTTTATCGAAAATTTTTTTAATTTTTGAACATACATGAAAGAAAAATGAGTATTTCTAATTTACTAAGAATTTATTCAAATTATTGGTAATCCGTTAAAAAACGGGATTGCAGGCCGTTTCCTGATAAACTTTTAGTAAATTCTTAATAATATCCGAACACTTGTTCATGCACCTGCGTTTGTCTTAATAATATATAATAACGAAATACGAACATGTTAGAATTTTTATGAACACGTGTTCCGACAATGTGACAATACATTGGTATCTTACTAAAAGTTTCCAAAAAACCTATCAAATCATTTGTTAAGGACTTGTAATTCTGTTTTTAACAGGATTACAAATAATTTGAAGAGATTCTTCATAAATTAAAAATACTTATTTTTCTTCGTGTGATTTCGAAAAACTCTGGGTATTAGACGAGCAACCCTAGGGACTTCAGCTAGTGTTATTTAAATTTAAGTCATTCGTAAAATAACAGATTATAGTTTGAAGTATATTGGCAATATTTTTTATCAGTTTTCTCCGTGTAGTATGCCTTGAAACTCCAAACAGAAAAGGTGCTATTTTCATGAATCAATGTCGCGGACAAAAGGTTTCTGACTTTGTGGATATTGGTAGATATACATATTTTGTTTATTTTACGTAGATTCCATAAAAACATGTCCCCAATGTTGAGAATCCTTAGCTTTTAATGTGGTTACTACTATTCTGGGCAAGAATAATGTAATATTTTTGGTTGTTAGAAGTTAATGTTGGTAGATAGGTAACGTAAGTAGGTACTGTAAATATAAATAATATATACATGTATATGTCGTAAAAATAATATGTTCGAGTTTATTAACGAATGTAAGGAATAGGTACACAGATTTATTATGTTAATTTGTTCACGGAATACTGATTTTGGAATTAGGAGTTGCTCCACTAAAAGCAATGTAGGCGCGCCCACCACCGGTCGGCGGCTATCCAGCTCTAGCACCCTAACTATGTCTGTCACAATTACAATTAATGAGAAATGAGGGAGGGGGTGCTCGGTGTTCACCCGAAGGGTTGCCAGATTCGCCATTTTTAATCCGGCCTAAGCACTTACCTACAGGCATACCGCCGATAGCTCCATTGTTACTTCTCCCTCTTCCTCATAAACGGGACATCTATTAGAAAGTAAGGGTGTAACGGAGTTCTCGGCGGCCATGTGAAAAATATGATGTTGCTATTTTTGATCTAAAAATTATATACGCACTAGCGGAGGCCCGTGAAAATCGTAATTTTTAAAAATGAAAGTAAAAACTGCGAAAATAAAATTGCCACAGTCGAGACTTAAACCCCGATCAACTGCTAGAAAGGCAACTAAGCTGACCATAACACTACCAGCTGTTTTAAGAACGGCGACACTAATACATTATATTTACTGAACATAAGGTCGGGTTGTTTCACAGAATTTTAACAATTCATAGTTTATTTTCAAGTTTTGTGAACGTTCTATTCAAGTTCTGCTATGGCCATGTGCACCGATTCATTGTTACGCGGATGACAGTACAGTTCATGATAGTTTTTTGTTTGACAAGCCCCCAAAGGGCACACAAACTCCAATGGCTCGGAGGGCTTTGAAGCAGAAAATGGACGGTTATCTCGAGAGTATTTCCTCCTGGGGTAAAAATAATCTCGTCGAATTTAATGTTTCAAAGACCCAATCCTGTCTGATTACGTCTAAAAGAAATCCAAATGATAATCTAGTCTCCTTCAACGGAAGCAATCTTCCGAACAGGCCTTCCATTGATATGCTTGGTATAACTATAAGTGACCAGCTCAGGTACGGGGGCTCCATCGAAGCCAGAGTAAAGCTGGCCTCTCAGAAGCTGGGCGTACTGTACAGGGCCCGCAGATACTTTAATAGTACACAACTGCTGACCCTGTACAAATCGCAAGTGCGCCCTACTGTCGAATTTGGCAGCCATCTCTGGTCCGGAGCCCCTAAATACCTGAAAAAACCCTTGACTCTGTGCAGAAACGGGCGGTCCGTTTGATAGATTCCCCAATCTTAACAAACGGACTGCAATCTTTAGAGCACAGGCGTCAGGTAGGTATGCTGTCCTTGTTCTATCGGTATTACAATGGAAGATGCTCTGAGGAACTAGCGTCATTGATCCCTTCGGCACCGGTGCGTAGTCGGGATACACGCCAAACGCGCGCCCAACATTTGTACACGGTTGACATTTGTCACATGAGAACGGGTCGCTTCTACGATTCGTTCTTAAGTTCAACAGCTCGGCTGTGGAACGAACTGCCGGCCTCTGTGTTTCCTCCCTCCTACAACATGGGACTATTCAAGACCCATGTTCACTGCTTCCTCTCCACAAAAAGACCCTCCACACAGCATCCCCAAAGATGACATAGGCCCTGAGGGAAATTATTTTCTTCAGGGCCTCCTGTGTGGAGTTAATATAAAAAAAAATATTAAAAAATGGCCTATAGGGATATAAAATAATACTTCAATATAGCTTTCATAGAAATTGAAAATTAATGTTGAAATCAGATGAATTTTTCAAATTCTGTTAAACAACTGGCCCTAAGAATGATGTATTTTTGAATAAGGACGAGTTGTTTCACAGAATTTTAACAATTCTTCAAGTTAATTTTCAAGTTCAATTTAAGTTCTGTTATTATTTCAGTTCTATGAAGGAACTGGCCTATAACAACATAATAACATAACTTGAATGGAACCTTCACAGAACTTGAAAATCCCGTTCTTAGAATGACTTATTTTTAATTTTAAATGTTACGTACCAATACACAACTGAAATACGTGTATTCGTTTTCTGGAACAAATTAGCGCAGTCAATGCAGGTTTTGATGGAAACATTTTGTCAGGCTCAGATATGTATTTTCTCTGTTCCTGACAAAAATGCAAGAGTGTCAATTCTCAATAATGGGTTCTAACAAAATTATATTCAATACAAAACGTCGTTACAAAATACATCTACATGTTGTCGAAGAAATGAAAAAATGCAAAAAAATTACTGCATTATAATATACCTAACTGTATAATACTATAATGCTCCTGAAAATCAGATTTTAATTCACTGTTGCACGGATAATGATGAGTATTGCTAATATGATGAGTATTACTAAAAAATTATCAGGAAACCTGTTAATTCATTAGTTTAGGCCTGCAATCCCGTTTTTAAAAAGATTACCAATAATTTGAAGAGATTCTTAATAAATTAGCATTACCCATTTTTCTTTGTGTGCTCAATGGAATTGAATACATGTTCATTAGTGCTGTGCAAAATGGCAATAATAGCTATTTTAGGTTTTGAAGTTGAATGTGGACAATCAATGTTCAGGTCCCCACAGAGTCAAGAATGCGGCAGAAATTAACTTTATTGTAATAATATGAAACACTAATGTCATTTCATGGTTGTTAAATTTTCCTGAAAAGAATTGAATTATTCTGTGTTAAAGTTTACAACGAAACTTGTTCACCTAGTTCGTAGGAAATTGACACTTCATTCTAATTCACTTGTATAAGTTCTTTTTCAAAAAATTCCAACAAAGAAAAGTGTAAAGAATGACTGAATGACAAAACCATTTCCCTTTGTATTCATTTTATTAAAATCTGTTGTTCCATTTTGGAATCCTTTCAAAATTTGAATTCTTTCCGAATTTTCCGGAAAATTTCATGGTAAGTCAAAAGGCATACATTATAAATGAATTGTGAACTTTCCCTGTTTGTTGTACAAAGGAAAGCAATATTTCTTGTTAGGGCAAGTAATGAGATTTCCTTTGTCGGACAGTCTCGTTTTCTTCATTCACGCGATCAATTATTTATACGTGCAGTTGTTTACGCTTTATTCTCCAAGAAAACAGTAAAGTTAATAGTTTAATTGACACTTTATATCGTGAACTGCGTCGTAGTAATAAACCTTTCTTACTCACGCTTGCCAAATGGTTACAATCTCGATTACGAGGTATCAGAAAAACCCAGTTTCTTTGGTAAAAAAATGTATTTATAACATTTTATTTTGATTGATTACATATTTTGAATCAAGTTGGTTCAAATAAGAAAACTTATTCCTATTTTTGAGAGGCTTTGTTGTATGTAATTGTAAATCTACGCTGCGCGCACCCTTAAATCGTATTACTCGAGCGATGGCTACCCAAATTTGGGAAAGTGATTTTTATGAATTAAATTTTTTTTTCATAAAACCTATACATATGGATAGACGGTGAATTTTAGGTAGATTCACTGGTTTTAAAACGCAGTAAGCATTTCATATGTTTCAGTAAATAAATTAAATGGTAAAATTTAAAACCGAATTCCTGGAAATCTCTATAGGTCGAGTGGTTAAACCAATCTTTTCTTAAAACTCGTATTTATTGGATGATTTGTATAGCGCCGCTTTTGTGAGATATCACCTCAGGGGTGCTTTACAGTTAATGCAGATATTACAGAAAAAATATAAATATTACAAATTGAAATTGAAATTAAGTTAAATAAGATGAAGTACAGAAACAGGTGACATGAAGATGGAGAATTTGCTGCAAGAATCCTAGGTGGTGAGGAAACTGGACCAGCTACTGCAGCGAGAGAGTCCACCAACAGTGCCAGCACGAGGTTCGTCATCCGTCCAGGTATGTGTCTGCTGCTAATAGAGCGCTGAACACATGAATACTGATTGGAACTCATTCTATTTTTCCCTGAAGAGTATAGATACTTTTGATTAAATGGTGAAATAAATGTGAATGCTTTTAATTTATAAATTCTTTAACGCGTCTTTAAAACAAACTACCCTACGACCCTACACACCCTTCTACACTACATACCCTACGACCCTACACACTTTACGACCTCACAAGAGCCACGTTCAAGTCAGATAGGAAGTAACTAAATACTTTTCTTCCACCTACCGTAATAACTTTTCGTTAATTATAAATCAAGAATAAAAATAATAACAATATTAGGAAAAATAGTGTAGCACCGTTTTTGAGAAAAAGGACGCCGTACAAATATGTAATATATTTCTAAAGTGCTCTATTTTCTCAATGTTAAAATAAAAGTATCATAAGTTATAACCTTCATACTATTCAAAAAGTGTTGATGAATATAATATTGAGACATTTTGTTTTGATTATTTAGAAAAAAACATTTTTCATCAAGATGCTATAAAACGAATTTTTATTTAATTCAATTCTTGACACCATGGAGTTTTTTCGCAAGTAAACGATTATTCATTAGAAGATTTGAAAGCTTGTAAAATCTTTTTTAATTTATTCCAATATGTGTTTTTTTCTGTCCCATTCAAGTCTCTCTAACATATAGTCGAGCTACATGCTATTTTTAATGAACGTTCTACTGCAAATTCTAGAACAATAATTATTTTCACGATGTCTTTTCCACTCCTTGCTATTATGTCTTCCGTATCGTGGTAGTTACAGCACTTTGTTTCAAAAGAATATTAACATAAAATTTTCATTTAGTGAGATTTCAAAACTATTAAAATCGTAGTAAAATTGACAAAAGATTAAACCACACATTTCCGCATGCAGAATGTGAAAAACGTTAAAAATCAATGTATTTTTAAAACAAAGTATTAATAGGTAGAAAGAAGCACAAACATCGCACAGTTGACATATTTGTGGCGGTAAAACCGGAATGTAACATACAAAAACGCTGCTGTCAATCTTTATGAATTGTGGCAGCGCCATGAGTAAAAACATGTAGAAGTAAACTAAAAAGTGTCTAGAATAAACATTAACGCGTATTCGATAAACATTTGCCAAAAAGTATCAGCTCGCTAGAAAGGGGTATTCCTTCTTATATGAAGTTCTTAAGTGGAAACAAACCATTGCGCTGTCACAATGCTAAAATATATTTCTGGCAGTCTCAGTTCAATTTGGAAGGCGGGTAGTGGTGATACGTTTGATTACAAGTGGTGCCCGGGTTTTTAGGGGTGAGGTCCGCCCACCTACTGCACGAGAAGGCTGGATCGGGAGACACCGTTTAAGGGAAACCCTTTGACTTCTCCAACAGGTATAACACTCCTCGTCACACTGACCCTAAGATTCCAACCCACCCTTCATATCCGTTTCCTTCCCAGAACTTCTACACCTTTATTTCCTTAAAAAACTTTTTTTAATTAGACAATTCACCCTATAAATAATAATAATAATGATTTATTGTCTTTTTTTCTTAGTAACATATAGAGATAATGATATCCTCACTGGGATCTCCCGTGCTGAGGATTTCATTTACATATTATAATTTAATTATAAGAAATTAATATAACAACAAAGTAACATGAATTTAATTAAAAAACATATATCATGTAGTATAATTTTTTTTTAAATAATTTTAAAATAAGTAAGATAGTGTTTTTTTGTATAGTACAGTTTAGTAGATTCGGTTTTAGTCTGTGTTTGATATCAGTATATTTTCTATTTCAGATCTCCCTATATTAAGTATCCAGCTTTTTATTTGAGATTTAAATGTTATAATGTTGAGGTTTTTGAGTGAGAGTGGTATTTTATCGTAGAGTTTAATACTATGATATAAAGATATAAAGAGTGCTTTGTTTGTATTTTTTTGTTGTTAACCCTCTGCCTGTCGTGAAAATTATTTTAAATATATGTGATTTCCTTGTAATGTCGCAACAAATAATTTTCAATGGCAATGTAAGAAATTATTATTTATTATTATAAAATATTTAGGAAAAAAATATTTTCATACCGTAACTTATGTTTTAAGCTCCTTTGCGGAATTGTTAACGAAGCACAAATATTTGGTGAAAACCCCGCGGGACGCTTTAAAAGTTAAAACTCCCTTCTTTTGCTAACTCACGGAAAACTTAACATTTTGCCCAATTGCTTCGCGAGCTAAATGCATAACGACGCGTGACGCGGACAACTCCCGTTCGTTATCAACATATTTTCCTCGGGTTGTTAAATTATTTGGAACGGTTAGTTAAAGTGTTGTTAGTTTGCTAGTCAAGCATGACATGATTACCCAAATATGAGGCTAAATATAACTTGCAAACAGTAAACTACCTTACTCGGGGTTAATTTGTTTTTAATCTAGTTAGCTTTATTTTAAATCTACTTATCTACCATCAAGCAATATTTGGTAAATATAAATATCCTTTCCAGGCTAGGGAGTGATTTTTGTAGTGCCTATTGCATTGAGTGTCGTAGGTTGTTAAGAATATTAGAATAAAAAATGGAGGCGATTAGTGAAATTTTTTACAAAGAATCGTTTTTTTTTAAATTTTATTAACAGAAAATACTAATTACAGAAATGTGCCTATGTGAATACAAGTTGTTCCTTAGTGATCTTCTCAAAGAATAAAATATTATATATAGGTAGTTACCAATAGAGGTAATTTATTTTCTGTTAAATTTTAGGAAATTGATACCTACTTGTGAATACTAAAGTGAGTTTAAAGTCGTGGAGTTTGAAAGAGAGAGTACGAAAACAGTATGTAATATAGTTGTAAATTATGAATACTTATAATTAGTAAATTATGAATAATTACAGTATTTGGGAAGCATTTTTATGAGAGATGGGAAGGCTGACAGAGATATTGAAATAAGGGTAAATGCAGGTAACTCCATTAATGGAGGGCTGAACGCGGTTGGCGCTAACACAAAATTGTCCAAAGTAGCGAAGCTAGCAGTCCACAATGGAGTGCTGGTACCTACCCTGATGTATAGGCAGTAAGGCATGAAACCGGCAGAGGAAGGATGAAAGTAGACTGAATGCAGTAGAAATGAGATCCCTGATATGATCGTGTGAGAAATGTGGAGATCCGCAAAGAATGCAAGGCAAAGATTAAGAAAGGGAAGCTTAGATTGTTTGGGCATGTAGAGCGAATGTGTAGAAGAAGGAACAAGGAGTGTGTGCCAAGACCGAGTTGTTTGGCGGTGCGTCTTTTCTGCCTACCCCTGCGAAAAACGGCGCGGTGGTTAGTTAGTTGTATTAGGGTGGATACATATTTTCAACAAATTAACTTAAGTAATAATTTTTTACCACTTTCGAAATTTGAAATTTCCACTTTCACATTACTGTTACTAATAATACTTGACAGGATTATTCACATTTGACAGTAATTTATTATTATTTTACTTTTTGAATTGCTTCAGATATACATATTGTAGGTTTAACGTTTTGTGTTTATGTAGTGTATAATGTATTAGAAATAATTTATAATATACACTTCAAATTTGTTGGCACGAACTCATTCCGATGTATTAAATAATAAATTTGGGAAAACTTCACTAAAACTACCCTATCATGTGTCAAATTCTAATAAGCAACTAGAAAGCCACGCTCAACTACTATATTCTCTGGTCTAGTGTTTAAAAATGCAAAAATCAATTATCAAAAAGCCACGCGATAAAATTGAGATAATTACGACAATAAAAAAACGCACAACGAATGGTATTTTTTCTTTAGTCAGCTATCTTGTAGGAGGTAGGTAATTCAATCTCATTTTCAGATAGGTACTATTCTTGTGATAACAGTTTATCGATGTTCAAGCTAATTTTTGGTGTGTCTGAATTCAAACAAGGTCAGTACAGAAATAAATGATAAAACCATAAACCTATCTACGAAAAAAATATTTTTCAAAAGCTGTGTGTAGGTACTGTAATATACAAAGTTCTCAGATACTTATAGAGTAATTGTAGGTACCTATCTACTTTTAACCTTTAGTACTGTTTATCCTGCATAAATTATTAATGCGCCCTGCTGTTACAGTACCTATAACCAATAGATATAATAAATATTGTTTTCGTGCGTAAACGAACAAATTTTTTCAGTATTTTGTTGGAAAATGTTAATATGACAATGTTTGTGAAGTCTTTAGTACTCCAGACATTTTGGCTGCTTTGTTTGTATTTTTTTTTTTGTAATATTTTTATAACACTATTTTTTTATTATTATTGTACGACAAATTATTGATCCAATCACAGTACAATCTTCTTATTCTGACACTCTTAACATCTGGGAAGATACTTATACAAAAAAGTCTTAAGGCTATTTTAAAGAGTAATTAAATACATCTACTATTTCAGAAATTTCATTCCACTTGTCATGGTATGTTGTGCTAGAAAATCTGTTCTACCGTGTGGTATCTTGAACAAGTCATGTCGACGACTACGGTTAAAATTTTCGACCACCTACAAGGCATACCATTCCAAGAGGAATTGGCTATCAATAGAGTTATGAATTATTTTAAAACTAAGTATTGCAAAATTTGCATAGTTTGCATTTGTTGCCTACAGTAACTCTATAATGTGCATGAATCTCAGATAAGTTCCAAGAAATCCAGAAATCCTCAGTACCTGAGGATTTCTGGATTTGTTCCAGCATATTTATATATTTAGTTTGGTGCGGAGACCACACACCACTAGCATACCTACTCCAGGTTACTTCTTACAACGCCATCGAATATGGCTATCATTGCATCTGGATCATTAAACTGCTCACATTTGTGATGATAAACCCCAGGAGTTTGTAGCAAGCTGGAGTGAGCCATAATATGTGATCCAAGTACGTCAGTTTGGGATCAAAGACTTTTATGCTTTATTAAAAAAACTATGGGCTTCTGGGAGTGGCTATAGGTCATCGTTACGCATTTTTTAAATATTAAATTGTTTCATAGTGCTTTCACACAAACGAAGTATGGAATTTCGTAAGTCTAAACTTAAACTTTAGGGTTCTAATTAAGTAGCTTTTTTCTGACTACGAAATTCTGCTACGGCATCAAGGTCAGATTGCATGTTTTAGAAGTCTTGGTAAGAGATTATTTCCATCAGAAGTTTGAGGTCATCTGCCATATTTTACACAGACCTATATGTCGTCTATAAGTATGAAAGTATGAGGAATAACAAAGGACCAAGGTTTGACCTCTGAAGAATACCTGGCAAACTCAGGGATTTTTTAGAGATTTATGTTAAGATATTAACTCATATTGGCTTCTGGATTTCAAACAGGAGGCGAAGAAGATAATTTTTTATTGATCGAAGACAAGTTTGAACACTTTGAGTAGTAAAATTAAATGATCAACTCAATCAAATGCCTTGGAAAAATCCGTATACATTATTTCAGTTTGGTGTCTCGACTCCAGTCCGACGGCCACCAATCGCAAAAATTAGATACCGTGAATTTTTTGCCAAAAAACCGTGTTGGTTTTCTAACAAAAAAACGCAAAATGTAGTAATTTAATTTCTTGTAAATAATCATTTCAAATATGTTATGTTACCTGCTATAGTTTTCATTTACCAAATAATTGATTTAAAATATTTTTTTCTAAATTTCTTGAATCATTAAAAATATCTAGTTATTCCGTAGCCACGCTATTTAAGTCATCCTGTAATTTGATAATCATTTAGGTTATTTATGGGTTTTGTACAGATTGGCATTATCGACAAATAATATATTTGGTAGTATTATTGTCATATCATATTATTATTATTATTTTATAATACTATTTATAATTACTTAATTAATATTAATATTTTTTCTTACCTTCTGTGCTTATACTATACCTTGTTAGTTATTCTATATATTTTTACATTTTACGCTTCTTTATTATCTCAAACTTTATATTTATGTTAATGGTAAAGGTTGTTTCCGTAAATATATCCCTTTTGGAATCAGTGCATAACTGTGCAAACTTTCTAATTTTATTAACCGACACCTATTAAGAAAGAAGTGTGTGCCAAGACCGAGTTGTTTGGCGGTCCGTCCTTTCTGCCTACCACTGCGGGGAAACGGCGTGATGGTTAGTTAATTAGTTAGTTAGACAACAAACAACATGGGTTCACAAAACTATTTATTTTAAAAAAAACTTGTACCAGTATAATCAAATATGACATAATATTATATTCATATGATTATGTGGGGAGTTAACCTTAAAATACTGAACAACATTGAAAATGAATATGAAAAGATTGGAAATAAAAGTACGTATGTAAATAAAAATTATTTATGACCTTATTTGGAGCGCAGAATAATTATTGTTTAAAGTAGAGAAATGGGTCGGCCATTCAACGAAAAGCTTGATACATGCAATAGGAAGCTTAGAAAAGCGATGTCTACGAGTCACTCGCTATTCCAATGCCCGTGGTCTTTTTTTGTTAGTCATTCTGACGTTACTGACCAGGGAAGCCATATTTTACTGTTCCAATCTGCGGCCGAGTTTTGCCTTATCGTCCTCTGGCTGTTTCCTTTCACGTGTCCAGCGCCCGTTAGGATTTTTTCGACCTTTGTGCAATATTGCACTTTTAATTGACTGCAACTTAGTCTAGTTAAGTGCACTTACGGTTTCCAGTGGCAGGTAAACCGCGAGTAATGTGGAAGTGCTGAAAATGTCCATAAACACGATATTCTGTGCAAAGTAAGGCGATTGAGTAACTCGGTAATTAGGCGGGAGTGGGCTTGTTATTAAGAGCAGAAATCTTAATTATAGGGTTGGTACAGTTGTTACAGGCATACGCCTCCAGGCAAGTCATTAACGCGATTAACTTTACGTAAAAGGTATATTTTGGAAAATATTCTCTTTGTTTGTTCTGGAGGAAAATCGTTAACACATAAAATGCCTAAAATATCACCTTTAAGAACAGCTACGTTTACATAGGAAATTCTCACGTAATATTAGCTTTCTTTTCACTAAACCTACACTGGGTGTAGGGTTAATGTACCTACACATTCTTTCGTACATTTAGTATTTGTAACGTTTAATTTTATTGTTCCTTGCAGTTAGTGATTTTTTTTTACATTGGTGTTATTCTATTAGGTCAGTATGCCTACACAAGAAATTGTTCAATAAATTTAGTCTATTTAGGTACGTACCTGTACATGGACTTGTTCATTATTTTGATATTAAATGATTGGTGGCCAAGTGATTCAAAGCGAAGTATCCCCAGGCTTCTCTGGTGAACAATCTGCTGGCTAAGTTCTCCATCACTAAACAAACAATGGTATGCTCGTTCAATTATGGTTGTAGGTGGAATTAGAATATTATCATGTTGTAAGTAACCAAGAAATGTTTATTTTTTTATTCTATATGGTCCTAATTGAATTGTTCAACATTTTGTATAAAATACCTACGGGTACTCAAGTAACTTTATTACGTAAAAAAATATAAAACGAAGCACCACAACAAAATTGAGCTGGGTAAAATTAATTTCGAAATGTAATATTACCGATATTCCCCGATCCGATTAGAAATTTGATATCTGCTGACTCAATGCCGGAATTTCTTTTTGATTGCATAATCTAATAATAATGAAAAATGGGAAAATACTGGTAAACTGCTGCCGCTGATAATTCATTGAAAATATCCCAGATATTTTCCATAAATGCTGTTACAGAACTTTTTAAGATGATTTGCCTTTAATTCCAGTAAATTATTATTATCGAAAGAAAAATATCGTTAATATTTATATACGAGATTGAACTAGGAATGAACCTAGGTCTACCGTTATTATTCACAGATCAAAGAAATAATAGACTTAAACCTAAATAAATTCTTTGTACTGTAAAAAAAAATAATTGTGATGTTTGTTCTGATACGAATATTAAATAATGGCCACTGGGATTATTTTTGATTATCGGCTATGACCTCAGATCATAGAACTAAAGGTTACAACGCGTCAAAGTATTTTGAAGATATAATTAGTAATTTATTACAGACAAATAAAATAATTTAGTTGAAAAAGTGGTAAAAAACAGTAGGTACATTTGCATTGCGTAAAGTTATTTAGCTCTGTTTTTCCACCGCTCTACAGTTCAAGTGATATCTATTTTTCTCCATTTTTGCGGTAGGTAAAATTTGAAAAGATTATTAAAATGAAAATAAAACTGAAATTTAAAAAAAATGATTAGTTTGGATGTTTTCGAAATGCTATTCGGAACCTGACATAAAACCAAATAACTCGCCCACAATGTGAAAAGCTTGTATTGTTTATTGGGACTGGGAGACGATATTTACGAAAACTTATCTACTTTTAATTTATTAACAAATAAAATTTTGTCTCTAGTGCCCCCACTAGAAAGACCATAGCCGTCATTTTGAAGGCTGCCCGATGTAATGTGACAATATTTTGCTTAGCGTTTATTGTATTCATTATTTATTTTTAAACTTTTCTTGATTCTTTATTTAACAACTATGGTGAAAAAAAAGGTACATATCTTATTTAATTTTTGAAATATAATGATTCTTATCTATAAAGACAGACGCCATCAATCTGACGGTCAGGGCCATTAAGCTTAGTTTATTTACAACCTTTTTCTTCCGAGTTAACGACATATCCATTCCATCTCGAAAAATGATAGTACTAATCTCTGTCTTTTTCTTTCGGTATCGCATATCATTCGAACTCGATCTGCACGTTGATTGGTCACAGTCATTTGGTGTCAGTTGTTAGTATTGAGAGTGGTTTATTTATGTTAGTATTCTATCTCGTGTTGATCTATGCGCACGTGTTTCATGTTGCCGAATATTCGTTTCGTGTTTTTATAGATTATATTCTACCAAATGTGTACCTAATTAAATAAAGTATGCATTTTTATTAATTATTGTTTTATTTTTATTTAAATTATACCAAAAACTACATTCGCCTGCGATCAGTCGTCAATGTTACGGTCGCGGTTTTTCTATCTAGTGTTAGGCTATCGGATTTGTATAATGACGTATCCGATGCTTCTGGAATTCAAAAGCACAAAGCTTGAAAGCGCTCATACCACATTTTTTTCTAAATGTATTTTTGTGCCTCATAAAATAAAACCCACAACCCTAATTGCTATTAAATGCTTCAGTAACACAACTGCTCTGTATTAAATATACATAGGTAATATATAAACATACCCCCAAACAATCTATGTACATACAAACCAACACAAAACATTCAGCATACAATTATGTAATGAACGAATTAATTTCGCGTCTTGCAACTACAAAGGCACGGGATTAATGCGAGACTTACGGACACCTTAATTACACTGACAATGGAAAGGATCCCGGGGAAAGGGAGATCGGTGAGATGTAACCGGTCCCACTTAGCGCGAGGAATTGTCTTCATACTTTCCATACGGTTTCAGGGAACAACTTTTCATTATTATTTTTCAATTAAGAAATTCTGTACATTTCTTTCACATTATATATCGGCTACCTTCATTTCTTGTAAGTTTTGGAGGTAATTTTTATTGTTAATCAAGTATTCTATGGCGCCAAGGAATGTCACATCAGATGACGTCACATCGTTTTCAGTCTCCCTGTCCAAAGACGCCCCGAACAGTTTTTATTCAGGCACCGTCGCGTCGTCGAAGGATTCAGATATATGTTTATAACTTGGGAGGCGTGTATGCGTACCGCCTCCCCGGGAGCCATTTATTGCATAACCAACACCCCTGCCATGGGTCACATCAAGCGGTTCGCTACGTTTGGGGATTAAGTAGGGGTGCCCGGGTTCATGGGGTGAGTTTTGTTTAGGTCTTGGCGGCGGAAAAAAAAGTAAAAAAGTTTGCCCCCCTACTGCGGCGGCCTAGTGTAGCTGGTCAAATAGAAAGAGGCTGGGAGGGATGGAGTCATACCTCCGCACTTCTGGACACATTGACTCCCAGATTCTTACTCATCCCTCATACCTTTTTCCTTCCCAGAACTTCCTCTCCTTCCTTTCCCCAATAATGACCTCTCCACTCAGCATCCCCGAAAATGATATAATCCCTGAAGGAATTTTTATTCCCAATGCCTCCTGTGTCGAGCTAATCTAAAAAAATGGTCGATTGTGTTAATAGCCATATGAATTGATAATTTTTGTTTTTGTTCAGAAAAAATATTTCAGTCATTTATAGTCAGATGACATCAATTCTTATATAGGTATCTAAATATTCAGAAAAAATGTTTTTGTTTTATAATATATGAATATTCTTAAGTCATCATATTTTCATTATATTTCCTTATTATTAAATATATCTTTGAAGTAATTTTCCACTTTCATCACGATAATATGTATTGGCTGAAGGATTTTTCCATCTTGCCTAATTCTAATTGTTTTCTTCGCAAAGGTATCCGTTTTAAATGCAATTATCGCTGATTATTCTTCCTTCCTCGTTGGGAGGAATTGGCAAAAGTAAATCACCACGCGAAAGCAATTTGTGGCCCTTTGTATTTTACAACCCACCGGGAATCGGACCCAAAAGCGGATACATTTAGAGACTTTTCTCTCAAGTAATTAAAGTAGCCATCACGTTAATTAGGTACGCCACTGGAAGAAATAATGAAGAATTCCAGAAAATTATAACTTTCATCGTCTATCTTAAATGACAGTACTTACTTTTCGTGGTGAAATATAGATATATATTTTTTTAAATCGTAAAATCTTGTAAAGTTCCACCAAGGGATGATGGTGATGCCACATGGTTGTCAATTTTATCCACCGGTGGCGCCCTGGGTCATATTATGACGTCAGAGCTGATCCGCAGGCGTAGCGTTTCGATTGGTTGTTTTTTTAAAGAATTCATATTTTCTGAATCGATGTTTGTTGTTCAACACGGAGGAAAATGAGTATTGCTGATTTATTAAAATCATGTTAAAAACAGGATAGCGAGCCGTGTCCTAATAATTTTTTAGTACATTCATGATATATCGGAATACGTGTTCATGTACATTCGGTCGTCGTGATAGTACACAATGACGAAATGCGAAAATATTATGAACACTTGTTCCCACATCGCTGCAACATATTCGTGTTTTACTGATAGTTTATTAGGAAACCTGTGAATTCATTTGTCAAAGGCTTGCAGTCTCGTTTTTGACCGGAATACGAATAATAATAAGAGATTTTTAAAAAATTAGCTTTATTTTATAACAGTAAATTATCTTCGTGTATTTTGTAATGTGTTTTTTATTTATTTATTTTTTTTATTTTTTTTTTATTTTTTTTTTTTATTTTTTTTTTTTTAAATGTTTTAATATTTTCGATGTAATTCTAATAGTATTAACTTTATTACATCACTCTTCGAGTTTAACACACAAAAAAGCTTTGTTAATAAAATGACACCAAATTTTACCGGTGGATATATTTTTTGCTAATACTGAGTTCCCTCTTGGATCCTTGCAGACAGACCCCTGACCCGGTTCCTTCCTCCAACTTGGATCCGTCAAAAAAATATGAAAATACCTACATTTAAAAACGTATTTATGAAAATTTTTATTATTCAAATAAAAAAAGAAGATAAATACTCATTCACTACAGAAAATCGAACCAGACTTAAATATATATTTGCATGCCCTAAACTACACACTTCTTTTGCTCAGCACCATTATACCCACCATGGAGACCATTTCTTTAAGAAATTATCAGAAGCATTAATGATAAAAAAAAAAACTGAAAACATTGAACTCTATAATTTTTTTATGGAAATCATCAAAAAACTGATTCCCTTAGTTTCACTTCAAAATTTCACAAATTATCCTACAATACTCTATTTATCCTCCATAATATTTTTTTCTTCTATCCAAATACAACAAATTTTATGGATTTTAATTAAGTAACTATTTTTTTATTTTTTACTAACATAAACATAATGTAACATAAATCTTTAATTTAAAATATGTTAATTATTTCACCAAATAATGCATTATATTACTATACCATTATTTTTTCGCAAATGTACACTCCTCTTCTATCCACAAGCAAATGCATTTAATGGAAGAGTAGTATAAATAGAAAACAGAAGCTATGTAAAACGTGAATTGTAATATTATGTTCAAAAGTTTAATTCATACAAAATTAAAAAAATTGCTTTTGCAATTCTCTATATATTTTTCCATTCTGCGTATTCATGTTTATGCCAAGAAGGCAGAACGAGAACACCACATATTCCCAACAGACAAACGTCTTGTATTTTTGTAAGGATGTTTTAGGTACATATCCGCTCGTTAAGCCTTTAATTCAAAGCTCTCAGTAAATACACACAAGAGGAGGAGATTTAATTATTGAAAAAAATTAATAATTGAATTATGCTTGGATACTAGCCGGATTTACCTATCAGATAAATTCATAAAGATGCTCATCAGAACTTATATTTAATTACGTATTTGTAAAAAGCATAAACTTTGTTGCCATCATAAATAAAAATAAAACAAATAAATTTGTTAATGACCACTTTAATTTTATTTACACTTTACCGGTTTTGGAAGAACCCTTCCTTCATCAGTAGAATATTAAAGAATTTGTGAAGTTTGGCGTATTTTCATAATCTTACACCAATTGGTGATAATCGTCTTCCCAAAAGTTCATTCAGTTCATTCGGTGGAATGTACGAATGGTCAAAGTTCCATTGGCTGAATGTCCGAAGTTTTTAATATTCTCCTGATGAAAGAGGGGTTCTTCCGAAACCGGTAGAGTGTAAATAAAATGAAAGCGGTCAGTCACAAATTTGTGTGTTTTTATAATATTTTATTATTTACGGTTAACGCTTTCTATTGTTATGATGGATTATTTCTAATTAATATGGCCCTTTACTCATTAAATAACAATTATTGATTTGAAAAATATTTAAAAAAAGTCACTCGGACAAGCATATTTACCTTTTAATGAAGATAAATCCAAATTTCCCTAAGATAACCTGCTTGACATTTACGATGGAATTTTTTATGCTGAAATGAAGCAACCGCAAACGCCGCGGAATTGCGCTTGCGGTTGCTTTGTTTCTTTCCCGTAATTCGTTGCTCGGCTCGCGGAATTTTTTCCTGTTTATTCGCACCCTTATATAAAATGTCAAGTTTAGACTTCTGTAGTTTTATGTGTGCAAATATGTTTTATAAAATCAATTCAAACATTTGTATCAAAATATTGCATCATAAATACCCTAAGGGTAATAAATACCTTTGTAACATGTATGATTTTATCAATCTAATTGAACACTCTAATTGACAAGAAATCATTAAAAATATAAATTATTTTTCGACATAATATGATAAAATTTTACCGGGTGACACGTTGAGCATCGTAAAAGTGTCATATATTACGTAAAAAATATCATTAGGATATAACGGCAAAATTTCACTAGACGAAAATAAAATATCCTTGTAAAATTGTCCCTTATACGAAATAAATTGCTCTACATGTTACGTGCGCCATTTTTCAGTATAACCACCCCTATTCAATCTTATCGAATTGAAACGCGCGTCATTTTAAAGCAATTTTGGAAATGCGTATTTAAAAAAATGTGAGGTTTTATTTTTTTGCATAAAGTATCATTTTTCCTCATTGGGTTGCTTTAATATGAAAGGCCCCGAAAATGGTACCTCGGGTAATGTAGAGAACAGTGAGATGTGATCCGGTAGGAAAAAAGGGATCGCTGTTAGGATTTATAAAAAACATCCGCTTTTGCATGCTTCTGCGAAGGAAATATCTTCAAGCTCTAAGCTTAAGCTTTAATCCTAGTATGCACTCATACAAGGTGTACACGGTAATCTAAAGAACCTCAGTAAAAAGATTTTAGTTTAAATACTGAGCTACGTGTAATATTAGGCAAGATTATAGGTTATTCTGCCACGTGACATTATGAGATTTTATTAGCAACACCTTTATAAGGGAAAATATGATTACGTATTTGGCGTGGGGTTTTCTGTGCTGTAAGGGTTCTCATATCATCATTAAAGTCCCCTTTTCGCGATAGTGTCAGCAATGTCTTCGCTTTAATTACCCTATTTAATAATAATAATGCAGAACAATGCAGAATTTTGATTTGGAGTAATGAGTTTTTCAGATAGTTTTTCTTTTAATAGTCACCTGACAAATTAGTTTCTGTTTTAACTGTATTTTGTTATTGAAGTGAAACATCGTTTGGTGCGCCTAAAACTAACCCTTGCAAGCGTGGAAAGACGGGACGATGCTCTTGTACTGAATGATGCTTTCGGCCAGCCTTGTGACTCGTCGGCTCTTCCCGCCCGGCCGCCAAAACTCTGTGCGGTATATTTATTATATAATATCTATTCTCACTAAAATTAGCAATGGATCTATTCCAGATAATAATGAATTTTTAATTTGTAATATATTCATCAATGTATATTTTAATAAAAATAAAATATTTTTTCTTTATCAAAAATGTAAAGACTTGTTTACTTACGTTTTCACTTCTTTTATTAAAAGAAAGCCTTCACATCTGCCAGGCATCCCGTGAGGGCTATTTTTTATATGACTGGTTCTGTTTTACGGGGACACTAATTGCATTAATTTTAAAACTTAAATATTACATTTTCGGGGTGTTTTAAATTTGATTTCATCAACCAATTATTTTTCACTGTTTTTTAAATAATCCAAAAATTATTTTAGTGGAATAGCAACTTCTGAAGAACCAGAGAACGATATCGTCCAAAAATGGTTTACAGTTAAAACAAATTTCTGCTTTTAATTTTTATTATTTTGGAATCGCGACGTTTTGAGAATATCTTTATTAATTATTTCCCAACAATTTTCAATAATTTAGAATTTATCTGTTAAAATGTCAAAAATTTGTAATCGTTTTGTGTTTATCCTAAAAACGTTAATTTATCACCTGGTGCTTGGGGTTGAAAACACTAAGTACGCAATCTATGTGAAAGCCTATCATTTATTCATCGAGCCATTAAATAAGCAATTATTTTAATAGTTATTCCCTCGGCGGCTTTAGCAAAACTTCCGAAGTATTTCATGTATAATTTTTTTAATTAAAACTGTCATTCCCATTAATAAGTTTGATTGGAATTGAGCTTTGATAGTTGATTCTACTGATGAATCTTCAAATTAATCATAACACTGAACACTAAAGATTAGCAAATAGTTAGAGACGATTATTATATTATTAATAAATAAAAGTTACATATAGGTACATTTATTTATAGATTTCAAAAATAATAAAACAAGCCTCAAAGCGGGAAGAGATAAAAACAAAACAAACTTACCATGGAGAGAAAGAAATTAACAAAAAAGTAGCAAATAAAAAGTTGATTAACAAAAAAATCCTACATTTGCAAAGCCAGTGGGTGGGTATAGCTGGAATAGTCAACATAACTTTATGAAATGTTTATTTTATAATACATACTAACTATTGTTTTATAATATCATTTTCCACTGTTAATTTTATTTACCTTACCCAATTTGTAAACAAATCTACAGTACGCACACTTAATATGTATTCTTATTATAGTTGCATTAGTATTCTAGTTATAGTTGCAAATTTCATACAATAAAGATATTAGTGAATTATATATATTATAAATACAAATATAGTGAATGATTGTACATTTAAATAAATCCAGTACCTATATTTGTATATGTAAATTAATGTATTATTGGGCATTGGCTTTATTAAAAATACATTAATTCATTATATTTGTTTAAAATTAGAAAAATAAAATAGAATTCGTGTTTGACGAATTACAATACAAAAATCCAGTTAAATTAAAGATTAAGAATTTGTACCTACATAAGTTAATTTTAATAACTGTATTATTTAAACGTTTAAAATGTAAGTTAAATACCTTAGTAAACTTACAAGCTCTTCTTCTAGATTGGTCCATTTAAGTTGGCTGTCCTAAATATTTAACTGTATTTCCCGAATTCATTTCTGTACAGTTAAGAGTATGAAACAGGGTTGCAAGTATCGTTATGAAATCTTATATTTAGGTTAATTAAGGGTGCCACCCATTTAGTATTATGGAATGGAATATAAATAGTTTTGTTTACGGTTCAGAGTTAGAAGGTTTGAGTTGACTGTATTCCATCAACAAAAGTAGAGCCATTCTTTGTCAATGGTGGTGCATTCATTTGCATTTTACGAGACTTCGTCCCAGGATTTAAAATGAACTGTGATTGCAGTATCATCAGCATTAGAGAATATTTTTTCGGAACACCAATATCACATAGGTCATTAATATTAATTAAAAACAACAACGGACCTATAACTGTTCCTTGTGGAACCCGATATCTCAGAGATTTTTGTTTAATAATATCACTGTTTTTGGTTTACTTATGTAAGTTAGATTTTTTTTTGCGTTGTCTACGATCAAGAAAATAATTTGTTAAAAGTGATGGACAATTATTTTTAATACCTAAATTATATGTTTTTTAATCAATATATTACGATGCATGATATTGAATGCCTTTTTAAAAATTCATTTTAGGTACTTACGCACAAATTTTCTTTTTTTGTTGTTATTGTCAGATTACCTAAATAAAATAAAAAATGCTGTAAAATCGGGATACCATGAAAAACTTTAATAATTCTTTGAAAGTAAATAAATTTAAAAAGTAACATATTTTATTTTTGAAATTTAATTCGAAGTCTTTTGCGTTAAAAGACAACTTTAACATTAAGTCAGTAAAAGCTTCAAAGGACTTTACAAAATACTTTATTGGAAACTCTAAACTTGTTTGAAATTATGAAGAAAAGCTGGTACCATATTTTTCCAATAGGGTCGGTTACTCAATCGTATTCGTAATTATGATATTTAAAATCTATTTACGTTTCTGTTAGAATAACTTTGTACATAGCAACTTGTAACATAGGATGATAAGCTAATATAAGATAAGCTAATAACCTATACAAATACAAAGGTTTACAATTACATAACTTTGACATTAACCTCGCGATTTTCCTCTTCGAGTTTTGTTTCTCTGTAAAAATCCATCATTCTTAGTCCCGTTGGCGTCATGTATCTTTTATCAGGAGATTTTTCAATGTGGATGAGTGTTTCAGGCGAATAAATTATTGCTTGTAAAATAATTCTTACCTCCCTTAGTTTATCGCATCTAATAAATTTAACAAATTCAAATATTCAGAAAAACATACAAAGTAACGAAATTTAGGTTAACCTGATTTCGTAACAGTATTACAAATAATATATAAAGTCCATCAAATTTGAAAAAAAACAACATCTAAATAAAATGAACACCCAGACAGGAGTATTCATTGGAGAGTGGAAAAAATGGCAATCTGGAGATCTTAAAATTATTTTTATTGTTCCGAACAATTCTTGTACTTCTCAACAACAAGTTATTGATCGAAAATCTAGAGAAACCACGTCGGTGGGAGTGTTTCTTTGGCCCTTATCATAAATCGGAATGCGTTTCAAGCACCACGATGCAAACATTCTCTGCCCTACATTGCTCTATATTACAGGGTGCATTTTATGTTTCAGTTAGATGTTTTTTTAACAACTTTTAAATGAACTACAATTTTATAATTTATATTTTATTGGTTGATTACATGGTCTTTAACATTATGTATGGAATATGATATCACTCAAGTGGCCGCCCCTGCCGTGGAGAAAAGGCAAGCTCTTTCGAATGTTGTCCTTAAGCATCGAGGTTGTGGTTGGTTTATTAGTGTACACCTTTTCCTTCAAGCAGAAATCGGGAGAGGTCAAATGAGGGGATCGTGGGGGCCAGTCAATATCACAAATTTTTGGCATTATTCCGTTAGACGCACGATTTCCTCCGCGTATTCACAATTAAACAATTGTTTAATTCAAATGTTTTAATAATTTCAACATGTTATTTAATAAATTGTCATCGACCACTCTCCACGACAGGAAAATGCCAACTGACATATGTCATCCAAACCAAAATGGCGGCCAAACAACATCGAACTGGAACATAAAACGCACCCTGTACCTAGACCAAACATACTCGCAAGTAATAAATATGAGAACAGAATGCTACATTTATGGCTAACAGTGAAATACCACAACTGTTTTAATGGTTCTCCAGAACAAACCAAAGATTTACTTCTTCATTTACTCTTTAAACCATTCATTTATAAGCATTAAAAATATTTCGACAAAAACTATTTGTGTAAATCAATATTTAACATTTTGAAACAATTACTTATTTATTTTAGGGGCTTTTACATATAAATAGTAAAAATACGTACTACGTATATTTTATACATAAATAAGCTGCCTCAGTAACAATATTTTGTATGTGTTAAGTGATAAATTAAAGATGTCCACTGACTCGGTATAATTATTTCTGTGGTAGTTAGTTGCCGACTTTCTGCACCGAAATAAACCCAGTCTTCTAGTACTACGCAATTCTGGACTATCATATGCATAACATATAATCAATTAATACCTTCAGAAACTCATACTTATACCTGATGATCTCCTCACGAAGAGACATTTTATTATTTCAATTTCTTTACCAATCACCTACTTATGCATTAGCTCCACAATATATGTATTTGTGCGTGCATATGTGTGTACATGTTTGCATACAATATGCGTACAGTGTACACATCTATTCATATATGCTTATTTATTTATTCATTTTCGGGAAATCGACAGTTTACATTTAATCAGTTTGTACATAAGTATTATTTAGTAAAATAAAACCAACTATGGATTTCCTCCTTATGACTTTAACTGAGACAGCATAATATGGAATAAGTTATTTAAATTTGTGAGAAAGGAATATGAATTGAAAAATTTATACAAAACAAAGGATAAAACACAACGAAAAATTTACAAAACAATAAATTTATAGCCATGGAGAGAGGTTGTAGATATAAATCAAATCATAATAGAGATATAAACAATAGAGACATAAACATTATTCACAAACCATCAGAGAAATATTATTTTATGGACCTCTTGCATTTGGTAAGTTCGCAACTGAACATATCAACCTTGGATAATTAAATGAAAAATTTATTAATTTATTACAATCGCGTATTAACGCGATTGTAATTATTGCATAGTCTGTTCAGGCAAGAATTCTGCTTAGAGTTCGATGTGTGTGTTTGTATTTAAATATATATGTATGTATCTATGTATGTGTGTACATATATATGTGTATATATGTATGTATATGTGTATTTAGATGTAGGCATGTATGCGTATATATATATGTATAGTATATTTGTAATTATGTATGCATCTTTCTTCCTAATAATGGATTTCGATCCTCCTTGTTTTTATATACATTCTTGTAATTAAATTTATTATTACTGTAACTAACCAATTACTATTACACAAAGAATATTGATATGGATGTTGTGCTCACCTGTAATTAGAAACATCTTTATAACCATGTATGTAAATTACTGTAAAAATTATGTGATTATTCCGTTGGCGAGCCAATAAAAAAAATTAGAATTTTATATAGAAATACGATTACTAAATAATTATAAATGATATAATCATTCCAAACGCCACCCGAGAGTTTATAATGTTTAGCATTGTAGCCGGTGTAAAGCCAATAAAACCAATAATAAAGCCAACCGAAGATAAATATATCACAGCACCTTCACTCACTACATGCCAGTTAAAATACGTAGGTACTCATACATCAATATAATAGCAGGACATTACGTAGGTACATCTGCATCCATTGAACGTATAAAATACCCACCTTTTCATTAGAATTTATATTTGCATAATGGTATTCAAAGTACAGTTCATTACATTTTCATCGGTTAGGAATTTCTTTTTCAGTACCCGCTTCAACTTTTCAATCTTCGCCGCTTTTTATCTAACTTCACACATTTCTTTCACTCATGCAAACCTGCCCCATTTAATAATATGATAATAATACATGTATTTTTTTCTGGGGCAACGTTATGAATGTGACATTTATACGTGAGAACTCTAGTGAGCTGGTTGGTGAATGTATTATTGAAATGCAACTCCAGATTTATTACATAGAAAGGTAAGGAAATTTTTTGATCTGTAATGCTTTTACATATTTAGCAAACAAAAGAATTTATTCAACCTATTTTTAAGATTTTAGTTGTTTTTAATTTACATTTTTTTAATATTATTTTTTTATTTATTATTTTTATTTCTTTGCTAGAGCAATACTGATGAGTTACAAAACTCATTGTAGTATGAAAGGAACTTTCAATACATAAGATGGGAGTTAATAGGTACAATTTTATATTGGTATTTTGATATCAAAATTATAAGTTTAACATACGGAACAGTACAAACATAGAAAAATACAATAATTATAAGTTTCTCATACAAAACAGTACACAAATAGAAAAAGGGAGGTAAAGTACAACAAACAAGAAGAAGCGAAAAATGAAATAGACAGGTATATACACTAAGCAAATAGTCAAGGTAGGAATTTAGAATAAGGTACCTACTTACCCACTAATACATTGGTAAAACTAGATTATGCTCGATTACAAATACAGAGAATAGAAAAGGAGAGAAAAACAATCAAAACGAAGTAAAACACGACAAGAATTACGTGTATTCGTTTTTATGTTTTTAAAAAAGTATTCCTTTAAAGCCTTACTTTGAATTTTTGGATTATGCTGGATATTCTTATACATATCTGGAAGAGAGTTATAGAGTGTGTAGGCAATACAGTTAAGAGATTTTATTCCATATTTCGTATTGTGTGTTAGAGGAATGCGGATTTTATTGTTATTCCGAGTATTGTGGTTGTGGATATCTTGATTGTAAAGTAGCTTGATGTTAGTGTGGGTTGATTGTTGGAGTTAATTTGTAGAATGGTGGTCGTGATTTCTTGTTTGGGAAGGATTGTGATTGGAAGGATACCGGAAATTCAATAGATGTCCTTGATATGTGTGTCCCATGGAAGACCAAGAACATTTCTGAGAGCTAGGTTTTAAGTAGGTTTATTTATTATTTGTGAATACTGCACAATAGTCTCACTGCCCCCAACCGTCTGGAGCCAGTGAGACTATGGCATCCCCAATTGGGGTATGTTTTAAGGCTGAATGGGGTGTGGAGGGGAATGATATGGAGAAGAGGAAGGAAGGAAAGAAAAAGGAAACAAACTCCTGTTCAATATTATTTATGATTTATCTCTAAACTTGTATAAAAAAAATATTTGTACATTTTTATTGGATATTGAAATAATTATATTCTTTTTCCCTATTTACATTAAAAAAATATTTTTGAATTGTTATCTACCAAGTCAATCCGTGAGAAATAGTTAGGATGCAGGTGAATTCTCAAGTTATTGTTTTATAAAACTATCTTTTAATTAATAACTTTATCTGTGTTTTCTCCTTAAATAAAATAAAAAAAAAGAGGAAGGTGGGGGAGTAGCTGGCCACTAAACACGGCTAAAGCCGTTTCCAGCAACGTTTCAATTCCGATGGTGGTCTTACACAAGGGCGATACTGAGAGTGTGTTCCACTTTGGAACGTGCAGCAGGTATAATATGTATTATTTTTAATTAAATAATATATGACAAAACACAAATTCATCAAATGAAATTTACACGGTAATTTATCTTATTCAAAGTAATTTATTTAAGTTTTTCATCCATCCGATTTACTGGATGGTGCAATACCAGTTTTTTATATTACATGGGATATATTATACAAAATAATTATTTTTTAGACAAAAAGAAAAACATAATAGGTAGGTAATGATATCTTAAAATAAAATAAAAATACAATATAAATAAACTAAATTAAATTGAAGCATCGCCCTTATGGGATATCATTCATCTGCATCCATCACTCATTGAGTGGAGAACTGAGCCTCCGTGATGCAGCCACGACAATGATGTTAGTTGACTTCCGTGTCATGAAATTGGCAAGTCAGCGGACGGGGAATGAGTTCACCATACAGTACGAGTGTCGTAAAGGCACGGCAGAACCATGAAAGTTTGAGAATTGCATTGCTGTATCACACCCTCAGCTTGTCCCATTTTGCTACTGGGTATTGTGTCCACAGCTCAGATGTGTACACCTTACAGGGCATTGCAGTATATTAGAAAGCTAGCTGACGTGCACCCGTCGTTGCTCGACTATTCTCTACTTTCTATAAATATAATATGCATGTATCATATACATAAACCTTCCAGAAGAAATTTTCTAAATGACAGTGAAAACCCTATCAAAATCCTTTGCGTAGTTTAGAAGAACTAAGCGCACATACAGACAGACGCGGATAGCGACTTTATTTTATACTATTTAGAGACAATTAGGGAACACTATAAAAATAGTGATAATTAAGAGAACGTCGACCAAAATAGAAAGCAACGAAATTTAAAAAATATTTATATTTTTGTCATAGATCCGGCAAAACTTGAATACAAATTCTTAGTTTTGAAACGAAAAATCCAAATTCATACCAATTCTTAATCTTCAGTATTGACATTGGTATTTGTTTTAATGATGAGTCTTTTTTACAGGGAACACCTCTCTGTGAGAAAAATAAACTAATCGTTATCCAGTTAAATGAAGAAAACATATGAGTCAATAGTTATGTGTTGTTTAAAGTTGTAATTAATTTGTAAGTTTATTAAGATTCGTTTCTCAAGCGATTAGCGATGTAATTTCCAAAAGATGACATAAACATTTTTATAATTTGTAACTACACGGTTGAATCGCATAGCATCTTATGACAATCTTTATACCTAAAACTTGTCCAATTTGCTCGTAAACCTGGCAGAAAAGGTATGAAATCATTTGTTAGAAAACATGAAAAAGTTTTCCGACGCCTTCTTACTTCTCGCCACTTCCCGAGCTATTAAAATGTGTAGGCTTTAAGGGTCTTATCTCGAGCACCTTAACATGATGTTTTGCTTTTATACTTCAGTGAGAAATCGAAGTGTGAATTAACGCCGCCCTCTGTCTATACATCGATGAGGAAATCCGCCATTAAGTGAAATCTCTTATCCTCCATTTGGCGCCGAAATGTATATTTTTTCGAACGCATTAATCTTCCTTCTGTCTGATTTCAATCAATCTTTTTTTAATCATCATTACGCCTCCTAGAATAAAGATTTTGGGAATTTACCGGGAAATACTTATACCGAGTATTAGACTACGAAAAAAATAATAAAATTTTCGGAATTGATGAGAATTTAATTACAACTCAAATACAATTAAAAATAGCTTTATTAGAGAATCTTGTAAGGTCTGTGGAAATGGGAGATTGGAAAAAAAAAACAGGAAAGATATGATTGTATCGGTCATTTTTTCTCAGCGATTCAAGTAAATATTTGTGTTTAACTTTGTGTCATTTTTTTTTCCTTTTAAAAACCCTTACCTGAATTACTTTAAACATTGATCCCTGAACTTATTTTGGAGTAAAAATTGACATGAATCACTGGTTGAAGTATGTAAGTCAGGTACGTTTCTTAAAACCCTATATGTGTTTCCATTTTTATTGTTATATACCAAGTCATAATTATTAATGCTCACATTTAACACTACGCTAACTTGGTAAAAATCTTTTACCAAAAACCAGACTGGTGAAGAAGAGCTGATGTCTTAAATTGGTAGGGCGAGTGGTTTCACTTCGTTTAATCTTAGCACTGGATTTGGTACATTCGAACTACATAGACGGTGAAATTGGTGAACATGCTTACCTCGTAAAATCACACAAGTAGCCCCAGTACAGTCTCGTACATGCTCGCTTCAGTATTTCAAACTTTAAGTAAACTTCTCGGATTTCAACCAAATGCTCAAATTTATATTCCGCAGACTCATAAAAGTATTTATGAGATCAGAAGCTCCACCGCTCGGCGCGGTCTGGTATCTGATCCGCCCGCAAATATTTGTCCGGATATGTTCTGGTATTTTCAATAAACTGAATATAGCAGGAAATAATGGCGCGGAAAACACCGATTAAAGAACAATTCCCTCAGGTTTATTTTGCTCATTCTGCTTGTATTGTATTAACAGCGTAATTTCGTTACGAGTTCTAGAGTAATAAAAGCACCTTACTAATGGTGACCAGACAGTTGATCCCCCGACAGTTCGTTTGCCAGTTGATCCCTCGGGCACTTGGTCCCTTAAAGGATTATTTAATTAACGATTACATATTATAATAATTAACTTCCGAAGACTTGATGTTTGCTTTAACCGTACTGATTATGTTGATTGTTTCTACATTGTGTTCCTTAATTATTGACCACCCTTAATAGCCTCATTGGCGGCGTTATTCCCGACAATTTCTTATTTGATTGCCTTAAGTCATAATGCGCCTTATTCACGAGTTTAATGTTCACTTTTGGTTTGGGGCCCCATGATAATCCATTGTTATTGCCACCTCTAATGCAAAGACGCAATGTAGGCATGCTAAATCTGTTCTACGGCTATTTAAATGGAGCCTGCTGTAAGAAGTTAGCAGCATTGATCCCCGGTGCACCGATGCACGTGCATTTAACTCCTCGGATACGAGGGATAAACATGTTCACAAATGGTTTTGGCTCCATGAGAACGGGTCGATTTTCGACCCATTGTTGTGTAAATCTGCTCGTGTGTGCATTTGTTTTTCCTCCTTCATACAATCCGGGCCTTTTCAAGACTCGCGTTAATAAATACCTTGCTACAACCCCCACTTTAAGACGCCTCACAACGCTGCAACCGGGTGGCGACATACTTTCCCTGTTTTTGCGCTGTACAGACAGGGATGCTATTGTAAGGACTCACCTATATATATATATATATATATATATATATATATATATATATATATTACTAGCTGACCCAGCAAACGTTGTTTTGCCTTATATATTAAATCTTATCAATATTTTGGTTGTTAAATAAAAAATAATGAATGCACTGCGTTATGATACTGGAGGTTATCCACCTCTTACCCGCCCTGGTATAAGTAACAGATGGTTACTCCTTCAGGGCTCTCACAAGGACTCTAATTTTTTTTTTGTTTAACGACTCTACTTTTATTTTAAAATGAATCTAGACCTCCAATGTCCCTGCATAGTGGTTAGGCTGCAGGATGCCTACAATATTACACAAAAACACAAATAACAATATTAAAATATGTACAGGTATAGTAAAATAAAATAGGCCTAAAAATAATACAGGACGAAATAACTGCTTAAAGCCTAGGTCATCTGTAGAGAAAGAAAAAAAAAAGAAAGGAAACACATATACATTCATGTTTATATTGTAGGAATCTACATTTAAACATATATAAATATTACCGGAGAGTATTACACCCGTCCACTGGCAGTCCCATCGAGAATGTGCATGGCGATCGGTCTGTCCGTACACAAAGAACGACTACCGCGCCCCTCCGCCGGATTACCTGATTATGCCCTGAAGAAAAAGTATGTGGGAAGGTTGGGGGCGTGCCCGAAGACCCTAGGGACTAAGTGAGCGTCAGGCATTCGGAGGGTGGGCGGAAGGTTGTCGAGCTTGTTCGGCCATTCCTCAAGCCCGCCATGGCGATGGGGGAGGCGCAGTCGACTCTGTGTGAACACTTGTCCGGTGTGGGAGGCGTCTGATTAGGCAGGGACGAGGTCTATTTCACACCCAAAACGGGTTAAAGACGGTACAGGACGATTAAAGTTCAGTTCCGGCTTACTGCACACACTCCTAATGATATGTAGAGCAAAAGAAAGAAGAAAAAAAATGATAAAGGACAAGTTAATTAAAAACTCAAATTAAATTAATTAAATTCATTGTGACGGATTGAGCGATGATGTCATCACTACCATCGCTCAAGGGGTCAGTCTCGCATGGAATCCTGCTGAAATAGAAACAATCATAACAAAATAAATAATTAAAATAATAGCAGATACTATGGGAAGAAGAAAAGCATTAACAGATAAAATTAAAAAGAAAACAGCAAAAACAAAAAACAAATCAAATATATAATGCAAAGGTGATTGCAAACCTTAATATAAAATGAAAATAAAAAAGAAATATAAAAACAGATATCATAACGAAGGTAATATGAGAGCAGGAAAAGAATTAACCGAGGAAACCAGAAGCAGTCACACATGGCACCTGAAACTCCGAATGATTTTAATCTAATCAGCGACTCTAAGATCAGGCCATCTCTCTACCCAAACCTTTGTAAACTTCCTCAGGCACTCAAAGTTCACCTTATTCGAAACGAGATCGGCATTCCATACCTTTCTTGTGATGACGTTCAGACCTTCCAACATTTCCTCTCTTGCATCCGTCAAAATCTCACAATGCCACAGAATATGCTCGGCAGTCTGGTTAGTATTGCCACATGCGCAGTTTGGATGGGGGGACAGGGCGAGACTGTGAAGTCTCCCCCTGAATTCCCCATGCCCGGAGAGAAGTTGGGTCACATGGTGATCCAGGTTTAAATATGCCCCTTCCATTCTGAGTTTAACAGACGGGAAGAATGAGTAAGTCCATCTTCCCGAATTTGACCTGTCCCATCGCGCTTGCCATTCACTCAGCGTTATTTCTTGCATCTCTCTAAGAAGAGCAGGGAGAGACACAGATCCGCCTGGTATTAAGTTAACACCTAGGTGAGTACCAGGTCTTCCTCTGATAAGCTTCTTCTTTGTTAGCACCTCCCTAATTTCTAAATCAATTGGCAATATGCCGGCCAAAACTGGCAAAGCGTCCGAGGCAACTGTTCTATAGGCACCAGAGAGTGCCAACAGGGGGATTCGCTGGCCCCTCTTGAGTGCCGACTGGATCAATACATTATTCAGGCGGTGCTCCCACACAGAGGCTGCATAGGTGACTTGCGACACATACACCCCTCTGTATAGAAGGCGAAGCGCTGGAGAACGCAATCCCCACTCGGCAGTTGAGATCCTTCTCAGTTTCAAGAAGAGGGCTTGGGCCCTGCTTGATACACTCTTGACATGTGCCAAGAAAGAGGACGATCGATCCAAGAGAACGCCTAAATACCTAGTGGTTTCCGCAAATTTGATGTTTGAATCTCCCATTTTGATGCAGGGATTTCTCCCTCTATTGAGGGAGCCCTTCATCAGGAGACCCATGGTCTTTTGGGGAGCGAAGGTCAAACGATTTCTCTTACCCCATTCTAAAATTGCACTTAAACCTTCTTCAGCTTTGCACTCTACTTCTTTTCTGCTGTTCCCCGAGACCAAAAACAATTTGTCATCAGCGTAATCGACCGAGATACATCCCTCAGGCAAGGGCAACCTGGAGGAGTCGTCAAACAAAATGTTCCAGTAATCTGAAGCAAGAGCCGAACCCTGGGGACAACCCATATTTACCTCCCGTTCAATAGTGACATCCCCGTACGACAGAATTATAGAACGGTTGTTGAAATAATCTGCGGTTATCTTGAATAACCTTGGAGAACAATTACGCGATTTTAGTTTAGAGAGTATCATCGGCCACCACGCATGATCGAAAGCACCAGTGATGTCTAAGAAGACCCCAATCACATACCTCTTAGGGCAAGCCTTCACCCATTCAAGCGCATACGAAATTGCGTGCTCCGTAGACATACCGGGGACGAAGCCAAATTGTCGATCGCTGGGTGGTGACAAAGTTTTCCGCAGTTGGCATCTAATCAGTTTTTCGAGTATTTTCCCAAATACAGGCAGCAAGGTGATGGGCCGGTACGCCTTGACATCTGTCCGGGGCTTATCATTCCCTTTTGGAATGACACGGAGCACGCCTTTCTTCCATACTGTGGGGAAAACTCCCCTTCTCATGCACGTGTCCAACACCTGGAAGAGCTCCTCCTTGGCGTAGATCCATACATTCTTCACTATTATGCCATTAAGTCTGTCGAAGCCTGGTGCCTTCTTTGGATCCAAGCCCTTAATAATAGCGTCAACCTCAGCAACAGTTATATGTAACAAATTATCCTCCTGGGCGAGGTTCCTGGGCGGAAGCCGTGACAGATTTCTAATCTGTTTGTGATGGTCGCTTTCCCCTATTACAGAGTCTAAAGGGACTAACTTGCCCAGAAGTGTCCTGAGCGTAGAAGCCACGTCTACACTATCAACATCCCTGCCGTTAATATTGGATGTAATACTGGTTAAATACCGGTCAGAACCTTTTCCCGTTTTTTCAAGGGCGCTGTGGATATCCCACGGGTTGGCGTTTCCCACTTCTTTAACCCAATTATGCCATGCCGCTCGTTTCGCCTTAAAGACGGCCGATTTAAAGGCACTACGAGCACACCTGAGACGAACCATGAGGGTGGACGTCTCCTCCGGCGTACATCCGACCCGTCTCGAGTTTCCCAGGGCCCTGTAGGCTCTTTTGTAGGCACCCTTCAGCGAAGTCAGCTCACTCGACCACCACGGCGTCCTTAAAATCCTCCTCGGGTTTGATCTTCCCAAGGATGATTCTGCGGCTGATACTACGGCCGCGTTAAAAAAATTCCCCAAATTATCCGGATCTCTAGACGCTACTTCGCGGAATCCCCGTAAAGTATCTCGTAGCGCCTCTCCAAAGTTATCCCAATTCGCCTGAGTGGTTTTGAAGTTCCAGGAGGATCTTGGAGCTTCGGTCTTCTTGACACCCACTTTAAAAGTAATTAGTCTATGATCAGAGGCAATTGCGCAATCGTGCACGGTCCACATTGATATCTTGTTCGCAACTGATCCAGAGCAGAGAGTTAGATCAATGTTGCTTTCACCAGAGTGGTTAGAAAAGGAAAAAAGTTTTCCTGGCTCATTAATTAAAGTTAGACCTTGCGCCGCAATAAGGTCTTCGACGGCGTCTGATCGTTCCGTCCGGTAGTCACAGTTATCAAACCGCGTTTGATAACTGTGACTACCGCCTTGCGTTATGATACATAATAAATTCCGATTGAAATGTCAAAATGACGCGACGCTTCTCGTGAATGACTTGTGAATGTGCGGATGAAAGTTCGATGAGGCGCCATCTGTCATTCAAAAATATAAATAATTTCGTTCTGTTTTGAATTTGAACGACTGTTGTTCATTGTTCATACAAAAATACTAAAATCGTGATTAAAAAATGGGAGGGTGTGGGTAAGAGGGTGAAAATTTGGGGTTATAGGTTTTTTTTTATGCCAAATAAAAAAAAATATTTTGTCAAAAAAAGTAGATTTTTTTTTCTGGATAGGGTATATTAAGATAGGTATATTAACGACCTATTCTCATACCTAACAAATATATACATAAAAAAAATCATAAAATCGGTCAAGCCGTTTCGGAGGAGTGCGACCACAAACACCGTGACACGAGATTTATATACATATATATATAGATAACCTTTAGAAAAATACACAAAACATTACATATTTTTTAATAAATACATATAAACCTTCCGGAAGAAATTCTCTAAATGATAGTGAAAACTCTATCAAAATCCGTTGCGTAGTTTATATGAACTAAGCGCACAGACAGATGAGGATAGCGACTTTATTTCAGTACGATAGAGACAGCAAAGTAATGTTTTAAAGCCTTTAAGCCGAGCACTGTAATTGCAATACGTGCGCAAGTACATTGAGTTCAAGTACTATCTGGTTTGGACAAATAATATCCCCCTTGATCCGTGGGTATTTATTCATGAAAAGCTTTCAGTAGTTCTGTTTCTGAAACGTATGTGGTTTAATACATAAAATATACTCCAAAGGAAGCGGTTTCGTATAGACCACACACCAACCGACAAATTCCCAAGGCATTCATCGACTTCATTTTGATATTATCGCTTTCTGGAAATGTACCGAATTGTGATAGGAGATGGACCACCTAATATTTGATTATCTAAGTTTGGTTAAATGAAAATAAATAAAAAAGTTTGTTTATACTTAATAAAAATATCAACATGTTTAAAAAAAAAAACATATTTTTAATTTTTATTACCGAAATAGTGGTGTAAACGAAGTTATTTATTTTCAATCATTGAAGAGAACTTTAACGACTCTCAAACGAAAATTTGTACTGAACAATGAGAAAAACTTTCGGTCACATCTAAGAGTCAAACCCTGGACCTCCGCCTTGCCGGGGCTTTGCTCTGACCACTGAGCTAATCCGACCATTTCATCTTCGGTCATATTTAACTCTATTACTTCAACTAAAAATTACCAACATTAATTCAATTAAAATGATGACACTAAGTCGGTAATTTTTAATTATATTTTAGAAAATCTTTTGGGTATTAAGTTTCAAGTATAAAGTATTAATTATTATGAATTAAGTACTAAGTATCAAGTATTACTAATTGAGTTTTTTCTTGCAAAATGATTTTTAAACCTGGACTTTTGGTAGAGATTTTTTATAGCTACGAGTAGAGCTTGTATCGATCAATTGGTTTTTATTCGGAGTGATAACACAGAGGTGATTTTAGTATTCAGATCACGTTGTTAAACGCGTATTTGACAAAAATAAATAGACTATTACTTTATCTGAAAATTAGATATTCAAAAGTAGAAATGGAAACAGCACGTGAATTCTGTAAAAATGTTCGTTTCGAACTTGTTTCGTTAAAATCGTCAGGTTTTATAAGTCTTCGCTTTATTGAATCATTTTAAATGCGGAGCTGTTTTCGCAGACACTCCTTGCATTTACGATTTAAATATTTTCTAATATATTGTTACAGTATTCTAATTATTACAAAGATTGTTTTACGTTCATAACACGAAATTTCATAGATTGAATATTTAAAAAAAAAAATCCCAGCTTTGGTTTTTACTCACACCGTATGGGCATGTGTTCGCATATTGTTTGAAAGGAGGAGGTAGTAAATTTTCATTCTGTTAAAAATAATATATTTTAATAAATATAAATTTTTCATGTTTTATAATTATTTATATAGGTAATCCAAATATTTTCAAGAGTAGCCCGAGAAAATTCGCGTGCTGAGTATACAGGGTGAGGCAGAGAGGACGGACGTTTTTCAGATGGGTAATACTCTCCCCCTCCGTCTACGAGAGAGGTGGGGGGGGGGGGTGCCGCTTGACTCGTTAGTTCCTAGCATTGTTTTACCAGTTGTCGTCATGGAGCCGTGGACGGTGGAGCACCGCGTTTTCGCCTATGATTGTTTCGTCCGAAATAATGAGTCAGTCACCGTCGTACAGCGTGAGTTTCGTCGCCACTTCAAAATTCATCGGAATAGACCTGTTCCCTCTCAAAACACCATCCTTCGTTGGGTTAAATCACTTCGCAGGCGTGGTGAACTGATCAACAGAAGACCAAGAGAAGCTCCGCGAACAGTTCGAACTCCTGAAAATGTTGAACGCGTTCGACAAGCCTTTCTTCGGAATCCGACTCGATCTGCCCGGAAACATGCTGCTGCACTTCGCCTCAGTGATCGTTCGGTAAGGCGAATTTTGCATATGGATCTCCGCTTTCACCCCTATAAACTGGCCACTGTGCAACAGTTACAGCCCGGAGATTATGCACAACGAATGAACTTCGCACGTGAGATGGAAGCACTGATCGATCAAAATGAGAACCTCATTTTGTTCATGAGTGACGAAGCCCACTTTCACCTAAACAACATGGTTAACAAGCAGAATATCCGTTATTGGGCTAATGAAAATCCGCAACAATTACACGAAAGACCGCTGCACAGCCCAAAAGTAACGGTTTGGTGCGCTGTATCGCAAACTTGCATCATTGGCCCTTACTTCTTCGAAGACGGTAATGGTCGTGCTGTTACCGTGAACTCAGAGCGCTACGTCGAAATGATCATCAACTTCTTTTTCCCTGAATTACGACGGCGACGTATTTCAATCCGACGTGTGTGGTTCCAGCAGGATGGGGCGACCGCCACACACAGCCAGAGCATCAATGGATGTTATTCGCCCTCTCTTCCCTGGTCGCCTTATTTCCAGGTTTGGCGATGTTCATTGGCCTCCTCGGTCCCCAGATTTATCCATATGCGATTTTTTCTTATGGGGACACCTCAAGGCTAGAGTATACGAGAACGAGCCCCGAACTCTGGACGAATTGAAGGACGCGATTCGCGTGGAAGTCGCCCAAGTTGAGAGAGCGTTGTTGGAGAGAGTCTACGCGAACTTCCAAGAACGCCTCCAGCACTGCATCAACGATTTAGGCCACCACATGCCTGATGTGATTTTCTACACTTGACTGTCTCAAATGCTATTTCTTCGCGAACCTGATTCCATCAATAAATTTATTTTTGAGTAAAAATTAACTATTTTATGATTTTTTTAAAACCGTCCGTCTTCTCTGCCGCACCCTGTACTTGTAATCAAGCGCCAACACAACCACTATTGGCGTACAGTTCACAAAGGCTGAGAAGTTATGCCTACCCTAATAAAACGAACTACATAACATAATTGAAAGCGAAACCGTAAATAAAATCATATTACATGCAAATAAATAAACTGTATCGAGTATAAATAGTACCGCCCAAAAGTAGCATAGCAATTTTGGTGTAATTTGTGAGGATGAAGCTACTGGGGAAGGAATGAGATGGAGAAGAGGAAGGTGGGGAAGTACTCACCAGGTATCTACGAGCTCACCAAACACGGCCAGATCCATTTCAAGCAGCGTTTCGATTCTGAATTTCAGAAAACGGGATATACTATATATTATTTTTAATTTATCAATTGTGATACAACATATTAATTAAATAGGCGACCGGATAAATCATCACAATGATAATTCATCACATCTTTAAAAAGTTATATAAAGTCATGGAAAGTGATGAAACAAAAACTTTATTAACTGGGTTAAAGGTTAGGTTAGGTTAGATTAAAAAAAAATTCATCGTTTCTAATGACTTTATATCACTTTTTAAAAGTGTATTGAATTGTCCCTGTGTTGAGTTATCATGGAACCAATTAAATAATATTTATTTGGAAACGCTGGGATTCAAACCTGCGACCTCCGGATTGCTAGTCGAGAGTCTGAACCCTCGACCATGGAGTCCCATCTTTGGTCATTGAGCAATGCACGCTACTGACTACCACTATGTCTCGAATATCTAAACCACCCTTTGCCATCCAGGATGTGTTTGGAATACTTTTTTATTTATATTTGCTCGCAAACATCTCCCCCATAAAAGCTGGGGGGCCAATCGTACCAGCGATTCGTCGGCAATAATTGCAGAAAAGCATTCGGAAGCTCGCAAAGAAACAAAGCAAGCGTGGCCTATCCGCTACCCGTTGTGGGTGGACGTAGCTAAACACGTGAATGGCCGGATATGTCCAAACGGCCATTAATCACCGCATACCGTGACGTACATCACTTTTCACAAGGCTTAGCATACTACGTAATAAAGCGACCTGGTTATTACTGCTTTGACAAAATGTTTGCGCTAAAACAAATATTTGAAAAATATTATGGAAAAACCATTTTTTTTCGATGGAGTAATTTTTTTGTTGATTTTAAACTTATATTTAAATTTATTATTACTCTTTTCAAAACCTTTGCTTATTTGTTCACATTACGGCGAAAAATTGCGAAGAAAAGCAAATAGTGTGTTTAAAGTTTGATAATTTGATCGCTTGGAAATATTTTAGGCGCTTTAATTAAATACTTCAAGTGGAATAAATTTTTTTGATAAGTCATTTTACAAGCCCTGAAAAAAATTAAGTATCAGACCTATGAAAACTATTTAAATGTTCAAAATCTCTTACTTACCAACTCATTTTTGGGTTATTTTTTTATTATAAAATGCGACAAATTAAGTTTTTTGGAAAATTATATTGAGACTCTATTTGAGAATTATTAACCATGGCAGTATAGGTAATCGGTATGAAATCGCTTGGCAAACGGAGTCTAGAAAAGCGCAAACGTTGTAGTTATTTATTTTTTGAATAATTTTAGAATGAAAATATGAAATTATTATTTTTATAAGCAATAATTGTTCGCCTGAAACACTCATCCACATTGAAAAATCTCCTGATAAAAGATACATGACGCCAACGGGACTCGAACCCGTGTCCCTTCGATTTCCGGTCGAAAGCTCTGACCATGTATCTTTTATCAGGAGATTTTTCAATGTGGATGAGTGTTTCAGGCGAACAATTATTGCTTATAAAAATAATTGTTTTCCTTTGTGCTATGCATAAAAAAAATCTTGTCTTAAAAACATTAATTTACCAAAAAAATAATAATTAATATGAAATTATGATAAAACTATCACAAATAGTCTTAACCATTTTAAGAAAGTCGTTTCTTATACCCGTTTATAATTTTATATAAAACACGTATTTTGTAACTTACTCTTAGAACTTACATAACGTTATTAACAATTTCATTTTAATTCTACTGAAGCGAAACTATAGGAAAAACCTTCAATTTTTCCGAAACGTATTTTTGGTAGGTATTTATTATGTAAATTGTAAACCGATTCGGAGTGAACATTAATCGAAAATAAATTCACTGATAGCTTCCCCTTAGGGAAAATTTTCAGATTGATAGTAGTATACGAAATTAAATAGAGACCAATTGAATCCATTCGTTCATATTCCCCCATTCCATCCGCCTCAAAACAGTTCTTTATTTTGAGGCCCACGAAGAAAACTTACTGATATACAAATATCAAGACCTATCGGACGACGGCGATATCGAACGACAAAAGAGAAGCCCATGCATAGTGTCTAATATGATTGCCCGCAGATTTTGCAAATGCATCAATACTGTTAACAAAAAAACACTTTTCAACGCATTCTTTACCGGCTCGTATACGTGTGAGACATGGTGTAACTACCGAACTTGCTCGATAAACGACTCCGAATCCAATATAATGACGCCTGTAGAATCATATTTGGATACAGAAGATACAACAACGCATCGACAATGTTTACGGAATAGGACACCAGGCCACTGGAGCCAGGATGCGGCTAATGGCCTCCGCCAACACGTTGGTGACCGCAGCCTACCAGCACCAAGCGCCACTCATGAGTGAGCGATGGGCCCAAGCTCACTTAAGACCACGCCCTACATAGTTGTCCTTAATTGCTAATTTATTTTATCTATTTTTGCATTTTCACATATCTATTATACAAAAATATGTATATCTACATGGGAGGTGAGGGATTGCACTAACATCCCCACATCCTGGAATAAAAATTATTATTATTATTAGCACGTAACTCGAAAAAAAATAACCAATGATTCCTTAGCAAATTTGGAGTAAAAATGTAGATGTTATTTTGCTGTTCGACGAAAATTTTTAAAACATATAAAAATATTTTTCTTCTTCGAGACGGGATGCATATCACGTGATGAATTAAGTTGTTTCCAGTGGCAACGTGATAGAAAAAAAAATATTTGAAAATGGAGCCAACAGCAAAATGACTCCAAATAGGAATCGGTGGTTAAAACTTTTCTGATACACTTTGTAGGTATATCGAATATCGATAAGTATCAAAAGTGATATTAATTTTCTAAAAGGAAATAGGTTAATTATCAACAATACGTTTTATAGGGATGAAACTGATCTCTCTAGAGTTGCTGTTACTGCATGAGCAAATTGTTTTAAAAGTGAAACGTAGTTTTTTTTAATAGCTAACAGAATTCCACCATACATTGGCAACAATGTATTTTGAAAATGAGTTCCAAGCTTACAAAACGCGATTTTACGATGCACGGACAATTTCAAAGTAGAGTAAAGTTACACCCAGAGAAATAGGAATAACCCTGAAAAATAGAAACCTATGAAATTATAAATATCATTAACGAATGTATAGCAATACAAAATGTTTATATAATATGTCCGCGATTTATATAATATTATACATCCGTGACATATATCATGATATTTATCCATGATATATATATATATATCGGTGATATTTATCCGTGATACATACCTTCGAACCCCGGTAACAATGCAAATATATCAAGGCTTTTTCTTCTTGAAAAGAACAGCAGCATTTCCACAAACACTGTATTACGTGTACACCGGCAATTAAATAACGGAACTTCATTTGCGCCATAGTGCCTTAATGACTTTCACGGTAAAAATACAAAGTGCATTACGTTTTTATTGATAAAATCAAATGTACCCTACCGTTGGCATTAAAAGCATGACATTATTTTACTGGTATAATTATCGTATCATAAAGGACAACACCTTCGTCGAACATTGAAAATTTATTATATTTTTTCTTAGAATAACAACGAGTAATGTATTTTCATTTGTAGGGAATTTCGTAACATTAAAATGTATTGTGGAAATACGTTTTCAATGAAATCATTATCTTTTCAATTTAATGATTTTATAAGGTAAATTGTGCTATAATAAAAGTTTTTCTTTAATCTTTCCATTTATAAATATATAAATGACAGATTATTTTATAAAGAACTAGCTGAAGTGTACCCGGAGTTGCTGGGGGATATTCTTAGGAGATAGACATATATCAACATTGACGTTTCTGTAGGCCTTTTTAAGATATACAATTTCGTAGTACATTATTTTGATGTATCTAATAAGGTTTAGACAGCATTATAATCACCAGAAAATTTTTTTTACGACTTGGTTACAAAACATCGACTATTTTCTATTATTATAATACGCCAATATATATATATATATTCGGATGAAGTTCTCTAAACCATATTGAAAACCCTATCACAATCTGTTGCGTAGTTTAGAACAACTAAGAGCACAAACAGACAGACGCGAATAGCGACTTTATTTTATACTATTTAAAGATAGTTACCAAATAAAATAGAACAGTGATCAAATAATAGGTTAGGTCAGATTATCAGATATGTTTTTACACTGTTCTGTTTTGTGGTGGATTCGTCAAGAATTTAAAGTAAAAAGGAAAAAAAACAAGTATTACGGTCAAATGGAAACGTTCCCTTGGAAATGGAACTGATAAAAAATATTCATTTTGAAGAATTTTCATAGCGTAGGAGTTCGGTAACGTGAAAGAATCTTTGTAAATGCCTGCAATTGCAGATTCAGTATAGCACGACCATTTGCATACGAGTAATGCACGTAAACTACATGGTAGAATTTAATTATTGTTCTTTGTGTCGCTTTGTGACTGGTTTCAACATTCTTATTCTCGCGGTGGTGCAAGAACAGGTGTTTTAAACTGCCCTTAAAGTTTACAACCCAGTTTCACTTTAATGTCTTACTTAAATCAGTTGATCTTATATATAATGACACAGTCTACTTACACATTTGTTCGAGGTTGATTTCAACTAATTGTTTGAGGGCAATCGTAAATTTATTTCTGTTACGCAGTATATGTCAAATTGTCAAAGGCGTATTTAGATTAACTACTCAATACGGTCTGTTTCTGGGATAGCGAATGCTTAGGAAATTTAGTTTAGCACTTAGCAGTATAATTTAGATGATTAAATACATGCTATGCACTTAAATGAATAAATAAATGTTGTATATTATTTTTAAAAATATTTCGAAAATTGGGAGCAGGCTTTTTTATTGTTTTGCTTTAAAGTCAAAATAAATTCCCAAAATCACAAATTTCGCTCTATTCTCCAGTTGAAAAATTCTGATCGCTGAACCAAAGTTGATAATAACAATAATTATAATTTATTTCAGAATGTATGCAGGGGTAGTGCAATGCAAAGAAAAATAATAATACATAGATAGGCACAAAAAATGCGGAGTTCAAAAAAGATATACACAAAAATGTGTGCAAGCAGCCGTTTATTGAGGATATTTGGACATCTCCCGTCTTCAGAGAGCCATCAGGGGGGACTCCATCCAGGCAACCATGGCAGTGATGATTATGTTACTTGACTGACGTAGTCTGCGCCTTAAGCTTCCCATGTGGTGGCGACAAGCGCTCTGAAAGAGTGCACTCGTCCTTCCAGGAACATTTCCGTAGCGCTGCAGTATCTCGGTAGGCAGAATAGTTGGCGATTACAGCGGAGTGCGGAATGCGTTGAATAGTATCTTTTTCAAGTTTGTATTACAAAAGTGAAAACGCCTTGACAGAATACCTGCTCTAACGGATATCGCTCTTTGCCTTTCCATATCCTCGATGAAATAATGATAAAAAAGCATGTGTGTGTGTGTTTTTCTAATCGTCAAGATCGATTTTAGTCGAGTTTAAACAAAATCATATCCTTTTACATCATAGGACCCATTCAAATTTAAATACGTTTTGCTTTGAAATGAATGAAATAATTTTATTCCAAGAAAACGAAAACTGATACTAAAATTACTCATATTACACTTTTCAGGAGATTAAAGGATGTAAGCAAAACCCCATTCATGATACCTTACAACTATTATTAACGCAATTATAACATAATATTTGATATAATTCGGTATATTCACGTGTAAACAGTTTACGTAACAACTCGTCTAACACTTCAGACTGACAACCGAAACATTTGATTCACTTGAAGCGTTGAATTAGAGTTTATCCCAAATCCCAACATTTTCCCGTAAAACGTAGCTTTCCGCAATAATTATAACAGCGTCATCTCGCTTTCATTAGCAACGTGAAGCGTTATTATTTGTGATAAATTAACTGTCACGTATTTTCTTAGCCTAACTTTGGAGGAGAGGAAACATTTTCTCATTGTATTATAAATTATGCACAAGTCATTTCGACGCGAAATGCTATTCTGTTGTACAAACAAGAAGTTGAACGAGTTTATTACCCGCACATAACTTATTTATTGGTAATTTATCTAGAGATGCTAACTTAATTATTCCTGCATAATATGAATAGGAAAATGTTATGGACATCTGAAGATATTTTTGTGGTCCAAAAAAGAACTTTCCAAAAAGTTTATGATCTCAGAGTAGGAGGGTCTTTTCTACTTGAGACTCTTGAGAGACAGATTTCAGCCCTGTAGTGAAGCTTTTTTAAAAATTTGTACGTAACATTTTAAGTAAGTACCTATTGTTATGTTAGGAATACAGGGGTTATTTATTATCTGGTGGTTAATTCTTATAATTTGCTAAAATATTAAATTATGTTGGCAGGTTGCGGTACTGATTCTCGTTTGATCTTTCATGTAATTTGTACAGCCAGGCTTCGATGTTGTCATGTTGGTTTGAATGTATTGAATATAGCAAATTTTATTTATAGTTGTTAATTTATGTTGATAAATAAATAAGAATTAAAATTAAGCAATCGCAAAAATGTTGCCATTTACGAAACTTAATTCAAAAGTGAGAGCAGGAGTGGAGAGGAGAGATGAGACCCTCTTTCCTCGTGGGACCTTTAGGAAACCAAAGAGGAGTGCAGAGGAGAGATGAGGCCACCTCCGTGAACTCTTCCCTTGTGGGGCCTTAGGCAATCAAGGGGGATTTGAGAGGAGAGATGAGAACGGGGAAGACTCATTGTGGAACCAGAAGACATATCCACATATCCAATGACAACCCCGGTGAACTTTATAAAAGGGACCGGGTGACTGTTAAAGGAAAGAGGTAAAATGTGAGATAGCACAATAGGCCTATGGCCTAAGTGCTCACAGGAACTATATGTAAACAGTCTCCGCTCTATAAAGAAATAAATAATCTGATTTCGACATATTAATTTCGTTTATTATTAAAAGGGGCCATGTCCCACAAATTTTATCCCTTTTAATGTTTTTATTTATATTAAACTCCTTTTTTTAATTTAACGTAATAACATCGAAATGGTTTTGACTATGTGCTAAAATATCAAAACCAAGGTGAGAACTTTTACTTAACTGAACTTTAGAAAAGCGTGAAAAGTTTTAGGTTGGTGGGTGGAAATTATAAGGTTTTTATTATCACTCGAGCGAATAAAAATTCTTTGTTCGAATATATAACAGAGTACACAACACCTTAGAACCACAACTAATTTAACTTAAGGCGATGCACTACGTCGTGTAATATTTTGAATTGAGGCGCTATCAATAACATACCTTACGTACAAGGCGATAAGGCTTAAATTCCCTCTTCACACCATCCACCTGATTTGATTTATGCAAGAAAAAAACATGGCCAAAAAGTGCCTTTTATTTTATTTTGTTGATGTTCAGGCACAAATATTAAAATGTTTTTCGATCATTTTATAAATAAATTAATTTGCCACATTATACAATAAAACCATAACCGAAAATGGGTTCATAAGTAGGAGATTTTGAACTTTAAAGCAGTTTTCATGGGCCTATACATTATATTTTCTGGGCTTATAAAAAGACTTATCTAAAAAATACTAGATTATTTCAAAGGCCACGATGTATTCTACTTGCAGTATTTAATTAAAGCATCTGAAACATTTGTAGGCGACCAAATTTTCAAACCAAAAACACATGATTTTAAATTACTACGTAGTGCATCGCCTTAAGCAAACTTTTTTTAAACTAATCTTTAGAAATATACTTAATCCACTCATAATGAAATAGGTTAATATATATGTGTCTAACAATAATACTCTTGGGAGATTCTACACATTTTTTATACTCCGAAATCGAGGACTTCTGCCTATCAGAACGCGTCAATCAACAGATTCAACTGCTCAACGATTCTTCTTTGACCATCGTCGTCACTTACAGACAGTTCAGCAACTATCTTTTGACGTATGTAACGTAATATTAAAACTGCCCCCGTGACCCTTTAAACTTATATGTACCTCAAATTTGTAATATTTTCCATAATATATTGGTACATAACCGTTTTAGGGAGAAGATGAATAAATAAATAATTAAATACGTCCAGATAAGCAAGTGAGTTCAACCAAAACCTCCTAGTGATCTAGGAGGTTTTGGTTCAATGGTAATTGGTAAGCGTATTATATACATTATAAGGGCTAGATAGACCAATTCTCGTATCTTGTGTCGTGTTTCGATGAAAGCTCACTAAATCCTGTGCCGTATTTGGAGATGTAATCGAATTTCCGAAGGTCCGAAATACATCGACGAACCGTATTTTCGATCGCGCTGGATATATCTGGTATTGTGGTAAAGCTCATATATAGCTGACATCGGCAACGAGGAATAAGGAACAGCTAGATCTGTTTTCTAAATAAACATATCAATGATGTGGTAACTAACAAAATTCAGACATCCTCCGTGGTCGAGGGATGAGGCTCTCGACTAGCTGGAGGTCGCCGGTTCAAGCAAGTGACTTTTATTTTTATTAATATGTGTTATTTTATTTGAACTACTCATTTTAAATTAAATAAAGTATATTTGCGGCATGTTCCAGGGTGGCAAATACTCTCACTATCGCCCCGATGTAAGACCACCATTCAGAATTGAAGCGTTGCTTGAAATGATTTGGCCGTGTTTGGTGGCCATATCTGAATAGCCAGGCACTTCTCCACCTTTATCCTCCCCATCTCCTTCCCCTCCTAACTATATTCAGCCTCATAAAATACCCCAATTGAGGATGCCACGGTCTCACTGGCTTCAGACGGATAGGAGCAGTTGGTACAAAAAAAAACATATATTTTTTCATTTATATTCCTGACCCAGGAAATCGTCTACGAAAAAACTTTAAGGTCGTGATTTTACAGACATTTTTCAATCACTTACGCCCTTTCTACTCACTTTTTTCATTTCGGCGAAGCCAGTAAAATTATATCGAAGATAAAATAAATATTATGAGCGCCGGTATAAAATATTTAACACGTCAAATAACAAAGCCTCAAAGCTGAATATTTCACTGTTTGGGAATTCTGGATTATCTTAACAACGATGTAAGGTATGTACAACATACGTTTTATTCAGCATAGGAATAAGGCACAGAAGATTGATGTTTCGATGTGTAACATACATAAATGATGAAAATCTTCAACTTCTCAAACACACCGGTAAATCATTTAAAGAGACCCATGCATTTGTAGTGGTGAAATGGATTACATTTTCAACGAACCTTGGTACTGGATGGATAAAAACATCATTTAATAATAATAACTTTTAGTTTGGAAGTTGAACATTTTTTAAATATGAAAACCGCATAACTGCTCCCAACCGTCTGAATCCAGTTACACTATGACATCCCCAGTTGAGTTACATATGTTGTGATACTGAAGGTATTGAAGAGAGAAAGGAGGTAGGGAAGAGAGAGGAATGTGGGGATGTACCTGGCTATTCAGATCTTTTACCAAATACGGCCAAAGCCATTTCAAGCAACGTCTATTTAACAAAATAAAATACTTGAGTAATTTAAAATTATAAAAATAATAATTCTTAAAAAGAACCTTGAATTGAAAATTGAATCTAAAGTCTAAATTTAAACGTAATTGGTAAACGTCCCCACGCACCCAGTATCTTTGGGCTTCTGAGGGGTAAAATTCAAAGAAAAGAAAACATGACTAAAGAAAATAACTCAAGGTAGGCCGACTCGTTCCGCTATACGGATCATAGCTAGGAATATTTCAGCATATCGCTCGCCATTCACTACCATTGTGAATGTATGGCGAGCGATACGCTGAAATAGGCCAAACCACGACAATATAGCGCGCTTGTAGCGCGGTCTGTCACAGGCTTAAGAGAAAAGCGCGCTGCGGGCGGGTGTTCCAAACAAGTTAAACTAGAAAAACTTTAATTTCGATGTTATCGGTGTGCACAAATTAATGATAACTTAAGGGGATGTAACCGCAAGCGCAGCATAATTGCGGTTTTCGACGCAGTTTTTTATAAATTTCCATATTGTTTATAAGAAAATAATATTATGTTTTGAACAGATAATTTATTCTTCTAAACAATGAGAAAACAAAACGCTTTAAAATGTTTAAAACAATTGCGTAAAAAAATATTTACAGAACCTCTAAAAATAGCTTTAAGTTCGATTATATCCTTTAATTCTAAATGCAGAAGAATTTTAAATGAATACATTATCACCACGTCAATGTCGTCTAAACGATGAGAAAATAAAATTATTTTGAAAAGCATTAAAACAATGCTTAAATAAATAAAAACAGTTTTTTAATACTAAGATATTGTTCCTTGTATCACCGCATTATATAAATCACAACGCAAGTTATTAATCTTCAGTAACCGAGGTGAGTTCGACGTGAGAGCACGTTTCATTTTACAAAAAATAAATACGTAAATGTGTAGGCACATGAGAAAAGAGATCACACTAAAGGCTAATCGTTATGTTATTATGTATCATTTCTAGCCCAAGTTGACTTTTTTACTATAAATCTCGTTTTATGCAACACTTCGCCAGCTGGCTGACTACCAGCGGCACAGAATATTAGAGAGTGCCCCTTCACTAGAATCGTATTCCTAGTTTTATTTATTCACGCCCTACTGTGCTTTTACATAAATTTCTAATTATACAGTTATATTAGTTGTAACAATAATTTATCTAATAAATTATGGTAAAATAAAATGAGTTTTTTTATTAAGGAGTGGTATTCTCGTATATTTCAATAATTCAAGTGTTTGTGAAGAGTTCGTTTCATTACTGATACGGAATCCCCAAATAAATAGACAACATTCTCAAATTTATAACCCAGATTATGCCGTCGATTTATAGGTGTGGTAGTTAGTTTGAAAAAAAAAACACAGGTTATAAACTTTTTTGGATTAACTAGGCAAGATCAAAATAGAGTTAGTGGATAACACTGTCACTAATAATATCGCTTTTGATTAACACGATAGTTAAACTTTTTTGATATGTTTCGACATCACGGATTTTTTTTAAACGTATCAAATGATTAGTTTGACAGAGCGCGTCGCGTCGTTACTTCTAACATGTAGGTACGTTCATCATCTACAAATAAATACAAAAACCGACCTATATAATCCTTAAATCTTTTTTCCAGAGGTTACTAATTGTTTAGAATGGGCAACAAAGAAAAGAAGAACAGGTATTCGCTAGTAAGCAGGGTGAAAAAAATCAAGAGGCAGAATAAAGAACACAGAAAAAAGGTGCAATTAATGCTTGCTTCTAGACTTAGCGATATACCATCTCTACCTATATTACAACAGGTAATTTATACACTCGTCTAATGCAAAAAATTAATTGAAAAGTGAATGAACATAATTTTTCTAATATTGTTTTTATTTCATCAGGAAAATACTGAAAATATCAATAATTCGATGTCGGAAGAACCGATGTCACCTGAGAAAAATTCTGAAAAAGTAATAACTGTTTTAAACACATAATTTTTTTCTCGTAAAAAGTCGTAAAAAGAATTTCAAATACATATTATTTTCAATTGACGTAAATAAAGTAAAAGTTTTATTTACACAGGAAAAGAAGAAACCCGTTATTCTGGAAGGAATAAGAATAGTAGATATACATTTTTTAAAATCAATTAAACAAAATTTCGCAGCACAACTCTCTTTATGAGTGTACATTATTATCTAACTTGGAGATAGTTGAAGAGAAGCAATCAGGATTTAATTCAGTATTGACATTTATTTGTAATATGTGCACGAACAAATTTAGTATTTTTACCTGCGAAGACGTGAAAGATGATATGAAATATTACTGATTCAATGGTTTCTGGAATTATAAGTATTGGATCTGGCTATTCTAACCTAAAAGAACTAACGACAGTAGCAGGGATCCCTTGTATGAGTAACAGACAGTACAGCAAATCACATTAGGGTGGTTACAAGGTATAAGGTGAAAAAATATTTTCGTCCTAATGCCGGCCTGACCCCCCTAATATTTGCCACTTATCTAGAAAATAAGATTTGGAAAGTTTTAGCTCAATTGGATAATTTTAACCCGTGCCTCATCGAGATTAAATATGAAAAAAAGTATTTTTGCAAAAAAAAAACTTAATTTAATCACTTTTGATCAAATTTTGTTTCCTTTGAACATTATACATTATTAAACAATATAATAAAAAACATCATATTTAATAAAATAATATAATATATAATAAAACATTAAACAAACATTTTTTTCAACTTTGTAAATGTTTTTAGGAATTGCAAGTTAATGGTTATTATCTGGTTTATAGTTATGAGCTTATCAAACATAGATTAAAAAATTCCGATTTAGAAGGAGCTGCTGTGCACTGGGACGGAAAATTACTTCCAGATATTTTGAGTAAAGAAAATGTAGAAAAGGTAGCGGTTTTGATTAGTTGTGGGGATGAAGAACAGTCGATAGGAGTTCCAGGCAAAAGCTGTATTTTCAGCAGTTGAAGAGTGGGGGGCAGTTGAGAAAATCCAGGCAATGTGTTTTGATACCACTGCGGTAAATACTGGTCGCTTCAACGGAACCTGCGTTTTGTTGGAGCAATTATTAATCACCACCTCGTTCGCCACCATATTTTAGAAATTATTCTCAAATCAGTTTTTGATTTAAAAATTGGCATAACTACTAAACCCCACTCAAATATTTTTAAAAACATTCAGGCTGGGTGGTCAAAGCTAGACAAGACAAAATACAAAACTGCTATTGAAGATAAAAATATTACACATAAAATAGGGAATTCAGATGAAATATCAATTTTTCTTACAGAACAATTAAAAAACCAACAGCCAAGGGATGATTACAAAGAATTAATTCAACTTTCGTTAGTTGTGTTAGGACGTACTCCCCCAAAAGATACTTTTTTAAAGTTCCTGGTGCCATTCATCACGCTAAATGGATGGCAAAGGCCATTTATTGTATCAAATATATCTTTTCAGGAATCACTGACATTTCTTTATTTTTAATAAAAATTTATGTAAAAGCGTGGTTTAACGCCCCCAAACCCACTTTGGCCCCCAACCAAGACCTACAATTTTTAAAATCTCTTGTATAATATAGAGAAATCGATAAAGAACTTGCAGACAAGGCACTGTCTAAAATGATAAATCATCTGTGGTACCTCAATTCTGAGCAAGTCGCATTTTCTTTCTTCGATGAAAATTTAGAAAAAAGTGTCAAAAAAAGCATGGCTGTAAAAAGTCTACAATTAATTCCAATTGATTGAAAAACATGTGATAGGGATGTGAAAGCAAAACTCAGTCTCCATCAAGTGGATAATTTATTGGACAAAGATATCGATTTTTTTTTTGTTTCTCATTAAACTCTAAATTTTTTCAAAAGATTTGAAATTGATACAGAATTTTTAATTATGGATCCTAATATATGGTGTGAAAATACACATTATTTAAAAGCAAAAAAAAAATAGTGAACGGTTTCAAGGTTGTCAATGACACAGCTGAAAGAGGGGTAAAATTAATCCAAGACTTCAATTCCTGTTTGACAAAAGACGACGACAGTTTCTGTTACAAGTTGTATCGGAATGTCGAAAATTTTTTCCTGACTCTTCAAAAGCCACGTTATGTAAGCCATTACCACCTTAATCTATCAGATTGTAAATGTAAATAATAACAATAATAACTTCTTTCTTTCATAATGCTTTCTTTTGTATATTTTAAATAATAAAACTTTGAACATTATTTCTTCTTGTTTTTTATACCTTTTTGCATTTCTTTTCTCGTAAATCCATCATTTTCAATTTGGATTGTGCTGTATTTACTTTGAAAACAGTTTTAACTATACCCCTTTTTATGTACCAATTGAGAAAATAAATAAAGCAAAATCTGGACAGCACATGTAATTAAATCTTGCAATATTGTTAGGTATTTTATATAAAAAAAAAAAATTATAGAAAGTTAAACTTCAACCTTGATGAGGCACGGATTAACCTTGTCCAATTGAGCTGAAACTTCACCAATCTCATTTTTTAGCCAATTGGCAGCTTTTAGGGGGGTCAGCACAAAAAAATCCAACATTGATTTTTTGTAACCACCCTAAAATCAGATGAAAGGGCGTGTGAATGGTGGGACCGTACTAAGGTTAAGACGATGGCAGAAGCCGCCAAAGAGGAGGCTACTTTAGCCCAAATTGCCGGTGATGTTAACAGGGATGGGGATGATAAACCAAAATCACGATTGGTATTTCCAGGTGCAGGGCCAATTACACATTAGTAAGAAAAGTCATTGCATTTTTGCCGTTTGGACTGGCTCACACTTCCCTCTAAAAGTTGAGCGTATACTTCGAGATGACAAGTTCTGGGAAGAAAAAATGCAAAAAATGCAAAAAAGCAAAATTGGAATTGAATTGGAATGGAATTGAATTGGAATATTCAGTTTAAAGTTAATAAATCTTAAAAATATGTGCTGTACCCTTTCTATATTGTCAAAAAGCATTTTATACAATGGGGATCAAATAGGCGAATTATACTCTACCTGGTTTCTTACTAAAGAAGTGTACAATGTTTTCAAACATTCAAGTGACTTGAAACCACTCGCTGTTCTGCATATGAAACCAAGCATTTTTATAGCTTTCTTTGTTATATCATTTACATGCAGAGTAAATGTTAACTTTTCATCAAATATAACCCCCAAGTCGCTGATCTGAGCGACTGATGTCAATAGTACATTATTTAAAGAGTATTCATAAGTAACATGACTTTGGATTTTACGAAAACGAATAACTTGGCACTTTTGAATATTAAGAAATAATTAGTTGATCACACACCAATGATACAATTTACAATTTATCCAAATTAGATTGCAAAATATGGCAATCCTCTATAGTACGTATCATTCTATATATTTTCAAATCATCAGCGAAGAACAGAACTTGTACATCTTTAAATACACCAACAATGTCATTTATAAATAATAAAAACAGAGTTGGTCCGAGGTGAGATCCTTGGGAAACTTCACATATGGATTCGAAGATGTAAGATTCTACAGAATTTATTTTAACATAAAGCTTTATTTTACTAAGATAACTGTTGATTCAGATCAATAAGGTTCCTTTAATGCCCAAAAGACTTAGTTTATACACAAGAATATGTCTCCTAACTATATCAAAAGCTTTGGAAAAATCGGTGTATATCGAATCCACCCGATGCTTGTGGATAAGGGAATCAGTTACATAATTTTCATAAATGATTAAGTTACTTAAAGTGTTTCTATCTGAAGCCGTGCTGATTGGGAACGATTATTGGAGAAGCAGTCGATTTAAAACTTAATTTTAAATTAATGTGAATTGATTTTTAAAAATATAAACATAATATATGAATTAATTAATTTTTAACATATATATTATAATGGACAAAAGAGACATCTCTGGTCATTTTTGGATGGATTTTGCTCTGCAGGTGTGATAACGAATTACAGTCTCCTTTTTGCATTGATCAGTTGGATTCATCCAGTTTGTATCATTTGTCAAAAGAGGTCTATTGAAGACCTCTATGTTTGAAATATTTTTTGACAATAAATGTCACAAATCATGGCAGTACGTATTATTGCAATGTGCTGATTCTTCATTAATTCTACTCTCTTGAGAGCTTGATCTTATAATCTCATAGTGTGAACTAAAATATATTTTGTGCTTATCTGCCGTCTGCCACCAAATTGAAGATCAAGGAGCAAAACTTATTGCAAGTGGGATTCTCTGGTGAGTCTTTTCTGTTCATATGTATTTTGGTGGCTGGCTTAAGTTATTTTCTCCCTGCAGAGTGAATTCATTGATCAATCAATTTTTTTTTCATAGGGAAATAAAATATTCCTTGATGGTCTGTGTTATTTACACGCCAGATCATCATCCAATTATATTATTGATTTGTTTTTTAATGACATCTAGTAAATTATTATGTAAATTATTTTTACTATTCCTAACTGATAAAATAATAAATGATGGCCTTTATATAAAAAAAATGAATCTTATGCTTTTTACATTACATAATTATTTGTTTTATGTAACTTTTTTGCAAAAAATAATAATAAATATTGAAAATGACCGATATTTTATTTATCTTGCCAATATATTCAGATATAATTATGATCAGATATTATGAAAATAAATACCGTATTGTTTTGACATCTGTCGATGAAGAACACGTCGGTTACGAGTCATAAGGTACTGCAAACCGTCTAGCAGTGTAGTTGATAGTATCGATAATTTATCAAACAAGTTTGATAGAAATCTGATAATCTCATCTCAATCTCATAAAATCATCAGCTCCTTCTGCAATTCTTCTATCGAAATTTACCTAAAAAATGCATACTCAACTTAATAAACTTTATTTGAAAGACACTCATTATTAAGCGTTTCATGTTCAAACCTTACTCATGGGTACCATCTAGTGAATTTCATCGCTGCTCTGACTTCACACTGAGTTGACCCGCATGTCGCCGCGTGTTCCCCGTTCCAACTTACTTCATTCCTCCCCGCCCCGAAATATTATTTCGGTTTTTGCAAATACCCCCTTAAACATTATTTTCTTATATATTTAAATAACTTTCACATTGTCACAAAGAAAATATTTCTCCGCGTCATTTTCCATTATTTATTTATTTTCGCTCAAGTGGTCTTTTACGTGAAATAAATGTAAGTGATATGTAAAGTTGTATTAATTATTTGTTGTACATAGTAACAATGGTAAAGAAAGTACATAGACTGAATTATAAAATAAGCAAAGTTACAAAACATAAGACATGATTTAGGTATATGTGAGATAATATAGAAAACACATTTCTTTTAATTGAGAAATTAGTTTGAATAGCAAATTAAATTAAATAGTTTAAAAAAGAAAATAATTATTGAAATTAAATGTTAATAAAATAAGGAAACATGGAAAAAAGGTGTATATTCACTATAAGTGGTAAACTTATACATTTTTATTTTATTTTTATTTTATTTTATTTGGAAAACCAACAGTTATAATTATTACAAGGTATGGTGTAGTAAGTGTTAAATTATTTAACCAATAATAGGTTTTCACTAAGGTATTTTAATTATTTAGTGAACATATATAATATTTATGTTAGAAAAAAAGTTACAATTAGCCTATAGGGATGGGATGGCGGAAGGGAGGGGTATGGGATGGATCTAGTTTGTGTAATGTGTAATGTGTAGTATGTACGTATGTGTATTAATAAAAAAATAATAATGATAATATAATTATTTATTGATTTTAGGTTTGAAATTGTGGGGTGCTGAGTTAAATAAGTCTAATTTACTGTATGAAGTATTAAAATTGTATGAAGCACGGTGAATAAAAGCATTTTGTTTTGAGTTAGTGTTACATTGAGGGATGTTTAATGTGTGATTTTGTCTGGTTTGTCTGATGGTTACTCTTAATTGAATTCTTTCTAGTAATTCCGGGCAATCTATCACAGAGGTGGCAATTTTTTGTAAAAATAATACGTCTGCGGAGTTTCTACGACTTTCCAGTGACGAAATCCTGAAAAACGCTGCTGACTCCTCGTGACTCAGATGAAGACGATAGGCCCGAAAATCAAGGTATCGTAGAAAACGATATTGCACTTTCTCAATCCTTTCTATGTGTGACTTATACGTGGGATTCCAGACTTGAGAGGCGTACTCCAGAGAACTGCGTACATACGCAAAGTACAACATTTTCAAGGTATTTACTTTTTTAAAATTTTTGCATGTTCTGAGTACAAAGCCAAGTACCTTGGAAGCTTTTGCAACCATGGATTCGATATGGCGCTCAAAAAGTAATTTCGGATCTAACACTACTCCCAGATCCTTAGCCTCTGTCATTTTGCTCAGTATTGTGCCGTTAAGGGAGTAATTAAAAGAAATGGAATTTTTATTTCGGGTGAAGCTGATGGTGCCACATTTTTTTACATTTATTTGCAGGTTGTGTTCTGCACAATAAATATTTAGGCGATTTAGATCTTCTTGCACGCGGGTACACTCATTGATACACGTGACAGGGGAGAATATTTTCATGTCATCTGCGTATAATAAAGTTCTGGAGTGGTGAAAACATTTCCCAATGTCATTAATATATATATTAAAGAGTAATGGTCCCAATAATGACCCCTGGGGTACTCTCGACGGCACGGTTTCCCAGTTCGATTTATAGCCACCGACAACTACTGCTTGGCTACGGTTTGCAATATAGGACGAGAGCCATCTGAGGAGGTCTCCGTGTACACCGATTTGTAAAAGTTTTCTCAGCAAGATATCATGAATAACTAAATCAAAAGCTTTGCTATAATCTGTATATATTGCATCTACCTGTATACGCTGATCCATGTTATCTTGTAAGAATTCGGTGAATGCCGTTAAGTTAGTGGTTGTAGATTTCCCCCTCATAAATCCATGTTGGTTATTATTGAGTGACGATCTCAACGCCGAAAACATCTGGTCATACACATTTTTTTCGAAAACCTTACTAAAGATAAAGTAATTGTGAAGATTTAGTTTCATTATTATTACGGAATTTTTAAATACGTCTCCAACATTCCCAAATCTATTGCTAAGATTATACAGTCGATTGTCACAGAAAAGGGAAACATTTTGTTTCGTATTTCTTTCTGGTCATATAATTTATTTTGCGAGAATTTTAGGGCTGTCAATACCATCATTAAAAATTTTATTTCTTAGAACAAGATCTGATTAATTTGCCTATCTGACAGCGGAATCAAATTTAGTTGTTTCATCATAAGATAAAACTTAATATTTTGAATTGGTATATACAGCCTAAATTTAATAGCTTATTAATATTGTCCCTCATAAGGGTGAAAGATTGTATTTACGGTAGTATTTTTACATAACACAAAATATTATACACTCACTTTTTGTTACACAAATCACTTTTTCAGTTTGAACAGATTTTCCTGATTGTGAAATGATAGCGCTAAAATAGGAAAAAATCGCACCAACTTTCTGTGCGTGAAAAAATATCGGATGTAAATCTAAATATGAAATCATGAAAGAGCAGTTCATGAGAAACTCGCCCTCGTTGTCTTATTAAATCGTTTTATAAGAAGAAAATGTAAATATTTTTTGAACATATTTAAGGGAGAATTTTCAAGCTTTGTTGTAAATCAAATTAACTTTCATTGTTGATTAAAGGATTTTTTGTTGGGAAAACACAAAGATTTTATTTCAAACATTTTATTTAGAAATATTTAAAAAATGAAATTAAATGTCGATGAAAAGCTGCAAACGATGTAATATTTTATTGAAATTCCACAAGACTTCACCCGCTTGCGTGTCTTTATTTTTTTTTCTTGGAATATAATGGCAAGTTATTTATTATTGGTTTCGTTGCAGAAGTATAGCATAATGATCAAATGTATTCTCTAATGCAATTTTAACAGAATTGCGAGATTTAATTTAACCGAAATCTCTCAGTAATGTATATTGAAAGACCACTGGATATATATGATCCATCTCGATTAGATAAATTTCAGCGTAAGGGAACTTTTTTGGGGATGACATATCTCGTGGTCCAAATGGAGTGGTTCGTGCGGTGACGGTATTCTATATTAATAATGTATTTAATGTTAATTTGAAATTGAATATCGTCGTGACGTGTTATCTGAGGCAAGGGTTTATGGGGAATGTAGACTTAATACATAGAATATAGCTTCTAATTACAACTGACAAAAGCAATTACGGTATTTTGTGTTGTGAAGATTTTCAATTTGCAGTTCAAAATTCTCGTATCATCCAAAAATCGTGATAAAAATTTTATGCTGATCGAAGCCCATATTGCTGATACAGAAAATCAGGTCAAATTATTATAAAATTAAAATAGCGAACGGACTAATGAGGCACTTCCATTATAACGGTTATTTTTCCTGGCTTCACGCCAAATAATATTCATCATCACGAATATATTTTCCTGAAAGGGTATACTATAAATTATATTTTTATTCACTTGTTTTTTTACAATTGTATATTGCGTAGATTCTTCCGTCAAACATCTCATTATTCATATACGTACAAAGGATGAGTTTTACTATTAATCTTAGTTGATTATAAGATGTTAGGTCTTTGATGATCTTTGGTCAAAATAAAACAGGAAAATTCTTTCATTAACCAAACTAAATATATAATAGAACTGCCATTGAATGGGTGTGCCATTTTTATCAAAAAATAATAAAGCCACAACTCGAGTCTTTGTGTTTATTTTATCTTTCTAGGTTCAACTGCAGTTTCCGTTGCACATTTCAGATGTTTAAAAACGATATGGTTATGGCTAACGAATTCACATCGATAGAATAATAAAAATGCAACGGCATTCTCCTGTTCTCCAACTGGGATCTTTAGGGTGTACAAAGGCCTCAGTATGTACTGGATTCTGTACAGCAGGTGTATGTAACGTGCAAAAACGTACGTGTATATATAACTAGTTTGTGAATACTACGTTTATATACGTATACACGAACGGTACGTCTACATAGTTGGAAGTGTATATGTATAAAGCAACACTGCCGCTGCCCGTCTACTGCCTGGTGCAAGTGGGCTGTCTGTTTGGGTCCAACCGCTTGAATAAATGAATAACAATTTGTTTGGTGGAAGGAAGGGTACAAGGAGAATAGATTGCTAGTCCTTTCTCCCCAGCCCGTAGCGGTGGACAATGTTTGGATTTTCCATAAATTATCTCGTAGAGCGAAAGGCACCTTCTGCTGTTGTTTTCGTGCGAAGTGTGACTAAATACGCTTATGAAAATGTTTGTTTAAAGGATTTAATTGAGAGAAAATAATTTACATAAAAGTCTACGCTGCTAATTTGCTTACTTAAAGAAGACTTGGATAATAACAGAAGAAGCTAACTTTAACATTTAAAACCCGACGTTACAAGCACAGTGAAGTTTTCTTTTATGACGTTTAAAAAGCTTACAGAATGTCTTGATCAAAGAATGATCAAAACACCTAAGTGTATAGTTTGTTTTTCAATTTTCCCTAGTATTTTTATAATAAAATATTTTTATAATAAAAGTTAACGGAAATCAATTGTACTCCATAAATATATACCTACCCTTCCATTTTATCGCTGCCAACACTCCAAATTGTCCCTTTAGTGTTACCATAAATTAAAACGATAATTATTTTCGCCCTAATGGCGATGAAAAGGATATAATTTATTTGTTGTGTTCTTGATGTCGGTGTCCGATACAACCAGGCGCGGTCGAACTATGCATTAAGGGAATAATAGGTCCTTCGTAGACAATAGCCGGCGCTAGGGTATTTGGCGCATGCTGCGTTGTAAGTATTGAAGGATCAGGCAATTTCCTTCCACCGAGACAGAGTGACCTCGTTTAGAATTCAACCGACTCGAACTGAACGGATCTTAACGGAGCTATACGGAACTGAAAGGAAAATAGCTGACGTAATTGCATTGTTTTTTATTGACTTAGTGGAACATTGTGTGCTACATTGTTGGCAGGTTGTCCATTTTCACCACCATCTTATGGTTAACGTATATTTGAACAACGTTTTGTATTGTACTTTGAAATGCATACTAGTAATGCCTTTTAGGGTAGGTACCCGTTTTTGACCCTCAACACAGATTTCATATCCATGAAAATATTACATACATTTTGAGTTGTTTTAGCTAAATAATTAACCTTCTATTACACCATTTCCATTGAGAGATTAAATTTAAATTTATTTATTTCATCAAAAATTACAGAATATATAATATATCATTAGTAAGTAAAATACCTATATGTAAGTCAGTAACAATGACATTGTTGAAAAACTAATGTAACAATAATAGAACAGTTTCTAATAGAAGAAAAAGTAAATATGTATATAAGTGTTATATAGATTTGGCATAATATACTATATTTTAAGTTGTGCATAACCTGCCTCACTAGGTGAACCTGTGTTCAGGCAGATTTTTTAGTTAATTATTTCTCGCATTTTGTCTATGGTTTACTTATATATGTTTAATATATGTTACTATTAAGATAACCTCGGCTCGTTCAAGTGCTCGGCTGTGGATTATTTAAAACTAATATTCACTTCTTCCTCTTCTCAAAAACACCCTCTATACAGCATCCCCAAATATGGCATAGGCCCTTAGGAAAATTATATTCCCATGGGCCCCATGTGCGGAATTCAAAGTATAAAAACCTAGGTACTCTTGACTTGACATTACCCGACTCTAAATTTTTTGATTCTCACGATGCTTCGCCATGTCTTCTTTGAGGCATCCCTTCTCCTATTCACTTAGCGTCGTCATCCTCTACACATATCCAATCCATTTAAGCATACTTTTCCGCATGGAGTTATCATTTACGTATACACTTACTAATTTTCACTAGTTGGCGGAGAAAACTAACTTGTCTTAGTTTACACTCCTTGTTGCCTTCACACCCATCTTCCCATTTAATCGCGTCTATTATACTGACAAGGGTACATATTTGAGTAACCAGATCGATTAACTAACTAAACAAACGATCACGCCGTTGCTCCATAGGATAGGATAGGACAAGATAATAAACGCAACACAAAGCAGCATGCCTCCGTCCTGGCAAACACTCTTTGCCTCATTTACATTCATAAATATTCGTCTATTATCCCGACCCTTGACATACCCGCCTCAAGTATTTCATTCACTTGATAGTGCCATGTCACCAGGAGACTTTGCCGAATCCTTATTTCATCTACTTTCATGCCATACAATCGCCTTCCCGTTCTTGATTCCTCCTTGCGCCGGACGTGCCCAAGCAATCTAACTTTGCATTATTTTCGGATCTTCTCATTTGTAATTCGGTCACATGTGGTTTTATTATACAACATTGGCGTTTCAAAAAACTTATTTCTGCTGCATCCAGAGTGCTTTCGTCATTTAAATTCTACGTAGGTACACATTTTTTACGCTAGCCGTTCTAGTGAGTGTACGCTTTATGAATGCTCTCGTATTAGCATGGCGTAAAGACGTAAAAAACATTGCTTCGCGGCTGATTTTTTAAAAGATTCTGAAATACCCTTCGGAATATCGGCAAGACTAACGAATCTTTACCGTAATATAGGCTATATAGTAATCTATCATAATTCTCCACGTATGGCGTAAATTAGTTATAAACTAGACTCTAATAAGGAGAACCTGAATATGTAGGTAGGTTCATGTTGATATAGGGCATCTTGTACTCACACCATATCAATATTATTATATATCTACCCTAATACAAATAAGTTCAAATCAAAATTTCAATTTAAGCTATTTCTTGAAATTATGGTTGATGGAGATACACAGCCCGTAAAAAAATAATACTAAATGCGCACCGCGCTAAGAGCTCGATTAAACCGTCCGTTTCGATTAATTACAATCACGCGAGGGACCGAAGAAGATTGGCAGGAAGATTGACAGATTAACTTAGTAGCGCTGCTCCGAACTACATTTCATGAACGTTCTGACATAAATCCATCTCCATACCACACACAATATAAATACCGTTAAAAATATGCAAAGGTTCATATTGTGATTCCAATTCACGCACAAAAAATGTGTTATTTTAATAGTTTCATGCACAATTATTAATTTTTAAAACGATCTAAAATCGCACATTCTGAAACGGTTCCAACAGGCTACAACATCACTATGTCATAGAAAACGCTACTGGCTGATATAACAGCTGTCACAGACCGAGGTTGGCCTTGCGTTAGCCCGTGCATGGATCTAAAAAGCCCTGGACAGAGCTTTAGTGTGATATTGTATGAATAGCATTGAAACCAAATCTAGGGTGAGTGGAAATTGCGAGCAGCCATCTTGTATGACAAACTTTTAAAATGATTTGTATGCGAAGTGATGCATATTGAACTTTTATAATTTTGTTTTTTTGTTGTTAATGCATTTATAATGATTATTTTTATAAGCAATAATTGTTCGCCTGAAACACTCATACACATTGAAAAAATCTCCTGATAAAAAATACATGACGCCAACGGGACTCGAACCCGTGTCGCATTTATAATGGTTTATGATTTTTTGGGAATTTGATGAGACAAGGAATGAGATTTTCATTAAAAAAATTATGTAGGTAAAGGTATTTTTAATACATCTCCCTCCTCTCCCCCGGCTTAAAAAATGTACTCGAATAGCTCTGTTCAGCGCTTTTTAGGTTCATGGGCGGCCGGTGTGACGTCAACAACGCCATATTCACGAACACAAATGAACATGTCGTTTTGGCGCAAAATGGTACATTTTAAATCGAAAGAAATCGTCAAAATAAAAATAATTTCAATATCGTAATTTTTTTCGTGAATGAAAAAAGCATCGAAAATATTCCTTTCACAATCAGGTTTCATCCCATTCATGTCCCAAGCATATCAGTTTTCGATTATGGTGATTTCCTTAACTTTTTTTGGCTCCGTTACTACCTCATACCCGTCTCACAAGATACAGTGTGTAGTACGTTCATTTGGAATCTTGCCAGCTTAACATTTCATTTTTCCCTTGTTCCATTTAGTGAATTCAGTCATAGTTCACGGTCCCCATGGTCAGAAGCCGCTTTCAATGCCCATAACATTCTCGCTTTCGGTCTCTGCGGCTAATAGTTTATTCACGAGGAAAAAGTGCTTACGATTTTTTTTATTATTACAGAAATTCTTTTCAGACGTTTCTATGACGCAGTTCCACACGCAAATAGTAATTTTGGTGATCAGGAAATGTTGCCAAATTGGTGATCCAGTTAAGTCATGTATTTCGATTAGGGAAATGACGGCATTATAACCATTTTTGACACCTTTTTGAACAAGCTTGATAGTTTTATTTAATGTTCTATTTGTGCCGTGCCATGGTAATATATTTTTGTAATCAGTATAAAAAAATACCCCCAATTTAGGAGAGCAATTATTTTAGTAACATGGTTATAATATTTATTCCTTAAAAAAAAACATTTCTACGTTTTTATGTTTTTTTTATAAACGGTTCAAAAAATCTTACTATTAAAACATTTTTGTTCTGAAAAATAGCATATTCTCGTATAAAAACTTAATTTACGAATTTCATTTGTTCTCATCTGAGTATTTTTCTATAATATTTAATTAAATCGAACCATTCACAAAATACATCAAAACGTATTAAATATTACCAAATCTGTTTGTCGAAGCCGAAAAACCTAATTAATCAGACGGAAATATATAATATGAATTTATAGGCTCATAGGAAAACAATCTGCCTCGATAAATATTAGATCGTACTCCCTTATTCATCCGCACACCCCTCCCCCCCATACCATACTGCACTGCTACGAGCTCCGTAGATTCTGAGGTATTTACCCTGTCCACATAACTTCAGTAATAGGCTATGTTTGTTCTAATCACCGCCAGGTGGTCGGGTTGGGATATACAGAATTCATATTACGTTAATGAATTCGGGAATACATTTAAGCTTCATTTTATTAGGTACATATTTAGTAATAGTATGAATCCGCTCAATGCTTGAAAATTCCTCGGTTGAAAATTGTGTCCATGTATTTCGTAGTTTTTTTGATTTTCAAACCTGTTGTGGAAAAATTATTTTTTTACCATTCTTTTTTGTTTTCTGGCAAAAAAAAAGTGTAGTGTGTTGTGCCTTGAGGTTTCTTCTCCCTCCTGATCTTCCAGGAGTCACTTTTCGCTGCTGATTTCCAGATATTTATAAACTTTTTTTACTTCTGTCATTTTCCATACTATTATTGTAGTTGTTTACTGTTGTGAATAATGGAGGAAGATTTCCCTCCTGGACTCCCTACAAAGCCCCCAGATCCCTCTCCAGACCCCCCAGACGGGGAAAATTTAGAAATTTCTGACAGTGATTCTGTCATTTTGACTTCTACCAAAAAAAGGAAATTTACTCCTTCTTCCCCAATAAAACTTGACTCAGATTCGACTTCACAGTCCCCACCAGCACTTTCTCAACTTCCTCCAATAAACTTTTATTCTCTTCATTCCCGTGGCCCATTCATTGTATACGCCCAAAAAACTGAGCAAGGAAAAACCATCCACCCTCTTGAATTTGGCAAATTCCTATCAAATAGCAAGAATCTTTCAATCAAGCCTGGAGGTGTAAAAGCCGAGGGTCGCTTCCGAATCTCCGTTGAATTCCTCTCAGGGTCAGCTGCTAACAGTTTCATCAAAAATATCTTCATTTCATCAAATTCAAAGTTCAAGGCATATATCCCTACTTTCAATGTCACTCGCATGGGCCTGGTCAGAGGTATCTCGACCGATCTGTCCATCGGAGAAATTCTGTCTTCACTTTCAACCCCCCAACACATTGGCAATCCCATAAAAGCCAGGAGGCTAAATTACAAGGACTCCTCTGAGGGTATAATTTCCTGGAAGCCCTCCCAATCTGTCGTTATCACCTTTGAAGGTCAATCTCTTCCCTCCCATATATATTTATTCTTCAACTCATTACCAGTTGAAATGTATACTTATCCCACTACTCAATGTTTCAATTGCTGCCGTTTTGGCCATACCAAAGCTGCATGCAGATCTCAACCCAGATGTTTTAAATGTGGAGAAAACCACGCAGCTGACCAATGTCCTTCTTCCTCCTCACCCAAATGTTTTAACTGCTCAGGCTCACATACAGCTATCAACACTTCTTGCCCAGAACAATCTCGCCAAAAAAATATTAAAATTTCTATGGCCTCTCAGAACTTGTCTTTTCTGCAGGCTTCTAAACTATTCCCGCCTGTCAAAAAATCATTTGCTGAGGCTTTATTCAGCAACTCCTCATCCAACCCTCTTCCCTCCTCTACAACAACTTCTTCTCGTTCAACTAAATTCACATATAAAAACGCTATCTCTAAACCGGCTCCTGGATACGATCAGCAACAACACAACTCACTGCTCTTAAATCCCAATGGTTCATCTCTTTCAAATGCCACAAATGGGTGTGCAAATAATTATAATCCGTCCTCAATGAACTCTCTAAAACTTTCTGAAAAACTCTCCCAAGACAATTCTTCATTTATCCAAACTCTTATTATGCTTCTAATTGACCTTATTTCTTCTCAAACTAATCTACCGTCCAACGCTGCTACTATTATTTCCATATTAAAATCATTTATTCAAAATGACTCTTCAAGATGTCAGAATACTTCAGTGGAATAGCCGAAGTGCTATTTCTAACAAATCTGATCTCCTTAACCTATTAAATTCCAACTTTATTTCTTTGGCTGCTATCTCGAAGACTTGGTTTACTCCATCCACCCACTTTAATGTGGGAGGGTATTCCTGTCTCCGCGACGACCGCCCGGAAGGTTCGGGCGGTGGTGCTGCCCTTTTTATTAAAAAATCCATATCATTTTCCCCAATAAATAATATCAAACCCCCCAATGCTGACTTCCAAATGGTTGCAGCTAAAATAAAGGACACATCCTTTATTTCAGTCTATCTTCCCCCAACAGCCCACTTCAATAAACAAACTTGGTTGCAAATTGTAAGTCAACTAAGCCCTCCTTTCTTTATATTAGGCGATTTCAATGCCCATTCCCCCGTCTGGGGTTCTGCTTTCTCCGACCGAGATGGTCGAAGTGTAATGGATTTCCTAGATCAATCCAACCTTTTCCTTTTGAATGACGGATCTCCTACTAGGATCTCACGCCCCAGCACAAACCCCAGTGCAGTGGATCTCTCGATATGTTCTACTAGTCTGGCTTCTCTCTCCTCGTGGGTGGTGTCCCCCGACCCTTGCTCCAGTGATCATTTCCCGATCACCATTACTTATCAAACTTCTTTCCAATCGGACAAGTCTCATATTTCGACAAAGATTAAAACGAAACACACCAAATGGGATGAATTTAACTCTCATATGGACAAGTTCCTACTAAATTTACCCGCCACCGATATATTTTCCGTCAAAGATGACTATAATAACTTCAAATCAATGCTCATAACTGCAATAAATAAATCAAATCCTCCCCCTAAAACTAAATCTCTCAAAAAACTCCCTCCAACTCCTTAACTTAACGAAGCCATGAATGCCCTTTGCACATGGCTCACGTTAAATGGTTTTGAACTTTCAATCCAAAAGACTCAGTGTGTCACCTTCTCAAATCGCCATGAAACCCCCCCCGTTCAAATATTATTTAAAAATTCTCCAATCCCCAACGCTTCTGAAGTAAAATTTTTGGGAGTAACATTTGATAGGAAACTTAAATGGTCTTCCCATATTAATAATTTAGTTACCAAATGCGGAAAAAAAATTAAATATCATCAGATCATTATCTGGCGTTTGGTGGGGAGCTCACCCTACTTGCATCAAGTTGCTTTACAACGCACTTATTCGAAGCCATCTCGACTATGCCTGCCCACTTTTTAGTACTGCCTCAAAAAATGTACTTGATAAATTAGACAAAATTCAATCTAAATCTTTGCGAATTATAACTGGAGCGATGCAATCGTCACCCATCAATTCCCTTCAAGTAGAATGTTCTGATCCTCCTCTTTATATAAGGCGTCAACTATTTGCTGACAAATTTGTTTTTAAATGTTTAAATTCTATATGTCATCAGGTTATCCCCAGCGTCTCGTTGTTCATTGACTCAACCCATTCATCTACAATCAGAGCTTCAACTAAACCTCTTCCTGCCATCTGTAAAAATTTTAAGTCTCCCTCAGAGCTTCATATCATCCAAAATGATCTACTTTCCTTATACAAATTAAAATATAGTCACGTCACCCTATCCCCAACAATATTAGAAGGGATCGGAATCCTTAAAAGTCATTCCAATCTCCCGGCCCGAACTGTCAATAATATGTTCAATGACATTATTTCATCTAAATGGCCCAACTTTTCTCTTTTATTTACTGATGGATCCAAATCTCCCGACTCTCCTAACTGTGGTATAGGTATTAAAGTTTACCACAATAATTCTAATGACAGAATATTTCATTCAATTTCAAATCAATTTTCAATATTTTCAGCCGAATGCATTGCAATAATAGAATCTCTCAAATATATATTCAAAAATAATTTTGAACATTCCCTCGTTCTCTCTGACTCTCTCAGTTCCCTCCAAAAACTTAAATCCAGTCCTCTTCTTCATCCTGATGATCACTTTGTATGCCTTATTCGAGAGATGATAGCCTCCATTCAAAGCTCTGGTAAAACTGTAACTCTGATTTGGATTCCTGGACATGTTGGTGTCATGGGTAATGATATTGCGGATTCCTTGGCAAAACAAGGAGCGTCCAACCCTGTTGTTACCCTCGTAAACCACATTCCCCTATCTGACATTTTTTCCATCATCAAAGATAGATCCCGCAATGTTTGGTCGGAGTATTGGTACATTGCTAGTCAATCCAAGGGAGCCTGCTATGCCTCAATACAAAGGACTATTCCATCAAAACCGTGGTTTCAGCAATTCCCTCATTTTTCCAAAAAAGAAATTTCTTCACTCATTCGAACGAGGATCGGACATTGTTCTGTTCCTTCCCATCTTTTTAAAATTCACATCCTTGACTCGCCAGATTGTACATTCTGTGGTCTAGAAGTGGGAACTTTAGATCACATATTTTTTGGTTGTCCTTCTCTAAACAAATATCCTCTCTTCTATCAAGCCTTATCTAAAATTGCCTCCCCTCCATTCAACATCTCATCTCTTCTAAGTCTGAACTCGACTCCAATTTTCATTATAATTTAGAAATTTGCCTATTTAAATAAAATTATTATTTAAATTCACCTTTCATTTCTCAATCATTTTAAATGATGGCCAAGAACACCCTTGAAGGGTGAAAGCCAGAAATAATGAAAAAAAAAACCTTTTGTGGAAAAGTATCTATTGTGGTCGGGTTTCCACTTAGGAGGAATTCAAATCATCCTAATTGTAGGTACTCTTTATTGAATACGACTTGTTATTACAGCAACTATTTTTTAATATCTGATTCTTAAGATTGTAAGAGGAAATAAAGTCGCTAATTTAAACACTATTTTTTTTCATATATTCTAAGAGTTTGGGAATTGGGTAAACCAAATAAAGTAACTTGAAGAAAATCCTTCGTCTCTTTACACGCTGGTTTTAAGTAATTTCTTTAAAAAATGGTCTCCAGTATTATTTCGACCTTCTACTGGAACGCATTTTGACGCAATAATCGGAAGTTATATGTTATAGTACAGGGTTTTCCAATGAGAGGTGTTATTTTGAATAGCCTGCTATTTCGGTAGATTTTACTTTTGAAGCTGTCATTTTTGACATTTGACAAGTAGAAGTAGATAATAAAAATGGAACGATACACGCTTCAACAACGCATTGAAATTATTAAAATTCACTTGAGTGAATCAAATGCAAATCATCTTGAGTGATGAGGCCCATTTCCACCTCGGTGGCTTCGTCAACAAGCAAAATTGTCGCATCTGGGGCTCGAAAAACCCAAGAGTTATTGTTGAAAAGCCTCTCTATCCTCAACGTGTGACTGTTTGGTGCGGTTTATGGTCCGGCGGAGTCATCGGACCTTACTTTTTCGAAAATGAGGCTGGAGCAACAGTTACGGTGAATGGATTGTGCTATCGAGAGATGATTAATGATTTTTTATGGCCGAAATTGGATGGTATTGATCTGGACAACGTTTGATTTGAAAACGGCGCTACGTGCCACACAAGCAATGAAACCATTGATCTTTTACGATTGAATATCAAAATAACACCTCTTATTGGAAAACTTTGTATTAGAAACAGTAAAAATGAGTACAAATAAAAGTTGTAGGCAAGAGAAAGCAAAATCTCTTATATGTTAAATATTTAAAAAAAAAAACTATTTGTCAGTTGGGACATACGAAAAGAAATCCACATTTCGCGTTTCAGAAATACATAACACGAATAAACACACGTTGCGCTGGCTGGCGTAAATATAATATAAATGTGTGAAAGTATAATAATATTCTTAATTGAAATAACAACAGCCCTCACGATGTGATAATACAAGTAAAAGGTTATGGTCCTGGGGCAAGGCCAATTACACGGTAACTGGAGATTGCTGTAAGCTGTTACAGTAATCTCCACACAAGAATTCCCGAATCTATGTTAAGAGTGTTATTACGCTACTCGTACAATTCAGTTACTAACTCCGACGCGTCTACCTACGCTCTGTGGCCTTGTAATGCGTCCTTGTACGTACATTAAAGTCTCGGTAAAGGACTAAAAGAACAATTGTATTCGACAATAAACTGAGGTTAGCACGTAAATAGTCAAGCACAACTTTTAAAACTTTTGAATATGTCAAAAAATACTTCCATATTAAATTGACTCCCCTCCCCATTGTACCTTAAACATTTGTTCAACCCTTCAAGCCATTATTAGCAACAAACATCATATTCCATTAGAGCCTATGAACAGATCTGATCGTGATGTCTATACATTATGTGAATCTTTTTTCCATAGTGCGGAGGTATGTGATTTGTTCGTCGTTAGAAAAAGAAATAATCATTCTTCTCAAATATTTATACTCAATTCCGTGGATAAAATTGTCAAGAGTGCATACTTTCAAATTGGCAGGATTTTTTCTTTCTGACAGTTGAACGTTTAAAAATTATCATTTTTTTTATCGAAGGAAGCAAACACTTTGTGGCTTGACATTATTACACAAATGAAAGAATATCTTTGTTTTAAACCACTTTATTACATTTTTTTTTGCATAAACGACTTAAAAAGTGAAGTAGTAGATTTCTTAATAATTCTCTAAACAAAAAGAATGTGTTTTCTAAATATCAAATATTTTCTAAATTATGAACGTTTTGAGTAAAAATGTTTCGGTAAGTTTTTTGTTAACATTTAATTTTTATTATTTAGAATGTTTATTTCAAATACAAACATCTGAAAGTTTTATCTGGTGTCTAAAATGATACTTGTTTTTACGAAAATTTTAAAAATAAGAAGTGTATAGCACATTTAAAATATCTTGGAAGCATTCCGATATTGCATGAGAAATTTCACCGTCATTGGGAATTGCAGGTAAACATATTTAAAAGCTTGAACGGTTAAAAGTTACCAAGGGCGCGATAAAGCATGCGAACCGAAGCATACTTTATTTAGAACGATGTTGACAACAATGATAGTCTTAATTAATAACCATAAATATCTTACGCGTTCTGATCTACTTAGCCGAAATCAAAGTTTCAAGCAGTGAATATCGATAGCTTCAAGCAGTGACTGAAAATGTATTGAGAATTGCAGATTGCTGTGCAGTCATAGATAAAGGTTGTCAATGTCGATTGCTTGTAGCAGTCTTTTTGTTCCCAGACTTGGATCGCACAAAAACCTCAAACCTAGCATTCAAATACAGGGTGCAGCAAAACAAACGGAACAGTTTTGAAGGGCCGGTATATCCCGTGTGGGAAGGATGGAGGGTCGTGCAGTTTTCAGTCATTACCATGGTTTGGTCCGGACAACACCGGGGCTTCGTCGTCCGCACGTTTCTTGAAAATTGCCATTCTTTCGTCGTCAAATTCTCCGGCTGCAATTTTCGACTGCTTCCTATGGGGCTACCCGAAGGAAAATGTTTTTAAACATCGGCCTCACATCTTGGAAGAACTCAAGGATCAAATTCGGGAGGAAATCGCCAATATACACGTCTAGATGTACCAAAATTCGGCCGAAAACTTCAGTAATTGTTTTCATCAATGTATCGCTGTTGGGGGCCATCATATTTCTGATTTCTTAAAACGGTATGATGTACCAAATAATATAAAATAAACCCCATTTCTGTAAGTTGCGCCATTTTTTGTAATGGCTCTTCAAAACTGCACTGTCTGTTTATGGACTATCTGTTTTTGCACTGTCTATTTTGCCGCACCCTGTACAACATCATCCATTGCGATAAGATGAAAGATTAAAAACATGTTTTTTTTCTAATGTTTAGATACTACATGCTGTGAATTGCTCCTTTGTATCATTTGCTATGGAAAGGTTGACGGAAGCAAGGTGCAGTCTAATACTGCGTATATATTTGCGAACCAAAACGCGAACCGAGCCTTGAGTTATGGGAAAGGAACGAAGCTACCGAAAGCAGCATTTCGCACCTTTTGCCGTTGCTTCATTTCTTTCCCATAATTTGAGGCTTGGCTCGCGTTTCGGTTCACTAATATGTTTCTACCTTGGGATACTTAGAACGGTCATCGCGTTTTCGGCTCTCAATGCTCGGAGAGAGTACCCACTGAACTACAAAATCAACTAAGACAGATAAAAGAATGGACGCGGAACTAAAATCTCGTATCTTCTGGAAGTAAATATTTATTATCCATTTGCCACATCCCACGATATCAGATCTGTAAATTAAAAATAGCCATTTCGGTGATTTTCATAAAACCGTTTTAACGTTTAATGCAAATATATTTTTTAAAATGGTTCAAGTATTATTAAAACTATAGTTTTATAGCTTTGTTAAGTATCACTGAAGTAATAACACAAAAGCTCTTAAGAAATACCTAATTTCTTCATAACTCCCATGTCATTCACTTGTTGCAATGCTTTAAATCCCTTTATTTGTGGTATCCTCGTATTCGTTTTCATAAATATTATAACTGTCCTGTGAGAGAGCGACAAACACTCGGATCCTTCCAATTTATTAAACGTCAACGATTTTTGTCTTATATGTAAATAAATGTTACCCAAGTCGACTTTTATTGCGTAAACTTAAAACTTTAACCTTGTTAAAAACTTTTCGGCTTTTTCACATCAATCATTCCTTTTGTTCGAAGTTGACGTTGATTTTCTTACAGATGGAGGGGAAGTTTCGTGAATCAGGAATTTAATTATTCAATTGCAAAACCAAAATTTTAAACACTCTTAAACAATGCAATGGACTGGAGGGATGATATCTCTGCTTTGGAAATGTACATTTGACCAAGAAAGTTATTCCTCGTCCCCAGTTTTTAATTGTCATTGTTCCGACACATAATTAGAAATAGTAATTTGATTCTCCAGGCTTTAATGTTCCTTTCCTTAATACCCTTTTGTTCGTGCAGCTTTAATTAAATAGCGCCGGGTTCCGCTGAGCGAATGTTTACTATTTAAAAGCCAACTTCACTTGGTTATTAAACTTTTAAAATTATCAACGAGTTATTAAATCTAATTTTGAAAAATTTTAATGACGGGTGAGTTTTATGTTAAGGCTCAAACCGTGGAAATACATAATTTGCAATTTGGGGATTGAAATCAATTATGAATTTTACATTGAGAATATGATGTCGTCTTTTCATTAGCATTTCATTTTAACTTTAAATTCCTCGCCCAGAAAACTGGGACAATATTCTTAAATTACGCAACCGAAACGTTTTAAATTTTTGTAAAGTTTTCCCTCTGTGTTGTAGCAATTAGAAACAAAGATACTTCAACCGTCTTCTTTTAAGCTTCTTTGTTTTTCAAAAAATGAATTTATAATATATGTACTTAAATGGGTAAAGTTTTTGAATAAAAAATCTTCAAATGCAATGTTTCCGACGACGATACAGCACATTTTCTAGATTAATAATGTATTACTCTCTGAAATAAAATTATTGTAACAAGATTGAATTAATTTCAATGCCGATAAATCGATTTTATATAATGTGCCATTCGTACAATATAAGTATTACAATGTTGAAAACACCTCAAATGTATTAATTATAGTAATATTTCAAAACTGTACTATAAATTTCATTCTTCCTTACTGGTGGGTTTATCAGACAGCAATATATATGTCTTTATTTAAGAAAGTTTGCGCATTACAACTAAAAATGCATATTATGATGTATATTTTACATTGATTTATATATTTTTTTAAGGTTATAAAATTAAAAGAAAAATACAAAAATAATATGATGAAGGTAAAAAAGAAAATAAAAGTACAGTTAGTTGAGGTTTTTCAAATACCGCCTCACTAGTCTAGCCAGTGTTGAGGCAGAATTTTTCAAGTTACTTCCTAATACCTATACTTATACTATACATACCTATACTTGTATTAAGATGTATTCGCTCAATACTGTGGTTATTTCAATAAATGCGAATTTCATTTGCACCGGTAAAGGCCCTATTCTTTTTTTTTGTGAATCACATTGTTTTATAATGTCTGGAAGAATGTTGTAGAGTCTTGTCGCAAAGTATTTAAAGTTATGTTGACCAAAAGTAGTATGCGTTATCGGTCTAGTGCAGATGAAGTGCCGCCTCCCCATGCTATGATACTATACTCAATAATAGATTGGCAGACTGCAAAATAAATCATTTTCAGGTGTCGTAAGCCGAGAAATTTTCGTATCATTCTGAAAAAGTGCATGGTTCTTCTTATTTTGTTTGTAATTATTTGAGTATGAAGATTCCATTTGAGATATGGATCAATGGTGAGGCCGAGGTACTCAATGTAGGGGCACTGACAATATTCACCGGAATTTAAGCATGAGTGTATTCTAATGGAGGCATCGTCAAGAGATTGACCAGTAATATTAATGCTTGATGTGACATATTTAGATTTATCGGTGTTCAGTGTGAGCGTATTTATATCCAACCACGTTTTTACCATGCTCATGTCCGTTTCAGCTTTTTTATAGACAGCCAGCCAGGTGTCAGCTTCAAACAGTAAGACGGTGTCATCGGAAAAACTATCGATTTTCCCCCGAATATTAATGTTGCATAAGTCGTTAATATACAATAGGGTGTATCGATTTTTAACTTTTTTTTTGTTTTCAAATTCCAAGTTGAAAAAAAGTTGCTACTAGGTACCACAACTTACCACAAAAAATTTTGGATTTTTAAAAAAATGTTTAGGTCTCCCGCACAAGGCCTAAAGTTTTAATTTTTTTCAAAAAATATCAAATTTTGTTAAAATTTAAAAAAATAAAATCGTAATTTTTGCGTTTATTCCAAGTTAAAAAAACAGTAATATTAGGGCATAAAAATAAGTAAGAAACGATTTTTTTATAAAAAATGGATTTTAGGTCTCCCGCACAAGCCCTAAAGTTTGTTAATTTTGATGAAATTTTGTAATTTTGTGTACATATATGAACCATGTTTTTTTAAAGTTTAAGCCACCGGAATTAATTGTACTTTTCTTATAGAAGGCATAAAATGAGACAATATATATATACATAATTCATATATACATATATTAAAAATATATACCACATGTATACTATATATATATAATATGTTTTTTACCTGAAAAAAGATAGTTGGACGGTGTAAATTGTATGAGAAAGGTGTTGAAAGAAACTAATGTTATTTGCTATTACTGTTGTTTATTACAATAGTATAAAAGATTATAACATGTCATAAAATGTAGTAGGTATAATAACTAAGTACAAAATGTTGCTGATTACTTTCCATACGACATGAGTGGGAGTTTTCTTTTTCTACTGCAAAATTACTTACTTGTTTAAGTATTCGTCCTTTCATCTTGGCTTCAAAACCTTAAATCAAAGTTATGTATAGTATTTACATAGGCCTAGTGAAAATTTTATAAATGTTATTACAGTTCCCAAATGAAATTTCAATTTAATATGTAAGACGTTATTTAGAAACATTATAAATACAAAATAGTCGAAAAAAAACTTACTTAAATTCTAATCCTTTGCAGAGGTTTTGTACTGGCTCTTGGTCTCGAACGTATTTAGAACTTTACGGTCTACCAGTCTGGCACGGATAAAATCATCTCTTTCGATCAGCCCACATACTCGCTTCGAAGCTTCTGTGACTTCGTTGACAATTCGTTCCACCGCTTGAGTGTGAGAAGGAATTCTAAATTCAACCCTTCTACTTTTGCCAGTTTCCGCAATTGACTCCAACTCTTCTAGGCTCATATCAGTAACAAGAGTGGGTTCGGTTACTGAAGTGGATTGCCAGTCAATCATATCTTTAAAGTCTTCGGCATCAAAATTGATCTGAGGGGGTTTAAATACCCTTACCCCTTTCCTTTCGGTTGCGCAAGCTTTCTGGATTCTCTTATAAGCCAAGGCTCTGATATGTTTTCGTTCATCGAACAGCATAGCTATCAAACATGCTCTGGGTGAGTCATGAAAGCATTTCTCTGTAACGTTGCATGGACGACTTTTTTTAGCTCATCTTCCAAGTAATTGCTGAAAAGAAACATTAAAAAAAATGAATGGAAGCTTGCGGGATTTGGGGATTGCACTTAATTGAGAACCATGATGGTATGTAGACCTTCATTATGAACTCTGCAAGCTTTGTTAGCTGAGGGGTCGGATCATCGGTGGCAACATACAAACGAAGGACTCGATTTGCCAGAGTAAGCCACCCTGGCGTGCGAGATGTTGCTGGGGTTTCGTTTGGCCAACTCTTCTTTATGGAAAGTAATCAGCAACATTTTATACTTAGTTATTATACTACATTTTATGACATATTAAAACCTTTTATACTTTTGTAATAAACAACAGTAATAGCAAATAACATTAGTTTCTTTCAACACCTTTCTCATACAATTTACACCGTCCAACTATCTTTTTTCAAGTAAAAAACATATTATATATTATATAGTATATATGTGGTATATATTTTTAATATATGTATAAATGAATTATGTATATATATATATTGTCTCATTTTATGCCTTCTATAAGAAAAGTACCATTAATTCCGGTGGCTTAAACTTAAAAAAAACATGGTTCATATATGTACACAAAATTACAAAATTTCATCAAAATTAACAAACTTTAGAGCTTGTGCGGGAGACCTAAAATCCATTTTTTATTTAAAAAAATCGTTCCTTACTTATTTTTATGCCCTAATATTACTGTTTTTTAACTTGGAATAAACACAAAAGTTACGATTTTATTTTTTAAAATTTTAAAAAAATTTGATATTTTTTGAAAAAAATTAAAACTTTAGGCCTTGTGCGGGAGACCTAAACATTTTTTAAAAAATCCAAAATTTTTTGTGGTAAGTTGTGGTATCTAGTAGCAACTTTTTTTCAACTTGGAATTTGAAAACAAAAAAAAAGTTAAAAATCGATACACCCTAATATACAACAGGAACAGATACGGACCTAATATGCTTCCTTGTGGTATACCGTAGTTAGGTGAACAAGTGTTGCTAAGTATGTTATTTATTTTAACTTGTTGCCTGCGTCCATTAAGGTAGCTTTTTAAAGAGTTAAGTTCGTTTCCGTAATACCGATGTATCGAACGGCATCAGCATCATCAATATAAAATGTACATCAATTATAACAAACACAACAAAATGCCATCATATTTACCACTGTCGAAAACTATGTAAAAACCTTCCATAAAACTAATGTTGATAAACCTGCCCTACATATAGGTAACTCATGTATATACCTGCCCTGCCGTTAAACGGTAAATTTTATCACAACAATTGGAAGAGCAGTTGTCTCGCCTTAACGCAAGCAACTATCTTGCTCTCGCGAAGCAAACGCTCATTGGTTGAACGAAAAAGCCGGCTCCCCCGTCAACAGGCAATGAGAGATTTAGAAAAAATACTAGAATTTGCTAGCCCTTCCTGTAATAATAGGAGACAATGTTAACTAAATAGTTATATACAAAGATACTTACATGTTAATTAAATAAGCTCGAATAGAAATAAAATTTGTTACACGTAAGATAATTATGTACTCAGCAAAATTCTGAAAATGTTACAGAGATTTGACCACTTATCTTGTAGAATATGTCTTATTATAGCCAAATAAAAAATATTGCTACGACGTGGTTTTGGCAAAACGACAGCGGTAGACAAGGTCTAATATTATAAAATATTCCCTTATTTCTGAGATAAACAGATTTAATCTTACAACGTGGCGAGCTTCATAGCAAGAAAAAAGCAAGCTCTTTACGGGAATTTGATATGACAAACAAGGGTCGGAGACGCGGTCGTAATGAATCTTATAAATACGCCGCAAAAACCGGTCCCTGCACCATTTGCTTCAACCCTACCGACCGAGCAACACCTACCGCTGCCCGCTCTGTCCATTCTCGCTTTGCTACCTGGGAACTAACTCGCTGTGTTTGATTTCAACCCGGTTCCCCCCCGCTCCACTTCCGCTGTCTACTAACTTGCCTGCTAGCCAACCTCCGAGAGGGGATCTGCCATTGCCTACTGAACCAGCCAGCGCCCCGCAGAGCCGTTACCGACTGAGCCTGGAGGGATACAAGGAGTTTTACCCGCAATATAAACCAACCGCCTTTATAAAGGCGTTCTTTTAAAAATACAAATTACAAATGTCGAATATATCGTCTTTCTCAATACGTATTCGTTTATGCAAACATATTACAAATGTCGAATACATCGTCTTTCTCAAGACGCATTCGTTTATGCAAACATATTACAAGAGTCGATATTCCCTGCATTTTTATGGTATTTTAAATAACTCTGTAACGGTTAAAATTAAATACCTCAAGTGCTTTATTTGAATCATTACAAAGGACAAAGGTAAATGTGTGCCGGTGCTTATATTTTACAGTTTTTTCTTGTGCAGGCGAACACGTCCCGTACAACCGATTTGTTCAAGTTTGTTTATTAATTTACTGTGTGATATTGTATCAAAGGCTTTGGCAAGGTATAAGAAGATTGAAATACATGTGTTCCTTTTATTGAGGCTTTTAACAATGAAATCTGTGACAGCGGCAATAGCTGTCTAAGGTGCTCTTGTTTTCTTGAAACCCGTATTGATTTTCCGATATCAGTTTATGGATCACGAGGAATCTTACCAGCTGTGAGTTGATGACTTTTTCAAATACTTTCGATAGGCTTGTTAGAAGTATTATTGGTCGGTAATTACTTATGTCTGTCTTGTTTCCTGTTTTTTATATACTATTCCGGTGTTGTAGCAGCACGTTACGAGGATCATTCGTGGTTCATCCTGGAACACAGAAGGTTACATCTCAAACGTTTGAGAATAATAACAAAGGCGCATCGATTTATTTGCATCGTCTGGAATGTGTCCACGTCCAGTTCTGGTAGATGCGTGTGACCCTATATAATCATATGGACAGTGAACAGTGACACTCGTGATTGTAATTATACTTGTTGATTTTCTTGCGTAAAATTGAAAGCGTAAATATACAGAAACTTTTTGAACACCTATTTGTTGTCGTGATTCATACCCCTTCACACCACAGTACGAAATATATGAAAACGAAATATTTTTATTGTAAGAACTAATAGTTAACCGGTATTTATATAATTTGAAATAAGAAATGAGTTTTTCCATAAGAAATTATACGATTAAACGCCATTTCACTCTTGTGGAAAGTGTCGATATCCGTCCTACGTCTTATTTTGGGTTATTATGCCGTGTTGCACTTCCTCCTTTGGCCAACATTTTGGACAGCTTAAGAATCTCCATCATCAGATCCAGATGTGTAGATTGTAGTGACGTTTGTTTTTTTTATCTAGACTTAATACCGTGCGCTAAGAGCTGGTAATTTACCCTAATAATTAGTGAAATTAATATGGTTTTGGGGTTCAGTTTTGGTGTAGCCGTTAGTACCGGATACCAAGAACTATTAAAAATACCACAATCTACACATCTGCCCCGATGATGTGTTACTAACGCTGTCCGAATCGTTGGCTATTTGAGAAGGAAGCGCAACATGGCATAGTAACCCAAAAAGTAATCACGATAATACTTTTTTCAATGAAAATCTAAAAGCATATACAATATATACATTAATACTTTCGTATAAATTTATTTAATAATATATTTTACAACACATCTGCCCTAATTATGGATTTTGTAGTTCTATTCGAATCGGTGACTCTCGAAAGGGGAGAAAGCTCAACACAGAATAACAAAGTCTACAAAATAAGTACAAATTTATTTACTAATATATTTTACAACACATCTACCCTAATTATAGATATTGAAGGCTATTCGAATCGGTGACTCTCAAAGGGGGAGAAAGCTCAACACATAATAACAAAGTCAACAAAATACGTACAAATTTATTTACTAATATATTTTACAACACATCTACCCTAATTATGGATATTGCAAGGCTATTCGAATCGGTACCTCTCGAAGGGAGAGAAAGCTCAAAACAGAATAAAAAAGTCAACAAAATACGTGCAAATTTATTTTACAACATATCTAGGCTAATTATTGATATTTCAAGGCTATTCGAATCGTTACCTCTCGAAGGGGGAGAAAGCTCAACAAAGAAAAACAATGTCAACAAAATACGTACGTTAAATGTTGGCTTACAGCCCGATCAAATAAATGTGTTTCGTTTCAACAAGGGTGCTAATGCAATCGAAATTATATCCTAAGGTGGTCGGAGATTCACAAGAACTACGAGTAATATTTAACCACGTCAAGTTGCCACGAAAGTTCATTTATTGGCTATTTATTTTACAAACTGGTTATAATTCCAGCTAATGGGCGTATTAAAACTATTGTTGCAATATAAAGCATCATTAAGACCCCTTACATTAGTTGAGCACGTTATGTGTACAGAAAATAAATTAAACGTAACCCGTAACACCTTCAACTATCTCAAATTGCCACAATGTCATAATTAGAACGCTGAATAGGTACTTCACAGTTTTGTAGCCTTTTTACTTTAGGAGTTCGTGACTGTCGCTTCGATGTATAAATATAATATAATAATAATAATATAGACAACTCTACACAGGTATCCCTTATTTTTGTTTCTGAATGAATTTTTTCAATGGAAAAAAAGGTTCTAGCAATCAAAACTTGTATCTTTGTGTGAAAGAGGTCCAATTTCCAGAAATCAATGGACAATGGTATCCACAATTTCGGGGATTGTTATGTGGATGATCGATGTGATGGAGGGGTTGAAGAAAAATATATGAATAAGGATATTTACAAACAGAGCCAAGCCTTTTCAATCATTGGAACTATAAAATTAAACCAAAGTAATTTTAAAAAAGGATATGCCTTGACCGGGTTCCAATACTTCCAATCCTTTGGTCCGAAAGAACAAAACGTTTGTTCTGTTACAGTGGTCGCAAATAACAAAATTTCTGTTCTAACAAAACACATTTCAAATAATTTTTACCTAGCAACACATATCGGTAACGAAAAAATTTTATTAAAAATAATTTTATTTTTTCCATAGTCATTTTAATTAAATGAAAATAAACAACTTCGTTTACACCGCTATTTTTTAATAAATATTATCAACTGCAAGCAAAGTTTTCTTTATCAGAATACAAAGTATTCTTCAAGAAACCTTTTGGTTTTTGGAATATGTTAATAATTTTCATTAAAAATAGTGGTGTAAACAAAGTTAGTTTCTTTATCATAAAATATAGCATATAATTTTTATCTAGGTTTATCAAGAAATTCGCATTTTTAACTTGGAAATAAATATCACTATAACCGTAAGTAAATGGGATCTGATAAGATCTAATTTTGCATTGTGGTGAGAATCGAACCCATAATACTCAATTCTCACTTCTTATATGGTTATCAATATTTCCACAAATTAAAAATTTCCCGCCTTATTCCAAACAAAAAAAAACAAAAATCACATTATTCCAAAGAGCGGAGGTCACATTATTCCAAATTCAAAATTTGAATGCAGCAAATTCTACCTGAAATACGGACAACCGCATACCATCAAGCTGAGTGCTTTCGCTAAATTTCAAAGGTTCTTGTTTTGTTTCCCGTGGTTCTATGACTGAGAACGCCGTAAGAAGACTGGGTACCTACTTCCCTTAGCGATCATCATTGTCTTAAGTGTGGCTTTATACAGACTGAAGTGGAAGCCGTTCTTACCCAACATGCACAATAACTAGCAGACACTCACACAAATACAGTGGATTCCCTTCAGAGCTAAGACAGAGGAGGTACAGATCCCGTTTCAATTTGGCTTAAATACTCGGGGAAATACGCTGATCGGTGTTTTCATTGTTTAATCTATTTCATTTAGATTTAAAGGATATGAAAACATCACAGATTAGATAATAAAGCTTCTCTGTAGCTACTAAAAACGTTAATTTATGACGCTACCTTTAAAAATTCATTTATGTTTTTTTCAGAACCCAATAAAACACAGAGCATTATACTGCTCTGAGCTTGGTATTACCTAAACCCGGTCGGGAACAGCTATAAAAAATAAAAGTGATATTCAAAAAGTTATTATTTTATTTTAAATTATGTCACATCACAAAGTATCTGTTTCA